>OZ035958.1:11437647-12084999 GCA_964034955.1 Orchesella flavescens | reverse complement strand
TAAGTAATCTAGATTAAGTGTGCAACAAGGTTGTACTTAATGTAAGGAAATCAACTAAAAATTAAGTTAGACGGTAAATATTTCAGTATAAGAAATTAAAGCAAATTAAAAACTAATACAGAATAAGATCGTTATTTTGACAAATTGAAACAGATAAACAAAATTTGTAGATATAGTACATAAACATGGCATTTTTCTTGAAACCATTCTGATTCGTAATAAAAACTGCAATTCACAGTAAAACGTACTCGTAAAATGGTTGGTAATATTATTTCTATGCATATATTAATGTCCACTGCATATGAATCGAAGTTAAACAAATAAACTGACGGATCATTTTTACATGGCATCTCAAGAGCGTCTTCTTCCGTCCCATTTTGATTCATCGGAAACTATTTCTGTCATTAAGAACAATGAGATGAGAGAAGAGTATCCATCTCCATTATAAAAAACGAACGCTTACTAATCAAAACTTGATTTGTTTTGTATGATTATAGGTATTTCTTACATGAACCAAATTTTTATCAAATGCCATTTAGTTGGTGGAATCTTCTTCACATGGATTCCTCGCTGAATCAAGCGAAGAGCAGTAAAAGGAGAAAACTTGCCGAACAACTTTTTATTTTGTTTTTTGTGCATGAAATTATGTCTCGTCGTGTGGATGGATATACGTACAAAGTTAAGTTGAGTTACTTAACTTTTAGTACTTTCTCATATATTACATTTTTTCGAATAGGTGAAGATGCATAATGTGTAAGTTACTGCATTTGGGTTTTTGGTCACGTCCCTTGATCTTCAGTAAAGAAACAAGAAAAACTTTCAGTTCATATCACATCACATTCAATACATAGTAGGTACTAGGTACTGGGTGTATAGGTAAAAGAGATGATGACGAAGATATGTATGAGCACATTTATCAAACAAAGAAGTACAAAATTACTGTTGTGCGCGTGCTTTCCTCATACTTCCTACTTTTTTTTGCCGAATCTCTGTAATTCTGCATTTATTTATTGCACACTACTTCTTACGTGTGTATCATAAAAATGTTCAGTAAGATGTGCTTTAAATTCGCAACTTTGCACACAATTATTATAACGAAAGCTAGAAATGTGGTGATGTGGTCAGCATTTAATTGATTCAGTGACATAACTGAAATGTGACAAATGGTAAAGCCCTGAATGGTAGAGGAATGATCATAATTGCTTATAATGTGTATAGTTAATATGAAAGGGAGGACTTTTGCTTTATATATTGTAGGTAAATAAGGAAATTTTTCTTGTTACGTGGTCTTTATTGTGATGGTTTTTTAAATTAGTTTTTGAGGTTCATGAACGAAGAAGTATGTATGGTATATTCCCAAACTGACGTTCGTTGACTATGCTTAGCAAACTTATAGTTGCAAGATGCTACATACATGATTTATTGATTTATTTTTATAGCTGCTACGAAATTGTATATACTTGTACTTCTCTTTTGTATGCTCAACGTGTTATGTGCTATGAAGTTTGCAATCTACATATTGCACTTCCTTCCTTTCTGTCATATCATCACATTTATACATTAATCAGCTATATAGTATGTAATATCATATTGATACAGAGTTGCAGAAGATGAGTATAACATTAGTACTTCTCTCTTGCATCACGTCAAGAAAACAGGGTTGTTTTTTCATCAAACGTTAACTTTCTGATTTCATAAGAATAATAATATTTTGTTTTTGTACAATATTGGCTATGCATCCGCATCACCATTCTCTTTATGCAAATGAAATTTTACATAACAAGCAACGCTAGTCAAAGCCAAAGGTTGTTGTTTGACTTTCTCCGCTTCCTTTTATATAAATGGGAATGTCAATTTAACAAAACGACTACGTTTTTTATTTATGTTCACGATGATATAACATACCTAATCTGATGTTGATGAGCGTTACTGCAACTTGCAAACCATTCTATGCTGCAGTCAACTCATGTTATTTAATGCTCTGCATTGCTTAAATTTTCTGTGAGGTACAAGAGGACATTGTCTACTGAAGACTCATCGTCAGTGAGTTGGTTGACCGGATATTGTGCAGTAGTGCTGTGATAATCGAAATGAAAGGTGCAGTTGAAACTCGAAATGTAATATGAAATTGGGATAGATAATTATTGCAAAAAGTTGTCCAGAAATTGTAGTTAACTTTTATAAAGTCGTTAGTTGGTTGTTGGAAGCCAAAAATAATTATTTTAGCCAGATTTGAGTACAAAGTGAGAAAATGCGTGTGAAAACAAAACTTTCTATTTTACTAATTGCATCAACTGCAATTCTTATAGACTGCCATCCTGCCAGCAGCTCAGTGGTGAGGAAAAAGGTTAAAACCTCACAATTGAGATCAAGACTACGTTTGGGGGGTAATCGGAGAAGTGATGTAGTAGTACCCGTACCCGATTACTGGGCAAAGCGTGGCTTCCACGAGGCTCTTACTGATCACTTTCTTGCTAGTGAAGCTCAATCAAAAGACTTTATGATGACAGGCGATGAAGTCGACGATTTCCGGGGAACAACTCAGATTAGGATACCAAGAGAACGACTTACACCTCCTGCACTACCACAGGAAGCTAAACGGAAGCAAGATATGGAAATAATGGAAAGTATTACACTTGTGGATGGGGCCACACATATGGCTGATGGTTCACTCCAAGCTCGCCCTTCCCCGGTTCAGTACCAAAGAAAATATCAAGAGGGACCCGTCGATGAGCAATATAATCCACTAAATTATCATCTTCAGGATCCTTCCGGACAGCTTAAAAAACATCAACAACCTCGTCAACCTTCAGTCTCCTCAACGTTTCATACATTGCCAAATGCATTTGCTCATCAAGGTAAAGAGTCTGCGGTTCAAAAGGCTCCAAAGCCCGTTCCTTTATCTGTACAACAATTTCAACAACAGATTTTGCAGCAGCAGCAGCAACAACAGCAACAGATTTTACAGCAGCAACAGCAACAACAACAGATTTTACAGCAGCAAAAGCAACAACAACAGATTTTACAGCAGCAGCAGCAACAACGCCAACAATTTCTACAACAACAACAACAACGCCAAAACTTTCTGCAGCAGCAACAACAACAACAACATCAGCCACTTCCACCTCAGCCCCTGTATTCTGCTCCACCTACTCAAGCTCCTCAATCAATAGTGGTGATTCCCCCACCTAAACCCCAAGCTCAACTTTTTCAACCTCTTCCTCAGCAACAACCTCCACCACCACATCATCTTCAACAGCAACAACAACTTCCATTCAATCAACAACTATTCCATCAACAGTTTCAGCACCCATTTGCTACCTCCTCACCCCCACAGCCAAATTCTCTTGCATCCATAACAGCATCTCTTGCAACTGGCGCTGCAGCCGTTGCCAGTACTTTAGCAAAAACCGCAATTCCAACCAGTGCAGTATTATCCGCCCTTCAAAATCCATCATTAGTACCCTCCTCCCCACTATCATCTCCTTTTCAAATCGCAGCCGCTGCAAGTCAAACAGCGTCACAGCTCCTTTTACCAACAACAACTCCACTTAGCCTTACACCATCATCATCTACAACGCTTCGCGTTGGCGTTGGCGTTGTTCCTGATGAGGAGCAAGTACTCCAAAATCAGTTGGGGGACTCTGAAAACTTTGCAACAAAGCTGACAAAAATTTATGAAACTGGAAGAAAAATCTTATATTTTCCAAAAGGTGTTGTTGACACGATGGATGTTCTTCTTAAGCAAGTGGAACGAAATCCAATGGTAGCTTATTGGGGGGATAAGTTCTTTGCGAAAGTGTTTGGGGACACAAGCCAAACGTAATGCAATATATTATGCTAGTTTTTGCTATTTACATTGCTCGTTAAATAGTTAGGTAATAATTAATTATTCATTTTGTGTGTCATGTTATTTTATACGTATCTAGCCAGTCATTTACTGTTTTATTTTATTACTTTAACTGTTTTGTACCATATTAATGTAACATTATTCTTGTTGCCCCGTTGTTGATTACGAATAAAGAAAATCGTTTTTATATAGTTACTCATGTCATGACTTTTTTTTTACTGTTTTACTATATACATTTTTTCTCCTTTCTACCACAAACAATCAAGAAGAAGGTTCTTTGTAAGCAAAACTTTAATTGGAGGGCAAACCGATCCCTCCCCACAGCATGAAATGGTCCACTTTTAATTTCAATGAGTTGACAAGATTTGACAATCCTCTTGAACCACTCGTGTTTCAAACACTCTTCCGAATGACGCAAAGCTCCAATAATTTTTCCAGAACGGAACATAACGAAACTAGACATTTCAAATACAACTCCAGAGTAAAACACGGCCATGCCTGAGATGAATGGGAATGCTAGGAAGCTTGTTGGTGGCATTTCTTCTCGTAATTCGATTGTTCCATAAAGACCACAAATGAGAGCGATTGAGCATGAGATTTGGATGTTGGGTAAAATGTACATTTGGAAGCAATCATTGTAACGATAAGTCAACAACTGAATCTGGCGATACAAATTGACCTGACAGTTGAAAGCAGTTTGTACACCTAAACGATGCTTTTTCAGGAGTTTAAGGGATGATTTGCATCTAACAAATCATTGACAGAAGATGAAAAGGGCTTATTTGCTGTTTACAAATTTAATTCTTACATTTGACTTTCCTTACCTTTTCATAACCACCTGAAGAAACTTGTTAAGATACTCAGTCACATAAATTGGCACGATCAGTCCCACCCCACTTGCTGCAAAGGCGATAAAAAGCAAAATTGATTCAACAGTGTAAGTAACCACTCGCTCATTCAATCCTATGGCTTCCGGTTGAGAACAATTCAAATAAATTGACATCATTAGTTGGGATGCACAAGGTTTGATTAGGAAAATCATGCACAAGCTGAAAGGAAGTAGCATTGTACCGATGACCATTATTATTGCCAAAATGTTAGCGTAGGTCTTTCTGATTTCTGAAAATTACGTAATTACATTTCTCAGTAGTCAACCAATCAAGGAAATACATATGCAAATGAAATATTTTGAATACCTCTCCTATATCTGCGTAAAAATAAATACATTTCGTTCAGCAAGCAGCAAATTTTTTCCTCCTTATCATAGTAATTCAGAATTACATAAGTTCCTGCAAATGTTGGGATTGACCACACTGCAAAAAGGAGAAATGATGCTAGGTCCAATTTTCTCACATAGAAATACATTCTGAATATTAGAAAGGCTGAATAAGAGAACTGGATAAATCGCCACATATTCCATTTAACACGTTTACGGAAATCTTGAACAGGGACGAGCTCATTGGCAAAAGAATCCCACGCGAATGGAGTAAGAGAAAAGTAGGAGACTAATCGGAGATGTAGTTTGAGTCCGGAGAGGGGATCACCTGAAAATAGGCTGCTAAGAATTTGGGGCATTATATTAAAATTTTATGAGCAATTATATTTTTTGTGTTTTGCAAAAAGTCAACTAGTTGAACGACTGTTCAAATCTATGAGGAAGTTATGGTGGAAGAGTTCTGACCAAAAATATTTATGCCAAAGTAGACACGTTTCATTTGATAATAGATAGGTAAACAATTTTTAATTTATGCATTGGGTTGTACAATTCCTTCATCTTTATTACTATAATATAACGAATAAAGGTTAAGAGTTGTAGTTTTCTAATGAACTAGACAGGGTGGTAGCCGTGGTAGGTGGAAATATGGGTTTTCATGGAGGAAACTAGAAACGCCAATCATTTGGAATGTGTCAAAAATTGTTTACTCCATGAAAATTAAGAGAAAGAGGCGTGGATTAGTAGTGGAATGTCATAAAATTTATAATTCGCTTTTGTAACCTAATGCATAATTAATTATTAGTAAAGCAACGAGACATAATATTTTGGACTAATGAAATGAAGTTGAACTTCAAATAAACTTAATTTAATTTTGGATACTGGCAAGGGCAGGGCAGAAGAATATAATAATATGTTATGGTCAATGGTGGTCAGTCATCCAATCCAATCCATATAATATATTTCATTAAATCATATTATTATAACAGGTAGGTGGTTGAGGTGGGCTTATAGGTAATATGTCCAAGTCATCTGTCTCATATTGCTCCAGCATTATCATCATAGTACTTCCCTTCCTATACTTCTATCCCACTGACAACTGAGTTACGACTCGCATAAACCGTGAGAAAAACAGTTCTCTGTAAGCAAAACCTAAAGACGATGGGCAGTCGTTGTCGATCAACAGCATGAAATGCTCCTGTATAAATTTTAAGAATGTTACAAGACCTAATAAACTTTTTGAACCAGTGCTTCTCTCCACCCGTCCACATTTGACACTGTATCCATCTCACTCTAATAGATTTTGATACTAGCATTATTCTACTTGATCCTTCCAACATATATGTTAAAACGATTGAAGCAATAACTATGATAAATGTGAAAAACACCTTGGCTATCAATGCTAGTCTTTGACCAAACTCAATTATTCCAAAAAGAGCACAAATAATTAATATGGATCCAGTGAATTGTATGTTTGGAAGAAGGTTTGCTTTGAAACAAGCGTTATAGAGTCCAACCAGCACCTGGATTTCACGGTAGCGTTTTCGTTGTCGATGAATCTTTAATGAGGTAATAAAGTTCTTCCACCTGGATTTGGTTATTTCTCTGCAGAAACCAGAAAAAAAATGTCGTTTGCTTCAGTGTAACCATATTCATTTGAATTAATGATGCATGACACCAATCCGTGTCTTACCGTTTTAGATTTTCAGTATATCGATTTAGAAACTCTGTGAAGAGGACAGCACTAATATATGTTATCCCAGTGACCTGACATGGACCATAGATAAGGATAACCTCCAAAATATAAATGAATGCCTTTTGATAAATCGTCAAGTCATTGTCAACTTCCTCAATGGGGCAACTGAAGAACATGGAACCGAAGAACTGAGATGAGCAAGGATTAATCCAACAAAGAGTTGGAAGTAAAAATGGTGCGAGGGACGCGTCGATGAATTGCAAAAGGGTTAGAAATCTCAGAGATTTTCCAACCGTTACTATAAAACATTAGAATATTGAAGCTCGACAAAAAAATCGGATTTAATTTGTAAAAATGATTGATTGTTTTTTTTTCATTACCTTTAGCATATTTATTCCTTGGGGCTAGGGCCAGTTTCATGAAATTATTTGTGACTTGACAAAACTCTTGTGATTTTGAGTTCACGTGGTGAAGCACAATACAAAAGAACATGTACAGTGTTGTCCACATGATATGAAGGAGTCCTGTCCCATCACCAATCTTTAATCTCCCAGTCTTATAGGTATGAACTAAACGAATGACGATAACCATTCCGTTAAGCCAAGTTACCATCTTCCAAAATTTGCACATTAGTAATTTTCTTTTACTCTTGGTCATTGACAAGACTAAAGTTTTGCCCTTATCATCATTAGTCGATGCACATTGGAATGGCACAAATGTAAAAAGTGACCCTACATATATTTGAAGTCGAATAGTGGACACAGCCGCTTCAAGATTTGGACACATGGAAATAATTAATGGTTTGCGTTTTTTATGATGAGCTTGAAAGTTTTCTTTTAGCCGGTTCCAGTTTTGAGTTGAAGTATAATCGGAAGTTTGTGCCATGTTCGTTATTGCTGTTTGCATGTCGATTATAGAACTGGTTTAGAAATTATTGTTTATGTTGATACTGTGTTTCAAAAATTAATTAAATCCTTGAGTGGAATGATATATTTTAAGATATCTTTACCCGATAAATACTGATGATCGTTTAGCTTATATTTTGTTTGGTTTCTGTACTAATTATCACTATCTCATGCACTGCATTACTTTTTACCTTTGTTGATATTATATGCATCAAAACAATGGGAATTCCATAGAGTTATAATTTATGACCTTTCTGTTTTATGGACCAAACGTACAAGAATGGCGTGTCAGTATTTTATGTTCCTTACAATAATTTACCAAGGACATTACATCGAGTTGGGGCCAAAGAAACTGATTTTTGTGGGCTGTGACAACATGTGACTCTCATTAATTTTGAATAATTAATATTCATCCAATCCAATTTCCTTATCTCTTTAATTATCACTTGCCAATATATTTTTTTTTGTCAAAGTATTGATACGTAACTTCCTCCACCTGTCCGGACGTCAGCATTCATTTTCGGAAATGTTCAGGACTCTAGTTATACAGTTGATGGGAAATGCAAATAATGTTACTTGATGGCGGGAGGTAAGCTAAAGAGAATGTTTTTTACTATCTGTTTTATCTGTCGATATTTATCTTGCTTAGCTGTTTATATGCAGTACGTTCCTGCACATCCTCTTTTTACAATATTTTCCATGAATGGATAGTAATTTTGTCATGTAAAAATGTGTAGAATTAAACCAAATAGTGACAACTGACAAGAAAATTGAAGGCCTTTTTAGTGGATTTATGGTCATTAGTCAAAGTAATTATATCTACTACGTGGACAAAGGTGAAAGGAACGATATACTCATCTTTTATGAATGACTGTTTGTTTCGTAGTATTGGTAAAAATGCTTGCATGGAATTGGAATGTATGTTATTATAAAATTAACTTCTCAATGCCATTTCGGACTGTAGGCTTCTTAAAAGTAAAAGCTTCACCAATGCAATGTCGCCTTACGCTGGCGTCTCGAAAATATTGACGAATACAACTAATTTCATTACATATGCAGCGGGCAGAAAGTAGGACTGGTAATAATAGAACCAAAACAAAGACCAAACTACAAAAGTAGAAAATGTATCAACTCAACCTTCATCAAAGAGCAGTTCATTTATTACCTTTTTTGTCTTTATGTTCTGACTTTGTGTAAAACAAATCTCTTAGTATTGGTGTGTGTATGGATGGATAATGGCTATTATGTGTCTATATAGTTTAAAGAATGGATGAATCGTGACATAAATTGTACATACTTACGTATGTCTATGTTTGGTTTTATGACATAAGGTCAAGGGAGCATTAGCTGAATTTACAGAAAACTTCGAACATGGATATGCTATATATACTGCTCTGTATACTTACTTTCAGTTTCAACCACTCGCTGTCAAGCCAAAACCAAATACATATCAGTACTCCACGTCCTCGTCTCTTTCACAGTTTAGTTTCACAGATAATCGTTGATCGTGGAAATAAATACTTTGTGATAGGGCCAAAGATGAGAGGCGAAAAACATGAAAAATGTTGTGTGAAATAGTATACATACATAGTTATAAGCATCTATAGTTAGCCGTTGGTAGCAGTCAACTTCAGTTTCAGTCCAGTAGCCCGTCCATACCATACACTTCTCTAGAAACCAAGAACATAATAATATATGCATCTGAATCTTTGAGATTATGATGACTCATTTCATTTTCATAAGTGCTTTGAACTGGCGTACGAAACGTTTTGTGACACTTTGATTTTTTTCTGTATAAAGCTGATTTTATGTACAAGATTTTTGTGTTGGTAATACTGTAGAAAGACCAAGACAAGACACACTGTGGAAGCACAACTAGTACAACATGGGTTAAAAAACAATATGTGCAATGCACCCGACGTGACACCTTACTCTCGTTGTTTTACGCACTTTTGTACATACACTGTGGATACCTAGTATTTAGACCATTTTTTGTGAAGAAGCTGAAGGAGATGCTTTTCTATTTCTGGAGATAAAAAAAGTATATGTTGATACTTATACTTATTCGAGGTCCATGCCGGCCTTGTTTAATATGACACATCGTAGACACAAGATGTGTATGTAAAATGTAAGGTGAAACCAATGCCTTACTTCTGCCAAACAAGGATTTCTAAGATCTAGTAAATCTCTGTTTTAGGCTTGTTGGCTTCGCACTTTGCAGTAGCAGCCTAAACTCAACTTAACCACACACGGATTAGTTTTGTTATAAAAAGTCCCTATGTCTCCACTACTGCCCATTGTGATCTTATGCATGCATATACTAAACTTCCTTATGATTTACATGGGTTCTAACAATTTGTTAAGAGAGAACATCATATCTCCTCACTATCTTGTCGTTTTTTTCCATTCATTTCAACGATTCTGGAGGGTTCAGTTCAGACCTTCAACTTGCATTCCATTTTATAAGTTCTAAAGTCAGAGATCCTTTGTTATCTTAACCTGAAAAGAAAGCCATTTAAGTGGCTGAGCATTTACAATAATTTTGTCTAGTAATTTTGATAAGCACTGTAAACTAAGATTGATCTATACTGAAAAATCAGCAAGACTGAAAGGATGGGACGGGTTACACGAAAAAGTTCAAACGCGGAGGTAAATGAATTTGACGAAGGAATGAAAAAGCTTTGTTTCATTGCGAGTAGTCGCCAGACTCTGGAAAAAAGGTATAAGCACGCGTTTAATGAAATATAAAAAATGTTTAATTAACTTAAACATGATATCCTTGTGTTAACGAGCAACTTTGCTATGATTTTCCAGAGGGTTTAAAGATGTGAAAAGGGTCCTTTCCTGGAAGTTAAAGGAGAAGATGGAGCGTTTTAAGAAGATAACTGAGAAAGAGCCAACAATTTATAGAGTTGGGACTGAGAAATGGATTTATGACTTGTTACAATGGGTCAACCAGCCAACTATTCTGACTTACGACGATGTCACTGATTGGTTAGCGAATGCAAACGATAAGGCATTTTTCATGGTGAGTTTTTTATGAACAATTGACTGGTGAATTGGATTGCTGATTAGTTTGAAATATGTTAAGCCGCAAGGAAATTACCTCAATCAGGTTTTTTTGGCTGATAATTTGGGCTCTAAAAATACCAATTTCGGATAAGTTAATATTTTACGAGTTCTGAAGATGTTCGGTCGGAAATATTAGAATATCCTAACCTAACCTGACAAAAAACTTGATATTTCAAAAAATATTTCATAATTTCTAAAAATCCTGCTTATGGTTCACATGTTCTTAATGTTTTCAGGCACCCCCTGCCACAGACGTACTGGACAATGTTAAACTGGTTCCTTTAAAGCAGGAACCACCTCGCGATAATGTCTCAGATAAGAGAAAGACGATGGATGAGCCTACGTTACAGAGGGACAAAAAGCCACGACTAAAACTTGCTATTGTGAAGCTGATAGACTGTGACAAAAACCCCGTTGTTGGAGTCGTTCCGGGTGGAGAAGATGAACTTCTTAAAGAAATGTTAGTCCTTAACTATATTGTGCGTTCGCTTGATTAAAAGTTAATAAAATATTATTTAATTAATGATTATTTCTGTGCTTTTCAGTGACACACATGAATTTAGCCAAAAAGTTGATGACTTTATTAAGCATTTGGACAATGATGATTCCATGGATTGCCCAGAGAAGGGGTTGGAATTGCATGGACTTGGACCTGAAGCTGTAAAGGCTCAAACCGAGGGAGTTAAACTTGACGAGATGCCAGTGATTGCTAATGATAAAGAGGCTCCTGTTGCTGCCGTGACTCAAGAAGTTCTGCTTCCTCATGGTGTAGAAGTTCCTGCCGTTGAAGATGTACCCGACGTTAATGTGCGTGCTGCCGATTCTGATTATATTAACCAAGTGGAAAACCCCATGGTGGCTCAAGCTCCGGACGCTCAAGAAGGGGAAGGGGAACTCCAAATTAATAATACTGTTGACTATGTTGAGGTAATTTTGTTAAAGCCTTAGAGTTATAGTTAGTATGATATTTGACATTAAAGTTGCATATTAAAGGTACGCTGAATATTTTTCTCTTTCAGATGAAAGCTGATGCACAAGCAATGGAAGGGATGCCGGGAAATACTTACTATCCGGTTCACAATGAATTAATTAGAGATGACGAGGATGAAGAGCAGTTCTTAGAGAATGCCAATGTCACCAACAACGCAATATGCAACTCACAGACGAAAATTGGGACTCCTGCATTTCCATCTCCTAAACAATCACCAACCGAGTCCCTGGAGCTCCCATCTTCTCAATGTTCCAACGGCACTAGTGGTAGCAATGAATTATCAGAAGTACTCAACAACTTCCTAAACCAAGAATGCGAAGCTGAAGCTGTCTCTACTACTATTGACCATTCAAATCAGAGTCAGAACGCAGCAGCCCCTCTACCAAATCCTAATACAGAAACTTATAAAAACCTTATCGTTAGGACCGTTCAATTTATCAGCAATAATAACCCGATTTTTGATGACCAACCTCATGCACCAGCTCCTTCCAGTTGCTCAATTTGTGCTGAGCATATTGTACGGAGCAACACAATCCAACATTTAACGTATCACTTGGACTCACACGTTAAATTATTATATAGTCCTATCCAAAATATAAATTTTGGACATGTGAACGCTCAGTATTGTGAGATAGATCGACAGCTACGGGCTCAGCTAGCAAAGCAAGAGGAATTCCTCAATAGCGGAACTTGTAGCGAGTGTGGAACTAATGTTAAATCTCTAGAACGTTAAATGTATGTCATTACATATTCAATTCGCTATATTTTTTACGACTCGTCATTCCTAAGATTCGTATTCAACCCGGTTAGGTTTTAGTTAAGTAATAATATGAAAGTATTTTATATATATATTTTACCACTTGTTGTCCTTATATAATTTTTAGTCATACTACCAACTAAATACTTTTGGTTTTTTAAGTAAATATTAGAAACAAATTTATGTGAAAGTAACCGACACCGAATGATCGTTACAATTTTCTTACTTTTATACCCTTGATGAGAAAGTACATACCTGATTAGAGTAATGTACGTTAACAAAGGACTGTTAATGGGGTCACTATATATAGCCCTGTGAGATGATTGATATATATTTTGACGGAATAAAAGATTACACACATTACAATATTCACTTTTAATGTACGCTAGTTTTGTTACTTTGATGCATAAAGCAGAAAAATTGTTCTTTGCATACAAAACCTTATTACAATCCCCAGTCTATCCCTTCCAAATGGTCCTGCACTCCTGCATAAACTTTCATTGTTTCACAAGACCTGACAAATTTTTGAAACCAGAGACATTTCATATTCTTATTATGTAGTGCATGAGCATTCCACCTCTGTTTGGTTCTCATTGACATCAGAGTAATCCAGCTGGAAGTTTCCATGAGGTAACACAAGCAAGCGAATGCGACCAGGGAATACAAAGAATATGGCATGTCAGTCATGTCACCTCCAAACTTTATCATGGCAAATAGGGAGTAAATGATGAAGACAGCTCTAATGCATTGGATGTTTGAGAAAATGTAAAGTTAAAGAAAGTCGTTGTAGAGTCGAATAAAAAATTGGAGCTCTCGATAAGTGTATATTGATATTTGGAAGCCGATTTACTTGACCTTCAATCAATTTAAGCCAGAGCAATAATAATTATTGTTCTGGGGTATTATTGTTGTTATTGTCTAAAAATTATTTTTACCCATATTGCCCCAAATTTTTGTTTGACTATCTTTCACTTGTTTTGTGACTAAATTTATGATTAACCTACCCCTATACAGTTTACGGAGAATCTTCCCTTTTAATGATAGTTTTTATAAATATGAGGAAAGACAAAATTTGAGCCAATTGGAAATATTTTTATGTCAATGGTCCCTCTGCCCTTATCAGTTAAAGTACGCTTGCACTTATGTACAAAAATATACCTAACGCGTACTACGTACAATATCTCTTCATTGAAGACCACGTTGCCCACACGGGGCAGTGGGAACAGCGAACAGCTTTTCATGTGCACATGCATTCAGTCCAAAATTGTGTTTTGGGTATGCTGAGCATGTGTATTCTTCGTTTCTAAATCTTAACGCATGTTGACATGCTCCAAATGATTTTATTGTTTTGAATTGTTAACAAAGTTAGTTAAAACGAAAGTTTCTTGTTGTGACAGTTGTGGAATTAAAAGATGGGAAGGGTTCGAAACGCTGGGAGCGAAGGCTCCCACAGGGCTGGCCCTTTAAAGCAAACAAATAAAAGGCATAAAACTGGTCAGCACAAAAGCAAGAGGGCTTTGGACGTGGAAACTAGAGGTTAGTTTCAATAATATTGGTAGGATTAATTGTTGAGGATTGTTGTTGATTGGCAATAAACCTTTATTTGACTTGTTTGACTTTTGATTGAATTAATTAGGACGTGCGTCATCTGAGGGATCCATTTCAAAGCACCGTCGCAAGAATCATGTTCTTCGTTCCGAGAGGAAGAAACAAGCTGCTGCTGATCGCTTGAAGAAGATGCAGAGTATCTTGGATGAAAAGAAAAATCAAGGAGGACCCAGAGGTGCCCCTATTTGTGTGGCATTGATTCCTCTCTCTGTGGTCACCAATGTCAACTTTTCTCTTCAGTTCATCCTAACAAATTGCAAAAACTTTGCTGATGTTGTTGGTCAAGTTGAAAATACTACGTACATAAAGTAAGCGTAGAAAATAATTTTAATATGTACTAGATCCAGATCGACTTGATACATGGCATTGTAAGGCTTGCTTGATGGTTTGCTAAATTATTATTATTAATTACTTTGGTTGTCAATTTCAGGTTGAAGAACGGTAAAAACATCACTTTGGTTGTGCCTCCAGTTCCAAACGATTTGTGGAGTGTTTTGGATGTTTTGAAACAGGCGGATGTGTCCCTCTTCTTACAGCCCCTTCTTGAACCTGTCTCTCCTGAGGGAATTACTTTACTCAAGGCAGCCAAAGAGCAAGGGTTGGCCACTCCATTTCTTGGAATCAGCTCTCCATTTAGTAAATCTGATGAGAAGGCATTTATCAAGGCGAACACAAGACATCTTCCCGTGGAGAAAATATACGAGATCACAAATCCTGGTCAAGTTTCAAATCTTATGAGAATGATATCCGTGACCAAAATTACTATTCCAAAACAGTGGTCAGTTCGTTCTTCTATGCTCATTGAGAACTATACTCCACTCACATCCATGAGTCCATCAATGTTCACTCCAAACGCTGTGAATGAGCTCACTCAAGAGAACTGTACTAAACTTGCCAAGATTTCTGGAGTCGTTAAAAGAAAGCATTTGAATCCTCACCGTCCTGTTTACATTACTGGAGTTGGTAGCTTCAAAATACTTCGAATCGATGTTGTTCCAATGCAACTTGGACGCCGGAATGATATGGCTGCAGCTACTGCTGGTGTGCCGGCCAGATTCCTGTACGATCCTAGTAATGTCCCTCCAGAAGAAGTAGAGAAGGAGGTTGAGGGTGAAATGATGGATTCGGATTCCGATATTGATGAAGATGATGATGGGTCAAGTTGTGGAGATGATGATGAAAGCCAAATGTCTGTTGATTCAAAAAATAAGGCAAAAGGGAAGAAAAAGCTTCCAAAAGGGACGTCGGAATATCAGGCTGATTGGTTGATAGATTCTGAAGAGGAATCAGAAGCAGAGAAAGAACTAATAGGGTCAGATGATGAGTTGGAAGGAGATGATGATGATGATGATAACAAATCACAAATGTCACAAGATGACGAAGTGGAAGATGATGATATGGATTGGGAAGAAGAAAAGAAGCAAATGGAAATTATGAAAGGTAACACAGCATAAAAGTTTCATCCAGTAGTGTCAATTCGGATGCTATGCTGTTCGATAACTTACCAAATGGTGTGATTTCTTGTTTTGCAGCTGCAAGAACTGAAGCTGAATTCCCTGATTGGATTGACACACCCATGGATCAACCAGCAAAGATCAGATTTCAACGTTACAGAGGACTTCAGTCATTCAAGAAATCGCCGTGGGACATAAATGAAAATTTACCAAAGGAGTACTCAAAAATATTCCAGTTCCAAAACTTTAGGCATGTCTTCAAAGTTGTGTGTGGGGAAAAGGCTGAAAGCGATGGCTTGGGTTACATTCCTGTAAGAATAATAAATGAATTTGTGCTTAGTGCTTGACTAGTAACTGGTAATTCAATATAAATTTTATGCTTCACAGGTTGGCCAGCGAGTGGAAATGATCTTAAAACCCTTAGATGCTAGTACTTCAGTAGATAGTAAAATCGGATCTTGCAAACCAATTTCTTTGGTTTCCCTTCTTCGTCACGAGACACGCATGTCTGTGCTGAATCTAACACTGAATGTCCAGGAAGTCATTAAAAATAAGGAAGACATCATATTCCAAGTTGGACACCACAGGTTTCAAGCAAAACCAATTTTGAGCGAGATATCCACAGGAAATAAGCACCGAGTAAGTAGTACTATATATTTATGCTAATTAATTCACGAGGCGAGTACTTTAAAGTATAAAATGCTAATTCTATATGATGTTTTCAGATGTTGCGATTTGCTCAAGAAAATCAGAGTTGTATGGCTACAGTATTTGCTCCTATTGTTTTTCCACATGCTTCAGTTTTGGCATTCAAATGCGTAAAATCCACTTTGGTACGTAAAAAAATATTAAAATTATTGTTATGTTCCGTCCCTATACTTACATCCCATCATGCTTTGCAATCATTCTATTACGATCTACATATTACATGGTGGTTTTGTTACAGATACCAGTCGGAAGTGGATCACTTTTTTCAATTGACCCCTCTCGTGTTGTAGTAAAGAGAGTTTTATTGAGTGGTCATCCATTCAAAGTTCAGGGTCGCAATGCAGTTGTTAGGTTCATGTTTTTCAATCGTGAAGATATTGAATGGTTCAAGCCAGTCGAGTTGAGAACACGATACGGACGCCGTGGGCATATTAAGGAGCCTCTAGGTATGTTATCATCTGCAGTAATAAATTATTAAAAGTTAAACCACCTCTTTGAATCATGTTTCATAATTTAATATTTAATTACATCAGTATCTATATTACACTGTTATGTTTATACATGAATTGTTAATTTATGATTCTTCTATTAACAAATGTGTTCAGGGACCCATGGGCATATGAAATGCAATTTTGACGGACAAATGAAATCCCAAGATACCGCTCTGATGCCTTTATACAAACGTGTTTTTCCGAAGTGGAACTATGAGGAATTTGTACCACCATTTGAGATTTTTGATCAATATTCTTCTAAGTAATTTATTAGGATAGTATAATAAAGCGCATTTTCTCAAACATACTACGTCAGTTATTATACTTTTCTTTTTTATTTACCTACAAACAACATTCCTATCGCCCACAGAGCTCAATATATTTGTTCAGAATTACTTGTGAGCTTTTAGTAATACGGTTATCTCAATCAATTATCATGTTCATCACATCATCAACACCATCATTTTGGAAATCAAACAGCATGCCTACCTACTTTTACGTCTCCGATATGCTTCAGACCTTGTAATTGATGTTACCATTAATTTCCTTTCATTCATCATTTGCTACACTACCAACTACCATATGGTAAAGTTCTCTAATGCTTAATTAAGAATTCTGCCGAATCCTGAAACAAAACTCAATCAACCTTCTCCTCTCTCCCCTTATGTTCTAAATCTACCTGATAACACTTTTATTTAGACCAATGAAATCAAAAATGTAGTTTACTTTTCAAAAAAAACTTGTTGATAACATGCTTTCTGGCCTACATTTTGAAACAAAGACATGCGTAAGGCAATGATATGAATTCAGTTTTTATTACCTTATCTGTATCACTCTCTCCTCTCTGACCGAGAATCACAAATGATTTTATTATTCCCGTTTTTATAGCTTTGGCTTTGCAAACAAAATAGAAATTAAGTTGTAAGTTGTGCTTAAACATATTTCGCTCAATCAAAAAGTTTTCAACTATTGATAAGCTCTCAAATATTATGCATTTTTCATTTTCATGTAGGCATTTTTTCATTAAGAATCGGAACAAATTCTGTAGAACCATCATCAATATCAACATTATTAACCTTTCCCTTCTTTTTTTCTTCTTGTTCAAGTGAGCTTAATACTCTTTCTAAAATGGATGATCAGCATTATTTCTTGTCTTTTTTTGTAAGAGCATGATTTTTACACGTGGGTAATTACATTACCTTTGTGATATTTACAAATTTCGAACATTAACCTGAACTTATGAATTAAATGCGTGTGTGTGTGTGTGTGAGTTAAAATCTCGGGAGAGCTCTGCTGCCTATTGCGTACCTAAACTGTTATTTTGGTTAGGTACATTAACTTTTATGATCTTTTTTTTTAGAAAATTGCGTTAGAAATAAATAATAAAGAAAACGCTGATTCTTTATCAAAAATATCAGTTGCATCTCTTGTTTCTCATCTACATAACTAAGCATCTAACAATAATACTACCAATTCTGGTATCAACAAGAACGGTTGCAAAAACTTACGGTTAATTTATGAGATTTTATGGGTGAATTTTTCATGCATTTTTTTCTGTAAAAGGATGCATGCCAGCAAACAGACGAAAGAGCAAGAGCAGTGCAAGTACAAATCCGAATAGTACGCTAATACGTACGCTACCTGTTCTGTTCTCACATAAACCTTTTTTGCAGAGTTTCTTGCTAAAGCTACAAGAGTCATTAAACATTGTATTATTGATGAAAGGATGAAGGGAGGTGCATTTTTAAGTACATATTGACTATCGCAATCGCAATTATTTACATGCATGCACTTATACTTCAGCAAAAGAAGATCAAAAGAAGTGATAGAGTAGGCTGGGTATAGCTGTATATACAGAAATATCCATTTTTGCACTTCCTCGTCATCATCCCACATTTGACCAAGTACATTATTATCATCATCAACATTTAAATTGCAAAAGGAAAACTATCAAACCACCCTTTCACCACATTTTTCAATCGCTCTGTTTCTCTTTTATAGCCCGTCTGTCTGTCATCTCTGTATCATTTTGTCTACCTGAACGAGTTGAGAAGGCCCATGAATGGACTTATTGACCAAATTACAAAAAAAGGTTGTAAAGACCTTGAAGAATGGACTTTACAGGTAAATGACTTTTTCAACATTCTTCATTCCATCCTCACCGATCTACCCGAAACGTTTAAAAAAGGGCTATTGATTTGAGACCAAACCAACATGATGAGATTGAGATACATCCATTATAGTAATTTCACGACTCGACTCTCACGTTTTGCTTTTAAAAAGCATTTCAATGTTCACTCGGAAGAACAAGTTTACTCGCACAAACAAATATTTATGCTACTTACTACTTAATCTGTATTTCATTTCATTCACCAAAACCAAATTCCTCATTATCCTCATAATATGGCTCATCCTCATTTCCCCCTTAACAATGTACAAATACTGTACAAACAACTAAGTACATGGTTGCTTACCACTACCTTATACAAAAAAAAGAATCATGTCATGTCATTTGCATTCACATTAACCCCGATTTTTTTTTCAGGCTTAAATGTTTGCTCCACAACACGTGAAATCTGTTCTTAAAAATGATGAACGATTTACGCATTTTGTGCAAGAAATGAAACCTTGTGTGTTTAACCATTTTTAAGGAAATATTATCATTCACACAAAAAAATGTAAATACTCTCTCGACTCGACTCAACTGAAACCATTTGAGAGTTGAGAAAGAGTTTTTTTTAGATCTAGTTTTAGCATTGCATTTGGCTTTGGCTTGACGTTCCGAGTCCTCCGTTATAGTTGCGTGGCTCCATGTAAAGGAAAGATATAAAACGTGAAATTGCACTGTGAATACAGTGATTATGTATTTCAAGATCATTTTCGTCTTGACGGAAATGATGTCTTTAGCATATTTTTCGGTTAAACTAAGTAATGCATCTGTTGTTCCTTTTTGATGATCATGCTACTTGCTACTACTTACTTTACTCTCATCTTGTAAAAACAGCTTAAAAAATGTTTAAATGCCATTTTTTTGGATTCTTGTTCAAATAAAGCCTCTTACCATTTAAACCACACCATACCACACACAACACAATTGGGACTAGTAAACCAGGATAATTTACGTTGGCGTGGTGTGTTGTAAGTAAGTATGTATGAATGAGCAAGAAGTGTAAAAGGAAAACATTTTGATTTGTAAAAACTTTTTGTCTTTTTGCTTCAGCTCAGATTAATCTTTGTCATTCTCAATTCCCATGAATGATCATAGTCAACAATGGTCTGCAAACACAATAAAATTCACAGATGACAAGAATAAGAATGCTCCATTCAAGTTTTCATAGGAAAGGAAACATTGACCTTTCCATCATTGGCAATTGTAATGTTATGTTACCTAATTAAATGGGACTTTCTTAGCTCAGAGAACTCTATTATATCCTCAATTCCTATTCATGACGACATTTTTATTGAGCATTTATACAATTACGTTGTTCCTCAAGAACCGTTTAAAATCATTATTGTTTGCCTCCTACCAAAGATTACAGTATAATTTTTTTCCTTCTTTTTTCAACCCTGTCTCTTCTACTACTTGTGACTAGTCTGTTTTTTTCTGCAAAGAGATTTGGGATGTGATGATGGATATGATGGCATAATAAATGTAATTTTCAGTTAGTTTAGTGCATCTGTAATTTTTCAACGCGACAATGTTGCACCTTCTTATCTCATTTCATTCCTCAGCTCAGCAGCAAGCAGGAGGCAGGTGAAGTGTGGTGTGGCAGTCGCTTCTTCGGAGCATGAAATGAAGAGAAATAATATTCAGTTATCCGTCGCCGGTTTTCTTAGTAAAGAAGAGACACCAAATATAATGACGAATTTTGACCACAGACTCAAACAACTCATAAACCACTGACTGAGTGAGTGTGGGTATATGGTCAGAGATGAGATGAGCGGTGGTGAGGTGGGAGATGTGTGGGAACAGTTTTTCCTTTGAACGATTACCATCGCCGCATTAGATGAAATGAGCAATCATCATAAGACATAACTGAAATAATCCGTCTCTTGAAGATTAGATAAGATTTTTCCCTTCAGATTAAGTGGCAACCTAGAGCCATATTATATACATAAGATGATGATGATGATGGGTAGCAATTTTTATTGGTGATTCTTTTCAGGTGTGTTAAAGAAGGTGTAAGGATTAATGTTGTTGTTTCTCAAGGCAGATGCCTAAGCAAGTCAAGACGAAGATATTAGATGATGATGATGATGATGATGAGAATAGGTGAATCCTACTATACTACTACTCATTTAGTAAAATGCAACTTAACATGCACATTATATATATGAAAGCATATATTATATATAGTAACTATATGCTACTTCACAGTTTATTTCCTATTTTGTCATGCTCTGCTTGTTGTAATTGCACCGTACACAACACAACACATAACATCATCATGATGTGAGGGATGTGATATGATCGCATCGCATTATATACCCTGTTACCTAGAAAAGTTAAAGGATGAAGGAAAAGGGTTTCACGTTGAAGCACGTAATATAAGGCATGCAAAAACTACTGTGTGATGTGCTTTTGGAGGAGTCGTGCCTGTCTGCCTACAATGCAAATCCTACAAACTCATGAACCTCAGCAGCAGCAGCAGTTCTTTCATTCAGCACGCATTCGCATTAATTTGTAAGATTCGATTCATTTTTAAACCTAGAAATAGCTTCAATGTTTTGTGCCAAGGTAAGGTAGTATAGAAATAAGAAATACGTGAAATGATTGAATCATGAATTCTGCAAAAAATCCGTACGCCTTTGTTGGTATTTAGTATTGGTTTAGGTTATGTAGGCAGATAGGCCGACGGGACTG
Source organism: Orchesella flavescens (assembly GCA_964034955.1). Lineage (NCBI taxonomy): Eukaryota > Metazoa > Arthropoda > Collembola > Entomobryomorpha > Orchesellidae > Orchesella > Orchesella flavescens. Next base: position 12,063,390 of record OZ035958.1, on the reverse strand, counting down.
AAGGGAACAGTGGTTTAGTTTTTTTAATGCTGAAAAAAAAGTAGTGATACTCATCTTCTTCCTTGACGGACCACACTATAACACACGGGTTTTAAAAAAAGCTTTAGATTTTTTCAAAATCATATTGCACATCTCATTCATATACAGCCAAGTCTGTGATGTGTGAGGGAGGCTACTGTGTGCCAGTGATGGATGAGGATTACATTTTGTGAAGTGGAATAAGTAAACTAAGTCTCTATTACACTGATCACTATAATAATAATACATGAGCTGCATTGAATTTTTTCCTTAAAAATTAAATTATTTTTTTACTAATCATAATATTTCATTTTACGACATAATAACACGTAGTTGGTATTATTTACAATAATTATTTTTATAAGAGCAGAAAAACACGTTGAGGATACAGAAAGGAGGTGTATATTTCACGCATTAAATCTACCTTTTTTAATTCTGTATTTTAAAAATAAACGTATGCATCTGCAGCAGCAGTATATCTCAGGATCCCCGAACCTTACTTCATTCACACTTAAACTCAGATTCTAAAATAAGCAACAGTAAAGTGTAAGCAGACTGACAAACTTCATTATCATCAGCATCATCATCACCTCTATCAAAAACAGTTTATTTCTTTTCTATCATTATATTATAGCCAGCAAATTTTATCATTACTTATACATTTTACATTGTTATACTATACTCTCTTCTCTCTCAATAATACAACAACATTATAACAGCTTCAACACTGCATAAAGCACACACGGTCCAAAAGACGGAAAGTGACAGTTGCTATTGCTATCATTCTTGTTCCTCATTTCAATCTGTTGAGGCTGAGAGACTACCTGCTGCTCCTTTCCTTCCCTGAAAAATTTTTGGTGTAAGGGAAGAAGACGAAGAAGAAGCAAAAGAACAAGGTGATTTACCTGAGGAAGAAGAGGAACATTTGTTTCCTTCCTTTTTCCCTTTAATCTCATCTCATTGTTAGGCGCTCACACTCACTCGGAATGTCACAACATAACACAACAGTTGTGTGTTGTGGTACTGTGCGGTTGTTGGTTGTGAATCCATAAGCTCCTGACTTTTAAAAGTCTCTTATTTTTTTCCCATATAGGAACGCTAAGCAAGGAAGGAGAAGAAAAGGGAACAAATAAATTATACAATATAAGAACACCTGGCACTTCTTCCTTCCACTTCAATCAACTTGACTCACTCCTTTCTCTCGTCTCGTTGCTGAGGACCATTTTGGAATTGGATTTTGGAGATGATGTGTGATTGCTCCTGAGTAAGAGCAAAAAGGTTTTGGTAGACAGTTAGACTCGATTTTACCTTCCTTCTAATATATATGAATCTCAGTGTGTGAAATAAAAGTGATTGGATGGTCATTCATCTTTAATATATTTTGGGCTGGATGGAATTTTACAAAAATATTTTGCAAACGTATTGGTGACAAAAAGTTTTTATGGTGGATTTTGTTTGTTAGATAGAATTTTTTTGGCGAATAAAAAATATAGTGCTGAGTTGAATAGAGGAATACGGTACGCTGTTCTTTGCATGAATTCCTCAGAAATGGAAACAGTTATTTCATTGTGTAGTGTTGGTGGTGGTGGTAGTAGAAGTGATGGTGAGAAGAGCAGAAGAAATATCGCAAGTCACAGTCAAATACGCCAATCCCGATTGGGTCCACTAATTCAGAAGAGTACGGTTTTGTTGAGTTTACTACTCGTAAAAACTGTGATATCACTCTCAACAAATACACCTCATCCCAACGGACTCCCATCCGACAGTATAGAATTTAATGGAAAAGGAAAGCTGAAATATGTTTGGGGTGATGCGCTAGCGGATCCTAAAGCAATGGGACCGGATGGGAATCCTTATCCTTGGTTGGATTACAATCAATGATAATACTTACTTTATTATTATTATTATTATTATTATTATTAGTATTATAAGTACGAAGTTGAAATAAGGTAAAAAAATATGCTTCATTTAATTTTTTTCACACTGAATCGATAGGGAACTAGCAAACAAAATAGCTTCTAAACAACGGAATCCTCGCACCCTATTCGCCGAAGAATTTGGCGGAGCAGATATTGGTCTAATAAATCCTGAAACAACGAGACAAATTTTGCTCAGAAGCTTCGAAGCCCAAGAATTTGGGGGTGGAATGAACAGCTTTTTTGGATCATTAAGTCACAGTCATCATCATCATCATGCACACAGCCACGGTTCATCATCAGATGACAATACTCGACAAGGCCGTTCTTTAAATAGGCAGGGCCATGCGTATACAATTCGAGGCAGGGGCAATAAACGCGTTGCAAATGGTCCAGGTCCGAGCTCACCAAATAGCTCTCCTTATCATCACTACCAATATAATCGGGATGTAGACCCTTCTTCTTCTCCTGGGTCCACAACGAGTACCCACACTCCGCCAAATGACAATACAAATGAGGGTGATGGAAGCAACAATAATAATAATAACTCTCCTCCTCCAAGTGATGGTGGTTGCGTACCTTCCAGGCTTTGTCCCTCAACATACAATACGACGGCACCACTTTATGGCATCTCTCTCACTTCTGGACAACCTGTTACCATTGTACAAAAGTTCCCTGATCTTTTGCAACAGGTTGTTTTCCAAGTCTGCAAGTAAGTACCGTTGCTCATGTATAATAATAATCGTCTACTTGTACTTAAAAGGTGTAGGCAGCTGCTCATCTCCTTATAAGTAAAAGTATGCATTTTTTTTGGTAAACAAATTTCTGTCTGCCTACTAATATACCTATAGTATCTGCATATAAAAATGTTTTGTATTTTTAGGATGCTAACGGTACTCTGAGATTTATGACTGCAATTTTTTTACCAAATAATGTAAATTTAGCTCTAGAATGTAAGATAATAATATAATATAATATAACTTGTTGTTCTCTTTCTTTTTTTCCGTTGAAAGGACGTCCGAGTGTGATGTTATTCATGGAGAATGCGTACAAACATATTTACCCTACTTATTTTTGGTCATTCCGTTGGGTCCTGTGACACTAACTGGTAAAAACTTTTAGTGCTCTTTTATTTCTCTCAACAATGAACTGCAATGAACTTTTGATGATGATAATGATGAGTTGAACTTATATGATGGATAATGATGATAAACGGATGGATCTAATGGATTTAAACATTTTTCTTTCTGTGTGCCACAGGCCAAGATTATGTTCTGGTGGAAAGCGGTTGTGTGTGTCGACCCAAGTATGCCAGTAAACAGGATGAGCCTCCACCACTTCCCTTTATCCAAGCTTATAACACGACGAAGGCAAGGAATCAAGGGTGAACGTGATTTACTTACTGCTTGAAAAAGATAAAATCAGAACAAGACTTTAGGTGAAAGACTATATGACCATAAAATAAACGGCTGAATAATGGAATGGATAATGACATGACTTTTAAATGCAATACGGGAAATTACGTTTTTATGTAGAATGTACATGTTTTGTATTCTAATGTATTACGTATGTATACACACATATACGAAGTTACCTAAAATGACCTATATTAAACCTGACATGTGAAATATTTGAAATTCAAGAAATAATAATTTTTTTGAATGTATAAAGTACTAAAATATACTCATAATTTAAATGCAATTGCCGTGTATTATATTATAGTTAGCATGATTTATAGATGTTAGCGTGTCTTTGTATTATATATACTGTCATTTTTCTATTATAAAATAAAAAGAAACTTACTTGTGGAACACTGAATTTTATTTTGCAAAGAAAATTATTATAATAGTCTGCATTTCTTGCATAGTGAAGGTTTTTAAGCTCGTTAAAGGTTTAATTAAAATAATGAATGGGGCATTGTGAACCAAAACTGGAACGGAATAGTTATATATGGTCATCTTAATTTTTTTGCCATCGACCGGGCGTAAATGTTCAACGCGATTTGTATGTACATTCAAAAATTATAATAATCATGGATAATGAATCGGAATTAAAGAAATTTTCTAACCCTGTAAAAACTGTTCCACACACTGACACGGCAGTAGTATTATACTTAAAAAGTGGCGTAAACAAATCTGTTTTTTATATGTGAAATAACAAAGTCAATATAATTATAGCAAAATGAAGTTTTCACTACATTTCGCTGTCTGCGTATTCTTTTCCCAATCTGAATCAACAACAATTTAGCGCTATTTAGGTAAATGAGGATTCCATCGATTTAAGGTTTACGTTGGCTTGGCCTAATAACTCTGAATGAGCAATTTATTGTATTTTAAAGGAATCTTTCGAAAGATTTGAATGGAAAGTATACCTATAAGACTTTGCCTGTATATTATACATATTTTTACCACACACACACTACGTAATAATCAGCAGAAAATAACAAAATTGGACCCATAAACAGACTAAAACGTAGACATAAGTCTTTAAAGTCACTTTTGTGTGTAAATTTGTTTTGTGGAACAGCACTTACGAAAACAATGTAACGTAAACATTTCATCAGTCGCTACCCGCATGGCATACTTATTATCGTCATCATTAAATAAATTAGTGATACATATCACTGAAAGAATAGCAACTAGCACTACTCTCACTAAAAGCATCTTAAAAGGTTTCTACAAATGACAAATCCGTTAAAGTTCCATCCCATCTTTTAAAGCTGGACACAGCCAAGGGTAAAAATAACTTGCTATATCATACGAATTCCCGGTCATATCAATCAATGAAAAAATCCGTTTCTAAATTCGTGCCAATTTAATGGAAAATGCTAATACTGCTGTTATGTTTGGGCTATGTCTTGTGTTTGAAATGTCTAATTTATTTAGTGGCAACTATAATCACAATGGGTATCCATTTTCTAAAACACATGAAATAAAAAACTCGGATTTTTTTTAATTTGACGGTTTTTTAAACGACTTTTGATATCCACTGCAGATCTCTCAAAAAATAACGAAAGCATACCTGCTACATCGTATCGCATCCCAAGCATTATATATAGGTTTATTGCAAGCTGCGGTAATGAATTAAATTGGTAAGGAAATCTGCAATTACCTCATAACTTGACCCGTGGAGGTTTGTGTCAGCTTATCGTGTTTTACTTTAAATGAATATTTCCATGATTATTACCATTTGGTTGGAGTTATAAATTTTTCTTTAGTCCCAAATGATTGAGCCCACGGAATGCATCATAATAAATTGAAGTATTTGCATCATTTATTTCTCCATATCACGGATACACATTGAAGAGATGGGGAGATCCAAGTGACGAAATCGATTAATGACTGATAACTTTGTTTTCTGACTACCGTTTTTTGTGACTCGGATGCTTCAAATATGATGACCCGATGAGGTTTCTTAATATATATGAATTGGGAACTCACATACTATTCATTTTCTAAGAACTACCCTGTATGCTTAAAACCAATGGTTCAATCGATAAGTAAGTTTACTTAAATGTAAGAAAATCAGACTGTTTGTAAGCAAAAAACCAAGGCATCCAGTGTGAGAAGCAGCATGACATGCTTCCGAGACTACGGTGCATGCATGTAGTTTGCAAAATAACCATGCTTTTAATATTAATACTAGTCAAGGATATAAAGTTATCAGTCCGAAATTATTTTCGTCACACTTTTTCCCCTTGATCTACAATCTATAAACACAATTTAAAAATGCAAACTTGCATGTGAGATACATATAATTTATTAGGTTTAAGCCACTGAACGATGGCTGTAATGTCTATATTGTCTATATATATAGGTTCAAATACATGAATTTGTGTTTGTTGAGCTTAAACTTACAATAATACGAACTATGAAATGCAGTTTAATAGGTCCTCAATAATCTAAGCGCTGGTAGTTTAACCGTTAAGTTAGGGAACTTGCTCAGCTCAGTTTCAGACAGTTTTAACGATGTCTCTGGTGATATATAATGAGACCAAATATGCCATCACTATCACAATCACATCACGTTGTCTTATACGCTTAACTTATTTAATACTACATGCAAATTCAATCACAAACACATTATGGGGGGTAGTTTAAAACGAACAACGGGTGGTTAATTATAGTTTTTTGCTCCTTTCAATAAAAGTTCACCTTACACTTTACCATTTTGGTGAAAACCTTATTCAGACGTGAAATGAAATGAGACAGGTTCAGCAAGCTTAAACATTCAGATTCGAAAGAATCAAAGATAGCAATTTTGTTACCTGTGAAACTTTTAAATTCTTGCATTCCAAAATGGTAGAGGGCTTCACAGATTTTCAACGCCGGATGTGGCTGACTTTAGCTAATTGTGGGGTTTGTCGATACTACATTGATATTACGGATAAAGGTCGATATGTCATAAAATCGAGAAAGTTTGGTGTGCTTCTCTTTTGGATGTTGTGGACCAATACCTTGTCAAAGTTTATCTATCATATTTTGACATATCATGGGGTTTTAGGAGTTGAGATTTAGTTGGATCCTCCTTTGATACTTCAAACTGTAAGGTCTCAATGGCGTCTCACATGCCAATGCTATTTAAACACTTAATTCGAGGTACAATCAAGAAATGATTATTAGCAGCATCAATCATCTGCAAAATTTCGTATGCATATTCTTCTTCCTAATCTTGATGCGACATGACGACATCATTTTTCGTTTTTATGCTGGCATATGTATGTTATGCATTACGAGCATCTTTTCATCCCATGCTTTATTATGTTGGATAGAACTTGTGTTCTAAGCTAGCTTTGGAAGGACACTTTTTGTCTATCAACCATTTTAGCTGTTGCTTGATTTTAAACTCTACTTTAACTTGAACTTCAACTTTAAGTAATTTACCGTTATATCAAGTTGATAAGGCTTAATCTATTGTTTCACAATTTTACGACAACCGTACATAATTACAGTTATTCGTTACGAAGTTTGTTAACCGCCACGGGTGGGAGTATCCCAACTGTAAGTTAACCTCACCCTCAAATTTGAGGGTGAAGTCTCCAGGTCCAAGATGGGGAAAGTTCGAGTAAAGAAGAAAGAAGGGTACAAAAGTAGGAGGACTCAAAACAAGGATAAAACAACAAAGGTATTACCTGCAATCAAATTTTACTTTGAAACTTTACTTTCAGATCTGAATGTTAAGTCTTGGTCAACATTCATCTAGCTCTACAAATTGACTTGCCTTTCCATTCAAAAATTGCTGAATGTATTATTACAGGTCCACAAGCCTAGCGATGAACATGGTGTTACCCTCAGTTCGGATGACGATACTGTAACAGTTCTAAAGGTAATGGAACAAGTTGAATTGGTTCCCAATCTACTACAGCCCCATTGCAACAAGTATCGGTTAATGTGATTTCTTTATTTTCAGACGTTCAAGTGCACATCCGAACCAAACAAATGTTCTGCTTCATTTTCCAGCAAGAAGTCATTATATAGCCATGTTTATAGATACCATAGGTATTTAAAGTGTGGAAGTTGCCATGAATTGGTTACTCACAACGCCTTCAACATTTACCATGTATACTTGCCCCAGTGTAATGATGTTCACCCCATACCTTGGGACATAGAGAAAGACGTAGCAGCGTCGTGGAAATGGAAGCGTCCAAAGGTGCCATATATTTCAGCAATGGAATTGAAATGAGAAGCTTTACACATTAATGTGCTTTTGAATAATATTTGTGTGCTCACACTTCCTTACTATATGTATTGTTGCAGGGAATGCAGATTCCTGATGACATCACCATCAAATCTGACGGTATTGTCCCAAAAAAGAAATACGCACGTGGTTACGGAAGGGTTCCATGTGATTACGCAAATAAGGGGTGCACTTCAACTTTCGCAACCAAGGGAGTCATGGATAAGCATGTAAGACGGTCCCATCATCATATCAAGTGTGGGCATTGCGCCAAAATCATGACAGAACAAGAATTCAAAACTCGACATCGACAAAAGCATTCAAAGTGTTTTGAAGCAACTCCTACACCGTGGAATAAGAAGACAAAATCCAAAGATTACTGGATATTCAAGTGGGGACGCCAAGACAAGAAACCAAAGGTATATTTGAGCTTGTATAATTTTTTTTCATTATTTATAATCAACCTGACAATCAATGCACATCGTTACAGAGCTTCAATCCCCAGTTCGAATGCACAATGGCTCCTGGAATTTGTTCATCCTCATTCCGTTCCTATCAACTATTAGCTTCCCATATTTATAACATCCATCGTCACTTAAAGTGTGGAGGATGCAAGAATGTTCTTGCGTACGGTTCATTCCAAACATACCACCTTGAAAATTTTCCCAAGTGTAAACTAGTTGACCCCACACCCTGGGATAAGGAGAAAAATATACCAGCCGCCTGGAAATGGAAGGCCGTTACACCAAGAACTAAGGTTTGTTTAGACTCGCATATGTTTGAGTTTAATACTTAACATTGATCTCTGGATATGAAGTTTACGTAATTTCAAAATATATATTCTTCCAGTCTTCAAATCCTAGTCAACAAGAGGAAACCATCGCTATCAGTTCTGACAGCGATGAAGCGATGCAGGAAGACGGTGAAGAAATGAAAAAGGTAACGAATTCTATAGAGTTTTGTGCAAACTTTTTCTATATCCATAAATACGCTCCATTTTAAAAGAGACGTTCTTTTTGTCAGAAATTTAAGTGTCAAACCCAGCCAGGCATATGTTTTGCATCTTTTAAAAGCAAATCACGCTTAAGTTTCCATATCAGACAGTACCACCGCCACATAAAATGTGGAAAGTGTCGCAGAGTTGTCACGGTATATCATTTTAATAATACCCATATGCGCAAGCATGCCTGCAAAGGAGCAAAGGCTATCCCCTGGGATAAGCTGAACAATGTTGCAGCGTCATGGATTTGGAAAACTCCCAAACTTAAAATAAAGGTACCACATTTTTTAGACGCCTAACATTTAATATAAAGAAAATTTACATCCCGCTCTGGATGTTAAATTAATGTGAAATCCCTAATCTTATATTCTTTCAGTCTTCAAATGATAGTCAGCAAAATAAAAACATCGCTGTCAGTTCTGAGAGCGATGAAGCGATCCAGGAAGACTGTGAAGAAAACGAAGAAAGTACAGAGGTACATATTTGAATTGAAACATATTTCGTAAAAATGTTGCTATAACCCAACCAGGCTTATGTTTTGCATCCTTTAAAAGTGAGCAAGCCCTTAAAAGACATATTCTAGGGTGCCATCGTCACATAAAATGTGGAAAATGCCGTAAAATCTTTACTTCTGAATCCTTCAACACATGCCATAGGCTTTTACCCAAATGCAAAGGAGCCAAAGCTTTTCCGTGGAATAAGCAGAAAAACGTTGCGGCCTCATGGGTTTGGAAACCCCCCAAGCTTTACAAAACAGTATGTCTTAGATACCTTAAATTCTTTATAGATGTTTGAGTGATCTGAAATTTAATTAAAAGCTTTTCTTACAGCTCCCTGATGAACAAGGAGACGAACCTTTACTCCAATCCCAGATTCCCAAAAAAACCAACCGTTGGTTTGCATCAACCGGACGGGAAATTCAGAAGGATTTTGTGTGTGAGTTTGCTGGCTGCCAATATACAAGTCATTGTCCAAAGCTTCTGAGATGGCACTACGAAAAAAGCCATGGTACCCAGAATTCGGAATGGACAGGTAAATTAGCAATCTAAATTATTACGTAAATGAAATAGCAAATGCAGATCTGCCTTTGCTATGATGTTCCGATAATTTGCATACTAATAAATCTTTTCTGATAGTTACATTTGACAGCAAGAGTACAGTCATAGAGGAATGTGTGGAACAAGGATGTGGATTCAAGACTAATTCTAATGCACTAATGAAAATACATGCGCAAGGGCACTCCAAACGTTTCAACTATCGTTGCGTCCTGTGCAAAGAACTGTTTAAAAGCCAAGCAATGGTTGATAATCATCTGCTTCAAATGCACAAGATTTTGAAACATCGGAAAACACTGTTTAACTACAAGTTTCAATTTAACACTGGCAAAATCCCCTGTGAATTTTGTGGGCAAACCATTGTGCCCCTTTTTATGCGAAGTCATCATCGGATGAGACATCAGGCCAAACCAGCTACTAAAACTTCTACTAAAATTATCGCAAACGTGGAGAAACTAATCAATGGAAACTTAGTTCTACCTTGTGAGTTCCAATCGTGCAATTTTTATGGAAACAGCCTCGAGGAATTCCGGGACCACGCATTCTCACATGAAAAAACAAAAACACTTGTGATGGGTAAGTGTACATGGTTTGAATGCAAACGTTTAGTGATAATAAGTAGTAGCATAGAATATCCGTCATTGAAAGCCCTTATTTTGTTTCAGCCTGGAAAAATGACATTTGCAAATCTGAAAATGTCATTAAATGTCAACAACAAAGTTGTAATTACTTAGCACCAACGCGGGCCAATTTGACATCTCACGAAGTAAAACATCGAAAAGGTTTAACAGTGCAATGTATTTTATGCTGTCAACTATTTTTTACTATGGAACAACTTATTCGTCATGCTGGAAGAGATCATGGGCTTACAACCAATGGCAAAGCGTTGTATAACGATACGAAGCAGAGTAAAGGTAATTAATGTATCCAAGTAATTTTTAATGGTATTAATTATTTTATTCCTCAGTTTTAATCAATGTGTTCTTCCTTATTATTTTATGCAGACGTAATAAGTATATACAACTGTAAACTCCCTTTGTGTTCTGGATTGATGACTACCGTAGCAGCAAGTTGGGAAGAACATCTCATAAACCATTTGGATGACGATGATGCTACTTACAGTTGTGAAATTTGTAGCCTTCCACTTGGAAGTGGAAAAGATTTGAGGCTTCATTATTCCAAAAGCCATTTAAATGCGGTGGCCGGAATTAAAAAAGTTACTGTACCTCAAACTCTAAATTGTTGCAACAAAGAGTTCTCGGCACCTGTTCTGTACTTATTACATTATCGGCTTCATCATCCTGAGAAGTACACGTCAGAAATTGAAGAGGTGTATCCCGATTTCTACAAAAAGCAAAAGTTTCAATCTTGTTTCTTTAATAAATGATTATGTATGATTGTGAAGTTGAAGTACTAAACATTCGGTTCGTTCGGAGGTACATGATTAAATGTTGGTGTACAATATCATTAGTAGTCTTAGCTCAATCACTTGCGGTATATGTTAATCATGTAGTCGCATTGATGTGTGCATATATTTTAGTAAATTAAATTAAGTGTGAAATTACTGTAAGAAAATTCATTTGTAGCCTGCGTTAGAATTTATTTTGTATTTTTTGCATGATCATTTCTACTGAATAAATCGTTATTTATGCATAGCTTTACTTGTCGTGAGAAGTCTTTGCATTTCATTCATGACTGAACTTAAGATTATCATTCACAGTAGACAATTTGGTGTTTTTACAATGGTTCTGAAATGCATCATTAACATTGCATACGAATGCATTCATTATTCAATTGAAACACCAAACTATCAGTTTATAATAGTAGTCGTATGGAATTTTGCATGCAGATCTGCATGCAAAGATATTCCCTTCCGTTGCATGCATTATTTGATATGCTTTACCAAATTCGTTTGTCTGTATGCAAATTTCGATTCTTCAGGTATAACACCTCACGTATTTGCTTGTGGTAAAAAGGCATACAATTGATGTAAATTAGTGTAAGATTTCCAACTGACAATTTTCCGTTTGTGAATATTCAATAAATGTTTAACTTTTATTAACTAGCTTTATACTTCGTTATGTTTAATAAATTTTGACTGAAACCTATCAGAATGGAAGAGCAAGGTGAAGACTCAGAACAAGGTATAATTTTTTAAAAATCATAAGTGCACCCCAACGATGAAAGCAGATCTGCCTTTATCGTTCACATGTTACTTCAAATAACAAGGTTAAAAATCATGTGCCATGTTTGGTTTTATGATTTCAAGTTCCGAGATCTGAAGATTTCGTAGAGTATGTCGAGAGGGAACTGGAGAGAGCCTGGCTCATGTCAATTGACAAGTATAGGCGATTAATTCTATGTATCCCGAAAGGTCTTGTCGGTGAGACCCCAGTACAGAGACTTAGGAATCCTAATAATGTTTCATCGGTAGTGTTATATACATTAACATACAAAGGAAGCAAGTTCATTGAATTATTATTACGTGACCAGACTTTGAATACAGAGTTTGACCTGTATTTCAAAGACTTGCTTCCACCCTTGGGCCTGTATAACCATGATAGGTGGCTGGCAGCAGCTGCAGTAAATATGATTTTGATATATTAATGATTAAATTGTGCCAAAAACATTGTGTGCAGATTTGCATGCAATGTTATGTGAATGCAAGTTTATTAAACAAATCTGAAGCAAAACCGGATTAATTTTATTTTTCCACAGATATTCTACATCCTACATTCGAATCTCAACCAATCCATCAATAACATAACTTTTGACTTGATTTTTGACTTCAAGCTAGGGGCCCTGCTAACATCATGTATCCTCCACCATTTCACAGAAATGCAAGAAACGATTGTGGATATGCTTCCTGATTTGATGAACAACCAATTATTTTGTGTAGAAGACTGCACCGGAGCATGTCGCGAAAAACATTGTCGAGGACATTTTTCTCTGAAAGGCTTGCAAAAATTGGAAATCGAGGACAACATTGCATTGGAGAATCATTTGCACAAGTAATTAGTTAGTTATGAGCCTATTTAAACTAAACTGATGTAAAATAGCAGTAACAGATCTGCTAATGCTATTGCAGATTTATGTTTAAGTTTAATCCTAATTGTTGCGCCGGACATCCTTTGGAACCACTTATTACGCCAAACTTCCAACACGAACCCTTAATGCCATTGGAACAGAAAGTTCAAATTGTGGTGAATAACACGGCGTCCGAAATTAATGCAATGAACAAGACCTACAACGTGTATGTCTTGCTACTCGTTACTCGTAAAAATGAGCAACAGGCTAACCTGGATCATTTGTTGAATTTGTGGGAAGCGAGGGAGATGACAACAGAATTTGAAATTTACGTTGGGTTTACTTGCCAGGATGAGTATAGGAAAGAGCATGTCAGTGGAGCCGGAAAGTCAGGGGTGCATGCAAGAATGAAGAATTGGTCTTCACTGTTCTTGGTTAATACGGAAAGCTGTACAACTTACGAAGAGGCGAGAATGAAAGAAGCACTATACATAGTAAGTTTTTTATACTTGTATAATGACTAGTAAACTGAACATGCAGATTTGAATGCTCAATCCATGTAACTGAAATGCGTTTTTTACACTGTAGGAGTTATGTAAAGTGGACGAAATAACAGCTAAGAAGCAGCACATGGAACCTAGGTATAAAGTTATTAATGCGAAATCAGAGCGCTTGTGGGCAAGTGCTATTGAAAAAGACAGGCTGAGAAAGTGCATTGATTTTGTTATTGGTGGTAATCGTCTCTTTCGTTTACCGAACGAGAAGTTTACTCCATCTGGAGCATTTGATTTTGGGAACTTTGTCGTTCAAAGGTGCATAAATCTGGAGTTTTTTGATGGAGTTGACGACGAAGACAATGAGGAGGTTTCGGAGGAGGGGGTCGTTGCGGTTTAGTGCCTTTGTGTACAGATTTGTATATAAAGTACTTTGACAACTATCCCCCAGTGTTATTTTTGTATTTAGACTGTGTATTGAAATTTTGCATCCAGTAATGTTAGAGAAGCAATTGCGCAACGAAACAACAGCTTAAATTTGTAATAGATAGTTTTTACGAATACATATCAATGATTTTATGATACTCAAATGAATGAATGTACGACATAGATTTGATGACAGGTCATATGTACTGCAAGTTTAAGGTAATAAATACATTTCAAGCAAGTCATTTGCAGTAGACAATCGAATAATTTACAACCCATCTCGTTTATGCTTAAAAAATCATAAAAATCAGTTTGCTACAAAAATCAAGATATTAGGAAGTTCATGATACGTATAAACTGTGGATACATATATCTGTTCAATGTTTTGGCACGGATACTGGTATTCGTGGTCACCTTTTATCAATACAACCCACGCTTTGATGTATAAGAAAATACTTGAATTTAGTACTCCGGCTTAACTTAAGACAATATTTTTAGTGAAAACAAAATTTTAAAAAAATCATTGAAATTAGTCACTCAACAAAATTGGCTCTACATTCACCGAATGATATACTGGAATAATTGAGTCTTACGAGGAGTAACCTGCTATTGTGTGATAAATTTCTATCACTTTAACTAAGTAAGTAATGCAATTACGGAATTTTTCGTGATTATTGATTAAAAATCAGTGCTACTGGATCAGTGGATTAATCCAATTTCCCTCGTAATAATCGCAACTAAATTAAATTCTTACGTCATTATAACAGTTTAATCCAACTTCCATCGTCATTATAACAGTTTAATCCAACTTCCTTCGTCATTATTAGCTTTTAATCATATTTCGCTCGTCATTATAATAGTTTAATCCAACTTCCTTCGTCATTATAACAGTTTAATCCAACTTCCTTCATCATTATTAGCTTTTAATCCAATTTCCTTCGTCATTATAACAGTTTAATCCAACTTCCTTCGTCATTAAAAGCCTTTAATCCAATTTCCTTCGTCATTATTAGCTTTTAATCCAACTTCCTTCGTCATTATAACAGTTTAATCCAATTTCCTTCGCTCGTCATTATAACAGTTTAATCCAACTTCCTTCGTCATTATAACAGTTTAATCCAATTTCCTTCGTCATTATAACAGTTTAATCCAACTTCCTTCGTCATTATAACAGTTTAATCCAATTTCATTCGTCATTATAACAGTTTAATCCAATTTCCTTCGTCATTATAACAGTTTAATCCAACTTCCTTCATCATTATTAGCTTTTAATCCAACTTCCTTCGTCATTATAACAGTTTAATCCAATTTCCTTCGTCATTATTAGCTTTTAATCCAACTTCCTTCGTCATTATAACAGTTTAATCCAATTTCCTTCGTCATTATAACAGTTTAATCCAACTTCCTTCATCATTAAAAGCCTTTAATCCAATTTCGCTCGTCATTATAACAGTTTAATCCAACTTCCTTCGTCATTATTAGCTTTTAATCATATTTCACTCGTCATTATAATAGTTTAATCCAACTTCCTTCGTCATTATAACAGTTTAATCCAACTTCCTTCATCATTAAAAGCCTTTAATCCAATTTCGCTCGTCATTATAACAGTTTAATCCAACTTCCTTCGTCATTATTAGCTTTTAATCATATTTCACTCGTCATTATAATAGTTTAATCCAACTTCCTTCGTCATTATAACAGTTTAATCCAATTTCCTTCGTCATTATAACAGTTTAATCCAATTTCCTTCGTCATTATTAGCTTTTAATCCAATTTCGCTCGTCATTATAACAGTTTAATCCAATTTCCTTCGTCATTAAAAGCCTTTAATCCAATTTCGCTAGTCATTATAACAGTTTAATCCAACTTCCTTCGTCATTATAACAGTTTAATCCAATTTCCTTCGTCATTATAACAGTTTAATCCAATTTCCTTCGTCATTATAACAGTTTAATCCAATTTCCGTCGTCATTATAACAGTTTAATCCAACTTCCTTCGTCATTATTAGATTTTAATCCAACTTCCTTCGTCATTATAACCGTTTAGTCGAATTTCGCTCGTCATTATAACAGTTTAATCCAACTTCCTAAGTCATTATAACCGTTAAGTCGAATTTCGCTCGTCATTATAAGCCAATCCAACTTCCTTCGTCATTATCGTTATTTAATTATATTCTACGCGATTATTTGCTTTTAATCCAATTTTTACGTGATCATAATCTTTAAATTAGATTTATCGCGTCATTATAACAGTTAAATGCAGTGTTATCGGTGATTATAACTTACAAACACTCAATATAAGGTCTCCAGACAAAAGTATTTATGACTTTTCCACTGCTTTACGTAATAAAGTACCATTACAATTTTATGGAGCGCCTAACAAATCAAGAAATAGGACACCCTTCTATACATTGTAAATCACCGTGAACCATTTTAGCGTATGATGGTTCCACTTTATAATGCATTATGAATAAAAGGAATTCGCATTGGCCAGTTAATTGAATATTATCCTTTTTATTTATTCAGCACCGATACCAAAAAGATCAAAAGCGACAATAATCTTACACTAACTATATCATGAAAATATATATATTTGCAATAGCATATTCCATAATATAGCAATACACCATGGCTATCCATACACAAAGTAGGCGTCTACAAAACAATTCATCAATATCCTACGGAGATAGACATGCAAATACTACTACGCTTCAATGAGGAAGTTAGTCTCCAGTGACCTGATCGACATCCTTCATTGACAGCCAGATACTTGAACCCATTACGGATGTAACTTTACACCTGACTCTTTGACCAATATTAACAACTTGACTACAATGATAGATGTATCTTGTACTCAATTCCGAAATGCGACAAAAACCGATCCTTTTTGGGTTTTTGAGTCCATGAATACGAATGTCGCATCCAAGAGGGAAAATATCCATAACAGTTCCATTGAGAATCTATAATAAGCGACGGAATTAGTAGTGACCTATTTCAAAGATTATTTAGCTCAATAGCAACATGCAACGCTAGTGAATAATAATCATTTTGAACATCCCATTGAAATAAAGTGCAATATTACCTCTCCTACTATTGGTAAAGACGGCTTTTCCCTTTTTTGCTCATGCTGTCTACGATTACGGTGAGCCTTTGCATCAGGGTTGGCATCCCAATAAGCTCGGTTCAACAAATTTACTTGCTCTCTATTCAGTGTACATTGGCTTGTCTTGTGATCGCCCCAGCTGTGATGCTTTGAACACAAATAACGAAGGGGAGCTGGAGGTGCGGCAGCCTCTGCATCGTCAACATTGACTGGTGCGAATTCTACTTCTGCTCCAGATTTCACGTGTTCTTGACCATCCTTTACATTTCCTGTCGTGAACCGAGTCTCAATAAATTTAACTAAGATTTTAAAAGATAAAACTCCATCCTCGTCTTCATCTTCTCGAAAATGCATGAGGAAGCTCTTCTTAATATCAAAATAATCAGGAGCATCAAGATCATCATCCCCTTCTTGCCCAGTGGTCATGTATGGAAGAATTTCACTAATGAATTCGTAGGAAAGATTTGGATACACCTGAAACGCAAACAATTAATAGTTAAAGCAATAAAAAGCAGGCATTTTATGTTGATGCATTTTTAGCTACCTTCGATTGAAACGGAGCAGTTATAGAGTACCGACTACCAGTTACTTTCTTCTCAACGACATCTGAATCCACTTCAGTGAGCCACATGCGAACATGAGATTTATTCTCATTGACCTTCAACATGCAAATGCCGCCTTTGCCGGTGTCGATAAACGCACTACGAAGTGGAATCCCTGAAAATACATTATAGAAGAGACACTTTTCTGTTCTATTTTAGCAATCAATGGTAATCATGTATAAAAATGACGCTAACATTTTCCGTCAAATGCTGTGTTTTCTTTGAAACTAATATAAACTTGACATTCAGACTGCTCCTCATGTGGCTTAGGAACTTTTAAACGGTCCTTAGCTTCGTTGAGAAAATTCAGGTTTTCAAATCTTCTTTCTATCTCTGCTCCAGATTTCACGTTTTCTTTAACAACCTCAGCTGGAGACTTTATAGTACTTGAAGAGTGCAAAATTTGTATGAAGATTTTGAAACAAATCATTCCATCGGAAGAATCCTTCCATCTACCCTTCTTGAGAAAAGATTTCCTCAATTCGAAACATGTATTTGCAGCAATTTCATTCTCACAGCTGGAATATGGAAGAATGTTTCCAACAAATTCATTCGTCAGGTCTAGGTTAATCTGGCACATGAGAAAACAATAAAATTATACGCTAGCTATTTATAAATTTAAGTACAATAGGAGGTTCATTTTACATAATTTTTATTTACGTACCTTGGGTTGAACTGGAGCAGTTATAAAGTATTTATTTAATAAAGTCCTCTCGCAATCACTTTCCACTTCCGACAGCCACATCCGGAGATTCGAATCATTTTCGTAGACCACTAGCTGGCACAACTCCCTATCCCCAAAACTTATTAGCTCCGTTCCTTTGAGAATCCCTAAAATCAGGCATAAAAATAGAAAATGTATGCTCATGGAATTAATATGCAGGAAGACAATAAGAAACTGGGTCAATTCAAACTTACAGTTATCATTACTGTAAACTGCAGAACCTTGTTCTTCTTTGAAACTCATTTCAACAGTGAGTTCAGATTTATGAAGCAATCTGATTGCTGGAAAAGGTAATAAATCACCAGCAGCCTAAAACACAAAATGTACAATTAGACAATTAAGTAGAGCTGACTGTAGACAACAAAAGGGCATATTCAAAAATCAATCGAGTTATATGGTCACAAAATCATTATCTTACCTTCCCAGTTACTGAATGAGGTACATCACGTCCTCTCCCCTGGCCAGTTGACGCCATACCAACTCCTAATAAATCTACCACAAGCAGAGATGTCTTGTCACCAGCCTTTTCCAACTAACTGCTGTATAGTGTTGTGTAAGATTGATAAGGCTTAGTATTTTTGATCCGAAATTTAAAAAATAGCAGAAAACTCAGTCAAACTATAGCTAAATAGGAACATGAGTGGACTGATCGAAGTTTATCACCTATGCATATTACACGAAGCAATAGGAGTTTTAGAAGGCAAATTACAGCGATTTGCATAGTTTTATGAGACTTGCCGAGGACGAGCAAAGAGTGAGTTTAGACATCCGATGCGATTGTGTATCCCATAAAATACAAGTCGGTCAGTGACAAGTAAAACATGCATTAGGCAATATATACCCAAATTCTTCTCAATGCACGTAGAGTCATCCTTTCTGTTGCTCATGTACTTTACACATTGGGACCGTATAACAACTTTCTTGTTGTATGATTTAGATGATACCGGACCCGGCCTGCAGAGGGATTTAATTTGTGACTTTAGGAGAGATGCATTTAACGTTCCTATGCATCACAAAGCTTTTTGAGGAGTGAAAAGATTTCTTCGTTGATGCATCATTTAGCACCTGAAGCTTCAAAAGTTAAATATTTGAACAAAAGTGATGCTTTTACTAATCCAGAAGCATTGGGATAAAATTGGGATTAGTGAGAGGTGTAACTAAGATAACAGTACTTTGACTTACTTTTACCATGTAGCATTTTTATTTCTGCTTTTGTCTCTATCGAGTGCATGGTATGGTACTTCAAGTACCCTATGTGGGAAAATCTCTACAGGCAGTGGGAACTGCAAGAAGATATCTATCGAAAGTTGGGAAAACCGGAGAAAGCTGCAGGAAAAATTACCAGAACGGATAGAATCAATTTTGTGATTTATGGGTATTACAGCTTTAGATTTATATGCCGAGCTCTAATTACCTATCCCTGAACAAAATACACATTCGCTTGAATTGAAACTCGCCAAAGCAAAATTGAATAAAAATATTGTTTAATTTTATAGCGGGGTTTGCATCATCGGAACATTTGCCCTTGCAGTCCAATTTTTCACCACCCCAAAATACGCGTTGAACACTTACGCCATCATTCCTGGAGACACACTTCCGCTAAGGATCATCTTTTGCATACACGAATGTTTATTCATGTGTCATGGGTATTGTAAAATATTCCGATTTACTCAGAGCAAATGTACAAGCGGAAATGTACTTCCTTAAATCAAAACACTGTTTATGCACAATTCATTTAAACATTACATATTATTATGACGTTTGTCACTTAATATAACTATATTTTACAGGTATGCCTACCAAGCGTTTACAATGGTTCTAGCAGAATCCTACGCTGTCAGTTTTCAGCATATACTGGAGGAAATGAATAAGGCACTTGGGTCAATAATAAATTCAGCTTGTAATCAAGATGGTATCACAAGCGTTGAAGAAACACCCTTTAAAATTTCAACAATTTTTGATAACAATATGAAAACAAGGCGCAATAAAAGCCTGAAAACAGTTACACTCTCATCAAAGCCAGTAGATGTAAAAATAACTGCCATTGGAACAGAATACGATATTAAAAAACTGCTCGCTGATTACAAACGAGTAATGATTTCTGCCCAATTTCATAATCAATGGATTGGAATGGTGATGGGTATCCCGGAGGGAATTAATTACGCTCAGTTTGTTTCCGACGTTTTCATGCTGATTCAGCTACTGAAAGAGGCGGAAACCGACTATTTTGGGGTTTTCTTTTACATAATGGACGCTGCATTCGGTATGGTCATGATTTTCCGCATGTTGATAATTCTCTCAAGGTTGTATCCACAAGGAGAGGAATTCATTCAAGGACTGAAAATTTATGCGTCACTCAATACCCCATTGCGAAAGGAACTAGTTAAGACAATCCCGTCTCTCAGAGTTGTTTCTGCAAAGCTAACCGGATATTCGGTGAGACCAAAGTCGGTGCCTGTGGGAGTTAACGTGTTGATCAATTGGTATATCTGTGCAGCAATGTGGCATCGTCCTGATGATCCATCCAGAAGAACGTAGTCTCTAGTCAATATAATAACGCGTTCATTCTAGAAAATGCAGCTTGTTTACCTTATACTGTTGTTTATTTGTAGATGCTATGTAAATATTATTTCATTTCTATTGTTTTATCGGATCGAGCATACTGATGGTTTATGAAAATATTAGTGCAAACTTTGTGTGAAAACGACTTATATTGTCTATTTTTATTATAAACTGCAACTTTATGAGAAAAGGTGAAAAAGATAATGAAGAGATTTTTTAATGCGATATACCTGACCATAAGTCAACAACTAGTCACAGTACTTACGTGTACTACGTATGATGATGTAGATTTTTGTTATAAACATTCTTACATGTTATATGGTACATATATTTAGCATCTTACCAGACAACTGCGTTTGACTTTTCATGAGAACCTATGGAATTTTATTTATCCGACATGAATGTCGCATATATTGGTATAAAGTTTTTTTTTCTCAGGGGTCAACTTTTTACCATTAGATACACTGTACTGCTAACTTAAACACAGAGTACGTAACATCTCAATACACTTCAACAATACTTGAAGGAGGACACTAGACGCATATTGCATTGGATTGACTTATCTTATGAATAAATGATGTGATTAATAGGAGTCGGGTTTGAGGGATTGGTGGGGCTTGGGAAGGCAATGGGTGTGGGAATCTACTATAGATCCAAGCCTTCACAAATACAACCTAAGCAAACATTACGAATAGTTATAGCTATATGCATGTAATAAAAATAAATATGTATCCGCAAAGAAATATTGAACAACAAACTCCTTCATGATTTCCATCATGCATTGATACTACTACTGAAAGGCAAAACAAGATCATTAAACTATCATTTATTGAAATCTTGGTGAAGGTCAACAGTTTATTGGAAAGCTGTAGTGTGAATGAATGCCACTTTTTGCGTTACAATATACACCAAAAACAACGCAGTAAAAAAGTGATTGCTGAGTGAGTGTGAAGGGTTTACATTTTGAATTTTCATCAAAAGTTGCCCAATTTTATTGTATAAAAAAATACAATGGTTACTATTGAGTGGATTACGCCTGGAGAAAGCGAGCTTGTAAAAAAGGTATTTATATTGAGAAATCTCAATGCAGTGGAATAAACGGGAATTCTGCATTATTCCTTTCTTTGAAAATGTTTTTATTATTAACAGTTACGAGAAAAAGTTCAGGATGAACTTCCACCAACGGAACAATCAAAATCGGGACAGGATCAAGATGCATTTTTGTTGAGGTGGCTTCGTGGTTAGTTTTATATTGCACTTTTATCTAGCAACTATTATTTTTTTAATTGAATGAATGTAATAATGTATTTTGATGATAGCTCGGGATCTTAATATTGACAAGGCAGAAAGTATGCTGCTCAACGTATGGACATGAGCTACACTCTTATATTATCAGAATATGCATAAGTATATAAAATTCACAAGTTAGCACATATTTTTTTCTATCTAAATATTTATTTGATGAGTACAGGCATTAAAATGGAGAAAAGAGAATAATGTGGACAATGCTTTGCATCATCCGGTAGCACGAGATCCTTTCTTTTTAGAAAATTACAGATGGGCTTTCATAGGTGGAGATAAGGAAGGTCGACCAGGTATTGACTTATTAAAAATAAGTAAAGTGCGATGAGGTAATTAAGTTTCGCATTAAATAATAATAATTGTTTTACATTTTAGTATTCATCATTCCGTTTTCTGAATGGGACTATCGCAAGCTGAATGCTAACAATAAGACACCAGAAGAATTCTTTGCATTTAACAACTTTTATTTTGAATCCGTTTTGAATCAAATTCGAACTCAAAATGAAAATAAACAGGCTGGACAACCCCCTATTACACAATTCATACTAATTTGTGATTTGCATCAGTATCCATCAAGCCAATTGCTTAACCTTTCAGCTTTGCGAAAGTGGATACAAATGGCGGTATGTCAAATATTATATTTAACATAATTTTTCTACAGTAATACACAATTAAAAATTAATTTGGTATTTGAAATTTTACAGTCAACGTATGAGGCATATTATCCAGAACTATTGTACAAAGCCATTTTCCTCAGATGTCCATACTACTTCCATTTTTTACTCAACATGTTTAAAGGCGTTTGTGCTCCAAAAACTATAGCAAAATTCATTTGCTACACTTCAGTGAAAGACTGGCAGAAAGAAATGGAAAGCTTTGTTGACCCGTCGATTCTTCCAAAAGAATATGGTGGCATTAATCCAACCAGCCCGTTTAAGTAAATGAAGGACTACCAAATGAAAACTAACTGACACTTATTTAGCAGATCACTCATTTTGTATTTTCAATTGGATACCTACTTATATGACTTATGCGAAATGTAAAATACCATTAAAGCATTTATAACTTATGAAATAGATTGATTGTACGGATGCCATTTACTTTTAAGCGGTTCTACAGCGTCTACTTTGCATTCTTTACCAACAATTACAATATAGTCTTCCGATCAGCTACTTAAAAAGTGATTAAATGAAAATTATGATTTTTAGATTGCTTTCTTCACAAGACTGTTTTCACTCACAAAAAAGAAGATTCAAGGATTATATAAATACTTTAAACACTCCACAATGTTGCGTGTCTAATTACGTATTTTCAGTTTTTGCTAACAGAAAAGTCAGAGTTGATAAGTTGACAGTTTTGGCAAGTGGTCATTAATCACACATGTAGGTTATAAGAAGGTTGAAATTGTGTTCATATGCTAACTAGTATATTATGTAAAGTGCATGTTTACTTCATAATAAACACCGAACAGATTATAAATGACGAGCAGGGTTGGCAGTAAGCAAACCGGCGCTTTTTTCATTAAAGCGCTCTTTTGTTGATCATTATTTTGTGCTTTATTTCAATATTGGTTTTTTCCTCGAGTTCAAATCTATTATAAGGATAAATCGCTACTGAATCACATTTCATAGCAATAATATTTATAAAACGCCATTGCTGACCAATACCACCAAATATAATACCATGTTGAACGGTATATATCACTTGTGCATACAAATTAAAGACATTGAATATATTAGTTTTTGTATTTAATGAATAGTAATTTGAACCAAAAAGCAACCTTTGTATGTAATAGCTATCAGCCGTATGTTTGGCGTTCTATCCAGCTAGGGTATAAGTATATGTATATTTATAAGCAAAAAAAGTAATTAAGCACCAAAACAGCAAAAAAAGCATGAGAAAAGCAAATAAACCCGACAGATCGAGATGTAATGATGTACCTTTAAAATTTCCCAATTCCCCCTCCCCTTCTGAGTGATCCCCACCTCTAGAATTTATTTTATTTTAATAAGGTCAAAGGTCACACTGGGGTTACCTTAGAATTTGGGAGCCTCATTAATGAACTTTTCTCTGCAGTAGCTTCATTTTGATGCAGCATTATCCATACCTTGCTATGTAATTTTTTTGACCTTATCATGGTCATAGGTCACGTTGGGGTTGTCAAAAAGTTTAAAAAATAGTATCACTGATCTAGTCTCACCAGTACCTTCAGTTTGATGTATCACAACCTATATGTTACTATTGACCTGACCTGTGAGTCACAGGCTGTGACCCAGGAGTCCCCCTGAACCGATTTTACCCATCTTCGAACTCGATCTTACTTTTGACCTGATATATTGAGTAGTGAAAACAGAATTAAAAAAAGTCAAACCGTTTTTGAGTTATCCTGCCCCCAGACAGACGGACGACATCCTGAGTCTTTTCAATATATACCTAAAGGTACATAATAAGCATAAAAAGGGTGTTTTTTGCCAACGCTGATACTAGTATTTTGAGTAATCCTTTCATGAGTTTTGATGGAAGGGTTTTACTTTTCATTATTCATGAAACTTATGCTCTAACAGAAATCGAAGGTCTACAAAAACATTTTCTGAGATTTTTAAATGATTTGTTGGTAAACTGGTAAATATTTTTTTGAAAACGAGTCTTCTTTTGCCATTTCCTATAATCGGTTTGAAAAATGCTTATGTAAATACAGACATACATTATAAATGATTAAGTGGTGCCAGTATAAAGTAACAGCAACGTCGCATAAAAACTAGTTATGTTATGTGTTAATGCATGAAAACGTTAAATATTTCAACAACTTGTATCATATATCAGCACGCAAAGGAATGATTCAATATCGTTGTTAATGCACTTGACCTTCACAACGGTTTAATATAAACGACGGTTTATTTGACACAGGAAGCATTCCGGTTGACAGAGACGTTTACACTTCGGCCGCCTTTGACTTTGAAGAATAAATAACTAAAAAAAATGGTAGAAAACTTTACAAATTTCCAACGCCTTATGTGGCAGTCATTGTCGAAAATAGGAGTTTGCCGCTACTACATTGACATCACGAAAAAGGGTCAATATGTTATTAGACATTGCAGATTGGGGGAAACTTTATTTTGGCTGTTTTGGTCGAATAACTTGGTCAAGCTGATTTATATCATTTTGACATATCATGAACTGCTTGGTGTTACAGTACACTTCTTGGATCAAATGTCCATAGTTGATTGGCTGCTGATGGGTTAATCAATTTTCCGTCCCAAATAACACTTAATTACAATTAAATTAATTATAATTTAAATTTGTTTGAACCTAAAATTTTAATTTTCCAGCTGCCCATGCAGTTATTGAGTGTGGGGTTTGGTTCTTCAAATATCCCATGTGGGAGAATCTCTACAGGCAGTGGGAGCTGCAGGAAGATATCTACCGGAAGTTGGGGAAACCGGAGAATGCTGCAAGAAAAATTACAAGGACAGACCGTATAAATTTTGTGATTTATGGGTATTTAAGCATACAATTGAGAATCTTAACAGGTATTTTTCGTTCGTAACTCTTCAAATCAAATTTCTAAAATGTATATTTTGTAGTGGAATATGTATCACTGGAACACTTGCACTCATCGTGCAGTTTTTCACCACGCCAAAATATGCCGTAAACACCTATGCAATCATTGCTGAGGACACGTTATTGCTTCGCATAATCTTTATGGTACATGAATGTATCTTTATGTGTCATGGGTATTTTTATCAAGCATTCACAATGGTCCTAGCGGAGTCTTATGCAGTCAGCTATCAACATCTCCTGGAAGAAATGAACAAAGCAATCAGTTTTATTCTTACGACGGCTGCTACTCATAGTACAAGTCGGAAAGTTCCAAAAACTACGGATAGCAGTTCGCACAAACTCCGAAAGCCAATTGACGATGATAGCATAAAAATAGACGAGAATGAGAGACCAGTTTCACAGATTAAAGTCAAGCGACTCTCATCCAAGTGGATTGATCCAACCATTACTGTACCAGGTACGGAGTATACCATCCAAACGTTGGTCGATGACTACAAACGAATAATGATTTCAGCCCAGTTCCATAACCAGTGGGTTGGAAAGGTCATGGGAATACCTGAGGCTATCAACTTTGCTCAGTTCGTTTCCGACGTTTTCATGCTAATTCAGCTACTGAAAGAGGCGGAAACCGACTATTTTGGGGTTTTCCTTTACATGATGGATGCTGTGTTTGGAATGGTCATGATTTTCCGCATGCTGATAATACTCTCAAGGTTATACCCAGAAGGGGTTGAGTTCATTCAAGGATTGAAAGTTTATGCGTCGCTCAATACCCCATTACGAAAACAACTGCTGAAGACTATTCCTTCACTCAGAGTGGTTTCTGCAAAATTAACTGGCTATTCTGTTCGACCACAGTCGGTGCCAGTGGGATTCAACTTGCTGATTAATTGGTATATCTGTGCAGCAATGTGGCATCGTCCTGATGATCCATCCAGAAGAACCTAATTATCAAATTTGAAAATATTATTTTGGGGCGTATTTTATCTACTTTACATGTAAAGCATTCAGTCATATTATGCGGTGTTGACGTTAATAAACTTAATCCTAATTTCTATGTAAAAGCTGATCATTGTATTTCTGTTAGTGTATATAAAAGAACTTTGTGCATAATACCATAAATTATAATGCTCTGACAACTTTCATGGCAAATATTTTAAGCCATATTACCTGAAGATCAAAACGATTTGCTCTTGTGTTTTGGCTTGACTATTGTCGTGGCTAACATATTAAATAATTTATTCATCCTCTGTTGTCAGTGGGCCGCTTGGGTTTTGCATAAAAATTCTAGATCCACTCGCAAAACAATTACCAGTACAGAAAAAAATTCATCAAGTTGGCTTGGTTAGGTATACTTTCTGCTTGCATTCTTTATAAACACGCATGAACGGTGAGTATTCGACTTTAATTTTTTACCTGTAGAATTTATGTTGTTTTTCCTCATGCGGCCACCATTTCTACTCATTTTTCCTTAAATAACAATCTGAAAATGACAATGTTAAGATATGATGACCAACAATTAATGTCCATCTACCTTTACGCTTGGGTCGAAAGTTGTATTGTACCCAACTTATTGATTCCAATGTTTCCTAATAGCTAAATTTATACAAAACTTAAGTAATGGGTGCTGCAAATGCAATAAAACTGCATTTTTACTTAAATGTACAGCATACAATGAAGTAAATAGTATAAAATCAAGAGAACGAATTTGCATAGTATTCAGCATCTAAAACCAGAACACTTGGACACAAGCGTAGAATGACTTAAAAAACAATCTTGTATTTAGGTGTTGCATGCAGTGATGATAAAGGTTTTGGAGAAGTTTTAGTTCCAATTTCCAGTTCGACCAAAGGCATTTATTTTATAAGTTAAGGTGGTACAATATATTTTCAAGGTGTGATTTCAATGGTTTCCAACAACGAAATTTCCGCTCAAGAGAAGGAGCTAATTATACAAGTAAGTTTTCTTTGAAATACACCATTTCTAGAAATACAATGTCAAGAATGAACTCACATTGACAACTTGTACAGTTAAGAAACAGAGTGTGTAATGAAATCCCACTTTCTGAACGTTCCGAAGAAGATCAGGACTTGTTTCTTGTACGCTGGATAAGAGGTTTCTCTTCATAGAAAACTGTTGAAGTATAAATATCATGAAAAAATCTAAAATTATAGATCTTTTTTGTTCTTGTGCAGCTCGAGACAACAATTTGGACAAGGCAACTGATATGCTTCGAAATGTAAGTAAGAAAGAGAGAGAGAATACGTGCTAGATATGTTTATAAAGATAATTTCGCCTAATTAGTTATTTTTAAGTCTCTGAACTGGAGAAAGGAGCATAATGCAGATAAAGCTTTGGAGACTGAGTTTCATCCTTTTTACGCCAAAAATTATCCATTAGCATTTCCAGGATTAGATAAATTTGGGCATCCGGGTATAAAACGTATTGTTTTTGTACAACTTAAAATATTACGGTTTTCTTCTTAACACCGTTTTAAATTGCAGTTATGATATTACCTTTGGCGGAATGGGATTTTCGGAAAATTGGAAACGATGAGGATTTACTAAAGGAATATGAAAACTTTAATACCCGTCTCTATGAACTAATCATGAATGAAATACAAAAGGCTCATGCCAGTCGTCCCGTTGGCCACCCACCCATAACGCAGTTTTTATGCATACTGGATGTAAAAGACTATCCCTATGGCCAAATTCTGAATTTTGCTGGTAAAACCGACTTAAAAATTAACTAAAATAATTTGTAATTTATAAGGGGCGTGTAGTTATTTCACACTAATGTTTTTGGCACATTTTCAGCATTAAAAAAATTAATCCATGGCGCAGTAAGTACTTATCACAATCATGAGTTTTCTAAATAAATCGTCAATGCTGACCTTTCTTATTTTATTGTTAATTTTTCAGTCTACCTATGAGGCGTACTATCCTGAAATTTTGTTCAGATGCATTTATATTAATTGCCCCTCATATTTTGGAATGCTTATTAATCTAATGAAGCCTTTTTTTGCAACGAGAACCTTAGAGAAATTTTTCTTCTACTCTTCCGTGGAAGAATGGAAGAAAGAGGTGAGTGATATTATAGACCCTGCAATTCTTCCTGAGCGCTATGGAGGGATAACCAAAAATAGTGATTGAAATATGATATGATTTGGCATGTCGATGAAATCATTTGTAATTCATTAAACTATGCACTGTAGTAGCAGATTTAAAAGTTATTTTAGAAACTGTTATGCGAAAATTAAAATCAAGATTTTCTATGCAAAAAATTCCAACAGTTTCTGTGAAATACGACAAAGTTGAAGCTCTGTCGTAATTGGGAACACATAATCAAAAATATTTCATGTCTATATTATGCATTGTAGAACTTTAATGCATTGAAACATTCTGATTCTGATCGAACAATCAGTTTTCTCAAAAGATCAGTTAACATGATCGAGAACTATGTCCACCTTTCTCATAATTTTAAAAGGCCGTCTTATTGTGTTGCTGGATGAAGAAATGCATAACAAAAATGCATACAATTAACAAGAAGACTGTAGAATACTTAGGATTACATGTAACAGCATTTTTCACTAACACTAGCCAGAGAGTCAAATATTACTTGGTTTGGATTCCCACATGTGGATTCATGAAGTTTGATACAGCTTGTAGTTGAATATAAGTACACGTTCACAATAAAACTTTTGTTTATTTGTAGTCAACTTCTTTTGTCAAGAAACAACAAATACTCCCAACGTGTGAACCCATCATAAATTAAAGTTTTGCATCATACATACACATAGATACATGTTAATCATTCCAGCGTTTCCATTCAGTCAGTGTCAGTATGTATATATGCATGGATTGTTGACTCAAACTGCAACGTTTGACAACATAGGAGTAAGAATAATCCAATACATTTCTTAATCATCCATCAGACATAATGAGAAATACCTTTTCCTTTAAAGGTTTTTGTTTAAGTTACGTATATGCGATTCGTCAATAAAATATGTGGACAAAATCTCATAATTCACAGTCATCATTTGGTTCATACGCTATTAAAGCTTCATATCCTCAAACTAGAACCATACAGAATATTTACATCCTCATTGCAGTAGGTAAATTGATTAAAATGATTCAGTAACAATATGTCAGTAGCAAAACTATAATAAATCGGATTACGATTCCTAACTTGTAAGAAAACCATATATAATTCAGTGGCTAGTTTTCCTGCTGCCCACAAAATTTAATAATCATAAGCAAATGGTCAACCAAACCACCACCTTCACCAGTATCACTGATATAGTAGTTTCAAGCCAAAACGAACTGGAAATATTCAATAAAACAATATGGTAGTTACTTCTGAATGGATAACTATTGAAGAGAAAGAGCTAGTTCATAAGGTATACAACAAAGTCCCAATAATGTTTAATAAAATAAATAAATAAATAAAAAATAGTCCACAGACAGTTGAGTATTATGTCTGGTCGGTTTTAAAATTTAATAGTTGAGAGAACGGGTTTGGTTTGTGCTTCCACAAGTTGAAATTTCGAAATCGGAGGAGGATCAAGATGCATTTTTATTGAGATGGCTTCGAGGTAAGATGTATTGGATATTGTTAAGGTTCATAAGATGAAGATGACACATGCATGTGGGGGACTCGTACAAATAAAAGCAATTATTATTGTCCTAAATGCAATTTTTGTTCTAGCACGAGATCTCAATGTTGATAAGGCGGAAGCTATGCTGTTGAACGTATGAAAACTCGGTTTATATTATACCAAAGATAATAAAATTGTCGGCTACTCTATGTATCAAAACAAGCTTAACTGTTCTCTCTGCACAAATGCAACACTTATCTGTAAAAATTAAAGTTAACTGGAGTTTCCCTTTTGAAGGCATTGAACTGGAGGAAAGAGAATGATGTTGATAATGCCTTACATGTTCAAGTGGATCCTTTCTTGCGAGAAACTTATAAATGGGCATTCGTGGGCCCGGATAAGGAAGGACATCCAGGTTCTCTTTTGTTAAAAATAAATTACACAAATTATTCTCTTTTATACTTAATTTGTATATCTATGCAGTGACCATTGCACCGTTTAAAGAATGGGACTTTCGCAAGTTGACAGCTAAAAAAAAGTCGGAAAATGAATTCAGAAGATTTGTTAACAACTACTTTGAATTTATAATGGAGAATATTCGTATTCAAAATGAGAATAGAAAGCCAGGACAAGCTCCCATTACCCAGTTCCTTATAATTGGAGATATACATCAGTATTCCTACGGGCAAATGCTTAGTTTGTCAGGTATACTCTGAGACTATATGCAATTGTTACACGTAAGTGTTGTTTAATCGAATTTGATTGTTTCAGCAATGCGGAAATTTCTTCATATGGCGGTATGTGAAAATATGGAAAGAAATGAGTTGAAAACAAAAGGGCTTGCTGCTTTAAAATGAAATGCTTGTCTTTTTAATTTTCATAGTCCACTTACGAAGCCTACTACCCAGAAGTACTTTTTAAAGCAGTTTTCATCAATTGTCCATCCTATTTCAAATTCTTCCTCAGTATGATGAAAGGTGTATTTGCACCGAAAACTTTAGGGAAATTTGCGTGTTACACGTCTCTGGAAGAGTGGAAAAAAGATGTTGAGAAATTTATTGATCCTTCAAATCTTCCGGTAAAGTACGGGGGTACTAATCCAACCAGCCCGTTTAAGTGAATGAACACATACTCCTTGATGCCTCATAACCTGCGACATAATAAACTGATTAATTAATTGAAATACTTTTATTCTAACTTTTGCTTCTGTGATCGAAACTTAAAATAAAAACAAATGTTCTTTTATATTATTCTTTGTGGGTTGATCACTGATGCAGACATCGAACCACTTGTTCTCATTTGGGCATATTATTAAGTTTTATTTTTTCATAAAAATTTTTAGACAACTGACAATTGCGTGACGATACCATTTACCTTTTAGCAATTATTGGTATGCTGTTTTTTGGTGAAAAATGTAGTTTGTGTCGGTGTCTGATTACCGTATGAGCCACAAACACGCATAATAAGTATTTCAGGTATCAATTTTGACAAACAGTATTCAAGCTATTTTTCCTTATACTACTTTTCACACACGTTTCCTTAAAAACAATGAGAAAATGACAAAAAAAAACAGCTTCAGCAACCTTAAATCGTAAATCCACTATCCACCTATACTTTACCCTTTGGTTGCAATAAGTCATATATTTATTCGCTAACAACTAAGGCATGTATTGAATTGACGTGATAGGAACTATTAAAACTGCATTTTTGTATAAATACATATAGTAAACATTAAAGATGATAAAAAAGATGATGAGCCAGTCTGCATATTTGGCTGTGCTATCTTTAGTCTGAAACCAGTTGGCGTGGTGGCTGTTTGCATTAGATCGGGTTATGGAATACAGTATGATAATTTTATTTGACGAGCGCATTATATATCATAACTTCAAACATGCATATATTATGTTACATATTACACTAGAAATGGTTTGGTTTTTAGGAAAGATATGCTTCAGTTTGCTTGTCTGGTATAACAAGACCATGAAACGGGTGTCTCATTTCATTCTTGACCTGATACAATCAACCCAATCGTATATATTGCTGGATAAAGAAACCCTATAGATTAGAATTAATCTGCATAGGTTGTCTCGTCGACATTAAATCTAGAAAAGTAAAGATAATGTGCTACTAACAAATACTTTTTTCACACGAAGCTATATGTAGGAAATATCTTGAAGGCAGCCGAGTTGGATTACTATATTTTGTGGTTTCACGAAATTTGACACGGATTGGAGTTGAATTATCTGTCCAGTCCACAATAAAACGCAGCAACATGTTATGCAGTCCACGCAAGGTCGAACAAAAAGCCTTTCCACTCCCAATGTTTCAGTGTCAACCTATGCATCATATCATTCCATCAATCACTTTTGTGAAAAGAGTATCGTTAGTCTTTTCGAGATAAAAAAATGAACACTTACAGACCAAAACGTCTTGGTACTTAAATAATATTATAAAACATTACATGAGCATCACTTACAGTTAAACTGGTTGGTTGGGAAGTAATAATAAGTTGGGAAATATTCGACAATAAAATGGTGGGTGATTCTGAATGGATTACTGTTGAAGAGAAGGAGCTAGTACATAAGGTATACCATTGCCCCAATCATAATTTACAAAATAAAAGGATCAGAAAATTTAATTAAATAAAAGTACTTATCTCACGTCAGTGACAGCTAAGTTGAATATACATGTGTAAATTGTTTTAACATTATTTGAAAGTTGAGAGAACGAGTTCGAAATGTACTTCCACAAGTTAAAATTTCAAAACCAGAGGAGGATCAAGATGCATTTTTATTACGATGGCTTCGAGGTAAAATAGAACTGGATCCGGCTCAAAGAAAAGATTTATGTAAAGCAACTTAATTTTGATAAGAAAATATCTTTTTTTTTACAGCACGAGACCTAAAACTAGACAAGGCAGAAGCAATGCTGTTGAACGTAGGAGCTTTAAAATCACAATATCAAATAAATATGCCAATTTTACTTTATAACTAAGCTTAAACTTATTGTTCGAAGGCATTGAAGTGGAGGAAAGAGAATGACGTTGATAATGCCCTACATTTTGAAGTGGACCCCTTCTTCAGAGAAACTTATAAATGGGCATTCGTGGGTGTTGATAAGGAAAGTCATCCAGGTAAAGTGCTTTGTTTAGAGTAAAATACAAAAACGCTGCTTCTTGCTAATTTATTCTAAATCTTGGCAGTTATTATTGGTCCATTTAATGAGTGGGACTTTCGCAAGTTGTCTACTAACAATAAGTCAATGGAGGAATTCACAACATTTGCCAACAACTTTTTTGAATGTATTATGGAAAATATTCGCATTCAAAATGAAAAAAGAAAGCCAGGACAAGCACCAGTAACCCAGTTTCTTGTAGTTGCAGACATAAATCAGTATTCATATGGTCAAATGCTTAGTTTCTCAGGTATTTTGGTCACTGCTTTTCATAAAGTCCTTAACATTATTGAATATATCATGTGAAATATTTTTCAGAAATATTTATTTTGAATTTGATCGTTCTAGCAATGCGAAAATGGTTTCAACTTGCGGTATGTACATAAACTTTACAGATTATTGTTGCTTACAAGTATTTCGATTAATCAAATATGTATATTTTAAATACAATTCTTTTTGTCGTAGTCGACGTACGAAGCCTACTATCCAGAAATACTTTTTAAAGCAGTTTTCATCAACTGCCCATCTTATTTCCAACTATTCCTCAGCATGCTTAAAGGAGTATTTGCTCCCAAAACTTTAGGAAAATTTGATTGCTACACGTCCCTGGAAGAGTGGAAAAAAGATGTTGAGAAATTTATTGATCCTTCAAATCTTCCGGTAAAGTACGGGGGTACAAATCCAAGCAACCCGTTCTTTGATATATCGTCTGAATGATATTAATCACAAGGACAAGCACAGATTTTTACTGTTTTTTATCTGGATATGTGATAATATTATTTCTTGAATGGCCGTGAAAAAATAAATTGCATGCATTGTTGACTCAAAGTCGAAAGTTTGATAAAACTGTGCTCCAGAGTTATGCAAAACCTTTTTTGATTAAATCATTAACTTTTGTACCGTGTGTAATAGTGTGTATACATTTAAATATTGTATTTTAAATTGCATCAAATCATAAAATGATCCAATACATTTCTTAATCACCAATCATGCGAAAGCAGGCCTACCCAATTAAAAACCTTCCTTCCAAATTTTATATTTTTATCTACATACTCATTTCATAATTTGCAGCCATCTTCCCCGTTGTATTTGGTTAGCGGACTTTAAAAAACTACAAATCTATTGTTGTTCATACGTTAAAGTTATTTATCTACATATAATATTAAACATTAACGCTAAGAATCATAAAGAATGTTCACATCCTCATTGCTTAAGATCAATACACACGCATGCAAAATATTAAAATGATTCCGTCGTAAAATATCATATCTGTTGAATGGGGTAGCAAAACTATAATAAATCGAATTATGATCACTATATATATCGTAACTAAACAATATATCTTTCAGTCTGGTTATTTAATTTTCCAGTTATCTACAAAATTTTACTATAAGATCGGAAGCATATATGAAGTCACCCACCACGATCCTCATATAGGTAATGATTTAGTTTTTGGACTTCTTCAGACTCAAAAGTCCACTTCTTGTGATCCATATCAAGGTAAGACTGATATTTTTAATTTCTGACCAGTGTCTTCAAATTTGGATCATCCTTCGTGGCAGCAATGGTTTACAACGATGGAATCACTTTTCCAGAGAGGCAGTTCATTCTTCAAGTAAATTGATTTATTACAAACAAAAATAAAAACGTAATGAAGCAAATATAGAAACCCTCTTGTTACTTAAAAACAGTTGAGAGAACGAGTTAAAAATGAGTTGCCACATTCGGAACTTTCAAAGTCTGCGGAGGATCAGGACTTGTTTCTCGTTCGCTGGATCAGAGGTATTGCTTTAAAATGATAGTTTGATTTATGGTACTATAACCGGCATGCATGCATGCATGGTATGCAAATTTTACAAAATCTAATATTTGTATAAAAACAAGCTCGAGAACACAATTTGGATAAAGCAACTGACATGCTTCGAAATGTAAGTAAGAAAGAGATAGAGAATACGTGCTAGATATTGGATGTTTATAATGATAATTTCACCAGGGTTGGATAAAAACATGGAGAAAAGCTTTTCTCCATATTTCCATGTAAAAAATAATAAAAACATGGAAAAAACATGGAAATACTTGTATACATGGAAAAACTCCGTTCGCATGTTTTAGACCCTCTACAATGGATATAATACTTTTAAAATGCACATTTATACTCAGAGTAGCAAGACTGAACTCCTTTTCAGTGATTTTTAAGATACTCCATCATAACTTTTAGCAGTTTCCAATCGAATTTATTTTCAAAGATAGGGTGATTAAATTATACTAACGATAACTATAAGTTTCAGCGAGTATTGACGCAGTATTATGTATATTCTCAACTATAGAAAATATGAAAGAACACAACGCTCGACAAAATAAGTGAAGTCGTATCTCACCAGAGTGTTATTTCTGAGTTTTTGATTAGTCCAGCAGCATTTATCCATTTTTCCATGTAAAAACATTTATCCATGGAGAAAAGAATTTTCTTTTCTCCATGTAAATACATGTTTTCTCCATGTTGTTTTTCCATAATATGTTTTTACATGTTCCTACCCTGAATTTCACCTAATTAGTTATTTTTAAGTCTCTGAACTGGAGAAAAGAGCATAATGCAGATAAAGCATTGGAGTCTAAGCTTCATCCGTTTTACGTCAAAAATTATCCATTTGCATATCCAGGATTAGATAAATTTGGACATCCAGGTATAAAAAATACCGTTTTTTGTCGTCTACAGCTTATAAAACATTGAGGTTTTGTCTTGCGTTTAACATTGCAGTTTTAGTAATACCTTTGGCCGGATGGGATTTTCGAAAAATTGGAAACGATGAGGATTCACTGAAGGAATATGAAAACTTCAATACTCATTTCTTTGAAGTACTCATGAATGAAATACAAAAGGCTCATGCCAGTCGTCCCGTTGGCCACCCTCCCATAACTCAGTTTTTCGGCATAATAGATGTAAAAGACTATCCATATAGCCAAATTATTAATTTTGCTGGTAAGAACGACTTAAAGGTTAACTAAAAATATTTGTAATTTATAAAATAGGGTTTTCATAACATATTGTATGTTTGGCACATTTTCAGCATTAAAAAAATTATTCCAGAGTGTAGTAAGTATATTTTTATTATATATTACCATTATAATTCTAGAGCTTTCTACATAAATCGTCACCGCTGACCTTTCTTATTTTATTGTTAATTTTTCAGTCTACCTATGAGGCGTACTATCCTGAAATTTTGTTCAGATGCATTTACATTAATTGCCCCTCATATTTTGGAATGCTTATTAATCTAATGAAGCCTTTTTTTGCAACGAAAACTTTAGAGAAATTTTCCTTTTACTCGTCCATGAAAAAGTGGAAAAAAGATGTGAGTGATTTTATGGACCCTGGAATTCTTCCTGAGCGCTATGGAGGGATAGCCAAAAATATTGATTGAAATATGATATGGCATGTCGATGAAATCATTTGTAATTTATTAAGATGTGCACTACGACAATTAAAACCAAGATTCTCTATTCATAAAATTCCACCTGCTTCCTTGAATTACGACATACGTAGTTAAGCTCTGTCGTAATTGGAAACACATAATCAAAAATACTTCATATCTATATATATTATGCATTGTAGAAATTTTAAAGCAGTTCAGCATTCTGATTCTGATCGATCAACCAGATTTCGCAAAAGATTTGCTGCATTCCACTTATCAGTTAACATGATCGAGAACTATAACTACCTAAAAGACCGACCATGTTGCTGGATGAAGAAATGCATAACAAAAATGCATACAATTAACAAGAAGACTGTAGAATACTTAGGATTACATGTAACAGCATTTTTCACTAACACTAGCCAGAGAGTCAAATATTACTTGGTTTGGATTCCCACATCTGTGGATTCATGAAGTTTGATACAGCTTGGAGTTGAATTGAAGTATATGTTCACAATAAAACTTTTGTTTATTTGCAGTCAACTTCTTTTGTCAAGAAATAACTTTATAAAATTACAAATACCCCCAACGTGTGAACCCATCATAAATTAAAGTTTTTTTTATCATACATACACATATATACATGTAAATAATTCCAGCGTTTCCAAAGAAAAAATTTACGAAACGTTGAGCATATCACCCAGTTAGTATATATGGATCGGTATGGATTGTTGACTTGAACTCTAAGGATTGATACAATAGGAACCATGCAAGAGTTGTACAAAACCATTTTTATTGAATTATGTAGGTAAGTATGTATTGTATTATAACTTACACCTCAAAATGTCTCAACAAAACATTTCTTAATCACCAATCATTCAAAAACGGACCATCTTAATTAAATACTTTTTTCCTTCCAATAATATGCACCAATAAAAGATGTTACCAAAATCTCACAATTTGCCGTCGTGTTTCCGTTGTATCTGTTTAACAGAATATAAAACACTATAATGCTATCGTTGTTCATACGCTACTGCCACTTATCTACATGATGAAGAAGAAGAAGAAGAAGAATGGACTTTATTGTTTCTGAGTATCAGTCATTTTACAGCGTCTGGTTTTCATGCTCTAACATACGAACAAAGCATGGCTCAATGACCAAGTTTGCGAACGAAAATCGTTTAAGGTAATTCCAAAGATACATTTCCATTATCAAATATAAACCGAATTCGTTAACAATTATTGCAATAAAAATCTAATAATGTTATACATACAGACTTACATATTATAACACTAAACGATAACGCCAAGAGTCAAAGAATATTTGCATCTTCATCGCTTCAGTTGATTTCATGCAGCATACAAAATTATTCTAATTGTAATGATTTACCTGTGGTAGAAGTAGCAAAACTATAATAAATCGATCTATGATTCCTAACTCGTAACAAAACAATATATTATTCGGTAACTAGTTTTCCTGCTGTCTACAAAATATGATAATTAATAATCATATCACAAGCAAATGGTCAAACCCCACTTTCCTCATCTGTAATTACTTAGTTATCTGACTTCTCCACTCTCAGAAGTCTACTTCTTGTGCTTCATGTATCAAAGCAAAATAAATATTTTAAAATTTCTAAACAGTGTTTTCATACTTGAAAATTTGAGTTATTCTTGATGAGTCAAATGGTTTATAACGATGGAATCACTTTCCCAGAGAGGCAGCTCATTATCCAAGTAAATTGATAAAAAACACAAATTATGTTATTAAAACAAAGAAATGAATGTAAAATAAGTCTTGTGTATTCAAAACAGTTAAGAGAAAGAGTTAAAAATGAGTTGCCACAGTCGGAACTTTCAAAGTCAGTGGAGGATCAGGACTTGTTTCTCGTTCGCTGGATCAGGGGTATTGTTCTAAAATGATAGTTTGATTTATGGTACTATGATATGTAAGTAAATTTTACAAACTATAATCATAATATTTGTATAAAAACAAGCTCGAGAACACAATTTGGATAAAGCAACTGATATGCTCCAAAAAGTAAGTTATTTCTAACCTATATGCAAAACAAGTATGTATGTAAAATGTAATGTAATGATAATTTGGAATGAATGTATATAAAATGAAAAATGTTGTGAATATAACCTACTGATAAACAAAATTACATGATTGTCCAGTCCCTCAAATGGAGGAAGGCTCGTAATGTCGACGTAATACTGGATGTGGCATCACACCCATTTTATGCCGAGAATTTCAAGTTTAAAATTGTTGGAACGGGAAAACGTGGACATCCCGGTAGGTTACCAGTTATTTCTTTTCAATACCTCCTGTCCTGATTCAAGCGTTTTGTTAGCATATTAAAAAATATACTAAAACATCGCATATTCTTATGCTTTGTAGTTGTTGTGATACCATTCTCAGAGTGGGATTATCGGAAAGCTGCAAAAACGCCGGAACTAATCTCTCATTTTGAGATTTTTGCTACACAGTATTTTGAAAGCGTTTTAAAACGCATAAAATCTGCTCACGATGGTCGAAAAACTGGTCAACTGCCAATTACCCAAGCAATATTTATATTCGACTGTAAAAGTTTTCCGTATGGTCAATTATTTAACTTGGGAGGTAAGCTATATTCAATATTTAAAATCCAAGTAACACAACTTGGTCATACCATACTTACCACTACATTGTAATTACGCAATGATCATATTTATTATTTAGCTGTCAAAAATATGATTAAACTTGGGGTAAGATTATTATTGAATGGTAATTTAACTTTACTTACATTTTAATGTAATATATTAAATTTAAACGCTTCACTTTTATCAGGCCACGTATGAGGCTCATTATCCAGAGGTTTTGTATAAAGCTATTTTTATCAACTGTCCCTCGTATTTTGGACTCGCTATTTCGACAATAAAGCCTATTATGGCACCAAAAACAATGGCAAAAATAAGCTTATACACGTCAATGCCGCAGTGGAGCAAAGAAATGACTGATTTTGTGGACCCAGCAATTCTTCCAGTGCGATATTGAGGCTCAGCCAGAAGCTTATAAATAATTAAAATATTTTGAAAGATTGAAACTTTGTGCTTATTTTAAAGAAATGGGTAATGCCCTGAAATTAAAATAAAATAAATTTGCCTTAAAAACTGTTGGTTAACCTAATTACGAAGAACACGATTTGCCGATTCTGCATGTTACATATCACAATGCCCCATTCGCAAATTTAAATGATGTTTCTTGTTTGACGACCATGTAAATGTATTCAAATAATTCATCTTTCATATATGAATCTTGGAATGCATGTTTCACAATAATTGACAACTTTTGTACAATTAGAAAGGAGACTATAAAGACCTTCAATTTTTTATCTATAACTCAAGAACTGTACAAATTTCTAAATTCCAATGTCTATTAATGAAGCAATGATGAGAGCAGAGAGACATCCAACATCCTCATTAGATCCATTGCATTGTCGTCACACAATAAAATCATGGCGATAATCAATAGGCATATCATGAGTAGTATACAAATTTTCCTGCTGTCCCGAGAATATGAGACTGTTACGTTACAGATCTCCTTCTTCCTTACTTATAATTACTGTTCAGACTCCAGACTCTTAAGGTTACTTTGTTTGTGCATGACAAAAAGAAACAAATGAAACTAAATTTTAATTACTCCTGAACACAATGGTTTTCAACGATGGAATTACATTTCAAGAGCGACAACTCATATTTCAGGTAATTAATAAAATACAGAAACACAGTTAAATGTGAATTTAATACAAATTGCCAGAAAGACTTGTGTACTTAACACAGTTGAGAGAAAGAGTTAAAAATGATTTGCCATATTCGGAACTTTCAAAGTCTGCGGAGGATCAAGACTTGTTTCTTGTGCGCTGGATAAGAGGTACGGCTATGTTATGATTGATTGATTTGGTGAAACTGAGACTGAAGTTGAAATAGGCCAAGTTGCACTTTTGCAATTCTTAATATAATTTCTGAAACATAAATTCCATGAAATTAGCTCGGGAAAACAATTTGGATAAAGCAACGGATATGCTTCTCAAAGTAAGCAGTTTTATGTATAATAAAAAGTACTCGAATTTTCTGATGGGGTTGGGCACATAAGAATGGCAATATGAGCTCTGCCTGATATAAAAAAGCATTATTATCTTGTTTCTGCAGCACCTCAAGTGGAGAATAGCTCGAAATGTTGATAATATAGCGAGTGTTGAACCGCATCCATTTATTGCTGAAAATTTCCAGTATAAATTTGCAGGACAGGCTAAATCCGGACATCCTAGTATTACAATTAAGCTAACTCAATCTAACCACTTGGGATGTTTCATTGATTGATATTGCATCTAATCAATGTTTTTAAAAATTTCGCTTACTTTTCTTCTTTGATTTAGTCGTTTTGATACCGTTATCAGAGTGGAATTTCCGGAAAGCTGCAAAATCCCCTGATGGACTTCACCATTTTGAAGTTTTTGCAACGGGGTACTTTGAGAAAGTTCTAAATCGTATAAAATCTGCTCATGAGAGAAGAGAAAGGGGCCATCTGCCTATTACTCAAGTAATATTTATGTCTGACTGTAAAGACTTTCCATATGGTCAATTGTTTAACTTAGGAGGTAAGCTGAAAGCTGTACATTTAAAATACAACCAAACACGCCCGCTGTCTTTTAACTAAATTGGAATGATTTCATATTATTTATTTTTTAGCCGTAAAAAGTATGATTAAACTTGGGGTAAGTAAATTAATATTGCTATTATAACTTGCATTTTTATTACATTTAAAATTCTTGAAAATATATATATCAGGGTAATTACGAGGCTCACTATCCAGAGATTTTGTATAAAGCTATATTTGTCAATTGCCCTTCTTATTTTGGACTCGCGATCTCTACAATAAAGCCTATTTTGGCACCTAAAACTGTGGCAAAATTCAGTGTCTACTCACAATCTTCAATGGCGCAGTGGAGCAAAGATATGGCTGATATTGTGGACCCCGCAATTATACCACAGCGATATGGAGGCACAGCAAGAAACATACAGAATTAGAATTTACAGTAAACGATTCCCGTTTCGGAGTTTTGGACCTATTGAAAAAGTTGAAAGTAATATAATTATTTCATGAATTAATTATAATCCACCTATCGAAGAAGGGGAAGGGGTACCATGTGCCTAATTATTTTACATATATCGTTATTACGAGCAATGAAATAAGAAACTCTAGCCAATTTAAGTATTAAAGTTGTAGGCAGCATTATAACATTAATACGATTAACTGCCTCAAAATTATTATTAATTGCAATTGGAGGATTGTTAGATTTGCAATTCAAGCAGATGATGTTATTGAAATATGGTTCAGTCCGAAAAATAAAGCTTAATGATCCAACTGGTAAGGGACTGGACAATAAAACCGGTTTCATAAGTTAATACGTGATCATCTAAATTTTTTATGTACTTACGTCAGAAAATTTTGATAGCATCTCTGTAACATCTTGTTTATCATTTCATATCACACCATACCATGAAGAATGTGTAATTATACGTCTAAAAAATAAGATGTGGAAAATGTAAATTATTTTCTTGTAAAAAACAAATTACTTCCACATCCCATCAGAAACCAGCCCATATCCAGTTTACGGTAAGTTTTCCCGTCTGGACGAAGTGTGTCCGATAAAAAAGTAACCCAAAAAAATCAGGTTTTAATGGCTGGAATTGCGAATGACGTGAATAGAGAACAGATCCAGTTGAACCTCAGATAAAAGTCCAGTTTTTGCACGGTCTGCAGCGGATGGGAGCAATATACATTATGAAATGCCATTAACCTATGACAAAACTTCATTGTTAAAGCCACCCAACCTAGAACAGGCCGACACGTGCTTATCAAGGTTATTTGTTGGAAATAATAACTATTATCGTATGATACAAGCGGTACATTTTCAGCTCAACAAAATTATTGTGAATGTTTTACAAGGTTCATCTAAACTAAATCTAATGTCACCAAACAAGACAAATAATTTGTTTTAAACTTTTTGTTAGTTTGGTTGTTTCGTAACTCAAACTCACAGCCCATTTCAATTATCCAACATTTTCATATAGATCTATACATGTAAAAATAATTTTAATTTTAAATATTTTTATTACTTTTCTTTTGTCTTTGTTTCGCTGCCAAACGATTAGGACTAGGTTTTACGATAATATATTGCGCAACACATGCTGGATTAGCTAACGGGGAAGAAGCTACCTGTCTACCCGGAAGACTTTTGCCTCGGTTTATATATTCTTCGCTGTAGATCTCATGTTATCACCCGTGCATCTAACCACATTAACACATTCTAAACTTCAAAAAACTAACCTTAGCTTCTTCCTTCTCTCACATCATTAAACACACCCCAACTTTAACATGGAAATTCTCAACTTGTTAATTAAGACACGGTTACTAACCATGCATAATTTTGGAAGCTTGCTCACGCGGATGCACCACATAACAATAATAAAAATCCTAT
This sequence comes from Orchesella flavescens, assembly GCA_964034955.1. Taxonomy (NCBI): domain Eukaryota; kingdom Metazoa; phylum Arthropoda; class Collembola; order Entomobryomorpha; family Orchesellidae; genus Orchesella; species Orchesella flavescens. Next base: position 12,020,216 of record OZ035958.1, on the reverse strand, counting down.
ATATTACTTTACAATAATTACTTAATTATAATGTGGTATATGTATTCCAACTCAACATCTTTTCATCGACTTGATCATCCTCATTCGTTAAAGTTATGATTGGACATGTAAAAAATTAAAATATATAATGTCCAATCATATGTACATGCATATACAAACGAAATGTGTAAAAATCTGGAGAAAAAACTATGAAACAATAGAATTGACCATGAGTTGGTACTGTTGTACACGTAATATTATGAAGACCATTTTATGCATGCTTGTGGGTATATGAAATGGTTCAGGAATTCAAAAAATAAGTTGGAAATCAAACACATTCAACCTTAACAAGAAGATGAAATGACCTTGTTCATGTTCATATAAAACCTTTCAATTACATATATATGGCTCTTCAATTTTTAGCTATAATTCTGTTATTTATGCATTATTAAACCCAAAAATTATGCATAACATAACCAGAATTGATGGTCAATATACGTTGCAAGTTAAAAACTGATGAAATGAAAAGAACAATGTACCTACGCATTTTTTCTCTTCCAGTTGGATGATTACGAAACTGTACTACGTAACATGAGAGTGATCATAAGTAATATGCAATGCAACAATATGATATTTACCTAGTAGAAGATATAGTTGATAGCAGAAGAAGTCTGGTCTGAGGATAAAACCATAAGCTATAAAGTGAACTAAACGCTTAGAATGCTAGAGACGCAGTTTTAGTTGAGCTCTTATATATTGTATGTACTCACATCCATCCTATGAGCCGGTGCTTCCTGTGCTGTCCTAAACCCAACAAGAAGGACCTAACCATAATATTTTGATTTGAAGGTAAGAAAGGTAATGAAATAATTGCAACAATGCCTAATTACAAGCTTCGTGTTTACCGTAATACCTGTGCATTGTAATGTAATATATGCAATGTAAAATGAGGGAATCAAAAAAATAACACAATCCAAGAAAATAATTGTTTTCCGCAAAAGATGTTCTTTGGATGTTGAGTTTGTAATTAATTTTTATGCGTTTGTTAATCAACCGAGATTCGCCCACTGTTTCCAGTTTATGTTTTGGTGGTTTGGTTAGGTTGCGGTGATATGGTAAGTTGGCGTTTGTCGCCCGGCCCAACTACTGCAGAAATTAGCCCTTTTAGCATGTGCTATGAATTATGAGTGTTAAATACATAGTTTAGCATTCAAACGAAGAGAATTTTCTAGAGTTTTGTTATGCTATTCCGTTTCTCTGCTTACACACAAAAAAAAGTTTTTATTTCTTCTCTCGTTTCACATCAAATACTTAATTTCGATTCAACCTTTGTTTCATTTTGACTTTGAATGACGTATGCATGTATACACGGATGACGCATGTATGGACTACCATTAACATGGGCATGTTTCTCTTTATATAAACCTTCATCATAAAGATGATCATGGATGGGTGCTTATGATCATCATTATATTATATGATATGAATTTCATATTATCCATCGTTGTTATTTTAGCATGGCTTTTTATGTATGAAAAATGCTGTTCAGTAATTAACGGACTCTTCAGGTATAAATAAACCTGTGCGTAGTTGACCACTCTCAATCTAAGTTTGAGTCTTGGTTTGGCTAATTGGAATTTTGTTATTTTTGAGGCACCTAATCTGGTCCAGGAGAAGTACTTTCGTTTTTTTGAGTTCACATTCCAAGTGTTCTAGTTCGTTCTTTTTTGTGTGGAATATTTCCAGCTCAAATAAACCATCGTCAACATGAAATACTTTGTAAGTGAATATTACCAGTTTTCGTAGTGTTATTACTTTTCTGGCAATTTTGTAGAAATTAATCTCATGATTTCTCCCCCAACTTTAGGTGATTCTCGCCCTCTTGGCTTTTGTGGCTGTTACATTCGCCCAAAGCCCTGACCAACTTCCATCCGAGAAGAAGGATGATGCGAAGGACTTGGACACTGCCAACTCCTATGGATACGGATACGGTTACCCATATGCCTACGGGGGATATGGTGGAGGATACGGTAGCTACGGGGGATACGGAGGATATTATCCATCATATTACTATTCATATCCATCCTATGGTGGTTATGGACTCTATTACTAATTATTTTGACCACTGACACAGCTGGACTCTATAAGTATTATAAAAAACTATATTTTTTCCTTCATTTTTAAATGTATACAGTCCGACTTTTTTTTGTACCGAATGTCTTCATCTACTACATCTAATAAAATGACGGTGTCTCAGTATTCATAAAAAATGATTGTGTGAAAACGCATCTTTATTTCTTCCGCATTAATAACCAAAGTCAACTTTATACGTTATTTCTAATCTCTACCCACTTAGTATACAATGTATAACTATATAACACTTCGGCATATATATATATGTAGATTATGTAGTCATTTCTTAAATTTATATCGATAGACAAAATCTTTGGAAATGTTTGAGCAACCTGATTTACAAAGATCACGAATGTAAGTTTTGGTCCTTCTTATAAATAACATATACACTCATTAATCAAGCACATCAAACATTCCCACAGTAAAGTATTCATGCACCAAATGAATAAAACCTATATATATATATTGTAATAGGCAATAGGAATAGACGTAAATAGTCAAGTATTAGGAGCCCAGCCTAAAATACCATTTATAGGTTCAAGGCAAATGTTCAAATTTTAGCATGCACTTTATTCTTACAAACTAAACAAGGGAAAGGAAGAGTCACTTGGAAAGTTTGGAGTTTTAATTCAAATATTGTTTGTACTTGGCCCACAGTTTTAGTGCCTCGTCATGGATAGGTTTGTCCTGAAAAGTAAATGGAATTATTTAATTTTATACTATTTTCTAACACAGAACGGCATATGTATTTTTTTTTTGGAAACGAGTGTATTTATATGGAACTCACACTGCTAGAAACATTGGGCATCTCAATAGTTTTTTTCAGCCAGGTCGCAGCTTCCTCATTATTTTTCAAAGTAATATAGCATTTAGCCATATATAATCTATTGTCTTTGAGCGGTTTTCCTAGCCTCTCGGAGGCTTGAAAATGAACGAGGGCTTCTTGAGGGCTAGAGCTTGGAGGGGCGGAAAAGAGTGTGGAAGCTATTCGACGTTCCACCCAGCTTAGAGTCGTCACCTCGTAACAAAATCTGCCCAACAGATAATGCAAACTGGGATCTTGGGAGTTGATTTGCACGGCTTTGTCAATGTGCTCTTTAAATATGAATCCATTTTTTATCTTGTCATTCACTGATACATACTCTCCCTTGCTGCCGAGGGTAATAGCGTACCATTTGTGTGCATTTGCAGAGTTTTCGTTTAATTGTAAGGCTTGTTCAGCCCTGGTATGACCTTAAGGTATACAAAAATTAAATAGAAATTATTAGTAATTTTCTTTATATAGCTAAACTGACGAAAGCATAATAATATTAACTGGACAAACCTGCAAACACCAGGCTCTTCTGCATTGCACTGTCACCTGCTTGGTTGGCAGCAGTAGCTTCCATGTGGGTGGCTTTAGCAAACCGCCACCAGAACTCTGAAGAATCTCCCATCTATAAGCAAAATTAAAGCACACAAAAAACTGTTAGTTTTAACATTCAATCCTAGCATAAAATTAATATATATTTGTTTAACAAAGTTCATTTTTACCTTATCTTTATAGCTTTGAAGACGAATAAACGCTTCATGTTGCGACGCAGTATCGCCGTCCAGTAAAGTATCAATATTTTTCAAAAACCCAGCCACCCAGTCATCCTCCCGTGAATTTTCAAGGTTATCTGTGCTTTCTCATAAAAAGTACGAATGAAAATCTTTCTCCTCTTTTTTGATTGACAGAAACACTGAGTACTATTGTCAAATATACTACTGTCTTACTTGGAAGCTGCGTTCAAAAGATCTGCTTCAACATCCGAATCAGAGGAAGCAGTAACGTATTCATCCTCATCAGCAGTTTCATAACCGTCCCTAAATCGAACCGTCCTCTTGTTGGGGACACTTCTCCTTTCAACTTGAATGGAACTTTTTCTCACTGCAATACCAACACCACTTGCTCCACCATTTGGAGTGGCAGTTAAGGACTGGTTAACTTTATCTACTTCCTTTTTCAAATTCTGAACTTGTGAGGAGAGGGTCGACTGGATTTGAAAGAGATCCTGAAGTTTGTTCCGAATATAAAAGAGGTACACAGAGCCGGCTCCTATCACTGCTCCAACACCAACTAAACCAAAGGCGGAGAGGAGTACTACCCGATTCCTCCAAACGCTGTGGACTATACCTTCACTACTCATTTCTAAACTACTACGGTTCATCACTTTCATTCGTCAATTTAAAAGGTCAGCAACATCCTTCTTCTTCTCAAATCAAAATCATATTATTGTCATCATTGTAAAGGCTTTTTGATGAGGCATCTTCGGAAAATGTGTTCCAAGACACCTACAAACATTCATCATTCATTTTAGTTTATTTTTTTATTGCGAAAAAGATAAGATTCCAAATAAATCCCTTTTACCTTTGTGGCTCAGTTCTTCATAGCAACTTTTCTAAATGGACAAAATTCCCAAAAATTGATTCCGGAAGAAACAAGTATAACTTCACTTTTTATGTGCTTGTGAACATTGTGGCTTCCCTTGTATTTTCGCAATCCCCTAAATAAATAACAAAACTTTAATTTTTACGGCACCGTCGTCGGTTTATCAACTTGTCATTTTCCTGGTCATCATCGTATCATATGGAATAGTTATGTGTGGGCTGCCTGCACTATTTTTTTAGGTCTTTCTGAAGCATTGCACAACCGCATGTCGTAGTACATATAATGTGTTCTGGGCTGTGTATCCTTTTACATCACTTTACTCTTGATTACTCCTTCGGTATACTTCAACCTTCGGTATCCATTGTATACCGATCATACAGAGTAGTTTGTAGGTAGATAGTCGCACAAAACCCGTCATTTCAAAGAAAAAAGAACGCGAAAGCAAAAAACCCGTCCACGCCGGCTCCTGAGTGTCCATATCCCATCTCGCTCGCAGTTGGTTCTTCATTGTACGTTTGACGGTCGCACGGAACCCAAACCAAGTTACATTTTCTGATACAGTCAACATAACTTTGATTAAAAACTCAATTTAACGTGTAAACCTACTTAAAAATTCGTGATGGAAGAGGAGAACAACGCTTCTACATCCCAAAGGTAAGCAGTTTCTTTATTAATATAACAAGCACTGACATAGTGCAGAAGGATTAAAGTTTTGGAGTTTTGAGAAGTCACCAAGTTGGTGCAATATATATATATACTTTTATTCGCTGCAATTGATGATGATATTGAGGATTTAAATATGCCATGGAGCAAAATAATTTTACTGATTTAATAATAGCCATTGTGCAAGATTGATGCCATTGTGCAAAAATTGAGGCCATTGAGCCATTAGAGCCTTTTTTGGCGTGTCACAGGCCATTGTGCCATATTAAAAATTAAGTTCTTGAATATTTCCATATTTTCTTCAGGACTACGAGAGTCAGAAAGAAGAAAGCTGGTGACATGCAAGCCGAAATCGAAAAGAATTCTGAGGCGATAGAAAAATTAAAAGATATTCCGGACAAGATGGACGAGATTCTTTCTTATCTTCGAAGTCAAGGGGCAGGTCAGCAACTGATGAGTGACACTTCCGAAATTTTCGATGATGATGGTGAAATAGCCAATAATGCTTTGTTTATGGACAACGAGGTCGGTTCCGAGAACCAAGAAGAATCTGATGCTATACAATCATTGATACACAAAAGTTCAGCTGGTAATTACCTTTTAAAATACTTTCAATTATAGGCAACAGTAAAATAGACAATAATATCAACCTTTACTGGCATGATAATCACTTAAAAACAAAATTAACAGAGCCTAATTGTGACCCTATTGAGAGAAGCGAACTAAAAGAAATCCTGAACCTCACGCAGCCTATAACGGAGTATGGTCCTGAATTAAACAGTGATGTGGCAGATTCTATTGCGAGACTTTACAAGACAGACAGGCAAAATCAAGTAACAGATAAACTGAAAGAAAAGTATAAAGTCCCCGAGAACTGCCCTTATTTGGGGATTCCAAAAGTCAACCCAGAAATTTGGCCAATGTTATGGACAAAGACAAAACAAAAGGACTTTGCAGCTCAGCAGCTTCACCAACGTGTCACTATTGCTTCAGTTGCTATTGCAAAAGTTGCTGAGTCGGTGTTCACAACTAAGCTCCAGATTGACAGCACACTTCGCCAGGAACTCCTAAAAACATCAATGGAAGCTTGCTCTACTTTAGCCTCAGTGGCGGAAGAAATTACGAAGAAGCGTAAAACAGATATCAAACCTTTTATGAATCCTGAATGTGCTAACGTGTGCTCCTTGCCATCATCAGCCACTTTGCTGTTTGGAGAAAATTTATCCGAGAAGCTTAAAGCGTCAAAGTCGACTTCACAGATCATGAGATCATCCATTGGAAAACAGGGTCCAAGTCGTGGAAGGTACCATCCGTATAGGCAGAATTCATCTTTAAACTTCCAGGCCCCCTCCCGGTGGCGAGGGGGAAACAACAACAGCCGCTTCCAAAGAGGAAGACCGTGGAGGACACAAAGCAGGGGCAGATTCCAACCCAATTCAATGCTAGGTCAATTCAACAACCCTCATCAAACCCAAAGATAGGCGTATGTGCTGGTTCACTTAAATATAAAATTCAAGAATGGCAAGCTATAACGAATGATAGTGAAGTTTTAAAAGCCATAGCTGGGTTTCATATCCCTTTTACTGGGATACCGGTACAGTATAGGGAACCACCACCACTGGTATTATCTGTCAATGAACGTAAACACCTTGAAACCTGCATAGATAAGTTAATTGGGATTAATGCCCTTTCTTTAGTTAATCCAACGGAGGGACAGTTTATTTCTCCAATATTTATCGTTCCAAAGCCGGATGGCAGTGCAAGGCTAATATTAAATTTAAAAAGACTTAATGAATACGTCGATGCTCCTAAATTTAAGATGGAAGACCATCGGACGGTACAAAGATTGTTAAAACAAAATGATTTTATGGCCAAAATCGATTTAAAAGATGCATATTACCTTATTCCAATTGCAGAGGAACATAGGAAGTATTTAAGATTTAGGTACTTGGATAAGCTGTATGAGTTTAGTTGTTTGCCTTTTGGGCTATCTTGCGCTCCAAGAATTTTCTCAAAAATTATGCGCCCTGTCGTGGGTTATTTGCGTGCAAAAGGTTTTCCTTCGGTTGTTTACTTAGATGATATGTTGTTAATTAACAAAACCAAATTATCGTGTTCTCAAAATGTAAATGAAACTTTAAATTTGCTTGAAAGACTTGGTCTGACTGTAAATACTGAAAAATCAGAGCTCAATCCTTCACAAACAATGCAATTCCTAGGTTTTATTTTTGATTCCACAAATCTAAAAATGTACTTACCAGAACGTAAAAGGATCTTATTGCAAAAATTGTTATGCAGTGCTAGAAATTCTTCTTCTATGAAAATTAGGGACTTTGCAAAATTGACTGGGTCTCTCATTGCAGCTGCCCCAGCAGTGGCCTACTCAATGTTATACACTCGTGAACTGGAGAAGTCAAAGCAGCTAGCTTTAATTGGCAATGAATTAAAATACGAAGGTATAATGCCACTTTCAAATAGTGTAAAATCCGATTTAGGATGGTGGGAGAATATCCTACCATCATCCTCAAATACAATTTTATGTGATAGGTATGATTATATTATGCATACAGATGCCTCTTTAAGTGGCTGGGGAGCCACTTTGGCAGGTCAAAGCACTAGGGGTTTTTGGTCAACAAGTGAAAAGTTGTTACACATCAATACGTTAGAGTTAAAAGCAGTATTATATGCTTTACAGTGTTACTTCAAAGATAGATTAGGGCTTAGAATTCTTTTACGTATTGACAGTGTAACTGCAATCGCATTTATTAATAAGTATGGCGGATGCCGGTCTTTAATTAATCATGAAGTAGCTAGGGCTATTTGGCAATGGTGTGAAAGCCGAAGGATATTTATTTATGCAACATATATTAATACAAAAGAAAATTACGAAGCTGATGCGGCTTCGAGATCTGCTGCAGACAGTGCAGATTTTTCTTTAGATTCATCGTCGTTTAATAGGATAGTTAAAATTTTAGGTGAGCCTGAAATTGACATTTTTGCTTCATATCAGACTAGAAAGTGTAAGCGATACATTTCGTGGTTTCCCGATCCAGAAAGTGAATCGGTAGATGCGTTTACTGTGAAATGGAAAGAATTTTTCTATGCTTTTCCACCCTTTGCACTTATTCCAAGAGTATTGAGTAAGGTTATTGACGATAAAGCAACAGGAATTGTGGTGGTTCCTTTGTGGAGTACCCAAGCATGGTATCCAATATTATGTAGCCTTGTAAAATCTCAGAAAATTATTATGGAGAAAGGTTCATTTAGTTTAATTTATCCCACTAATAACAGGGAACACCCCCTCCAAAAATCAATAACCCTCTTGGCAGCTGTAATTTCGGGTCAAATGTGAAGTTGTCATTGAACGTTCAAAAGGTGCTTCATGCTTCGTGCAGCAGTTCAACTTGGAAACAATATCAGTCATCGTATAAGAGCTATTTAGAGTACTGCTTATCTGTAAATCAAGATCCTAAGAAACCTAGTATTAGTATAGTATTACAGTTTCTAAACTCATTGTATGAAGATGGCAAAGGCTATGTATCAATAAATTCAGCTAGGTCAGCTCTGTCCACTTTGTTAGGACCGATTGATGGTTGTACGATTGGTAACCATCCACTGGTTATTCGTTTTCTAAAAGGTATTGGTCGTCTTAAGCCGCCTAGATGTAAATATTCCGTCACTTGGGATCCTCAACAAATTCTTGACTTTCTAATTCACTATGAACCTAATGAAACTCTTTTGCTCAGGGCCTTAAGTGCTAAATTAGTTGCATTACTATTACTTTCTACGGGACAGCGAATACAGACCTTATCAAATATTAAGCTTAATGAAATCAAATTTACAACGGATGTCGTTACAATTTTAATTGAAACACGATTGAAAACTTCTCAGCCAGGCAAAGGACTTACTTTGCGTCTTCCAAAATTCGATAGGCCAAACATTTGTGTTGTAAACTGTTTGAATGAGTATATAAGTAGAACATCTAGTTTAAGGAAAAGTCCATATCTTTTTATTACCAGTAAAGCTCCGTATAGTAAAGCTTCAAGCCAAACCATAAGCAAATGGGCGACTGACATGCTTAAGTTAGCAGGGGTAAACACTGCCATGTTCACTTCTCATAGTTATCGCCATGCGTCGACGTCAAAAGCGGCGTCTCTAGGAGTGTCATTAGACAGCATTTACAGAGCTGCAGGGTGGACAGAAAAATCAAAAATGTTTTGTAGATTTTACAATCGACCTCTTTGTGATAATTTAGATTTTGCTGAAAAAATATTTAATGCTAAAGGTACAATGGATATTGATAAGGTTTAATTTGGTAATTTATTATTTATAAGTTAATTTTTAAATGTTTTGCTGTAATTCCTTTTGTGTAATATTTATACCGTGCGATTTTGCAAACAATGAAATGTATTCTTTGAAGAACTACTCTGTATGATCGGTATACAATGGATACCGAAGGTTGAAGTATACCGAAGGAGTAATTAGAAATTATACGAGATCTGCGCTTTAGCGCAGATCGATGGATAATTGAAATTATCCAAGGTATACGGAAACCTGAAGGTATCCATTGCCCACCCACTCCTTTTATGATTTTCACCCTTTATACTTTCATTGTTTGAATTAATTTCTTTGAACAAATGAAGAACCAACTGCGAGCGAGATGGGATATGGACACTCAGGAGCCGGCGTGGACGGGTTTTTTGCTTTCGCGTTCTTTTTTCTTTGAAATGACGGGTTTTGTGCGACTATCTACCTACAAACTACTCTGTATGATCGGTATACAATGGATACCTTCAGGTTTCCGTATACCTTGGATAATTTCAATTATCCATCGATCTGCGCTAAAGCGCAGATCTCGTATAATTTCTAATTCCGTATCATATATTATACAGAAGATATATATATGGTAGATAGCATATAGTGAAGCAACATTTTTAGTGCGTTTGGCGTTTACCAACAAGTAACATATATACATACATGCATACCATTGCCGCATTGACATGCTTACTAAAGTCAGTTCACTTCTTCCGTATCCGTACTTCATATTGAGGTAGTGAATATCAAAACAGTTTATGAATATTTCATGCATTTGGTTGGTTGGTTGTTTTATATGCTCACCTCACCATATCTTGAAAAAGGGTTAAAAGTCAAAAAGGTTGTTTTTGTACAAAGCTGTAATTTTGTTTGTGTAAATGCAAAGCGTTGGATTGAATGTATGCGTATGCAATGACTTATATTTGAGGTTGTGAAATATGGATGTACTTATCGTTAGTTCCTCAGTCAGTGGCTCAATCAAACACAAAAATCCATAAATGCGTTGCAACTATGTTTTTTGTAATTCTTACATATATAAAGAATGAGTTGGATTCAGGACTGTGTGATAATGAAATTCTGAAGATTTTTTGGTATTGCCATGCATTATGAAAATGATTACCAAAAAGGGGTAACGCAAGTAAAATGGAAAAAAGAAATAGATTTTCCTTAATAACAACGATGTAGCGAAATATTCGTTCTTCTCTTTCCTTCTGATTTTTTACGCATTTGTATCTGAATTGCTCATGTATAATACATCATGACTTGAGACATCAAATAAACATAACGACTAGTACAACATGATCCATGACAAACACATGCTAAAATATTTAGTCTCGTCAGTGCAGAGGTGGAATTAAGTTAGAGCAGCCATCCTTTTATTTCATCTGAATGAAGTATTGTCCAGAAGCACTACAAAAATATTTTAATAGAACGTCTTTTTGCTAATCTCTGATAAAAAGGACACATGCTAATATGACATAATGACATAATTAAGCTGCTTATACCTAGGTTCACAACAGGGATCTCCCATCAAGGCCCCACTTTTTAAATCACAGTGGCAATTACCCTGCTTGTAAGTATTCCAGTCTTTACATGGACAGGCCAAAAACTTGTTCCGTATTGATTTTGTCATGTACTCTACACATTTAAAGTGAGAGCATGGGGATCCTATTTAACGCAATGATACAAAGAACTATTTAGTTAAAACAAATATATCTCACAGTGCCCCGGCGCATTCGTTACAAGAAACGCGTATGCTACATGATGACATAATTATTGTAATTAAATACAGTTTAGAATATTTTCCATGTAAGTCGCTTTTAGCAAACCGCAAGTATTTAGTTTACCAGATAATTTAAATTCGTTACACTCACCAGTTCTGTCCTCTTCTTTGGTGCATCTAGATTGCGACTCACCTCCATCAGCTGCATATGCAAAAGAATAGAAAGCTTCTAAAATTATGTAATTAACTTTATGAATTGTTAGGTATTGATTAAGAGTGTGCCATTACGGTAGAAATCCACATGCCCAGCTTGGACACAGCTCCCTAAAAATCCAACAATGGGTTTCGGTGGAACCCTCATGTTACAATGGATAATCTTGAGTGTAAAAAAAATACAATCATAAATATAGCACAGCATGCAAATTAGCAATTAACTGATGAGAAATATTCACATACATCCACAAATTTTCCATCGCTCTTATCCAGAAATCCAGTTATGTCTTCTGGCATTTCCCCTTTCACATCGAATAATGGCCCAGCTACAAATGTCAAGCTTAAATCTTATTTCTTTATGATGACGGTGTGCCTATAAATTGTAAATATTGAGTAATTGTGTTGCTGACTTAACCTACCTGGATCCAAACCTTAAACCAAAATTTGTTACTATTTTAACAGTCAGATCAAATTATTACGTTAAACGACAATTTGTCAATTTTCCCATTTATGTAACAAACCTGTTATTCTCCCGATTTTAGATCCAGTAAGCACTTGGACCTGCCAACCGACAACGCCAACTGTATGTCCCCCGAGGGAGAAACCAATAATATGAACTCGATCCCAGTCAGGAACATGCCCTTCTTTGACTAATCTAACCAGAAACTTTGCCGCATCTTCCCCTGTGGGAACATTAATTAGAGTTGTTAGAGTTTTAGCTTCTCCAAGGTTTAAAAAATCAATTTCTTATGTAAGGTTGAATTACCAACCTACGAATCTAGTAGACTGCGCAGCTTCAAAATATCGATGTATTGGTTCAGTTGACAGAATCGTCCAATCTAATACCAACACATTTGAAGATGTGTTTTTCAATGAGTACGCTAAAAATCAGATAATTTGGACTTTGTTAAGTATTGAATCTACATAATTATAATATTCATTCGTGATACTAACTCTAAAAGTTCATCATTTAGAACCTATTCCCAAGTCCCAAATTCCTTGCTCTCCTATCTTCTCTTCTGTTGTTTGCTTTACTTTGAAAGTATATCCATGAATGATTAGCTTAACATCCCCTCCAGGTACCCAAAGGCTTTTGGGGATAGGGTCATCCCGAGACAATGAGAACCATTCGTTGTTACTGAATTAAAAATTTAATCTATTAAATGCGTGGATATTATTTGTGATGCGACCTTACTGCATGAAATCTTTGTATGGGGCTACGAGCGACATGAAGGATAGTAAACTAACCTTCGATCTCTAAGAAGATATCGAAATTTCTTTACTCCGTCCATCATTCTAGTAAGTTCCAACGGAGGGATTATATCGTTCATGAATCTTTTGTCTGCACCCCAACTTCCAAGGAAGTTGTGAAGTAAAGTGATTACAAAAATTACACAAATCAATTCGTTACTCATGTTTGTACTGGCTACAGAAACGGCACAAAAGCAAATTTTTGTTGAGGTAGGTTGTCTGCTATGGAAGAACAAAGTATTAAAAAATGTAGCTATGCTAAATGTAAAGCAAGATGATGGTTGAATCATTCAAAATCTAAGCTACGACTGCCTCATTCTTTTTTTGCTTCACATATTTTTCTGAAATTCAAACCTACGCTTTGACAAACTCATATTCATGATGTTGCGGCAGCGGCATCCGTTTAGTTGCTCCAATGGACTACTATTTTGCAATTATACCCCTGTCCTTTTCTCCTAATTTATATAATTTGAAACATGCAAACAGAGTAAAGTATCTAGTAATAATGACAATAAACGAATCGGATTAAGTATAACCTACCACTCAAGCACAAAAGTCATTGTCCATACTCCATAGACATTTAATCACAATTATTAGATGTAACACATTGTATCAAAATATGAATATATGTCTGATGAATTGAATAAAACTTGGAGAATACCGACAAACTGAATAACGTAAAATGATGAAATTATAATTATGTACAATCAGAATCAAATCGAAATGACGCCTGGTAATATCGTGTGTGGGCGAGATGATATGATGATGAGCATGTGCTATATACATATAATATAACTATTTGATTACCAGTTACATATTTTATAATTCCAATCCAAAGAAGCTGACGCATTCATTAGAAAACATTTTCGCCAGCAAAACTGTGACTGTAAAAGTTACAATTTATTACATACTATATATTGTATTTGTATTCCAGACTTCACACGTTGATATTTTTAATAATCTTCCATAAAAATTGAAAAGTCTAACTTGGATACAAAAATTGATGTCAAACAGATACGAAAATTGCATTACTCGCGTATCGTATTGAAAATCATGATTCATGACAGCTCCGTCCGTATAACAAAGTGTATGCAAAAGTTATGTACTTTGAACTTTATAGTTAAGCCTATAAAAGCATTTGTGTATTTTGACAGAAGGACAAGGAACATGCATGCATAATATGGATGCATGCGAGCTGCGAGCGAATCTTGGATTTATGCTTTACTCATCAGCTGCATGTGTAGTACCTACATGCGTTTGTAAATACACCTTTCTCTGTTTACACCTCTTCTTCTTCCAGAGTTTTAGGAACTGGTTACAAATTGCTCATCATTAATTAAAGAAATGTGAACCAAGTGTTAAAACTACGAGTAGGGTTTCAAAATGGATAAAAGTTCATCATCAGTGACGACGGTCACTTCAGGTGGAGAAGAGCAGGAGGAAATTGTTTCTGAAATTCCGCTAGAAACTGAACCCCTGTCGGCCCTGTCGCATAGAAAACTTTCCGATTTACAGAATCAGAGTGGTTTTATCACTGATGATATTCTCAATGGAATTGGTGATGGTGGTACGATTGGAGAGAATATTCCTGTGGTCAAAGAGGATGACGCGGATGGCAATGCATTTTCATCCTGCGTCGGCTCGTTTGGAACGAAAGAGGAGGAGGATCAGCGGGCGTCGTCTTCCGATCCTGAAGCCATTAATGCAGTAAGTAAATAAATAAGAGAGAAATGAAAAGTTGGTTTGTGATATGGGAAGAGTTTTTAAAATTAAAAGTTTGGTGGTTATTACTAGGAACTGACGAAGGCTTTGGATGACTTGTCTGTGACTACGTCGGGGTCAGAAAGTGAGCAGTTGCAGAGCAATGGGGATGAACATTTAGCTATGAAGGATGATAACGACTCGGACATGAGTCCACTTTGGAGAAGTCAAAAGCGTCATATATTTATTCTTAGTGAGGCTGGTAAACCTATATATTCCAGGTAAGTTGAAAGGTTTTGTAATCTATAATCCATTCGTAATTTAAAAGAGGGTGTGGGTGTAAAATAACATAGTTTATTGTTTTTCTAGGCATGGAAATGAAGAAAAAATGGTCACATTCTATGGTCTTCTTCAGGCTTTGGTGTCGTTTGTGCAAAGCGATGACGATACCATTCGGGCTGTTAAAGTTGGTGAAACGAGCATAGTTTTTCTTGTCAAGAGTCCGTTAATCTTGGTTTGCGTGTCACAAATGTCCGAGTCAATTTCTCAAATTGAGAGTCATCTCATGTACGTGTGCAAACTAAATGTATAGTTTACATATTAAATGAAAAAAACGTGTAGCCATGAACTATATAATTTAGTTTTAATATTTTGAATTCTAGGTATTTTCACAACCAAATCATCAGCATTCTTACCTCAAAGCAATTACAAACCATTTTCGAAAAGAGAAAAAACTATGATCTCCGACGTTTACTTTCCGGCTCTGAAAGACTGCTAAATAACTTGGCAGGTCTTATTGAGGTAGATCCCAGCTTTGTTTTGGGAGCTGTGAGGTGCCTTCCTCTTGCCAACACCGTTAGGGATTCTATTAGTCAAACAATGACTACCATACTAAACAAAAATAAAGTAAATAAAATACACTATATAACCAATCAATCAGCAGTTTCAAAATAATTTAAAGTACTATTATTGGCTATTTTACTAACAGTTCTCTCTTATTTCTTAGCCTCCTCCATCAGTGGTGTTTGCTTTACTGGTGGCCAACAATCAATTAGTAAGTCTTGTTCGAATGAAGAAAGTTTTTATACATCCGATGGACTTGCACATCATACTTAATCTGATTGACTCATCGGAATCATTCAAGACTGTAGACAGTTGGGTACCAATTTGTCTGCCACGATTCGACTCGAGGTACTAGTAGTCCGTTGATGCCAAAAGTTGAACTTTAAATATAGTGGAAAATTTATAACTTGATTTGATGATTTATTGTTTTATTATAGTGGATTTATGTATGCTCACGTTTCATACCTCGCCGAGGATTGTCAAGCGTGCCTAGTTTTGCTGACGACGGATCGGAATTCATTTTTCCAGTTGTCAGAAGCCAAGCAAAAGATTGTAGATGTAAGCTATAAATTAGCTTACAACTATTTTATGAGATTTGTGTGAAAGAAAGATGAAAAGATTAAGTTCTAATTGAATTATGTACTGAAATCATTACAGCGTTTACGGAAACAAAACTGTTTGGATGCAATAAATGCGTCAATGAATAACAAGTGGCCTACAATGTCATACGTAAATGTACCCGAAGTACGTCATTTTCTATACAAGGCAAAATACAGGGCGCAGTTTGTCGCCCCAGTGTTGGATGTACCTTATTTGGACCACAATGCAGAAGAGGAGGAAACTCCAGCTGAGGAATTATCCCGTGACTGTCCACGAGCTGCAAAAAAGATTTCAGCAGAGTTGCAAAGACTGTACTCAACTTATTACCGAATGCATTCCAGACTTCATGCTCAAGCTCGGCCTGTGAAGATTATATATTGGGTGGATGACAAAGAAAATTGGTTGGGTTGGAAC
Organism: Orchesella flavescens; assembly: GCA_964034955.1. NCBI lineage: Eukaryota > Metazoa > Arthropoda > Collembola > Entomobryomorpha > Orchesellidae > Orchesella > Orchesella flavescens. The sequence goes on along the minus strand of OZ035958.1, from coordinate 12,003,969 downwards.
ACGTCAAATTTCGAATTGTATGTTGCATTAGAGCCATTAATTAAAAAGTCTGCAGCTATTTCAGCGGTCAATAAACTGCTGAAATGGGTAACAAAGGAGGAGCAAAGAATTTTTATAGTTAATTCGCCTACATTTTAGCTCTTCTATTTAGTAACAATAATAATTATTATTATGATTGATTCTTGTGGTTTTGAATTTTCAGTGATAATAAAAGAACAAAAGCTTAATTAAGCTGTTACTCTATAACATGCTATAAGTGGACCTTGCATTTTTCACACGTTCATTTTGGTGTTTTCAATTAGTCTTGCTGGTGGCAGTACAAGTTATTAAAATCCCGCATGATTGGATGAGAGCATTTATTTGGAGAAAATTTCCATACTCAAAATCAATCTTTATATATTAGACTTATTAGAGTTCAGTTTTCGGTGCATTTTTAACCTTCTCCTGCGAGTAGTCTTGTATCAGCTTCCTCCAAAATTGTACTCTATCAATAATGTCGAGCTTGATAAGGGAAGACTCTTTATCAATCTCCAGCACGTCAAAAGTTAAAGGGGTTTGGTTTTCAGTTTGAATTGGTTTCCACTCTACTGTCTTCCCATTGTTCCAATTGACGTCCGGCTTTCTATAAAAAAAAGTATTGAAATATTTAATTACTCATATAGTTTGCTCGGTTAATCAAACTGTACAATATCAATTTTGTAGTGAAGCCAAATTTGACAACAAATATAAAAGCTAACCCTTGTTTTGCAAAGGATGTCCAAATTTTAATCAAAGATCTTGAGAATTCTTCTTGCTCAGAGTCTGGGGTTAGTGGTGGGCCAAAAAAGGGATGGGGGAATAAATACTGCAACTCGTCCCCATGACCAACCTTGCCTAATTAAAAAAATTACTCTCTACAATATATTCATGAGAAGCGATTCTACAGCATAATAAATAATATAGAGTTATTTGTACCTGCAAACATATCTACTTTCTCTTTTAACAGGACATTCCTGATGCTCCATCCACCCGAATAAGAAAACTTGTATGGATACACTGTCATTCCGTTTCTTGCCATTTCATCTGTAGCCAACAATGTGGGTAGCACGAACATAACATCACTGTACAAATCCACTAACTTTTGGCTATTCTCCAGTGTAATGGGATCGGAACCAAAGTAGAATTTTTTAATTTTCTTTGAAATTGCTGAAAGTTTTTTAGCAGGGAAAAATCCTTCGTAACAAAATGCAACTGGGGCGACCTGTTTCCACTCGTCATTTAGTTGTGCTAAACTTTCTTCACTGTAATATACAGCTATTGGAACAAGAAATTGGCAGTGCAGTTCCAACAATACTCATATCATGCAGAATATAATAATTTAAATGTGACAACTTACGAGCTGCGAATAAAGTGGCACCTTCGTCTGAGCCCGTTCCAATCATTACTGGAACCTTGGTATGATAAACGGTTGGTTTTCCGGTTTGTTTCCAGGATTCCGGACGACTTGCAAAAAAAGAGTCATGAGTTGCCCCACTGTGTGATGCTACTTCTGCGGTGGGTAAAAATCTAGAGAGGAAATTGAAGCCAGGCCACCTCTGTTTTAAGTTTTAAAACATAATTATTAAAATTACATAAAGCATCTTAGAGCATGTAAAAATTTAGTATGAACTTACCATCCAAAAAAAGGATTGTGACATGAGAAGCTGCTTCACTTTCTTTTTCTCCAAACACTTTCGGATTTGGATTGAGGTCTCGGCTGGCTCACCGTCCTCTTTGATATTCTTACAATTACGTGCAGCCTCTCTCACAAACCTCAGAGCAGTTTCTCTAGGGTTAGGGTCATAGCTCCAAAATGATAACGCCCCACTTAACATACCAACTTGGTGAAGCAACCCTTTGAAAAGTAGTTGTTGTTTTGTTAGCAATAATACTAATTGAAAAAAAATGGAAGTTTTGTATAAAAAATAAAACCGTAAAAATAGATGAACCTTCGGCCTTTGGTGACATCAGCAAGAACTGAACAGATGCAGCCCCTGATACAATGGATTATAAGATTTCATACGCATACAAACTATATATTTATTGAGGTTTATTAACTGTAACCTGCGCTGCTTCCAAAAACTGTGACATTTGACTCGTCACCATTAAAAGCTGCTATATTCTCTTTAATCCACTTCAAAGCCTCAACTTGATCAAGTAATCCAAGGTTTGCTGTGATGGCGTCGTCTCCTGTACTGAGGAAACCTTTACAACACGATTATCAATTCATTGACATCATATCCTATCGTCAATTAACTATACTGTAATAATAGAAAGGAATAGGGAAGGACCTACCAAGGATCCCGAGCCTGTAGTTCAGAGTCACCAATATTACGCTTTCTGGCTCCATAAAGTAATCTGCTCCGTAACTGCCACCATCTTTTAAATTGAATTGAATTATTAAACGGTTATATAAAATATAACGTTTAAACGAATAGATAAAAAATTACCTCCAATCAAATAGCCACCTCCATGGATAAAAACCTTTGCAACAATTCATAAATGTTGAGGGTCAGAGAAAGAAAGTATAGCTGATCATAATAATTTGCTAAATTTTATCCTTACCATTACTGGAAGCTTGGAGAGCGTGTCGGCTGCCAAATGTTTCTAAATAACAGAGATCGATAATGACCAAGACAAAAGCTACAGATAATAGAGATGACAATGATTACCTCTGGTACATAAACATTTAGGAACAAGCAGTCTTCATCCTCAGCATATTTGGTCATTTCCAACATTTGCGGGCATATGCTTCCCACCGTACCCGCAATTTTGGGTTCTGTCCATTGTTCCTCCAGTGGCTCAGATGGCTAACAATAATTAAATGTAAGTATTAACAAAATTATTCCTATTTACAAAAGGTAAATTATGAATTTTACCTGAAATCTTTTCACAGGATTTGCATATCGAAGGCCCAAATATGCAACATAGTTTGCACCACCTCGTGCTTGCTTCAAGATTCCTTGTACCGGCCCATTCTGTGTTTGCACCAAGTGCAAATGTGGAGACGAGTCTTCTTCGGAAGCAACTGCTTCAAAAACAAAAATTAAAACTAAAGAAAAAACAAAATGAACTGTTTTTCTTTTAGCCATTTTACTTATTTAAAAGCGTCAATTACGTTGATTTTACAGCTTAAACTATATTCTCTTTATCATCAAGCAACTGGTCTGTCTAAACTCTATAAACCTTATGTCAAAGAGAGTTGTTGTTCTCATTCGTTTATCTTTATCGTTATCAAATCAGTTTCCCAATATTATATTGATAACATGTATAAATGCTATAGTGCAATGAAACACCTGTATGTGTTTAAGATTGGTGATATGGTTTATTGGTGGTTGGTGACAAAATTTATGAACATTTGCTTAATTGTAAACTTTCACCTTGAGAAAATATTCATGCGCCTCATGCCATAATAAGCTTTTCCATCTTTGCAATACTAATGCGTTCTCGATCGTTGTATGTGAAGTAGCATATCATTCAGGTTTGTTTATTATGCAATGACATAAAAGTGTGGAGTAAATAACGGTAAGAATGTCTTGTAAAGGAAATTCATGTCAAACAAAGTTATTTTATTAGCATTTCTTTTTAGCATTTCATTTCATTTAGCTTTATATCATCATCATCATATTACAACTCAGTTTTAGGTTCGTTTGCATTTTTCTCCTCCGAGTAATCTCTTAAAATATTTCTCCAAAACTCTACCCTATCTTTAATGTCCAGTTTTGTAATGGATGGCTCTTTGTCAATCTTCAGTATGTCAAAATTTAATGGAGTTCCATTTTGACTTTGAATTGGTTTCCACTCTACAGTCTTTCCGTTATTCCACTCGACTGTTGGCTTGCTAAAAATTCATATGCATACACACAATGTTATACGAATGTTCCATTTAAGGTGTATCACAAGCGTTAAATTGGACTGACCCTTGCTTGGCAAATGAAGTCCAGAGGTCGACAAAAGACCTTGAGAATTCCTCGGCTTCAGAGTTTGGCTCCAATGGTGGACCCGTCATTGGATGCGGAAGCAAGAACTGTAATTCATCCGCATGTCCAGGTTGGCCTAGTTTAGATGTTAACAGTAAGTTAAATTATAATTTTAACAAAAATATTGTAACAAGGGTTTAAAAATCTGTAGAATTATCATTATTCACCTGCATACACGTCATCCGTACTCTGTGTAAGCACTCTTCTTACGGACCATCCAGCCCAATAAGAAAATATGAATGGATATACTGTCATGCCATTCCTCGCCATTTCATCAGCAGTGGCCAAAATTGGGAGTAAAAACCACGAATCGCTATACAAATCAGCTAAAGTTTGCTTATTTTCCAGTGAAACGGGCTTAGATCCAAAATAAAATTCCTTGATTTTCTTAGAGATCTCTGGAAGATTCTTTGTAGGGAAGTGTCCGTCGTACATAAATGTCAAAGGGGCATTCTGATTCCATTCATTATTTAGTTGTTGAAGGTTACCTTCAGTTTGATACACCACTATATTGAAAACATGTGGAAAATGAAAGAATTTTGAATCTAAATCCATACAAGATTATGATAATATATATGCGTGCTTAAATTGAGTAGGATTTTCGTTGTATCATACTCACATGCCGCAAATGTAGTAGCACCTTCATCAGCTACAGCTCCAATTATAACAGGAACTTTACTACGGTAAATATTCCGATTCCCAGATTGACTTAATACTGGACGGCTTCCAAAAAATGGATCCTCAGATCCGACATCTGAGGTCGGCAAAAATCGAGGCATTGGATTTGCAGCTGGCCAATACTATTTATGTTTTAAAAGTTAGTAAAAATTATATAAAAACTGATTTCATTTCAAAATACTTCATTCTACCAACCGGCCAAAATGTATGCTGTGATAAAAGAAGTTGATTGAGGTCGGCATTCTCCAGACACTTCCTGATTTGAATGGATTGTTCTCCCTGTTTTGCATCGTCTTTGACATTCTTGCAATGCAAAGATTCTTTTGCAATCTTCAGGGCAGCTTCACGAGGGTTTTCAACGTATGACCAGAAACTCATTACCCCGCTTTGTAAAATCGCGGATTGGAAGAGACCTTAAAGAATATTTTTTTTAATAACTAATTGAAATATTATGAATGGAAAGGTTTCAAAAATTTAATATTATATACCTTCAGCTGCTGGTGCCATCAACAGGAAGTGCACAGACGCAGAACCTATCTCAACGATGAATTTTTCAAATTATTTATGACGAACATTAATTAAAATGTAATAATATCCAAACATGAACCAACCTGCACTTTCTCCGAAAATTGTTACCCTTTGGGGGTCGCCTTTAAATCCAGCCATATTCTCATTTACCCAGCGAAGGGCCATGATCTGATCACGTAATCCAAGGTTTGCAGTTGTGGCGTTGTCTCCCGTACTTAGGAAGCCAAGCACGCCCAACCGATACTGAAAGCTGACCAGTATGACGTCTTCAGTTTCAAGAAAGTAAGTCGCGTCATAATTTGTGTCACCAAACACAAATCCCCCACCATGAATCCAAACCATTACTGGAAGTTTTGAAAGTGCATCTTTTGCTTTCAAATGTTTCTGTTTAATACATACAATTAGAAGCAACATGATTGAATCCAATCTATTGTTACATGTAGTTCATAATAAATTACAAAGATTTACCTCTGGAACATAAACGTTAAGAAACAAACAGTCTTCATTCCCAACATTTGCTTGTGGGCAAATATTACCCATTGTGTCTGCTATTTTAGGATTTGTCCATCGTTCTTTTAGAGGCTTAGATGGCTAAACAGAAATGAAAATCATTTTTATAAGTGAAAAGTTCAGATGACAATATATTTCCACTATATATTTAGGTTCATCTGACCTCAAATCTCGCAGGTGGATCGACATATCTCAAGCCCAAAAACGCCACATATTTGACACCACCTCTTGCTTCTTTTATGATTCCTTGTATTGGTCCATTTTGAGTCTGTACCAACAAATGTGATTGAGGTGGTGAACTTTCTGAAACTACATTTATGACGTATAAAGAAACTAGCAAAATAATTGAATGAAATTCTGCCATTTTCTTTGCCTTCGAAATTAGTTATGAACAATCTCAGTTTGGTTCTTTATTTCTGCGATGCGAGATTTGATTTGTTTCACAACCTCTTTATGACCAAGCTTATTCGTCACTAGATCCAAATCTCACTTATGTGTAAATGTTCATCAAAGTTGTGTTTGTGGGTGCACGTTCGTTAAGGTTATGTTTATTGTGCATCTCATGATATGTACATTCTTTTAACCTTGAATAAATGACTTGCTGATTTTTTGCCTTACAATATAATTTCCCATGCAAGGTCGTTCACATGTTATTCAATTATACGAAAGCCGGCCGGATGATTGCTGAGCTTCATCCAGACAATTTATGAATGCATGCTCATGGAACTCAGCGCAGAGCAGTACATTCATAACTTGATTGCCAACATTGGTCTCCTGAATCTAAGTCTTGCCCAAGTTCAAATGGAAAATGCAATAATTATAATTCAATGCTTTCAATTCTGAGCTCTTCACATGCGTTAGGGGATCAAATTGGAGTATTTATTAATCCAAGAGCTTTCAAGTACTTGCAACAAAAGTGTAAAGTTTATATTTAAAAAAATGAGTTATTTTAATTTATCTGAATTAATGTTTTCTCAAGCGTGTGCTCTTTTATAATGCTCTTTTCATAATATCTGTCTCCAGCCTTATCGTTTGCTGGTTCATTGTCAATATTTAATACATAATTCGAAATATAAAGCGGTTCCCTTGCGAGACTGGACTGGTTTCCATTGTGTGAGAGGAGTATGTATATATATCTACATAATTCATGTGAAATACCAAAAACTTTTCAATCTTTGCAATAACAGTTACCTGATGCTAATGTGATCCGTTGTCGATTGTTATATGAAAAAGTGGTTTGTTTATTATGCAATATGTGTGGAATTAATAATGTGGAGAATTATTGCAAAAACATCCATGTCAATTTAAGTTTTAATTCGCATTGCTTATTGCTTCATAAAAAAATTTCTGCAAATTACAACTCAGTTTTAGGTTTATTTGCACTCTTCTCCTCCGAGTAATCTCTTAAAATATTTCTCCAAAACTCTACCCTATCTTTAATGTCCAGTTTTATAATGGATGGCTCTTTGTCAATCTTCAGTATGTCAAAATTTAATGGAGTTCCATTTTGACTTTGAATTGGTTTCCACTCTGCAGTCTTTCCACTATTCCACTCGACTGTTGGCTTGCTAAAAAGTCATACGCATACACACAATGTTAATGTTCCATTTAAGGTGCATCACAAGTGTTAAATTTTACACTATTGGACTGACCCTTCTTTGGCAAAAGAAGTCCAGAGGTTAACGAAAGACCTTGAGAATTCCTCTGCTTCAGAGTTTGGCTCTAATGGAGGACCCGTCATTGGATGCGGAAACAAGAACTGTAATTCATCCGCATGTCCAGGTTGGCCTAATTAAGACGTTTTCAATCAGCTAAATTTTAATAATGAAACTGGTAAAAAAGTTTGACGCTCACTGCCGTGGAGGATTAGCATTATTCACCTGCATAAACGTCATCCGTACTTTGTGTAATTACTTTTCTTAAGGACCATCCAGCCCAATAAGAAAATATGTATGGATACACTGACAACCCATTACTCGCCATTTCATCAGCAGTAGCCAAAGTTGGGACTAAAAACCACGTATCGCTATACAAATCAGCTAATGTTTGCTTATTTTTCAGCGAAATGGGCTTAGATCCAAAATAGAATTCCTTGATTTTTTTAGAAATCTCTGGAAGATTCTTTGTAGGGAAGTGTCCTTCGTACATAAATGTCAAAGGGGCATTCTGATCCCATTCATTATTCAGTTGTTGAAGATTTTCTTCGGTTTCATACACCACTATTGAAAACAAGTGGTAAATGATTATATAAATAATTCTGATTTTAAACCCATACTGTGTTTAGAATCGCAAATTATGATATCTTAAATTGAATATAAATTTCGCTGAATCAAACTCACATGCTGCAAACAAATTAGCACCTTCATCAGCCACAGCTCCAATTATAACAGGAACTTTGCTACGGTAAATATTCCGATTCCCAGATTGACTTAATACTGGACGGTTTTCAAAAAACGGATCCTCAGATCCTACATCTGAGGTCGGCAAAAATCGAGCCCATGCAGCTGGCCAATGCTATTTAAATTTTAACCCTGCAGTATCAATTATATAACGACTGATTTCATTTCAAAATACTTCATTCTACCAACCGGCCAAAATGTATGCTGTGATAAAAGAAGCTGATTGAGGTCGGCCTTCTCCATACACTTCCTGATTTGAATGGATTGTTCTCCCTGTTCTGCATCGTCTTTGACATTCTTGCAATGCAAAGATTCTTTTGCAATCTTCAGGGCAGCTTCACGAGGGTTTTCAACGTATGACCAGAAACTCATTACCCCGCTCATTAAAATCGCGGATTGGAAAAGACCTTAAAGAATATATTGTTTTAATAACTAATTGAAATATTATAAATGAAAAGCTTTCAACAATGTAATCTTATATACCTTCAGCTGCTGGTGCCATCAAAAGGTAGTGCACAGACGCAGAACCTTTCTCAACGATGAATTTTTCAAATTAATATTATTTATGACGAACATTAATTAAAATGTAATAGTATCCAAACATGAACCAACCTGCACTTTCTCCGAAAATTGTTACCCTTTGGGGGTCGCCTTTAAATCCAGCCATATTCTCATTTACCCAGCGAAGGGCCATGATCTGATCACGTAATCCAAGGTTTGCAGTTGTGGCGTTGTCTCCCGTACTTAGGAAGCCAAGCACGCCCAACCGATACTGAAAACTGACCAGTATGACGTCTTCAGTTTCAAGAAAGTAAGTAGCGTCATAATTTGTGTCACCAAACACAAATCCCCCACCATGAATCCAAACCATTACTGGAAGTTTTGAAAGTGAATCTTTTGCTTTCAAATGTTTCTGTTTAATACATACAATAGAAGCAACATGATTGAATCCAATCTATTGTTATATATGTATAGTTCATAGTAAATTACAAAGATTTACCTCTGGAACATAAACGTGAAGAAACAAACAGTCTTCTTTCCCAACGTTTGCTTGTGGGCACATATTACCCATTGTGTCTGCTACTTTTGGATTTGTCCATCGTTCTTTTAGAGGCTTAGATGGCTAAACAGAAATGAAAATCATTTTTATAAGTGAAAAGTTCAGATGACAATATATTTCCACTATATATTTAGGTTCATCTGACCTCAAATCTCGCAGGTGGATCGACATATCTCAAGCCTAAAAACGCCAAATATTTGACACCACCTCTTGCTTCTTTGACGACTCCTTGTATTGGTCCATTTTGAGTCTGTACCAACAAATGTGATTGAGGTGGTGAACTTTCTGAAACTACATTTATGACGTATAAAGAAACTAGCAAAATAATTGAATGAAATTCTGCCATTTTCTTGTCGTTCGTGAAAATAAATACTGAAACAAAATCTCAGTTTGCTTGGCTCTTTCTGCAATGAGATTTGTTTCACAACTTTTACATGACCAAGCTTTTCGTCACTAGTAGATCCCATCTCACTTATGTGTAAATGCATCAATGTTTTGTTTGTGGGTGAAGATGAGTTAAGGCTATGCTGATTGTTCATGCTTATGATATATGTACGTACTTTTAACCTTGGGAGAATAAATAACTTTTTTTGTCTCACTCCATGCAAGGTCGTTTACATGTTTTCCAAATACATGTATAAAAGCCGGCCGGACCACTTCTACCTTGCTGAGCTCCAGGCCGCTCAGCGTACATTCACAAATTTCTGCTCTCTGGTACAAACTGTATACCTGTGTTCCTGTGTATACTCTTGTATATAGATTATGCATTGATACTTAGTTGTCCAAAATGTTTCGTTATGCTCTCAATAACTTTATGAAACTGGCTATTAAGCATATTTAATAGCAATTTAATATTTAATTGCCGAATAATGTTAATGAATTTTAACTAAAAAAAGCTCATTTAGTAAGGGGTTTTATACTAAATTGGAATAGCTATTATAGTTTTATAATTCCGTTTTCGTTGTTTCATTGGGTCTTTCGGGAGTTGAATGGGAAGATGGTGTAAAATAGTCGACAAAAATCTTATCAAAAGCTGCCATCCGCTCCTTGTAAGGATCATCAATAAGCGATGGGGTTTCCTCCAGTCTGAAAAAGCGTAGCGGCTGTTCTCCATCTAATTCCTTCTTAGAGATGGCTTTCCATTTGAGTGATGAAGCGTCAGCGCCCCATAAATGTTTTGGCTCCCTAAATTGTAAAATTCACAAGTTAAATAGTTTGATTTTATAGTTAATTATTTACTCCATCAAAAACTGTAGTGAATACGCACCCTTCATAAGCAAAAGATGTCCATTGACGAACAAGGTTCTTGGAGAATGTTTCATGTGTAGAGTCAGGTTCTAGAAGCGCCGTTCCTCCCAGGCCATCGATGTCAAATAGATGTTGTAATTCATCTCCGTGGCCAACCTCTATAAACACCAAAGAAGGGTAATGTTATAATGTGATCAAACATAATATATATTATTCATTGTGTGAAAAGTCCTACTTTTTGCCAGATCTGAATCTACTTGAAGAGATGACCCAACTATCGACACTGGTCCAGGATAAGCGTATTGAAACAAATAGGTTCGACAATTTTTTCCTCCAGAAGCATATCCAACCGCTGCCTTATAAACACCGTGAAGGAAGTGGTCATTGTAAAAGTTTGTGAGTTCCTCTACAGTTTCTTCGCCTATTGGTTTAGTTCCAAAGTAAAGCTGACGAAGTTTGTCCGAAATGATTTTCTGTTGCTCTGGGGTAAAGTGGACGTCATAGCCAGCAGCTTTGGGAGCTATACGGCCCCACTCTTCATTCAATTGTCTGACTAACTCTTTATCTTTCAGGACGGCTTTAAATCAACATATATTTTAAGAAATAGCTGCAAGTCCTACAGTAGTCTGAGGTTTGTATATGTGTACTTATATACCTCCAGCATACATGGTGGTCCCTTCATTTTCCATTGCTCCAATCATGAAAGGCACTGTAGATTCGTATTTACCTTGAGATACCAATGACATTGCGGTTTCTGTCAAGAATGGAACATTCGTTGATGTTGCGGATGGCACTGGCTCCGTAACAGGCACAAAGATAAATGCTCGCAAATTTTTTGGCCAAGTCTATTGCAAAATTCAGAAACTTAAAGTTGCTTCAATATAAATAAATGGCTATATTAGTTCTTTCAGCCTTACCGACTTGAATGCAAACTGCCCTTCATTAAGTTCCTCTGTTGTCAAACCTTTAAAACAATCTCGAATTTCTTCAGAGGTTATTTGAGACGCTTCGGTTGCTGATGTTGGACATTTAAGATGAGTAGCAAGCTTCACAGCAGTATCTCTTGGATTACCCTGATACGCCCAGAAGGATAATGCGCTTCCACTTTGAGAAATTGCAGAATGGACCAGACCTTTTGATAACGGACTCATGAGATGAAAGTGAACTGATGCCCCACCCGAGCTCCCCCCAAATATTGTTACCTTTAATTAATAATGATTAAATAAAGAGTATTGGAGGGGGCGTGTGATTGCGGTGTTAACTTATGACATGCCTTATTACATCGTTATTAAATTATTTTTTTAACCTTTAATGGATCTCCCCCAAATTGTTTGATATTTTCCTGAACCCATTTTAATGCGAGGACTTGATCCTTTAAAGCAATTATTTATTCACTTCATTTTGTAAAATTATTCGTTAAAATGACATGCATGCATTCAGCAAACCACCAGTACCTTTAATCCATTATTTCCTGGAATGACTTCATCTCCAGTGCTGACGAATCCAAAGACTCCCAACCTATATGGAATAATAAAAACATTAATGCAAATAACAAACAAGAACAACGATCACCAGTAAAAATTATTTCTACTTTTACCTATAGTTGAAACTGACAATAATTATATTCTCCTCCATAAAGTATCTAGGCCCAGAGTTTTGTAAGCCATCGCCAAAAGTGAATCCACCTCCATGGATCCATACCATCACGGGAAAACCACGTTTTCCAGTGGAATTCTTGAATAACATAAAAAATTATGGGGACAATAATTCATCAGGCGATTGGTCGTGTTCAGAAAGACTGTTTTTATTACCATCGGGACATAAACGTTCAAATTCAAACAGTCTTCATTTCCAAGCGTATTTCCAGACCCATCAAAATTTTTCTGGGTGCAGAAATTTCCCGGTTCCACAGCTCGTTTTAGTCCCTCCCATGGCTCAGTTATTGGCTGGGCTGGCTAATAATAATTCAAAAAATGAAACGGCTCAAATTTTTAAGGTATTAGCTTCAATATTATTGCATGATTCTCTACATTTGCTTTACAGCAAATCTTTCTGGTACGACAGCATAAGGAATTCCAGTGAATGAATGAAAAGGTCTTCCCTCCCTCGAAAACTTCACGACTCCCGAGAGTAACGCACCGTTAGCCAATTTCACATGTGGTGCACCTTTCTTAAAGTAAATGGCACCCAATGCTGAATCTACCCACAATCCACAAACTAGAAACATAAATGGCATCAATTGAATTTTCTCAATCATTTTGGAACCTTTTAACAAAATGACCACTTGAAATGATTCCATGTTACAGACTGTCCAGTTTCCAGCTCAATTGCTGCATTCACCTTTTTGTCATATAATTATATATACGTACATAATGCATGGAAATTTCTTAAGAGGATAAATATTTATGTTGTATGGATGTAGTTATTATTTGCCGCATGAGAGCATAATATTGACACAAGCCTGTGTGGATGCTATCATTTTCACTGCAACTTATCTTTTCTGCGTGAGAGATGGCCGAATGGTATAATAAATAACACGTATTTTGTTGCTGAAACCACATTTAATGCGTACTTTTCCTCCACGCCTAATCTGTATCTCACCCGTACCATGTGTTAACCAGTCTGATATACACCTTTGACGCAGTTATGTTATGATTAATGGATACGGCAATGCAGTGGCATGGGATTTAGAAAAGGATAATGAATTTTAAGCAGTTTTAACATTATAATAGGCTACGGTTTACGAGTATCAGTCATTATTATAGTTTACAATAAAAGGCTGGTTGACTGAATGTATGGCTATTATACTCTAAAATCGGATTGTCATTAGATATATTCCACGAAAAATAATAGTAGGTCAAAGGAACAAATAGTTGCGATCATAATATATCGAGGGAAACTAATTTGTAATACACAACGTTGAGAGAAAGTATCAAGGGATTCGTTACCTTTTTTAAAACTGAGCCAACATTAGACATGACTCGTCTACTGCATTTTTTATTAAAATCTTACTATTATGCTGTAATTGATCAGGCAACACTGATTACAAGCATTACTAAAGAATAATTCGTTTATAATTAATAAAAATGAAAAAACTAATAAAAAATAATTAATAAACTGACAATAGAAATTAGTTCTAATGTCAGTGTATAACATTTTGTTGTTGTTTCGTATAGTTTACTTTTGAGCTGGAGTGGACGGTGATGTATAATAGTCGGCTAGAATTTTATCCAAAGCCGTCATGCGCTTTTTGTATGGATCATCAATTATTGACGGGTTTTCCTCGAGTCTGAAAAAGCGTAGTGGATATTCTCCATCCAATTCCTTTTTGGTAATAGCTTCCCATTTGAGTGATGATGAATGAGCCCCCCATAAATGTTTTGGCTCCCTGAATTGTTAGAATTTACAAGATATTATTTTACCTTTAAATTTATGTCCTTCAATTTTATGCAATACATCGTAACACTTTTTACCCCTCATAAGCAAATGATGTCCATAAACGAACAAAGTTTTTGGAAAATGTTTCATGCGGAGAGTCAGGGGGTAAAAGTGCTGCTCCTATAAACGCAGGGAAATCAAATTGATGCTGCAAGTCATCTGCATGACCAACCTCTGTATTCAAAGGGAGTAAAATAAATAAATTTTGATGCTCGAAGAGGAAAGTAATTGATCAAGTAAATTCAACTGGAATTTGGACTATGATCAATACTTTTTGACTGTGCTGAAGTAACTCGAAGAGTCAATCCCATTATTGACAATGGTCCAGGGTGAGCATATTGATACAGGTAGGTTCGACGATTTTTTCCTCCAGAAGCATATCCTACCGCTGCTTTATACACACCGTGAAGAAGATGGTCAGAGTAAAAATCCGTGAGTTCTTGAGCAGTTTCAGGTCCAATTGGTTTAGTTCCAAAGTAAAGCTGACGAAGTTTGTCAGAAATGGCTTTCTGCTGCTTTGGGGTAAAGTGGACGTCATAGCCAGCAGCTTTGGGAGCTATACGGCCCCATTCTTCATTGAGTTCTCTGACCAACTCTTCTTTCAAGACGGCTTTAAAACAACAGGTATTTTGAAGAAATAGCTCTGCAAAGTCTGATAGTAGTGGAAGTTATGTTTATACATGTAAATACCTCCTGCATACATGGTGGTCCCTTCATCTTCAGTGACTCCAATCATATAAGGAACTTCAGATCCGTATTTACCTTGAGATACCAATGACATTGCGGTTTCTGTCAAGAATGGAACGTTCGTTGATGTTGCGGATGGTACTGGCTCCGTAACAGGTACAAAGATATATGCTCGCAAGTTTTTTGGCCAAGTCTATTTTGAAACGTGAAGATTATATATCTAAAGCTAAGTAAATTGTACCAACGAGCAGCAATAAATTTCTCGTCGCTTACAGATTTGAAGGTAAACTGCCCTTCGTTAAGTTCCTCTGTTGTCAACCCTTTAAAACAATCTCGAATTTCTTCTGAGGTTATCTGAGACTCGTCGGCTGCTGATGTCGAACATTTAAGATGGGTAGCAAGTTTTACAGCATTATCCCTTGGATTTCCTTGATAACTCCAAAGATTTAAGGCACTTGCACTTTGACTAATCGCCCGATGAAACAGGTTTTTTGCCAATGGTGTCAGGAGCAAAAAATGGATTGAAGAACCTCCAGCAGACTCTCCAAATATTGTTACCTTTAATGGATCTCCCCCAAACTGTTTGATATTTTCTTGAACCCATTTTAAAGCGAGGACCTGATCCTTTAATCCATTATTTGCTGCAATTTTCATACGTGTTTCATGAATTTCATATGATGAAAATGGAGTGCACACAAGTGGAAATATGACATTGTTTGGAAGCATGACATTGCATGCAAAAATGGCACATGATATGACGTGAGCTATTCTCTACCTGGAATGACGTCATCTCCAGTACTGAGGAATCCAAACACTCCCAAGCGATAGTTGATACTGAACAGAAAATAATAATTGTTTGCGTGCTAAAACTGTTGAATATTACATCAATTGAGAAGGATCGCTGGCTTTGTGTAAATCACATGCCACAAAGTTCTAATTTGATTACAAGCGAACTCGTACATTGATAACCTCTTTGATTTAATGCTGAAAAATAACTTTCCATGTGACATAACCTTTTTATAGGTTTGCAAACCTCCTTTTACAATTACAAGACAAAAGAAACTCAATGAGATAACACTACATCAGTTTTTTTAATTTTGTCTTTTGATGCATAAAACTTCATTTTTTTCTAAATTTTCGCGTGTCTTTCTGTTTTTTCGCATTTCGACTCGTCCTTAAAACACGTAACAGTACCCCGAGATGGAAAGCTCTTTTTCATTATTAACTCAAAGTGGTCATCAATGTAAGCAAGCATACGCTTGTATTCAAATTAGAACTTTGTGGTGCCAGCGAACCCTTTCAATTAGTCTTCCCACCTGACAAGAATTACATCTTCATCCATAAAGTATCTAGGTCCATGGTTTTGTAAGCCATCACCAAAAGTGAATCCACCTCCATGGACCCATACCATCACGGGAAAGCCACGTTGTTCCCCAGTGTAATTCTTGAATAGCACAAAACATCATGTAGACAATCATTCATCAAGCGATGTGTCGTGTTAAGAAAGTCTGTTTTTATTACCATTGGGACATAAACGTTCAAATTCAAACAGTCTTCATTTCCAAGCGTATTTCCAGACCCATCAAATCTTTTCTGGGTGCAGACATTTCCTGGTTTCACAGCTCGTTTTACACCTTCCCATGGCTCAGTAATTAGCTGGGCTGGCTAATAATAATTCAAAACATGAAATGGTTCAATTTTTAAGGCATTAGCTTTAAAATTATTTTATGATTGTCTTTACAGCAAATCTTTCTGGTACGACAGCAAAAGGAATTCCAATGAATGAATGGAAAGGTCTTCCATCCCTCGATAACTTTACAACTCCCGAGAGTAACGCATCGTTAGCCAATTTCACATGTGGTGCACCTTTCTTAAAGTAAATAGCACCCAATGCTATATCTCCCCAAAGGCCACAAACCAAAATCAAAAATGGTATCAATTGAATTTTCCCTATCATCTTGGAACATTTCGATAAACCCACCACTTCGAATGATTCCAAGCTACAGACTGCTCAGTTTCCGGCTCATTACCGTATTCACCATTGTCATGTCATATTTTTTTGCATACCAAATATAATTTATCTCTCCACTTCGTGTATACTATGTATATAGAATGTCTAGATTATGTAGCTATTATTTGCTGCATGAGAGCATAATAATTTAACACTTAAATAAAGACTCTATTCTATTCTATTCTATTGAAGCAAACAACAAACCTTTGCATGCTATAATTTTTACGATGCGACATCGCAGATGAAAAGCATTAGTTTTTTTAGAATGGATCATCATAGGTCTGTCTGTCCGTCCATTCGCCCGATGACTTCCACATCGTCAAAGATTATCAAAAATAATTTTTGCTGAACGACACTTTGACCGAGCTCAAGGATGTACAAAAGCGGTCAACTGCAACCAGCTCAAAAGTCAAGATCAAATACATGAACTCAGCGTGTCCTATAAGCATTTAAAGGTCAAGTTTTTCTCAATCCATATGTCAATCAAGGTTTTTTTTTAAACTCCATTTATCTATTAAGTGTAAATTACAGGTCGTGTAGGTTCCTTTGTATTCTATTTTGAAAGCTTATCTTTTAACACCAAAGCATGAGAATGAGAGATGGCTTTACGCGAATGGTATATTAACAAGATATTTTTGTTGCTGAAATCACATTTTTATGAGAAATCAAAACGATTCTAATCCCAGGCACTTTTATTCATACACGTTTGTGTACTACTTTAAAATAAAGGAAATAAATCCCACAACTGTATCATTCATGTAAATTCTTTTTAATAAGATGCATAAGCACCTAATTTAATCAACGATTACAAACACAATTAGTTAATTACTGATGGCATAAACTATCCTTAAAACTCATAACAATCGTGACTTCACGCATTACTCATGAGGGAATGGTCAGGCTATGTTATGGCTATTACCTCACCGAATTGGCTGAAATTTGGCACTAAGGAAGTTAATACTAGTGCATTAATTCAGCGAGGCATTTCATTGGTACACAGTAAATACATAATGTTGAATGAAAGTTTCAAGTGATGCATTACATTTTTGTACTGGGGAAACATCTATATTGCATATAGTGTCAGAACTTCAGTATCAAATGACAACAACCAACAGCTCGTCATTAGATTAGCGTGCTCCAACCGAATGTAATTTTTATGCGTTTATCATGCATGACGATAAAGTTTTTATGATTGGAATTAAGTTCTGGGTTACAACGGATAATGATAACGTTTTTTTTGTGGTTTATTATAGTAATGGTCATGCATTTTGTCAACACTAAGCATTTTTATTAAAATCTCACTATTGTGTTATAATATTGATTAGTAATCACAAACGTAATGTTTGTACGTATGAATTTCTAGTGTCAGTTTATAATTCTGTTTTCGTTGTTTCGCTGGATTTTTCTTGAGCTGGAGTGGACGGGGGTGTATAATAGTCGGCTAGAATTTTATCCAAAGCCGTCATGCGTTCTTTGTAAGGATCGTCAATTAATGACGGGTTTTCCTCCAGTCTAAAAAAGCGTAGTGGATATTCTCCATCCAATTCCTTTTTGGTAATAGCTTTCCACTTGCGTAATGAGTGAGCACCCCATGAATGTTTTGGCTCCCTGAATGGTTAGAGTTTACGAGGTATTATATTTTAACTTTACATCCAGGACTTTACTTTTATATAAAACATCTTAGTGTTTTATTTACCCCTCATAAGCAAATGATGTCCATAAACGAAAAAAGTTCTTTGAAAATGTTTCATGCGGAGAATCAGGTGGTAAAAGTGCTGCTCCTCCCATCGCAGGGACATCAAATTGATGCTGCAATTCATCTGCATGACCAACCTCTGTATTCAAAAGGGAGCAAAATAAATCAATTTTGATGCTCGGAAAGGAAAGTAATTAATCAAGCAAATCCATTTGAATTTGATCAAAGTCCTACTTTTTGCCTGTTCTGAAGTGACTTGAAGAGTCAATCCCATTATTGACAATGGTCCAGGGTGAGCATATTGATACAAGTAGGTTCGACGATTTTTTCCTCCAGAAGCATACCCTACCGCTGCTTTATATACACCGTGAAGAATATGGTCGGAGAAAAAATCTGTGAGTTCTTGAGCAGTTTCAGGTCCAATTGGTTTAGTTCCAAAGTAAAGCTGACGGAGTCCGTCCGAAATGGGTTGTTGTTTCTCTGGAGTAAAGTGGACGTCATAGCCAACAGCTATGGGGGCAATGCGATCCCACTCTTCATTCAGTTGTCTGACTAACTCTTCATCCTTCAAGACGGCTAAAGATAACATATACTGTGTACTACCAGTCTATATAAATGAGAAACAAGATACTCTTTGTTTGGATTTATACCTCCTGCATACATGGTGGCCCCTTCATCCTCAGTGACTCCAATCATATAAGGAACTTCAGATCCGTATTTACCTTGAGATACCAAAGACATTGCGGTTTCTGTCAAGAATGGAACGTTCGTTGATGTTGCGGATGGCACTGGCTCCGTAACAGGCACAAAGATAAATGCTCGCAAATTTTTTGGCCAAGTCTATTTTGAAACGTACAGATTATATATTTTTAAAGCAGAGTAAATTTTACCCATAAGCTGCAAGAAATTTCTCTTGGCTTACTGATTTGAAGGTAAACTGCCCTTCGTTAAGTTCCTCTGTTGTCAAACCTTTAAAACAATCTCGAATTTCTTCAGAGGTTATCTGAGACGCGTCGGCTGCTGATGTCGGACACTTAAGATGGTTAGCAAGCTTTACAGCATTATCCCTTGGATTTCCTTGATAATTCCAAAGACATAAAGCGCTTGCACTTTGACTAATCGCCCGATGAAACAGGTTTTTTGCCAATGGTGTCAGGAGCAAAAAATGGATTGAAGAACCTCCAGCAGACTCTCCAAATATTGTTACCTTTAATTAATGGAAGGATGAAGGAATACATGATTGTTAACAATTTAACTATGCGATATTTTTGCTCAAGCTTTCGACAGTCATCTGCTGGAATCTTCTTACCTTTAAGGGATCTCCTCCAAAAGCTTTAATGTTCTCATTTACCCATCGAAGGGCGAGAACTTGATCCTTTAATCCATTATTTCCTGTAATTAGGTAATTTTTTTTTGTATAGAAATATCTGATATGATGTCTGCGTCGCTCATTTCCAAAATGTCGAACATTTCAAATTACCTGGAATAACTTCATCTCCAGTGCTGAGGAATCCAAATACGCCGACTCGATAATTGAAGCTTCAATAGAATAAAATCAAATCTTTATTTGCGTGTTAACAAGTATCAGTTGCATATTACAGCAATTGGTCTCCCATACCTGACAAGAATTACATCTTCATCCATGAAGTATCTAGGTCCATAATTTTGCAAGCCATCGCCAAAAGTGAATCCACCTCCATGAACCCATACCATCACGGGAAAACCACGTTTCCCAGTGGAATTCTTGAATAACAAAACATCATGTGAACAATAATTCATCAAGCGATGCGTCGTGTTAAAAAAACTGATTTTATTTACCATTGGGACGTAAACGTTTAAGTTCAAACAGTCTTCATTTCCAAGCGTATTTCCAGACCCATCAAAATCTTTCTGGGTGCAGATATTTCCTGGTTCCACTGCTCGTTTTAGTCCCTCCCATGGCTCAGTTATTGGCTGGGCTGGCTAATAATAATTCATAGTATGAAACGGCTTAAATTTTTTAAAAGGCATTTGCTGTCAACTTATTTTATGATTCTCTAAATTAGCTTTACAGCAAATCTTTCTGGTACGACAGCATAAGGAATTCCAGTGAATGAATGGAAAGGTCTTCCCTCCCTCGAAAACTTTACAACTCCCGAGAGTAACGCATCGTTAGCCAATTTCACATGCGGTGCACCTTTCTTAAAATAAATGGCACCCAATGCTGAATCTACCCACAATCCACAAACTAGAAACAAAAATGTTATCAATTGAATTTTCTCAATCATTTTGGAACCTGTTTACAAAACGACCACTTCAAATGATTCCAAGTTACGGACTGTCCAGTTTCCAGCTCTATTCCAGCTGTATTCACCTTTGGCATGTTATCGTAATTCTTTTCTATTCCATATATATAATGCATGGAAATTTTGTAAGAGTATAAATTATCATTCTACTTCATTTATATATTGTAGTATTTGCTGCATGGGAGCATAATATTGACACAAGCCTATGCATGCATCCATCATCATTATGATTTTCACGGTCACTTATCTTGTAACACCAATGCGTGAGAGATGATTTTAAGGGAATGGTATAATAACATGATATTTTGTTGCTGAAACTTTATTTAATGCTTCATTTTTCCTCTATCGTCTCTCTTCTTTGGAACGGTTAAGCATAGACAACCATATGAGGCAAGGAAAAATCGTAATAAAATGTTTTTGCTCGTGTATGTCATAGACAGAAGGACGAGTTGAATGTGGGAATTGCATAACTGTCTAGTCTATACACTGACTGTTGCTACTGAGCTGCGTCCATTTAATCATCACCTCATCTCATACGCATATGTATATTATCCAGTCTGATATGCAATTACACATCTTTGATTCGACCCAGTTAAGAATACTATAGATGCTGCATTGCAATCGCGTGACTTTTAGAAAAGGATAATGAGTTTTAAAGAGTTTTCACAGCACATGTGTTTGATCGGAATAAGGGAAAGTAGAAATTTGAATGCTTCCATTAATTTTATTATTCCAGTTTTCTAGAAATATCGCTCATCATGATTCCATTATGTTTACGAGCACATAATAATGTAAATGTCATGTCGGTCGTGGGTAAAGTTTTTATAAAGGCTGCCAACCAATGTCTGCATCCATCTACCCACTAAACCACATAATTTTGACTAAATAACCTTGAAATTTAGTGCCTTAAAGATACATTTGTCTCGAATTCATGTCTTGTACTTCGTGGAGGAGAGGCATAATTTAATTCTATTGTTAGTTCAATTCCCTACATTTTACATCTAGCTCCAGCTAGTAAAATATCCTGCTCGTACTTATGTAATCAAAAAGATATTCTGGACAATTTTTCTGTGAAAGACTATGCAATCAATAAAAGGTGTGGTAGTTGGCGACGGGTAAGTTTCACATTCAACATCGATAATAACAGTTCATCATTAATATTTTTATTATATCTCGGGGGCCTATGTCTAATAAGAACAAAAAGAACTTAATTTCATCAAAAAATGTTGGTAATTCCAGAGCTGTCGGGAAAACTTGCATGCTTTCCATGTATGTACGCAATTATTTTCAGCCTACGGTATAGTGAGATTAGTTAATTGATTTATTCACAAAAGTCAATATTTAATCATAACTCTTAATCTGACAATTTTATTTTAATATAAAGGAGTTCGTTACAATTCATGACAATTGCAGCAAAATCGTTGAAGTTGATGGCAAGCCTATTAGACTCGAACTATGGGATACAGCTGGTATAAACACCCAAGCAAAAATATAGTTTTAACCTTTAATTATGAATTAACATTTTTGACTATGAATTAATCTAATTGCAACAGGCCAAGAAGATTATGACAGAGTACGACGCTTAAATTATCCTACAACTGACGTGTTCATAATCTACTTTTCACTTGTGATTCCAGCATCCTTAGAAAATGTGCGGACCAAGGTAAGCAAAGATGCAAATAAATGAGGATGTGCAATTTTTCGCCAGAATTCATTCAGTAAAGTGGAAAGTCATATCATATAGTATAAACCCACCGGAAATGTATATGATATAAAGATCTGTTTTTTTTGTTAAAGTGGTGGCCTGAAGTAATGCACCATTTTCAAAACGTTCCCACTGTTTTGGTAGGAACAAAACAGGATTTAAGAGATGCTCAATTTCCTCCAGACAAGAAAATGGAGAGTCAATTACAAGTGTAATAAAATTGTGCTCATTTTCATTTTTATTGTAAGTCATTAAGAAAAGAATTAATTTTCTTATATATTTTCAGGGTCAAGAAATGGCAAAACATATCAATGCAATAAAATATGTTGAGTGCTCTGCGCTAATAAATGTTGGATTGGAAGATGTGTTCCATGAATCTATCCGTGCAGTTCGAATGCCACAAAACGAACAAAGTCAAAATGCCGCATATTGTAGAAGCCTCAATTTCTGTATTCTCATTTAAATATGGATAAGTTTTTACTTTAGGTTATTTTTAATTTAAAAAGCCCATGAATTTAAAAATGCTCGTAGTTAAAATACACTTAAAATAGTCATAACATAATTCTTTTCGAGTCTTATTGTCTCCGATACTGTATCTGTATAATTGACACTCCTCGAATCGGTGGCCCCAATTCGAGGGAAGGTGAAACACGGACTGGCTATCCGGTTTGACTGGGGTTGATGGCTATCTGGGTTGTAAGGCCAGACAATGCCTCCAGGATTGGCAATCTGGGTTGTAAGGCCAAATAACCTTTCTTGGATCAATGAAACTCCCTAACTGATGACTTCAGCTCGAGAGTAGGTATGATGCAAAAGCTCGGACTGACTATCCTAGCTAATCATCAACTAAATGTAGAACTAAAGCTAACTGCCAAAAGACCCAGCAATTACAAAAGCTATAAGCCAATGCACAGTTACTTTAGCTATATGAGTCTACCTTATCCACTACGACTGAGCGACAATAACTGTAAAATATAGCACAAACTGATTATACTATAATAGAACAGAATGGAGACTTTATTAAACAAACAATTAAAACTAATTTCAGGTATACAGCAACCCTAGTTAATCCTAATTACAATTATAACGAAAGTCGAAACTACTAGGTACTTGTTAAGCAGTCGACGAACGGATTCTACAATGTTAAAACTTAAGAGAGACGTGACCAGTCGCACTCAAGCTCAAGACCAGAATCAGAGAGAGAATGATTTTCTACAGAAGAAAATCTAAGTACTAGACAAAATTATTACAAAAGGAGAGGTGCAATTCATCCTTGCCGCCTCATCCACACGCATGCCGAAGTTTCCAGAACAAACCGTACTCTGTACAAATACAAACAATTCATAAATCCACCAAGCGGCGTCCACTCATACAACATACAAGAAACGATATTAGATTAGCAACTATTACTTTCAATCCACTAACTAATAAACTTGACATCTAGAAATTTTGGCAAGGAGATATATTATTAAACGAAAGATTCTCTACAAGATAGGCCAATAAAATATTTTCTAAACCTTCACAAACTTTTTTGACAACTAACTTTACATAATGCATTATACAGATAAATTTGTACATAAAATATCCTAATGCTTATATCCTATTCTCCTACATTAACGGAGTTCAATACACAAAACAAATATATAAATAAAATCATATTCATATTCACTTCTCCCTCAGTGACATTCTCTCTCCCGAAAGTCACTTTCAAAAACGAGGAAACTGAGGGAGTAACACTTTCACTAAAATGTCTTTTATTCAACACAACAGTCTTGAATCTCATCTTCGCATCGGATTGGTCCACTGATGCCAGCTGCGAATCCACAATCCAGGTCCGGTCCTGTTTCCGGTTAGTCCATGGGAGTTTCTCCATCCCATAGGTGACACAAGACTCCATGATGAGCTGGTCACTTGTCTGCAACTTTTGCAGGATCAACGGAGAAAGGTCCACTTTGCCCCAAGTCTTCATTCCCAACATAGTCCTCAGGTCACCTATGAGGGTCTCCAGGTCTGCTACTGCTGCAGACATTCCGACGAGCTGGATAAGGAAGCCAGGTTCACTTCTGCTCCGTTTCAACTCCTGTTCCAGGATTCCAATGAGTCCAGACGAGATGAGGCGCTGCTCCAGGTCATCTCGCTTCGTCTTGCAGCTAAAGGCAACGCTGCGTTCACTTTGTGCCCGTTCTCCTGCAGGGCGTTCGAACCAAATGGTCCTGTCGGCATCCAGGATGTCCAGGCTCCAATGGCGGCACACGGTGGCTTCAAACATCATCCAGGGTGTCATCAGCTGCCCAAAGAAGTCCTTCTCCGGAGTTTCCAAACGGCGACTGCTGGAAGCCACTTTCAAATTTATTTCTGGGGCGGTGAGTCTACGAGGCGACGTGATCTCAGCCCATCCAGGTTCCACATGGAGGCTCTCTCCCATTTGGAAACGTAGGGTCACTGCACTCCACAGATTCATCTTGCTCGTGGATCCAACTACGAGCTTCAGTATTCCAGAGGGTTGACACATCTGGTTCTTCCTGGAAACTGCATCCAGGTCATTTATGTGTTGGAGCTGGCTGCTCCACAAGTCCACATCCATGAAGTAAGGATCCTCAGCGTCCTTCTGCACTTCATTTCCACCATCATCTTGCAAGTTACTATCTTGCGCTGGTTTACAGCTGAGCATATTTCTGGAGCAATGGTTTCCCCCTGGGATCCATATTCTGCATGGCTCGTCAATGCTGCTGGACTGCTCTCGTTTTAGAGCTTGATACCCTAGGTCATCTTCAGGAGCCTGGAGCTTATCATCAAATATATTTTCATCCTCCTTTAGCACAAATCTGCAATCCACATCAGGGAAGGATCCGACGTCAAGGCTATTGGAGGTCATCACAACAGGTATGCTTCCGAAGCATCCTCCAGAATCCATGGTCCAATTTGATGGACCCCAATCACAGCATAAAGATGAGCGGGCTCGCTCCATCGTGTTCCAAAAGCTGTCACGACAGCTCACAGCAAGATCCATCCAAATTTGTGCCAACCGTCGGTTCACAAAAGGGAGATCATCAAAAGGTTGAGCATCATAAGAGGAGAGAACTTCATACCATCCAGACAAGGGTGTCTCTTCGTCATGCTCGGAAAATCCAATGGCAGCTTCTGCTGCACAAATCTTCACAGGGACTGGTCCCATCAGGTGGAGGCAACGCCATGGTTTCCAAGGGGGCTTCAACGCCACATCAAATAAACGCCTTTTCCTCTTTGGTCGATGATACGCAAAGAGCCAAGGCACATACCACAAAATCAGTAGCATCCTGTCATGACCATCGCCTAGTACCAATCCGCGACCTTCGTCCAATAAAGGCCCGACTCCGGTACTATCCCCGTTGGTCACAGGTTCACACAACAAGTTCGCATTGACGCCGCTTCTCGAACAGCTCCCGAACTTGTCTCCAACAGGTTGAACAGCATCTCGAACTCTGTTCGCATTTTGCTCACCGATGAGCGCATTAATCCTTTCAGCACATTGTTGCTGATGAGGTGTTAACACAATTTTCAGGTCATGAGGGGACACACTCCGAGGCTCATGACATGACACAATTTCAAGCTCACTAGCGAGCACACTTTCATATTCCTTGGAAGGCTCCGTGCCTGATCCCAAAGGCAGATTGAAGAACAAATCTTCAACAGGTGGGGTGAGCTGGCTGCTTGACCCTGAACACGCAAATTCAAGCCCACAGTCTAGCTCATTGCTAGAGTCATCTGAAGGCACAAACAATTGTTCGAGAGTGAGCTCCGTGCTGCACTCCTGTTCAAAATTTTCACTTTCACAGCGTAGCACGACAGGAAGCTCAGGAACTGACGACGTCATCTGCGCTTCCGTCTGATCTGCTGCGAAGGTCACAGTTTCTGGAACGCCAGTGGTGAAGTCTTCTCCAGTGGATTCATCATTCCAGATCTCCATTCTACCCTCATGAGCTTCCTTGATCAGTTCGGACAGCTCCATGAGTCCATCAATTTCAATCTGAAGGCCCTTGATGGCACCTTCAGTTTCAATCTCGTCATACTGAAAACGACGTAGCTCCTCCTCTTTCTTGTCAGTCAAGGAGCGACGGCAACATGACGAGTAAAGTTGAATCTTGCGGCGGATGGTCTTCAGCTTGATTTCTGCAACCGTCAGCTCCCATTGCAAATCCAACTTTTCTAGCTCTAACTTCCGGATATCTTCAAGATGAGCCAATCTCTGCTCCACTGAGCGGGGTCCATCAGGCTTGATGGCAATGGTGGAAGGAACATGACGTATTTCCTGTTCCACCAGTGTGCTACTCTCAGCGGTCTCATGCTCTACGACAACAGAGCGGGTTCCATCCACCGTCAATGGAAACTGATTCCTAGGCTTAGCGATGGGTACAGGCAAATTCACAGAGTCCTGCAACTCGAGGGGTCCATCCACCGTCACGGAAAACTGATTTCTAGGCTTAGCGATGGGTACAGGCAAATTCACAGAGTCCTGCAACTCGTACATCTTGCACCAAAAGGCGTATGATAGGATGCTGTCTTCAGTGGCAGCCATGTTGCTCCTTTCAGCGGTCAGATGGCTCCTAATCTTTGGATTCCGGGGCCAATAAGCCAAATCCACTAATCACTAGTGATTTGACTCATTCACTTCACAAATAACACAAAAAAACCAAGCATCACCTCACTACTGGTGATTTTGGCACACAAAAATAAAACAAAAAACGAAGATTCCAGGACGTCTCCACGGACTGGGGATCTGGGTTCGAAGGACCAATGACACTCCTCGAATCGGTGGCCCCAATTCGAGGGAAGGTGAAACACGGACTGGCTATCCGGTTTGACTGGGGTTGATGGCTATCTGGGTTGTAAGGCCAGACAATGCCTCCAGGATTGGCAATCTGGGTTGTAAGGCCAAATAACCTTTCTTGGATCAATGAAACTCCCTAACTGATGACTTCAGCTCGAGAGTAGGTATGATGCAAAAGCTCGGACTGACTATCCTAGCTAATCATCAACTAAATGTAGAACTAAAGCTAACTGCCAAAAGACCCAGCAATTACAAAAGCTATAAGCCAATGCACAGTTACTTTAGCTATATGAGTCTACCTTATCCACTACGACTGAGCGACAATAACTGTAAAATATAGCACAAACTGATTATACTATAATAGAACAGAATGGAGACTTTATTAAACAAACAATTAAAACTAATTTCAGGTATACAGCAACCCTAGTTAATCCTAATTACAATTATAACGAAAGTCGAAACTACTAGGTACTTGTTAAGCAGTCGACGAACGGATTCTACAATGTTAAAACTTAAGAGAGACGTGACCAGTCGCACTCAAGCTCAAGACCAGAATCAGAGAGAGAATGATTTTCTACAGAAGAAAATCTAAGTACTAGACAAAATTATTACAAAAGGAGAGGTGCAATTCATCCTTGCCGCCTCATCCACACGCATGCCGAAGTTTCCAGAACAAACCGTACTCTGTACAAATACAAACAATTCATAAATCCACCAAGCGGCGTCCACTCATACAACATACAAGAAACGATATTAGATTAGCAACTATTACTTTCAATCCACTAACTAATAAACTTGACATCTAGAAATTTTGGCAAGGAGATATATTATTAAACGAAAGATTCTCTACAAGATAGGCCAATAAAATATTTTCTAAACCTTCACAAACTTTTTTGACAACTAACTTTACATAATGCATTATACAGATAAATTTGTACATAAAATATCCTAATGCTTATATCCTATTCTCCTACATTAACGGAGTTCAATACACAAAACAAATATATAAATAAAATCATATTCATATTCACTTCTCCCTCAGTGACAATAATCATATTCCATCATGATGACACGTTTCCAGCTAAATCTTCCATTTCCATTCAACTCATTTAATACCTCATACTACTTAGTAATATATCTCCTATCAATCCTGACCCCTTCGTAATATCCTCTTAAAGACTATCCCAACAACAACTTGATGCATGTAAGAAAAGCAATGCGCAAGCTTGTTATCTGCTGGACAATAGCAGATACAATTTAGCCATGGGCGGAAGACAGAAAGACGAAACAAAATAGTCATGCTATGTTTTACTATATTTAGTTGCATCCTATTTGAAATTGAAATCATCATCAGTCATCCTTATAACGTGTATATAACATTCTGCTGAAATTATGATTTTTGTTACTTTAAATTCAAGCCAAGCCTTTATACATGCTTCAAATATTAAACGAGTAGTAGTACATTGTCGTATAATATTTCAGTAGGATTAGGATGCAAAAGTTGGTCTGGTCCGGTCTCAAAAATATTATGGAACTGATTAAACGCTCAAAACAATCTATGACGTATTGCTTCCGGTCCGGTATTCTTCAAGTCAAGCTAATCGCAATACATAGTATTATTGGAGCATATTATACAACGCTAACGCATGAATGCAAGCAAATGATATGATTCTCACTGTATAGATGCGTCCAATAAACCATAACCCAAATTGAATTGTATAGTATACATATATGAATATATGCAATGATACTATCGCTATACTGGATGCTGTACAAACAAAATATTATATTAACATGTCTTATATCGGAAATAATTTTTATCATCACTCTGCAGAAGGGAAAGAAGACAGTGACAAGATGAAAATAAGACGAATATTACATATATAGTTCGTTCATTGAACGCAAGATTGTTTTGAAAAATGAAGCCAGACGGTAGCTCTGTGTCGGGGATAATTTGCTAGTACTAGTTCTCATTCGTAGTAAATATGTATTACCAATTACACAGAAAGAAAGACAATTGAATTTTACGTAAATGTGAATAACCAAAAACCACAATAGAACTAAGGTCATATTGACAGCACTTACTGTTCACGGCTGGAGGTTGGGGTTGGGGCTTGGCTAGTGCTTTGACTAAAGTTTACTACTAGAGAGCTTTACATACTTCGTAATTTTGTCAAATATTACCAATTTCAGAGTAAACTGCATTGTGGTAATTAGCAAGAAATTTACGATAGCATTAGTATGATATACATACAATGCTCTACCATTTTAGTTTAACCATGTAGACTGCACACAAGAACATCCTCATAGATTACAAACCCATCATCGAAGTGGAAGCTTCGTGGGATGGTCTACGATTTTTCTTATTTTTTGTTGTTGTAATTTTCACCATATTGTGATTAAAACTGATTGCAGAAATTGTATTATCGTCTGCATTGAAGGTCTTCAGAAGTTAAGTATTTGTTTGTTGAGAAGTGTGTTGATCAAAGTACCGGGATAATTTTTTTTAGGTGAAAACTATGCAATCAATAAAATGTGTTGTAGTAGGCGACGGGTAAGCTGCTTTTCATTGATAATAACACGTTTATATTTTTATATCACGGGCCTTGTGAAATATACTAGAAATATTCGATGAATCCGAACAAGAAGAACCTAATTTCATTGTAAGAATGTTGGTACTATTTTCAGAACTGTCGGGAAAACTTGCATGCTTATCATGTATGCACAAAATGCTTTTCCTGGGGTATGGTGAGATTAGTCAATAAAACGGATTTATTTCCAGTAGTCAATATTTAATTTTAAACTGGCAATTGTTTCTTTCATTTTAATTTCTAAGGAGTACGTTCCAACCATTTTTGACAATTACACCACAATCGTTGAAGTTGATAGCAAGCCTATTAGTCTCCAACTATGGGATACAGCTGGTATAAAAGCTCAAGCAAAAATATAGTTTTAACCTTTAATTATGAATTAACATTTTTGACTATGAATGAATCTTATTGCAACAGGCCAAGAAGATTATGACAGATTACGACCCTTATCATATCCTCAAACTGACGTGTTCATAATCTGCTTTTCACTTGTGACTCCAGCATCCTTAGAAAATGTGCGGACCAAGGTAAGCATGATGCAAATATATCAGGATATACAATTTTTTCCCAGAATTCATTCAGTAAAGTGGAAAGTCACATCATATAGTATAATCCACCGGAAATGCACATGAAACATAGATCTGTTTTTTTTGTTTCAGTGGTGGCCTGAAGTAATGCACCATTGTCCAAACGTTCCCATTGTTTTGGTAGGAACAAAACAGGATTTAAGAGATGCTCAATTTCCTGCAGACAAAAAAAAGGAGAGTCAATTAAAGGTGTGATAAAATTATGCCACAATCAACAATGAATACACATGTCATTGTCATTATAACTTTTATCATCAGATCAAAAAGCGAGAAAAACTCTTAATTATTTTCAGGGTCAAGAAATGGCAAAACATATCAATGCAATAAAATATGTTGAGTGCTCTGCGCTAATAAATGTTGGATTGAAAGATGTGTTCCATGAATCCATCCGTGCAGTTCTTCGTCCACCTGTTCGTGAACGGACAAAGTCGAAATGCCGCATATTGTAGAAAACTCAATATATCTCTGTACTCTCATTATTTAAATATAGATTGATTTTTACTTCAGCTTATTTTTAATAAAATCTATCAACCATATAAAATGTTCGTGTTTACAATGTACTACTTAAAATAGTCATGCAAAACATAACTTTTTTGAGTCTTGTCTCGCCATCTGTATCGCAACTGTAGAAAAAAGGTAGACTCAAGTTTTATTCATTTTCTGATTATTTATATCATATATCATACTTTGTCATGCAATCCATTGTGAATACGGTATATTGGATATTATTATCTATACATGTATATTCATATTCCATCATGATGATGACACATTTCCAGCTAAATCTTCACCTCAAATATCATATCATACTGAAATTCAACTACTACCTTTACCAATACATGCTAATTATGAACAAAGGTATGTACAAAATTGTATCTTGTAAAGGGGCGTAAATTCTACCACCATACCATTCGGTTTAGTGTTTCTCCACAAAAAGTTTTTATACAATACAATAAAGCATACGTTCAACGTTCATGTGTGTTCACTCCTCACTTATTGCATGGAATGGAAGCTTATGTCCGTCTATGTCTATATGACATGACGACGAGGAAGCTTAAACTGCGTATCAAGTTAAAGTCTCTATTCCATATAAAAATGCATCAAACTCCTTCAACAGTCTCAACCTCAACTCAACATGAGTATGTAAGAAAAGGCCATAAGAATACACATAAACCCACAACGAGTTTTTTTACTAGGCACGGGATGATGTGCTGATCTCAAAAATACAGTCTTTAGCTCTCTCACTCAACACAAGTTTTTTTTAACTGCCTACCTCTACCTACTTGTGTATATCTAAGTCTTCTACTACTACTGCTGCTGGTGCAGTACGTCACCATCATATAACATCAGCACATATTGCCATCCTTTTCACACTTTTACTTCATACCAATTCATAGCATATAATATTCTCCCTGTTCACTTGGATAAATCCAATACGTCGTACTTTACTTATTACATTGCTATTGCTTCTCATCCTCATCTCAACATTTTCAACCTTAATCATCATCATCATCAACACTTGGGAACTCTAACATGAGCCTTAATATGTAAGTAATGCCATGTGTAAATACATTGCATTGATCTGATCTGGCTCTGGCTCAAGTTAACATGGCTAAGGATATCCTGTGCCTGTGATACTGATACTGTTGAAGTGAAGTGGATGACTAAACACAAAAAAGAGTCACAGTCACAACAAAGCATGTAATAGTACATGGATGTGGACGATATAAAAATATACATACGTACAAATAATATACTACAAAGTAGATGTGATGGTTTAGGATGTAAATGAAAATATCCATACAAGCTTAGAGAATTCAAAGGGCAAAATAAAACAACCCGAATGATTTCATCCTTTCTTTGTACATAAACCATCACCATCATCATCATCACCCAAAAAAACGTCCTGATGATTATTATACAGAAGCCAGAAAGAAAGAAATTATAGGACACACAGACAGTCAGTGGCTTTGACTTGTTTAAATGCAAGAAGAAATTAAGACTACGCAACGTTTTTAGTTTGATGAGTGCATTAAAGTTTTGGCTGCTAAATGTGTATGGAGGACACGAAACAAATAAATATTGCGTATAGGAGTTAACAAAGTATAATTTACGTATTACCCAATTATATAGCATTTGGCACATGACCAGCTGCAGTTGCAGATAAGGGTCAATACTTAACATTATATATACAAAAACAAAAAAGTTGGTTTGGTTTTGGTTCAATTCAATCAGAGAGCAATAAAGGATTTTATCTTGTTCATTGTGAATTGTGATTTAGTCATTGATTAATCAACTAGCAGGACGTAGCCACCACGTTGTAGACAAAATATTGATAATAATAATAAATTCTTGGGAAAATTTATTTTATATTTAATAAAGTTGGAAGTTTGGAAGGCGTTTTCTAACAAAAACTAAAAGCGTTTGATTTGATTGTGTTCAGTTGTTCCTGTCGAATTTGATTGATAAGGTAAGTCCTAAGAGTTTGATGATTTCAATTTTGATATTCTTACGAGTAAATATGGAGATGGATCAGCTGATAAGTGTCTAGATGAAGGAGGAAATATTTACTTCTTGCACTTATCGATCGAGGTCAGATCTAAAAAGATAATCGTGGTAGTTGCAGTTCATATGTTTTTTACACCTTCCATTTCTACTGGCTTAAAAATGAAAGTTGAGTCTCATAATTTGTTTATGAAAAATGTGGTAAACTAATGGGTCCAATACGCCCATCTTCGGAATAAACCATACTCTAATTCGTCATCGCATCCACACGTCACCCTGCTTGATATTATGACATGACGCATCCTAAAGATACAAAGTTCAAAACAGGAAGTCATATTAATTCCGGAAGTTAATTTTGTCCTGTTAAGTTGAGTCATTCATTCCACAACCATTCCTGACCACGCTTTATATCATTATATCTTAAGACTTCACACTGCAGTTGCAATAGTTGCATTCTTCCTCATAAAAAGTCACTTTTGCAGCGATCGGGAATCTTGATAAACGACCAATAGCTTTAGGTTCTACATCATACATGGATTAACCGTTGGTTAAATTTACTGGTGATTTTTTTTAGATTTGTTTGAGGACGAATAGGGTGATGATGTCATATTTTCTTTACAATTTCTAATCTTATCTTTAGATAAACAATAAAGTATTATTAGTTTTTGGTAAATAGTAAGTTCTGAGACGAGTCAATGCAAAGAAAAGTCAATGGATTATTGTTGTGAAGTAGACAAAGACAGTTGTATGTTGTATCGTATAACCTTGCGATTTAGAGTTTATTCAAATATTTATTTTAATATCTTATTCATCTATTTGTAGCTCTTTCTTTATAAGTTTGATTAGTTTGAACTTAATGTTTGCTCCAAAAGTCGTCCGGCTTCATTTAGATCTCGAGATTGTTATTATTATTATTTATCGCAAAAATGAATTGTCTCATTCACCCACGTCACGTAGTAATGTGTTTATCTTGACTTGAGTTAAAGTTAAAGATGGTGATATAGTACTAAATATTTTGATTTGATGGAAACTGGAATAAGCTGAAATTTTACATGCCTGTTTGGCTTTGACATACTGACAATATTTACGAGTATTCATGATGATATCGATATCAGATATCATATAATGTCACACACTTGAATGAAGAGTGAATGAAAAATGAACATTATGTTGTATGCACTTAAATGATAAGAAGACGAGGATAGAGCAGTCTTCTCGACATCAATATTTACCATTTCTATACTAGTATTACTAGTACAAGAGTAATTATTATTTCATGATTGAAAGATAGAATACAACAAATTCATTCATTTTGGATATGGGAAGGCAGGAAAGAAGTAAACATGTACATTATGATTAAGAAAAGAACATAAAAGTGAGAGACAGACAGCAATAACTTGTAATAAGGTAGGGTAAAGTAGTCAAGAATCACAGTTAAGTAGATGGAAGTGATATGATACATGAAGAATATATGTATTATGGAAATATCTTGTTAATGTAAAATACATACATGGCCGCATGAAGCTGAATAGCTGAATCTTAATTCATTCAGTCACGTTTTGACTTGTCCAGCATAATTTAAAGCGAAACATTGACCCATTTAGTTGCGGTGTGAGATTCATTTAGTTTGAGTTCATTACTTGCGTCGTAAGCATTTAATTCAATTGAATATCATATCAAGGGCGGGGTGGGAAATATTTGCATCAGTGAGCAAGTTTTAGTTAAAAGTTATAATTCTGTTTCTGTAAATTAAATACGGTTTACTCGTAATTTGTTTTGTCTAATTGTCTTGTTTCAGAGTACAGTAGTTCCACCAATTTTTTAAATCAGTTTGTCGACAGACTAAATCGTAAAAAATGGCAACTCGCAAGAAGGTTCTATTGAAGGTCATCATTCTTGGAGACTCTGGAGTTGGAAAGACATCATTAATGAACCAGTATGTGAACAAAAAGTTTTCAAATCAGTACAAAGCTACTATTGGGGCTGACTTCCTGACAAAGGAGGTGATGGTGGATGACCGTATTGTAACAATGCAGGTACGAATTTCATATATAACATATCCTTATCACTCCTGTTCTGACATATAGCATATATTAATTGTGTTTTGTGATTTTTTATTCCAAACAGATTTGGGATACTGCTGGTCAAGGTAAGCCGGGCATACAATTTGCATTATAGTGCCAATTTTGTCTATTTGGAAAAATTTAGCGAGTGGATGTTTTAAATTAACGAATTTTCTTTTAATCTATTCTAGAACGATTTCAGTCCTTAGGTGTGGCCTTTTATAGAGGTGCAGACTGTTGTGTTTTGGTGTTTGACGTTTCCGCTCCCAACACTTTCAAATCGTTAGATAGTTGGCGTGACGAGTTTCTAATTCAAGCTTCCCCACGCGATCCTGAAAATTTCCCTTTTGTACTTGTCGGAAATAAAGTTGATTTGGATAACCGAGCGGTATGTCAAATATAAAAATGTCATCAAAAGTGTCTCTCACTCACAGGAATGTTTGTAAATTCCAAAGCTTGACATGTTATGATTTGATGACACATGACAGGTTCCACAAAAGCGGGGTCAGCAATGGGCACAGAGCAAGAACAACATGCCATATTTTGAAACGAGTGCAAAAGAAGGGATCAATGTAGAGCAAGCATTTCAAACTATAGCTAAAAATGCTCTTGCTCAGGAGACCGAAGTTGATATATACAATGAATTTCCCGATCACATCACCATCAATAACGACACTCGTAACGTACGAAGTGATAACTGCTCATGTTGAACAATCAGGCCTGTTATGCAGCCTCAGCTTTATATACATTATGTAAATGTATGTATCGATAAAAAAAATATTATTTCTGTAATAGGATTGTGCAGGAGGTACACTCATAATCTTTTTTGCCACCGTATTTTCCAATTTGTAGTTTCTTTAATATATGCTATGTAGCCATACTGATACACTTTGTACTGTACTGTAATTTTTGGATATGAAAAACAACTTGAAAATTGCTCGCAAAATTCGCAAGTTACTTAATGGACGTAATGGAATCAACTTCAATGTAATCAATCAAAATATTCGTTTTCAAAAGTTGAGACTTACAACTTAGTTTAGTATGGTTAAAGTTTTTTTCTTTTGTAATTTGAATTCGTTTATAACTTGTGAAAGATTTGTCAAAGGAGAATCTAATAATTTGCAGGCAGGATTGTAGAACTTTAGATTTTTAGTAAGTTTTTATTGTTTTTTTTGGAAACGCTTGAAAATATTAGGATAATTTAATGGTACAGACAGAGACAGTAAGTGTGTACTTCCCACTGGTAATGCTTGACTACTTGTGGCATTTTCTTAATTTGTTCTTTGCCATTTGTGATAGTTAACGATATATAGTGTGCTCGTCAAAATGAAGATGATCAAGCGTTTGAAGCAAAATCACGTATTTCTTATTGTAAACGAAATTAATGCCGTTTCCGTGAGTGAAGCAACGTTAAATCAATTATTTGCTATTATTTCCACGAAAAAAAATGTTTATCTAAAAATCTTGAGTAACTTTTCAAAATTCATACTTTTGTATAATAGAATGATGAAAATGGGAACCGACTCTGGTGAAAATTGTAAAAAAAATTGAAATGCACACGCAGTGTTTTGTTGGGACTCAAGTAGTTCATGACAAAAGGAAGAATACGATAAGAACCGCATGTTGTAATGTTTTTGTTACGTAAACTAATGTGATTTTTTTTGTTTAAATTAGGATAATTCATAAGCATGAGTTATTTAATCCGCTCTTTAAATAAGTAATGCCATTTATATTACGAAAGTGATAGTAAAAATGTTTAATTGTTTAATGATACAAGTAGACCTCGAAAATTGTAGACATTTGTAGTTTCAAAACTAAAAGCCTTGTCCGATTCAATATATATTGTACATCATCACGACACAACTGCTGCACCACCCTCTTTTGAAAAGTGATCGAGCCTTTGTATGCGTAATATACATATATATATAGCCTTTAGCTATATTTATAGTGGGCATTGATGAGGTAGTAAAATTAATTAATGAATTAATTATGAATACTTCGATACTGATATTCCGTCGCATCTGTAGTTCCTTTGTTTGAACTTGTAAGTTGTTTAATTGTGAATTGTATGTATAATATATAGCATATTATGAATGACTATTATGAAATACTTAATTGTTAGTCTCAGATAAAATCGGAATAAAGCCATTGTTACATATTGCTCGCTGAAGATTTTTAATAAGTTTGTACATAGCGCATGTGTGATAAAAAACATTGCTATACACAATCACTTGACCTTTCGCAACAAGATATCTTGTGAAGATTATATTGCTATTTCTTTTCTAAAAAATAACAACATTTAATTTTGGGAGGAAATTCTATTCATCACATAATCACTGACTGATGTTCGTTATAGTAACGATAAACGAGTGACGATAAACAAGTGCGTTTTTGACAGGCTTTATACATGGTCGACAGTCGACACTTTAGAAAATTTCTCTTCCGTAGATTTAGTGATTTAATGAAATCTATCCAATGCTGTTGAAATGAATGACAAGTTACATACAAACAGGCATGTGGATTACCACGTTGGGATTTATGAAATGGGCTGACATGACACAACATGCCATGATCCCATAGACTGCTTAGTGCTTACTGCTTACATGCCAAAAATAATTAAAGTGAGATTACAGACCACGTAAAGTTTTGAAATGGGTCCATGGGGTGTAATGAAATACTAGTTTATTCATATTTAAATAGAAATGGTTCGAAATCAAATATCTTTATACATACTTATTAACAACTAAAGGCAACTGTGGTACATATTGTGAAGTCTGCTTTCAAAATCATGTTCATTTTTACAGAATGGTCTGCATCCCAACATTTATTAATTGACCTCTTAACATCTAATTGCCCATCAACATTCCCAAAAACAAACACAGAGGAAAATCATTTGAATATTAAACAAAGCTTGTTGATATGGTCGGAGGGGGAATTGGAAAGCTTCTACTTACATTTCCACTCAATCTCCATACATACCTTGTTCTTATATATAAATATCTCCTTACACGATGGATTTTAGGCTGGGGAAACAAGAAAAACAGTGTCACTCTCATACTTTGCAAAGCCAAGATTTATATTTTAGTTCTGAAAGAAATGTTATGTACGAAATGAAATGGCACATGGTAGCAGTCCATCATCTTCATTATCTTTATGCTTTCATATATATTGAGTAGACACTTCCCAACCACTCTATTTCCAAACAATCCTTCCAGAAATACTAGAAGGCTCGTTTTTTTACTGGCATATAATAATAATCTGGTGTGATCGTATTACATGGAAAAAAGTCAGCTAATCATCTCAACTTCTCAACACTCTGTCGTTTTTCAATTTTAAAAGCCTCGTAGATTACAGATTTATTGCTGGTGCATGGCATTGGCATCGTCTCATTTCAGTCTTGCATGCATATCTGCATGTTGTAAAAGAAAAGATGTGTGGATTTTTTAATGTTCTGAAAGCTGCTGCTGGGTGGAATTGTTGGAAATTGGAATAGAGGAAATCAGCGAGTGGTGCTTGTATAGGGTTACGCGTGCTTATAAAACTAATGAAATTTTGCGAAACAAAAAAAACTGTACGATGATCTTGCTGCTTAGCTTAACTTGATCTGATCCAACCGAACACTGTGTTGGATCCAGCAGGCATTTCTTCTGCTCTATAACTACCTCGAACTGTTATGATTTCAGAAACTGAATATTTTTGTTTGAAGTCTGTGGAAACAAACTAGAGCTAAAGTTCAGTAAGATATTGACTCTGGCTCTGACGAGTGAGAAATAGTGTTTTTAGCGAGGCATAAAAACGATGTAGCTTCTACGTGAACGGCAGGTTGAATAAAATGTATGTACACGATGGCATTTCCGCATGCATAATATTTTATCACCGTACGGAAGAATCACCTCCCACTACATTAAATACTCATGTATCTCTTTCAAGCAAACGGAAACGGAGCGTCTTTTGGAAGCACACGGGACGGTATTGCCAAAGCCAAAGTAATGGAATGCCCAAACACTTTTTTGATGACTGGCACCTCCACCTTATAAACATGTATATTCAACTTTTACTTCTTGTAGAAATCTTATATTTTCCTTCATCCTCCTCTATGTTGTAATGAAGTCTTTCAATGCCCCCGTTTTGACCCCGCTACTTTGTAAACTCCAACTCACCACCTCCACTCTTTTGTTATTAGCCTTGACTTTTCATTTTCCATCCTCATTCTGGCCGGAATCGGCTTGTGATTCCAACGTGACGTCACCCACAAGTCTTTTACCTTTCCCAACATTTTATCTTTAGTTTTCCCTAACCCCAATTACTTTAATGTGAAACTGTTGGTTCTTCGTGTTCTTTAAGTAGCCCAGTTACTCAGCTGAGTCCCCAAATCCCCCTTATTACATATTTTAGATATTTATCCACCCAAATAAGCCCCTTACATTACAAGGCGCCGGTTTCCCTTTTTACGGTGACAGTTGCCGCCCGTGTACCTCCCGTTTCGCAAAGTGAGTATCTCTACCCCCATCAAAATTTAACTAGTCCCCTTATTTGTTATTTATTTATATTCTCCGTAATTTTTCGTCCTTCTACTTCGTTCGTCCCCAAAATCCAATTTTTTTGTCGTTTTTTTTTTACAATATTTTGTACTACCCACACGCCCGTGACCCACATACCCAACCCACACATACCTTTCGTTTCCCCCTACCTTTCCCAATTACCACCATCCACATTTTATAAATTTATCCTCTACAGCCCACTAGTGTTGTGTTAGCATGTGCCCCCTCTGTCTTATTTAAGTTATATTATATTATTATTATATTTATTGATATTTCCTCTTGCTCGTGTCAAGAGCCTCATTTTGGAAATTGTGCAATGACAATAAGGCGCAATTTCACTTAGGTTAAGTTATAGGTTAGGGCAATGCATTGCAACCGCCGTAAAGCGTAAGTCGGAAAATGCCACCTTAGTTTAAATCAAAATGTCCTAGTTCTAAGTTCCCCTTTTTAACATGCTAAACACAACACTTCTTCGAATTTGTCTCGACCCTTGACGGCATTCCCCTTTTATCTTTTTCCCCATTAGTGATTAGTAGCATTCCTGGGTATCCTGACTTATGAAACACTGTTTGACTGGTTCCCCTCCCCTCCCCCCAGTCAGCTGTGCGTAGTAGGAACGCTTATTTGGGATGCTGCTCTTCGCCGGTGTCGCGAAGGGTATCGGTAGGTTTGTCGATTTGGTTCTTGTCAACTCCCCACCCCCTCCCCTCTCTTTTGACTTCGCTTCGGCTTCCCCTACGCTTCGTCTCCACAAAGGAGGGAGATGTAATGAAGTCTTTCAATGCCCCCGTTTTGACCCCGCTACTTTGTAAACTCCAACTCACCACCTCCACTCTTTTGTTATTAGCCTTGACTTTTCATTTTCCATCCTCATTCTGGCCGGAATCGGCTTGTGATTCCAACGTGACGTCACCCACAAGTCTTTTACCTTTCCCAACATTTATCTTTAGTTTTCCCGAACCCCAATTACTTTAATGTGAAACTGTTAGTTCTTCGTGTTCCTTAAGTAGCCCAGTTACTCAGCTGAGTCCCCAAATCCCCCTTATTACATATTTTAGATATTTATCCACCCAAATAAGCCCCTTACATTACAATGTAATAATATTCATCGTCCTAAACAGTAGCACATCTGTGAAATTCGTTAATCATAATAAATCCGTGTAGTCATATTCAACCTAAAATTCATACCATCACAAACAAAGACGATACCAACTGTAGCTTTTACATACTCTATAGCATATATCCTGTATTATGTTCGGGAGTAGTGGAGCATCCGTCATACTCATATTGAATAGCATAACCCCATAATTATAATTATTATTATCAATGTTGCCGCTTTGACTGTTACGTGGGCAGATATATGTGGCTGCGTATGAGATTTCACAAGTAACTTAAATCAGTTAAAGAAATTAGCCTGATTTATATAAGATATTATGTTATTTTTTTCTTTCGGACGAAACCAAGAGCAAGGAAGCAAATGGATGTCTTCATTACCGGAAGCTTGACAGCCTTCATATTCCACATTACACTTTTTTGTGTAAAATAAACGCATCACGCTCTATCGCACGGGCATATCCATATTATAAAGATATCGGGACAGGACATTTTAACATGTTTCTTATGTACTTCTCATTCCATCTCCTCATCTAAAATTTCTTCTTCTCTCGATTGAATCCCACACTCAAATGGAATGGAACAAACATTTTCTTTTTGCAATTTTTTCAACTTCATCTTGATCCTCTTTTTCGTTTCAGATTACATTCGGGAGTCTAGTTGAGCTACTGAGGTTGGGTGAGTGAAAACAATTCTCAGTTGGGAATTTTGGTCGAACGTACAACGTAAACTTTCAACAAAAATCGGAATCCCTTGTGTATACGTCAATAAGAGAAGTGTTGAGTCATGTTTTTCTTCATGAAAGTTGTATTTACATGTACCTTTTAGCCTTCATCAAATTTTTCATCACTCTTGCTCATCACTTTACAAATAAATCTGATTCTGAAACCGGGCTGTTATAAACTGGTCACAAAAATAAACTGTTTCGGATGAGAGGCTTTCTGAGAAAACAGAGGGATCCTTTCTTTCAACAGTTTACTCTTTACTCATACCTAAAAAGTCTAAAGCGGTGCGCTACAGGAAACATATCCAACGGTGCTTTTAAGCGTAGTGCATTTAAAATTTGCGAATGCATAATAGTATATATATTCTTTATGTATAGCGGATACTTTGCACGTTTCATGTGCTTTTAAGCGTTGTGTGAAAGTAATAAATAAATAAAAGTGAACTGAAACTCTCCATTTTGAACTCCATATGTCAGTTGAAAATTAGGGATAATACCTAAATACCTACTCTGAAAACTGAAACATAACGCATGTGTGCTATTTTGTATATATAAAACATACAAATTATATATATTCATATATAATCGTATAATATGTAAAAAAAACTGTTAATGATTATGATACTGATCAGATCATCTCACACGGGGCAGAGGCAACCTCTCAAGGAAAAGATGAGAAAGAAGTCGAGTAACGAGCCGTAACTTTATCTTTTGCATGACGATCCAAATGTTGAGCAGTTGAGTTGAGATTTTGAGATGTCTGTAGGTATAATGAAACAGTCATAAATAATACAAAGCCATTTTCCCTCTATCGCTCATACAAACTTTTTTCATACGTTATCCAGTACTACTACGATTCTGACTCTGTATTTCAGTATATATAGATAAGTATGTATGTACATAGATAGTATCGTAAAACATAAAATGTTTGCATTAAAAGTATAGTAAGAAAAAGTGAAGTGAAAGTTATTATATACAAGCTCTTCCCATCTTTCTTCTTTTTTCTGGGTCGTCCGACTTCTTCCACCCTTCAAGAGAGAGGCATGAGGTATGCTGAGTGTAAACAAATTTTATCGAAAAAATTTCGCATGTGCAAATTTGTCTATTCAAATCCACTCACTCATCGTTTAGTTCTGCTAGTTGATGCACCATGTCATACTTGCTCGGTGATAACATTTTAGTTTTTAGTGTTATTCATTACGCTACACGTTAGATAATTAGAATGCGCCATAATCTTTTGCATAGCAGAATAGTATCTCATGTGAATTTGTGATTACTCTTTGTGATTTCAGAAATCCAGGGAATTTATTGAGTGAATTAATTAGTTACCCGAATCTTGGATTCCTCCCCAATCCCTCAAAATGTATCGACAAAGGAAAAGAGATTTAAACCTGAAACCAAACCGGCAGCTCGACAAAAGATCCAGCCGAGGAATGATTTACGAGAACGAAGAGCTGCGAATGCGAACCATAGCTATTTGCGAGGACGTTGACAAGGGTCAAACTGACATCAAAAAGTTACGCAAAGAAAATGACCACCTCAAGAGAGAAATTTGGGGTCTTCGAGATGAATGTGAGAAATTGGAAAAGATGCTCAAGCGGGTTTGCATTTCAGCCAACATTCCTCAAATACAGCTTGAGTCCTCCTCTTCAAAAACGGATGAAGACGATGATGAGGATGACGATGAAGACTATGATGATGAAGAAGAGAATGAAGGAAGGCATTCGAGAGGGAGGAGAAAAAGAAAGGAAAGTGGTGCAAGTGTCATGACTTATGATTCTGAAATGGGAAGTAGCATGTATGGTGACGAGGAGGACGGAAGATCTGAAGATATTGCTTTTGCAGCAGATGACACGACATCAGTGATTAATCAACCTGGGGTTTGTC
The DNA here is from genome assembly GCA_964034955.1 of Orchesella flavescens. Classification (NCBI taxonomy): domain Eukaryota; kingdom Metazoa; phylum Arthropoda; class Collembola; order Entomobryomorpha; family Orchesellidae; genus Orchesella; species Orchesella flavescens. The sequence continues at coordinate 11,960,908 of OZ035958.1, read as the reverse complement.
CTGAAGAAGATGATGATGGTGGTGGTAGTGGAAACCCATTTATTTCAGCAGAAGTTGTTGTAGAGCCCCAAAGTTGTAGCAGTAAAAGTTCAGTTTTTGATCGACCTCATACTGTTTGGGGACATGCTGCTGTTGTTCCAGATTTGGAAGCAGTTAGGGAGGAAACTGAAAGCAATATTATTAGTGCACTCAATTCCCCTATAACAACTGGTCCAGTAAGTTTATTCACTACTGAGGAAGGAATTACAATCACTGAAAACTTTGACATTTTACCAGACCCCAATGTAATATCAATCCAAGGAGAAGAAGGGATGAAATTTCCCGTGATTCAAATTACCCCAGCTTGCTCTCCTCCACCAGTTTCCAATGATGATGATGAGCTTCTGCAACCACAACAATTTCCAGAAGTATCTCATTTTTCTACTGCTGCTGACGGGGATTCCACTATTCAAGAAAATTATCTTAGTATGGGTTGCATAACAGTGGTTCCAAAAACGTTCAAAGCTACTTCAGAAATTGTTGTTAGTTCAGAAAACCAAAAGCAAGTTGATGAAGAGCAAAGGGTAAGAGGAGATGCAAAATTTCCTAATACACCACGCCCTGCAATCGTAGTACAAAGTAAATCTGTGGAATTTTCAAACAGACCCCTTCCCAAGAAGCAGGACTCGGATCCAACATTTACTTCAAAATATACAGATATACCTTCCGAGCACGTTGTTGTGAGCCATTCCCAAAATGGGGGTTTGGGAGTTCATCGTAGATCCTGTTATCTTCCAGCACCAGGTTTTCCATCAACGGTTCACAGAAGTTTTGGCGTGTTGGGTTGTTGCTGCTCAGATTTATTAAGTGGTTATCAATCTGAGCCCAGTTTAAACTCTCCTTCTGCGACTACTACTACTGCAGCAGCACCAGGTGGGTTTGCATCAGCAGTGGAGGAAACTCAGTCAACAAATAATTTTTTTAACGCTTTATGTTGTCGAATGCCAGTGTCATCTGTAGTGCAACCTCCTCCAATGACATTGAAATCAGTGTGGAATACAGTGGATAAGAACATTGCCATAGGTTTTTACGAAAGACCAATAAGTGGTAGTGACGTAGCAGTTATTATTGATGAGCCAAAGGTGCAGGAAGTTATTGACGAGGTGGAAGCTCAATTTGACCCAACACTGGAGAATATTTTGGGGATTCGTATTATTCCCGGTCGCATTTTTATATCTTTGAAAAATTCAACGCTTGTTCAATCCTTCCTAGTTCACTTTAAGGAAGGTTTGGTGTTGAGGAAAGGAGCAAGTAGAAACTTGCGAATTCATTTTATTGAAGGAACTGCCAAATGGTCTACGCTAATTTTATCTGGTATTCCCCAAGAGCTCAGTGATTTGGCAGTGATCTCCGCTCTAAATCAATTTGGACAGGTTGTGGCACCCCTCGAACGACGCAATTACAAGGGGGTTGATATTTCAGAACGGATTGCAAAAATGCATTTGGTCATTAGTGAGTCCAACGTCCCAAAATTTGTGAATGTTTCCGGTTATAACGTGAGAATTAGGGTGGAAATACAATCCGAGCTAGCAAATGGGAATGACACTAATAAATTATTGAAACATGGCCAAGGAGAAAATCCATCTGGCCCTGTCTCATTAAAACAGCAGCAGCAGCAGCAAACACCAGCAAAATATGGCTTTGTAACAACACCAGCAGCACCATCATCTCAAAACGCTATTCCTGCAAACAACACCAACTCCAACGTTCCAAAGCAATCTGTTCCCGTTGGAACATCAGTGACAGCAGGTGCAAGTGGAACTTCATCATCATCCACTTTGAAACCTCATAAACCAGTAATCAGATCAACTAGCTCGGCTCCAAGATTGGAAACACCTGCCACCGGAACATTGAGTCCCTTGCCCACCGTTGAAGCTAAAAGACAAGCATCCGTTTGCGTTGCAAATATCCCAGTAGATCAACATCCAACTAAGTTATTGGATGGAAAAGTAAGTTTCTATCAGAAGCAACAGCAGCAGGTAACAATTGCACAACCACCATCATCTTCATCATTAACACAAGCTCAAGTGCAAAATCAAGCTTCGTCCACTCCAAATTTGCAACCTGCCCCAAAGAAACCTCTTTCTAGGTTGTTGGTCTCATCTCCAGGATCCTTTACACCGGTTTTGGGCAGCCCTACTTCTCCAACTGAGGCTGGAAGTCCTCCAGGAGGTGCTTCAACAGGAGGAGGAGGAGGTGTGTTGAGAGCTTTCTACAGAAATTTTGATCCGCGACGAGGATCTGCAGGTACAACTAGTCATGGGCCTTTGACCCCATCAAGCTCATATTCTCCTAAAGGGAGGAGAAAAAGCAGTGTAGCGTTTGCAAGTGGACGAGGGAGTGGTGGCAAAAAGGAACCATTGCCTTGGTGTGGGTGCTGGGGTGTGGGGTGTGGTTATGATAACCAGCGATAGAGTAACTAATTTTGAGTGAGTAATGCAATGTATACGTTTCATGCGAATTAATGCAACTATATAGCATAAGCGCCTATAATGTATAGTGTCTCAACTTGCAACATACAAAATAGAAGTTGTGATTTATTTTTCGATATAGCTCTATATATTACTGACAATAAATGGAATGTCTTTGATAACTAAACAGCGACTTGTTCTAAATTATAATAGAATTGCACTCGCAAATTTTTTGGTGACAAGCAGATATTTTTGCAGTTGAATTTGTATATTACATACATCCTAAACTAAAAATAATTACTTTCCCTTTTTAGCGAAAAACTTTTCAATGTTTGATTTAAAAAAGGGCGTTTCAATACAAGTGACTCCCATGTCAGATTCGTACGCAGCAACGTGTTTCAACTTTTCTCGTTCGGGAGCTCGGATAAGTTCTTTGGCCTTCATCATTGGCTAGCATAAAACAATAGTCAGTTCTTGCCTGAATTCATTTTATTCATAACACAACATATATTACACACATATATATATATATATATATATTATACTTACCTCAAGCGGAAGCTGAGCATACATGTCAATATATTTTTGACATGATTCGGCAAATGCTTCAGATGGAAATACTCTGGTGACGAGCCCACAGGCTTGTGCTTCTTTGGCAGTTAATTTATTGCCAAACAGTAGCATGTCGTTTGCCTAGTACCAAATCAATAAAAATATGTGCTTTTTATTTACTTAAGATTTAATTACTTTTACAAAAAAAGTTATATTGAAAAGTCTGTAGGGGCATACTTTCGAACTTCCCATTACTTTAGGGAAGAGATACGAAGAACAAAATTCAGGCAATATTCCAATTGCTGTAAACGGGGTTCTAAAGTAAGCCTAAAATGAGTGCACGTTTTATTACTGCATTAAAAACTAATACATGAAATCGAGATAATATGAGAAAAATATTTATATAAACCTTATCAGAAGCCAAAACTTGATCACAGTGTGCCTAAAATGATTATAATAAATTTTATTTATATCTTAGATTTTAAACTTTAAAAAGTTACATTATTGGGATAACAGCGTTATAATTTTAATTCACCAATAATGTTGTTCCAACTCCAATGGCTGGCCCATTTACTAATGCTACGATAGGTTTTCGACATTCGATAAACCCGATAAACAAAGATTTTCTAAAAAATATGGATTTTAAACATTACTTCACCAGAATCTATTAATAGTTTAATATCTACTCCAAGTAAGTGCTTTGATAGACTTACAAATAGGATTTACGACTCTTTTCTATAATTTCTGTTATGGTTTGATCGGAAGTATCCCAATTGGACAGGTCATTACCACTGCTAAAGAAGTCACCAGCGCCTGTGATGGTTATCAATTTGGTTGCGCTATCTGAGTTACTCTCCAATAATGCATTTCCAATCTTTTCAGCCATCTAACAACATTTATGTTCATAAAAATCAAATCCTGTAATTTAATCTTCGCATGGTTTTTAGAAAACACAATTTGCTTTCGTACATCATACCGCAGTGCATTCTTCGTTTCTGGACGGTTAATGACGATTTTACGAACTCCATTTTCGACACTAACCAAAACGTTATCTGTCTGAAGATTTGAGGAAACTGAAAAATGCCTTGTGGATAACCAGAAAACTTTATTCGTACCTGGGAAAAGAGCCTCGGGAACTTTGGTAAGATTGCAAGTGTTGGGTATGGTCACCAACTTTGAAATCTTAAACACGCTCCTTAGAGAAAAAGTAGGCATAATTATTGGTAATTTTGATAAAATTACAATTAAAAAAGAGGACCACAATCCCTACCAACATTCCACCCCACGTTATGTGAATTTATTTTAGCGTAAATCATTCAAGTCAAGTCAAGTCAAGTCATATTTTCAAGTGTTTTCCCATAAAAGATACTTATCATATCAGTACACGCATATATATTATTATCATCAACATGAATACATGTGCTTCAAAGCAACTGGTATAAGCAATGCAATGGAACAGATGTAAGGATATCGCGTATCTAGTGGTCACTGATAAAAATATCATTAACATGAAGCAGAATGGAAAGAATGGCACCAAAAATCCCACAAGTAAATATTCATGGATTTTGCGTCAAATCATATAATTCTTTGTGTATGAGTACGTACAGCAGCACAAGCACAGGCTTCCAGATTGTGATTATATCTGACATAATTTTTGCTTGTAAGAAAGCGTGCTAAATGAAAAGATGTCAGTTTTATATTAGTTTCAGTCTTTGGTGCTTTTTACCATTCAAATCATGATCTAAGCTGTATATAGTTGTTCATCATCTGAAGGTGCTTTTTATTTTTTTATTGACTACTGCAATGAAAGGTGAAAGGGTTATTTTGGACTACATGAAAAATTACACGATGCTGCATAAACGCGAAAATGGGTGAAAGTAAACTTTATAATTTATTCACAGCCAAACGTAGAAAATTAGAAAATATTCACTTTGTTTCAGAGAGCAGTTGTGATTTATTATTAATTTTCTTATGATACCAGAAAGATTGCACTACAACATGTTTTCAGAGTCATTCTTGGCTCTTTATTTTTGCAATAAAAACCCATATCGATTAGCTCATTTTCGCTTTTTGGAGAAAAACTTTTCAATATTTGAACGAACATGGGGAGAGTCAATTGAATCAATAACCAAATCCATTTCATAACTAGCTAATTGCTTCATTTTTTCGCGGTCATGGCCTCGGATGAGCTCTTTAGCTTGCATCATGGGCTGTTGATACAACAAAAAGGTTATTTCATTAGACACCTTGTAGATATATCTGCAAGGAGAAATATCTCTCTCTGCTTTGCATCACATTATCATCATCATGATCATGAATTATAAGTAGGTACATAACATGAAATGCAATCTGAAGATGACCGTATTTCATTAAGATTACAAATCATAAGATCGAGTTAAATATATAAATGCCTAATTACATCCTGCTTGGCGGATGGAAGGAATGCCATACGTCACTATATTGACGTATATTCATATAAGCAAATTAAACCTTATGTAATAAATATTATATACCTCGAGTGGAAGTTTAGCATAGCCATCAACAAGTTTTTGACAAGATTCTACAAATGATGCAGAAGGAAAAACTTTTGAAACTAACCCACATTCCAGTGCTTCTTTTGCTGTTAGCCTGTGGCAAAATAGCAGCATATCATTGGCCTGCAAATTCAAAAAATCGTTGAGTTAAGTAGTTATTTCTAAAAATGGTTTCATTACAGAGTTAATTTTGGATACTTTCGAGTAGCCCATGATCTTGGGGAAGAGGTAAGAAGAACAAAATTCAGGTGCGATCCCGATTGCCGTAAAAGGAGCGGTGAAGAAGGCCTACACACATATTTTTTTTTAAATGTATGCACATATTGTTGTATTAAAAGAGTCTTGTACTCGTGCTTTGTAAATCGTTTTACCTTATCACTTGCTAACACTTGATCAGTCCAAGCGAGCATTGTTGTCCCGCCACCTGTAGATTGATTGATTGACTTTAAATTGAATTTTGTTAAATATAGTATCAACAAATAATTGCTAACCTACAGCCGGTCCATTAACAAGTGCTATGATTGGTTTACGACATTCTATTAGACTGAATATCAACTGTTGCCTGAAATTGTTTCAAAGGGCGAATTAAAATCATAAAATCAAGCAATAAATTCACAAAACACATAATTTACTTTATATGGCTTACGTAACGTATTTCCGAGTCTTTTCTTTCATTTCTGGTATCGTTAGTTGAGCGGGGTTCCAATTAAAGAGATCATTCCCACTAGTAAAGAAGTCACCAGTACCAGTTACAGTTACAATCTTTGTTGCACTATCAGAATTTGCTTCAAATAATGCATTCCCTATTTTATCCATCATCTAAAGATGCAATTTTTAATGTTATTTCTGCCATTATGATTCTTTTTTTTTTTGCATTTTATGCAGAATTGTATTGTAGGAAAACGTACATCAAAACTCCATGCATTTTTCGCTTCCGGACGATTAAAAACAATTTTCCTGACGCCATTCTCAACAGTGACCAAAACGTTGTCGGTCTGAACTATGGAGGACACTGAAAAATGTCTTGTGGAAAACACTCCATTAACAGCGATTGGAGTAGGAGATTCTGGAACTCTGGTACGGTTGCAGTTCCTCCCAACTATATTTTTAGTGCTCAATGTGACAAACTTCGAGATCCTGAAAATGTTTGTTTGTATGTAAAACGGCATAGTTGTTGATTGTGCTTAATGTGCAATAGCAACAGCATAAAAATGTTTCTCCCTGTGCTCAATAACAAAAAAAAATTTGATAAACGAATACAAGTTGAAATCATTGATCATGTCCTAACATGACATTTCACGGCACAAAACTAGTGTATAAATGAACACAGTTGCTTGAGAACAACTACATAAGATAATGCAATGCAACAGATGTAAAATGCTAAACATCATCGTCCACATAGAAATACTGTTTAAGAAATCACTTACGATTAGAATGTATGGAATGGGATGGGTATAATATAATTAATGTATCCATTGTATCGTATAATACATTTTTGTGTACTTCTACTTGTACGATCAGACCTCATTTTACTGGGCATGTTTGTATGGAGCCATGTTCTAACCTAAAAGAGAAAGAGAGAAGTGTCTTTTTACGTCTCGATACATTATACAATGAAAGCGTGTGAAGTCAATGTTATACTATTTCATCAGTGCTTCCAATAAAATGTAAATGTTACACACTACACATAATATGGAATAATTCTAGAATATGACTTAAATATACAGAACCTTTTTGATTTATTGAGGCTTTATGTTATGAGTATAACATTAATTAACACAGATTGTACGCATATATTTTTGGCAAGTAGCTTATCGCCTTCAATTCTTTAGACGATTAAATTATTTTGTTCTTATTGCTCACTTGCTCTTTTTGGAGAAAAACTTTTCAATGTTGGAACGAACATGGGGAGAGTCAATGCAGTCAATTACCAAATCCATCTCATAAGCACATAGTTGCTTTAATTTCTCCCTTTCTGGACCTCGGATAAGCTCTTTTGCTTGTAACATCGGCTAAATAACAAAAAGTAGATAAAAGTTATTCTCACCATCACTTGACCTATTACATCATTCTTAAAAATGTATTGTTTGATAAGCCAATAAGCAGTTACCTCCATTGGAAGCTTGGCATAGCCATCAACTGCTTTTTGACACGATTCTGCAAATGATTCTGATGGGAAAACTCTTGTAACAAATCCACATTCTTGTGCTTCCTTTGCTGTCAGTCTGTGGCAAAATAGTAGCATGTCATTGGCCTGCAAATTCAAAAAAAAGTAACGCTATAACATAATGGAGTCGCATTGTTCAAAACTGTTTTTTCTTCATGCTTTGTATACCTTTGAGTAACCCATAATCTTGGGAAAGAGATAAGAAGAGCAAAATTCAGGTACAATTCCAATCATTGGAAAAGGAGTGGCGAAGAAAGCCTGTAAATACAGAATGGTCCACAGAAGCATTTAATTGTTTTTCTCTTGTGCATGAAATTCATGATAGATTTTATTGTATTTAGTCATTTACCTTATCACTTGCTAGCACCTGATCACAAAACGGAATGAGGGTTGCTCCAGCCCCGATCCCAGGTCCATTGACTAAGGCAATGATTGGTTTACGACACTCTATAAAACCGAACATGAGCTGTTGCCTGAAATACATGATTTGAAGCGAACGTTGGATTTTGAGTGAACCATGAATAAAAACACATAACGTAGAAAAAACTTACATTACATATTTCCGAGTTTTTTCTTTAATTTCCGGTATGGTTTGATTAGCAGTGTGCCAGTTGGCGAGATCGTTGCCACTGCTAAAGAAGTCACCAGTACCTGTGATGGTTATGAGCTTTGTTGCACTATCAGAATTAGCTTCAAATAATGCATTCCCTATTTTATCCATCATCTAAGTATATTCATCAGTAAAACATTACTAAATTAATAATGATGTATTTGAAATAAAACTTGTTGTAGTTGTTGTTTGTATTATTTTACACAACCGTACATCATATCGCAGGGCATTCTTCGCTTCCGGTCGGTTAATGACAATCTTCCTAACCTCATTCTCAACAGTAACTAGTACATTATCAGTCTTAAGTTGTGAGGACACTGAAAAGTGTCTCACGGAAAACTCTCCATTAACTCCAGCTGAAGGAAGAGCTCTGAAATTATTGCAACTTGTCAGCCGCTTGGAAAACCTTAGAATGCTTACAAAAGGCATGGAGGTAGACATAATTATTGCACTTTCACGGAACAGTGAATTTTAGTAAGTAGTGCTTTTATGAATTGACAATGTCTAAATTTGTAGAAGACAATAATTTTATGGCACTGCGGTGCGAAGTTCAAGTGATGAAATGACAGAGACTCATATATATAGTATTATATGCTGCCCTACTGGATTTGAGAAATACAGAAGATTACAACATCACAGGTCGAGGAAAAACATCAGCTTGGATGCAACCGGCTGTGAAGTAAGGACGATGCAGTAAAGCACTGCTGAGACAGGAAAAACTGTGAATATATAGAGTGTACATGCAGCCTGTACTTTGTTAATATTATGGGTATGCTTCTTGAGCTGTTACTTGTTACTTGCGCTTAGAATGCTATCAAGGTGATTGATGATAACATGCATTCACAATCTTTGTCTCATTGATCTGCATCCAAGGAGTTATACGCATACTCTGGATATAAATTCTGCTAAATTGTAAATGGTTTTGCGTTGTTATAAAAATAAACATGTATTAGAAAAAAACTAATTTAATACAGGTAGTTCTTCTTCTAATAAGTACAGGTGTAATAGCAATGTAATTAAGTGAGCTTAGTGAACAGAGGACTAAAGCGATTACTTATATAACTAGTCCAAGGTTAAAAAAATTAATTCTAATACGACAGCCACATACATGATATTTTTGGTAAATTCGACATGAAATGAAACCATGTGCAAAGAATTATTCAGTAAAATAAAGTCAGTAGGAGTTATCTTTGCAGTTAATTTGAAAAGAGTTTCCTCTCTGCTTTTTGCGTTCTTTTTATTACTTTTTCATTTTCGTAACTAACTGACACACTCATTTTCCTCGACGGCCTACTATACCTTCCTAAGCCAAAACTTTCACTGACGTTTATCCCATTTTCACCAAGCTCTTCGTTGGTTGGAGGCAGGATGATGGACGAGTTATCAGAACCGGCAGATGAGTCAAGATGAGCAGCCATTTCCCCATCATTGTTAGACACTTTCGTTGGAACCTTTTCATTTGAATTTGCAGCAGACAAGTCTGATTTTTGATCCGCAATGATACTATAATTTGAAGTTTTATCAGCAGTTAAATAAACAGGACCTAAAACGTTCAGATTTCGAGTGTCCTTTGCTAGATGTTCATTTTCACTTTCATCTTGATCCGTGTCACTTTCAACTTCCGATTCTTCATCCTCCTGTTCCTCCTCACTAGACTCAATTATGTACATTATGGCGATTGCTACTTGACCAGTGCTAGAAAGCCTTGGAACAGTGGATTCACTTTCCAATAATGAAGTTAATCCAGAATGCAAGGCAATGCGATTGTTCCTATTTAGTTCCAAAATGGGTTTATTATCGCAGTCATCACAAGCCGTTTCCGACTCTGCATTATCCTTCCATTCAAACTTTTCAACAATTTCCAGCGGAGGAGATGCTGATAATGCTACTATAGACTGTTTTGTTAAACAGAAACTACCTTCACATTCGATATTCGTGTTTATCTCGTTTTCATCTCCAGTTTCCTTTACTTCCACTATTGTTTCACATTGCCCTTTTGCTGGCTCTGGCTCTGGTCCCGCTTCCACATCCATTTCTCCTTGCTCATCATCATCCGACACAGTGCTCCATGACCTCCCAGTTACTGCATCGGGAGTTGTTAGCTCCACAATCTGGTGAACTTGTGGAGGTTTCTCTGTCACCAAAGATTTTGTTTCATTTGAAGAAGGGTTTAATGAAGGAAGCCGAATTTGTTGACGTTGTTGACTAATCACTGAAGAATTATTTGAATTGGCAGATGACTTTTTTTCATCAGAAACTTGTTTCTTTAGAATTTCCTTGATTTGTAATGAATTCTTATGAAAAGCTACTACATTTGGTTCTTCTGCTGGAGATGGTTTTAGTGGTGATAATTTTTTAGGAGGAAAGTCTTCTTCTTGGTAGACATAAGGAACTTGACAAGCACCAGAACGATACTCTTCTAATCCCATATCTGACCCTACCACAACTTCCATGGAAGTTTGGATTGGCTCTGGCATTTCTCCAAACATTCTATAAAGTCCTGACGACTGAGTTGAGGGTGGTTGAGGAGTGCTCCTCTTTGAAGAAATGGACTCTTTAATGATTTCCATAATATTCACAATTTTGGGAGGCTTCTCCCTTATTTCCACACTATCAATTTGGGGAAGGGCAGCTTTGATCAATGGAGTAATATCAGGGACGCTGTCCGTTGCATTCGATAACTTGTCGTACGCTGCTGTGTTCTCTCCCGATGCAAATGTGGAGCTATTGAAATTCAATTCAAAAATTTCTTCCTCTGGCTCCGTGTCTTCAGGCATGTTGGATGTGGAGAAAACTGTATAAGTTACCTTTCTAGCTAGCCCAATCATGGTATTCTTGCCATCTGCGTAAAATTCATTTTCTTGAAAATATACTTTATAGATTCACTTTTATTTTTTCTGTTCAAAGCTTATTGTACATTTTTGCAAAATTTTCTCTTCCAAAAGTTTCTGCTTGGCTTCATCCAGCAGCTCATCATGTCTTGGTGCAACAATGCGGGAAAGTATGCCAAGCGCTTCGTCATCATTCAACATGCTTTCCAAAACTGGTACCAAATCACGGGGAATTTTCTCCGAAATGTTTGGTAGAGCGCTGAAATCTCCTGCTGGAGCCGTTGTCTTAAGTTTACGAAGAATAGTGATCCTATAATTCGAGAGGTAAACGAAAATATTAGATGATTGCACACTAATTCTTTCTCAGATTAAAAAAATTCCTTCCAATTTGCGAACTAGGAAGGAAGGAAGAATATACGGTAACTAAAATTCACTGAGCAATATTCATGTTAGCACCTTACAAGTACATTCTCATAATTTGGAGTGTTTCCTGCTGCATAAATTCCAATGCTTTCTTCTGCTTGTCCAGCGTGGCTTTTAACGTTGTCACGTCCGTAATTTTGGCCATCACAATTCCCAAGTCGTCTGCTGTCAACTTTCTCAACTCAGACTTGACTTTTCTTCTTTGAGATCTAATTTGAATAATAATTTCCTGCTCTAGCTTAATACTGAACTATATAAACACATAATCATCCATCAATCTGTAATCCATTTCAAAACCTAATTACCTAAACTGTTGATAAATTGTTTCCGCATCAGTAATTTCCTGTTTTAGCTTCGTTAGATGGTTATTTGCCTCCGGCCACAGGATTTGAAGCTCCTTATTCATCACCGTCGTGTTGTAAACCTGCCTTTCAAAAGCGGTCAGAGTATTGGAAAAACTGGAGAGAATATCAATTTCCTGGCAATTCAGAAACTTGACTTCTAGTCCACATCGGGGGCAATTTGGCCCTCTGTAGACTCTGCGTGAAAATGGCTGTTCTTACTTGCAAAAAAGTGGAAATCTGTTTCGACACAAATAAAAAGCTCACCAACCTATGATGCTGGTGGGAGCAGTAGTCTCTCAAACAAAGTTTATGAAAGAGTTCCCCACAGGTGCCAACACAAACCACATCCTGAGGCTCTACATTGAGCTTTGGTCTTCCTGAGCCCCACCCTTCCTCCAAGTTTCTTTTGGTCATTAACCCCGACTTTTGATAAGATTTGAGACTATTTTTCATAATATCAGAAACCGTATCAGTATTGAATTTCGGTGGCTCAAACCCTCTTCCACAAACTGCGCAAGTGACGCCACCAAACTTCTTTTCCTTTTCACTGTTTGGAAACTGCAGGAGATACTTGAGTTCGCCGGGAGTTGGCGTAGTCACGCTGCCCGTGAGTGAAAACGGTTTTTGCTGTGAATTGGTGATCCATGGTGTGGGACCAGATGAACCGCCATTAATTGACGAAACTCTCGTCCTCTGTCCAAATGCGCTGATAACTGGAATAGTTGGACCAGGAACAAGAGGTCGGCTTCGGCTCCTACTCCTGCTTCGGCTCCGACGCCCACGAAATCTGCGGTTGGCATTGGAGGTTTGCTGACTTACCGCTTGTCCTAATACTACCAAGTTTTTGGAGCTTTCTAACAAGTTTCTCTTGTCATTTTTGAATCCTTTCCCTTTGGAAAACGGCGGACTCATTCTGGATCATTTTTTTTACATAAAAACTTCTATAATTTAACAGTCATATATATGGATAAAATGGCAATGAAGCTAGTTGTACAGTCACAAAAATTTGAACGAAACATTTTAAATCAATACTTGTTATTTCAATTTGGAAACTAATTAAATTAAAATACCTATAAGTACGTATACATATGTGAAGGAAAAAAGTTTTAGGCAGTGACATTTGTAACATCTTATAAATAAGGCATGTCTTCATTTTGTGGTTTCCAATGCCAATCAATGAGGAAACCGAGAGCATATCTACGAAATTGCAGCATTTCATAATTTTACTACCGAGTTTTTAAGATCGTGTAGCAAATGCAACGACTACGAAACCTGTGTAATGATCCGATGACGTGCCTATACTTGAGACCTTAACCTACGGCATAGTTGAGATAATCTTTAAAAACGCTCTCGTATTTCTTAATGTCAATTTCAGACTCGAAAGAAAAATCACATGCGCCATTTCACATGTGACATTGTGACGGAAACGGAATTCAAGTGAAACCGTTTTTACGCTCTTGCATATTATTGAAATGTTCCAAGCTATTCCCATCACCCATAGAAAACGCTTGGTACAATTATTGCATCAACGAAACTGGCTGTGTGATACTAATTAGGCTAGCGAGTCAATCGACATCTACTTACTAATTTTAAATCTTTATATAGCTTTGTACTTTGTACTCGTCTTACTTCCTCAAGTCCTTCCTAATCCGAATTTCTTCAGACCTTTCCAAACTAAGGGACTGTTTCTGTTTTATATGTTGGGACGGTGGAAGTTGAGTAAATAAAGTGATAAAAAAAGTCCAAACATTAAAGTAGCTTTACGTAATATTGTACATGATGGGAAGTACTTTGGTCCTGCCATAGCTTTTTATAATATTTCAGGATCATATTGCATTTTTAATGCCACATCCATATTCTTACGAGCTTATACTAACATTCATTACATTCAACGATGCATTACAATACAGCAGTGCAGTGCGACCCAAGTCAGGAAGTAACATCAGGCAGCATCAGTCCCAATCTCAAATATGAAATATTTTTTCTTGCCACGGAGAGAAAAAAGGGAACCGGACTGACACTCCGGGAGGTCTTCTCTGAAGTCACATTCAAAAAAAAAAACTTTTCAACGAACGGCAAACAAGGGTAAAAGAAAGGCCTAGTAGTGTGAGATGCAATCCATTGCATGATGGCTGGTTGGTTTCATTTCAAACGTTACATTTTCTATTTTGCCCAACAATGTTGTTGGTGTTGGTTTATGTATTGTGTATTACACTCATCGTAATATGTGGCTGCACTACATTACATTACATTTATGGCTATATCATAGTTTCATGCTTAAATATTGCATAATCATTTTTTACGCTACACTTTCGACTTTTGAAAGAAGAAAAAAGGTCTCAGACTCGTCTCACATTTCATAAAGCGTTCGTCTTCCATTTACTATAAGACTAACTATAAGATTTCTTCAAGTAATGTGAAGTGTTTTCTCCATTACCTTCAGCTTCAGCCATCATATCACGTAAGATTATCACCCTGTCCCTGTCATTTCACATGACAAAAAACCACAATACAGTTTTGACGTGATCTTTGTCGTCATAAATAGAAATATGAACTGTGGTGCGGTGTGGTTTTGGTTTGGTCGTTGTTGTTCCTTCAGTTGAATAGAAATAAAAAGGCTCAAATGACTAAAATGGTCAAAACATGACGGTTCACAGCCAGAACTGTATGAATATTGAAAATTGAAATAGAGATGACGAAGACGTTCCCCAAGTGTATGACAAATACAAAAAAATTATCAACAATGAAGTTTAGTGTCAGAATAATGCTCAAAATATTTATTTTTCAAAATATTTATGATCAGTGACATTTCGGTTTGGCTTACGCCATGAATTCAGATGTTAAATGATTTTGGAAATAGTTGACATTTTTTGCAATGGACAGTTTGGAATTGGACACATTCCTGTTGTGCTTTTGTGTTCAGAATGTGAACCACAAATAACCATCTAATCCTAATCAATTATATTGTACCCAAAGCTTAGTTCACTCTAGCAATCCCAATCGTCTCCCAAATAACAGCCCCCTTTCTCGGATTTAATCGATACAAAAGATTTGCCTAATGTTAAAAATGTGCCCTGCATCCCATCACACATTAAATTAAACCCTATGCAGATGAATCAGTCGAGCCGTGATTGTAATATGGCATGACAATGAGATGAGGATTGCTATTTTTCTCATTGCCACATGCAGAGAACAAGTCTGGCACTTTTGGAGAAAAAACGGAGCTGCTCTCACTCTCTCACTCCTCCGTTTTTACGTTTTGGTCAGGTTGTGAGTGACAGCCTGTTTTTCGAAACCTTCTGTGGGTTGGGTTGTTCAAATACAAATACAATCTAAAACTGGAGCTCCAGATTTGAGACTTGACTCAGCAGTTGAAAACTTTGGTTTAAACCAAACCAAACCAGTCCAGCATTTAACTCAACTCAAGTACACAAACAAGCAGACGTTCACTCACATGGATAGGATCGAGTTTAACAAAGGAATAAGTCATGTTCATTTTGCCTTTGTTGTCTTTGCTTACTTTATAGCTGTGGATTTGATTCTTCCCTGTGAATGAACAAGTTAAGGAAAAGTGAGTGAGTGAGTGAGAGAGGGAGGAAAATATCAGAAGCAGCAGGTTCACCGTTCACCAAAAACAGAGTCACATCATGCACGATTGAGCCAAAGAACAAGGCACAATATGCATTTCGCTTCACACGACAGGACACTCGGATTGCAATGCAATGTTGAGTTGAATCTATATAAAATAATGCTTGAAGCAGATTTTTCAGCTGAAGACTAGGGAAGGGGAAGCAAGAAGTCTGCGTCTAGTCTCAAGTTTCTCCTCAGTTCGCCTTCGACTCTTGTGTCAGACGGACAATCTTTTAGGGAAGTGTGGTGTGCGGAGGGTTATATCGCTGTGCTTTGCATTGCATTTGAAGCTTTGAGTTGCTTCTGCTGCTTTATGGATTTGGATCCTGTTACAGAAACCTAATGTTTGAGTTCAAGTTTTGCAAAACACTTTCCTTTCTGAGAGAACGTCAAATAATGCGTTTGTTTAAAGCGGCTGTGAATCTTTGTTAGTAGAAAAATCGTGCTCCTTATATTCTTCTTCCATCCAAGAAAAAACCAGAGTTTTTTTTATATTTTCATCAAATTTCTTATTCGGGAACATTGAAAAACGTCAAAGTCAGTGTCAGAACAGGAATCCCTCATGGGGTTTCAACGCAATAAAAACCAATTCACCAATTCTAAGAGCAATATTATGCTTCTTTGTCTCTAGAGAAGTGAAGCCACCTAGCATGTCGTGAAATCTCAGTATATACTTTTTTTAGTAAAACATTCTTTGTTCTTCTTATCCAGCAACAACGCCATCCATATTGAATGATTGAATTTCCGGGTGAAAGGAAAGAAATTGTAAATTTACGAATTAAAGGCTTAAACGAGAACGAGAGTCAAGTTGTTAAAACAAGAGTAGAAAAGTAGCAACAGTGGTGGTAGTTACATTCAATTCAGCCCCAGACTAAAGCAAGTAAGTGGTGGAGATGGAAGGGGATGATAATATAGAATTTTGATGTGATTTTGTGAATGAGGTGAAAATAGCCCTTTGTTTCAATAATTCTAAGGCGATTTGAGATAATAACAGAAGTTGTAAAACCTTTTCTCTATGCCAGTTGGTAGCATCATCAGCATCACAGAATGAATGAATGAACGAGCAGGGGCATTTGTTGAATGTTGAATGAGATAAAAGAATATAAATAGTAGTAGAAAGCGAAGCTATATGGTGCTGGTGCTATAGTATATATACAATATGCGATGAGAGTCGTAATCGGAGAAAGGTGAACTGTGAGTTGGTTTGGTCTTGGTCTTGCTATATAGGATAATATGATGATGGAATCAGAGTGGTGATAAGTGGAGTAAAGAAGAGAAGAATTAAGTGAGCATACAAGCTGCAGAGCACGTTCTGATAAAAGCACCAAATTGAACGAAACACGTAGGGTTGCCGTTTTTCGGTTTCGGTTGCAAACCGTGTACGGTTACGGTTGGTAGAGAAAACCGAACCGGAAACCGTAGACGGTTTCGGTTGGGAGTAAAAAACGAACCGAAAACGGTTTTCCGGTTTCTTTAATTATCCATATACCTTCCATATACAGAGGGGTACATAATACATAAAAGCTTGGAATGAGGTTTATTAATTATTCTAGGTAGGTACAAATATCGCTGAATTAGTAGTTTAATTCTGAAAAATATATTTAGCTAATTTTGTTCAGCTAAATTTAATTAAATATTCATTTAATTTTCGGACCATTTGTTCCAGAAAAACTACAGTAAAGTGCTACTACCACATTATTGAAGTAACACAAAAATAAAACACCCTGTTATTAACATTTTCAATGTTTTCAATAGTGGATGTCAATTTAAATCAAATTACACAAACAAAATGCATAATAACATTCTAAAACACCTTCATAGGTCTACTTCAGTTGCACCAAAGTCATTTAAATAAACTTTATTCATGAAAAATCAAAAGAATGAGTTAATTGGAATTCCCATTTAGCAAATTTATGCCAAAAATTACTGTTCTGTAGCTCATTTTTGCTATATTTAAGTCTTATTGTTAAAAACGTAAACCGAACCGAAACCGCGGTTTTCCGTTTTCGGTTAGACCTCCTAACCGAACCGAAAACCGAACCGAAACCGGGAGGAAAACCGTAAAAAACGGTTTGGAAAACGGAAAACCGAAAAAACGGCAACCCTAGAAACACGTACTCAATCTTCTCATGTGCTTTTGCTGATGTGATGATCAAACTCCTCTCACGTTATTGTACTTTGTAGAACAGTAAAAAGGAAATTGGAGTAATTGATAAGATCAAAAAGTGGATTTAGACATTATTGGATTGGATCGACGATATTGGAATCGGAAGCAATTTTTATGTGACAGGTAAGCAAATTACTTAAACTCTATATAACTTCACATTAATTCCTGCAACTTGAATGCATGGATATGCTCACTCACACGTGTTCAGCAGTAGAAATTGTGCATTTGCAAAAATATTATTTCAAATGGGAAAAGCATACGAGAATAATGCCAATGCCACCCTCAATGAGGAAAGCGAGTAGCGAGTATTGGGCTGTACCAAATGCTCCTTGTTTGCATGCTGCTGACTAATTTTGATTTCCTTGAAATCATAATTTATCTCCAGTTTCCAATTTTGTCCAAGAGAGGAATACATACATGAAAATTATTATTATTATTATTATGGGAGTTTATTTACCATGTACTTATCTAACTCAAACAAGTAATAAAACCGGTAGCACAAGACGAGCTTGTACATCGCAGTAGCCAGCTCCCGGAAAGAATATTGAATTTCATTGTGTGTTCTAAATGCATTTATTCATTTCGATGGGGCGACTGAAGCCAGCCACAGTCACAGTAGTTCATAAGATGCTTGAAATCCCAATGCATACATTTTCTTTTCTGATGATATTATTACAAACTCTTCGGCTTGTGTTTGCTTTAGGCGTGCTTTCCACTTCCACATCACATCATGGTATTTACTTATTACTTCTCCCTTCCTTCCAGAAATGATTGGGCATGGTATGGTGAGTGAAAAACATTGAATCGAAATGTTGTAAAATGATGTGTAGCCCTTTATAAATACACATGTATATATGAACATACTCCCATGCCATTCTCCTTCTCAATTCTCCTTTGTCGACTGGGAGTTAAATGGACTGGAAATTGGATATCCACCATCCACAAAATCTCTCTCTCCTCTCAAAGTACTTTATTCAGCACAACAATATTATGACTTGTACTTTGTACACTGTACTGAGCTGACTTTTACAAAAAAAACTGTCGTACTCTGTTTACTTCTTGTCTCCATCTCGTTTGGGAGTCACCGGGATGGAATCAAGTAATATAATGCAAACGCGTACTCTAGTACCGCGTGCTCATCCATCCCATTGTGATTTTGCTAATGGAAAATAATGGAATCCACTTTCCAACAATATTCCTTTCTTGTCTCTGTCTCCTCTAATAATGTCCTCCTGTATTAAATTACCAAAAATAGGCGAAACATTCATTCATAATATGCATACCTTCTATATCTACGAAGAGTAGTATAAGTTGAACATTCTTTTACTTTCACTACTTACACTGCCCATATGGCATTTGGCACGCTTGATATGATATGATGATGATGCTTCTAGGATCGCATTGCATGCCACTAGGTAAATTGGATATTCAGAGAAAAGTAGTTTTTTGGCGAAAGCCATTTCCCCCATAATAGCGTTATTGTTAGTGTACTTTACTTTAATATAATGCATGCATATCATCCTCATCCATAAAGTATGCTTAAGCTTATACTACTACCAAACCAACTAGCTAGCCAAAAAGCAACGCCAACCACAATCCCATCATTCCATATCCCATAACGGAATATTTCGCTTCCTGAATAAATACTCAGCACGATTTTCACTTTTACTTAAACTCTCGGGTAAAACCTTTAGTTTTGGGAGTCCACACCAAACCCGACCAAACCAAACCAAGCCAAGCCACCTTTTTCCAATCTCCTGAAAAGTAGGAAACATTTCTTAGCAAAACTTGCTACACACGCAGCTCTTTGTATATATATCTATATATAAGCTCAAGGTAATCTAATAATGGTGGAATAGAATGGAATGTTCCAACGGCACGAGCGACTGACTACCTACCTACTGCCTGATGGAACAACACAACAGCCTCCAGCTGTTTTCTTATGCAAAACTACTAACAAGAAGAAGAGAGAGACCTGATTATACCTGGCTCATGTACATACTAATGGGGACTCATTTAAAAAGACCAACTAAATTATACACATTATACACAGATGACAGCTCCTTTAAAAACTGATTGTGCTGTGAGCTTTTTCATGTAAGCTTAACTGAAAGGAGTTTCAAGAGTTGAGCTACTACTAACTAGCAGCATTATTCAGAGTCTCGTCAAAAACTAATACTAATATAACGTCAAGTCAAGTCAAATGTCTGTGTACATATTGTGTATCGAATGAAGGAGCGTACGTTCATCCTAATTGAATTTCAAAATTGTGTGCATTTAGACATTTGCTCACAAAAACGTTGAGTGTAAAGCGTTGCCAGCTGAAGAGGAAGGAAGAAGTAGGAGTGGAGTGTAGCCCATGTTCATTTAGAATGCGGAGAAAATGAGTGAAACTTGGAAAAAGAAATAAGAAAACACATGCAAGTAATCAAGTGAATAAAGCAAAATCAAGAAGAAAATCAGCAATTCCATTCTTAAGTGGTTGGTTGGGAGAAAAGGGCACCATTTCGCATATGAAATAGATGGAATACTAAAAGCCTAAATAAACTTTGTTAATAGAATTGGAAAGGAAAAGCGGGGTGAAGAAAGTCAATAATTGAGTCGATCATTTTCTCTTGACTAAAATATGTACAAAGTTGCATGTGCCCATGACATGACTTGCCACTTGCCTCTTATAGTTTTCTTCAAGAAGACAAATTTCCAGAGTTTACTTTGATGATCAGGGTTGGTGGGCGGGTGGCAATAGGCTAAAATTGAATATAGCTTTAGGCTTTTATACTGACTTATTGCTGTTGCTATTTTCAAACACTTTCATAAAATTTCAATCGAAAAGCAAGCCAGCCACTTAACTCCAACTTGCACTTGCTCGCTCTCTTTTTCCAAAAGAAGAATTGGATTATCTTAAAATGAATTTTCCACTTCACTTTCCTCAGATATGCTTAGTTTACAAGAGACATTTGTCATTTTGTAGCTCAACACAACACATACATATATACATGGTCGATCTAGTCTAGCTTACAACCGCATCAGTCAATGTGGAAGGTTGGAATGCACAAAAATTCTATTCCAATTACATTCTGCATTATCAAAGGCGCACTTTTGATGCTACTATACCGTGTTCCAAAGCTGCAATATCTTTTTTGAATGATACAATTTATCTGTGTTGAGTAGAGATGAAGAAGCCCGGAAAGCTTCTTATTATTCTCATTTTCTTTACTCGGTTGGTTCCTTGTGCTGTGTGCATCTTGTTCGTCTTGTGCATCCTATTTCATTTCCCTTTCATTTCACCTTCAAAAAGATAGAATAGAATGCACTTGTACCAATCCAATATACCACAAGCTCTTCAATTCTTGTCAGAAAAAGGGGAAATGGTGGAATACTATGGCTGTGTATCAAAAGAATAAAGAAGGCCAATCAATATCCATCCATCGGATCTTTCCTCCTTTCGCACTTCTCCACTCCCTCTCCCTCAAGAGAGCTTCATCTTGTCGTCTTTTACAAGTTGCGTAACTTAAGTGGGAAATTAAGGGAGAAACTCAATTTTCTGATTACCCTTTCGGGCGCTTTACCTATTTACTAAACATGACATGAAGTAAAATGCCAAAAGCTTGTGGTACAACTAAACCATATATCTAGAACTATACTGTAGTCAACCAACCCCGTCTGTCTTTCATCTTGCTCAAGTAATCTGAATCGAATTTTCCTGGGTCTCGGGAGGTGCACGACAGAATGAAACCATGCAAAAGTGCACGTGAAACAGTGATTTCACAATGCACACACTATCGCCTACTAAAGTAATTGTCGTCCACGCAACACAGTATTATTCTCTCCCTTTCTTCTCACACTTTTTCTCTATGAAAATAGAAGAAGAACTATGGGGCTCAGAAAGTAAAAACATTTAGTGAGTGGAGTCTGTAGGGAAATTGTTGATCATCTTCGTAATTCTCATTCCCATTCCTTTACATTTTTGGATTGCCCATGGGAGAAAAAATATCTGTGGAGGACAGAGAGAGAGAGAGAGAGAGAAGGTCTCGTGTCTCTGGAGTAAAACCGGAAATAAACTTCCCTTGTAAGGTTTTGACGCTTTTGTAAGTAGCCTTATAAACGTGCCCTGCACTTGTGACTTGGGAAAGGGAGAGAAAAAATGGAAAGTTAAGTGGTGATGATGATAATGATGATGCTATGTTGAACATTGAACCATCTTATTATGCTTCATCATCATCATCATCAGTCTGACCAAAAATGAGATAACAAGAATTCTCCCTAGGAAAGGAGGTGACATTGGACAGGACAGGCAGGAAATTTCCCTAATTTTGGAATTCCAAAAACGGCTAAACTAAAAACCCTCTTTGAAATGAAACCGCAGGGAAGCCAAGCCAAAGTTACAAGAAACAAGAGACTCCGACTCTCTAAATAACAAGAAGAACAGAAGCCAAATCTAGCCAAAAAAGCGGCTTTTTAGTTTAGACTGAGATTCCTTATTAGCCATATAAGTTCATAATGTTCGTGTGCGTGAGGATGAGTGTATTATTTTCACACAGGAAATTTTCTTCGTGTACTCGCTCTTTCTTCACGAAGCCAAAAAGTATGCCGCAAAGTACGTGTAATGTAATGTCTAATTTTCTTTGCCAACATGCATATCATAATGTAAAATGTACATTCATGGTGGAGGAAGAGGACACAGCCGCAAAGAGACAATGAATAACAAACACAACGTCAAATGAAGGAAACCGGGAACTAAGTTGGCTTCGTTTTGGCTTGGCTTGGCTTCATTTCATGAACAAAATAAAACTTTTTCTCAAGTTGCATGATCATAAGACCCGACTTTTTATAGGAAAGTAGGAAACCCGTATGATAATGATAAGATGACGCGATAAGGAGATAATATGCAGATGTGATGTGGGGTGCTTAAAAAATTCGCTGAACGAACAAGGAAGATGAGGTCCAAAACTTTTTTTCTGTATAAAACAAATAATGTGCCCAGTCCAGTCCAGTTACATTTTCTTCTAGCAAAGCATATAGCATGGCTTTTGATGGTGAACCTGCTTAAAAATTACCTCATGTGATAGTAATGTCCACTAACACCACAGAAAGGAAGAGTTTTTCTTTGGACAATGACGTGACTTATACAAACGGGTTTTTAATTGCTTCTCGGCTCTTTTTCCTTCCTTTTCAACAAAAACTAAAAGTTTCTTTTGGTCATCATCCCCTCCAAAAAAAATTCTCATGGAAGGAATACTAACGATCTCATTAGCTGTATGAAGAAAAGAAGTACGGATATATAGACAAAAATTCAAACATCCAAACTCAAGGAAAGATTACGTATATAGTTTAGACGTGCGATCATCCTCATTTTTTAAAAGCTTGTTTGTTTAAAAAACATGAATGATAATGGACACAGTTTACAAACAAGTTAAAACCAAACCAGGCATCCCATAAGCCACCATGGTGGTAGTATGATGATGATGATGATGATGAGGTTCTCTGGGTGCGTGGGTATCAGTCAGGAACTTTTTTTCATGTGTAGAAAAGAAGAAGAAGGCATATCGTAAATTCATCCTTAAGTATCGACATCGACACAATCACCACATTGCAATTGCTGTCATTCACGAACAAACTATTATGACAGTGAAGGAAAAAGACAATGAAATTTTCTTGGTGAATTTAGAATGCAAAAAAGGACATAAAAAGAACTGTACGCAGTCCGTGAGGATGGTGATGATGGTGGTAATTCAAATGAATTTTACAACTAAACAAGGTAGGTGGGCATTCAATCCTAATGTGTTTAAACAAGGTTTGCTTTGGTGTGCGCAAGCAATAAACATAAAAAAGTTAGTCACGCAGCACATTTCATTGTATTGAATAAACACACACAAAATGATAATGGGAAATGGGATAGCATTAAATGCATTGAGCATTAGTTGAATCTTTGATTTCATGAGACTATACAATTTAGATGCAAAGGGCACAAAAATCCATATCAATTCCTCTAAATCACTGCAACATTTCAAAGAATCAAAAAGCCGGTGACATTAATTGATAATCTGAAATCATGCTCGCCGATGATGCATCCTATTTTGCTTGTCGCAACAATGTCAAAGGCGCACATTCAATTTTATTGAATAGTCCAACAAAATTTATGTGGTGGCTCGCAGCTCTTCTCCCTCCCATGTGGAATTTTATTGGAAGTGTGGACTTTACATTTTCACCTTTTCAAAATTTTTGTCTTGTCATTATTCTTATCAATGGTAATATTATAAACATTTGGTAAAAAGAATTGCTGGGAACATGCGTATCTCTGGACTCTTCATCACATCACAGACTGTCTCGTTGACCTGACATCATTAGAGAAGAATGACTCCCTATTGTAATCTCTGACACAAGGATGTACGTACTTTCTATAAGGGTCATCATCATCATCCATTCTATCCTCCAGAAAAATGTGATGCTATAGAAGAGTAGTAGTACAAGACCCCAAAAATATTCCATGCTCCTTGCTCGTTAGCGTTACTTTTTAACAGAGTAATTTATCAAAAGGAGAGGGCTCACTGTTTTGATCAGTTTGATTCATTTTCAGTTGAGTCTTGTTGAGCACACAACAGTTGGTACACACAGTTCATATTTCTACCTGCATGATGTTCATGTAGCATACAATACAATTCAACGTAAGGGCTCACAATGATATGGAAAAAAATATGATGTGACTGTCTTTGACCCGAAACACAAACAGCAGGATGTCTTTTTCCATTCTTTATAAGGGTATATATGGGATCATGTTTTGTTCAAAATGAACTGCTGGAAGTAAATAGTGAACTTGTAGAAGGGAGCCTCATGCTATGAGTCAAGTGCTCTTGGCATTTGGTTTCAACCAAGCCTTAAAAAATGGATTGGGCACGTCACCCAGCAGAGAGCCCTTTTACCCTTTCCTGTACCTTACCCAAAGTTGTTGATTTACCTACTTATGTAGATTGGTTTGGCTACGCTACGGTGTGGCTTGACGTGGTGGCTGGTAAAAACTGAATGTTCCAGATTCTTTCTGGAGAAATAAAATAGTTTCGTCTTGAAACGTTAGACAAGGTCATTGGTATTTTTGTTCTGTACAAAACGATGGGATATGAGATTCCTTCTTCAAAGAAAAGTGGAAAGTCAGTAGGGAGATGACATCAGAAAAGGATGAGCTGCTGGACTCGACTGGAAGAACCAAACTAGAGTAAAGAATAGTATATCGTATCGCATATCGTATCATCATCATTTATCCATCGTCATTCTTTTCACGTTCCTATTTTTGGTGAGGCAGAGCTGAATGTATTTTGGGGTTGTAAATCCCAAGGAAAACATACAAGTACATGTGCTTTTTGTGCTTGTTTTGTGTTATCATAAAGTATCATCGTTTTGTTCATGTTCGTTTTGTTGTCTGTGAGCATGAGCATCTCGATAATTTCCACCCTGACACTTTTCTTCTTCTTCTGAGCATAGCATCATCATCATCATCATCATCTTGCATCTGTCTGTCTATTAAAAGTACTTTTTTTTGGACTGGATCTTCCAATTCAATTCTACAAGTGGTCCTTCAACTAATCGTAAGGGTCTCCACGGGAAATCAAGAAATGATGTATCTCTGTCCAGCTGCACAGTGTGACTTCGTTTGATCTCAGTGTTTAGAAATACATACAAAACGATATATTATGGGAATGCATGGGATAGGATAAAAAATGTGGCTTCAATTTTATAAGCATTGTTATTTTTATTTCATTGGTTTTGGCTGCTACCTTTTGTTATTGTGTATTCGTATAATAAGGGAGATTTTTGATAAGGTGGGAAGAAAGGTGAAATTTTAAAAAGTTGCTTCTAAAATGGAATCAACAGTTAAAATAAAAAAAGTTGAAGCAGTTTCTAAGTGGGTTTTGGTGGAAAATTGGTTATGGAAATGGGATATATAGAATGCGTTGATTAAAGGGTTATTTTCTTTGCAGTTTGTGTGAGTATTTACCTCACAAGCAGGGGCAATTTAGAGCATTACAATTAAAAGCGGACAGTGTCCCTCTTGCTTGTTCAGATGCAATCACAATTTTGATATGAAGATTTCAAGTTACAGGCTCTGAAATCAATTGGACATGGCCATTAATTTGTTCTTGGAATGGACATTTCCCATTTCCTTTCGTAACTGTTAAAACTGTAGTCTTATCTGACGATAAATGGGAGAAGGCGTCAATTTAATATGCATCGCTTGGTTTCTTTATCTCTCGGTTGCTATTTATGTACACATTTTCCCATTTGTTTTTTGTGGACGGAAATAGCATTATTGTCAGCTGCCACAGCTAAACCACGATCATCCAGATAGCACATTATTTGTTACAACCAGCAAAGTGGTCTGTGTTCTCTTGTTGCAAAGTGCTTGTTTGAATGCTTCAGTGGATCGTTTTCTAATTCTCGAATTATGCATGCAATTTTAATGGACAGTTTCTCATTTTTACACATCTTCCAAAACCCAACCAAATAGACAATTTCTTACCAAACCAAACACCACACCAGTTTACCAGCAGTGTAAATCACTTTTTCTTTCTTTCACATATATTATTATATTTATTCCATCCAGTTTTTGGACCTCCTCGTAAGATCTAATTTATGTTCACAGGTAGAAGCCTACTTCATTATGCAATAGAAAAGAAGAACACAACACGACACACAGAGGGAAAAAACTACTTTTGGCGACTCTCTCGCATAAACAACCATGTACAAAACATTAAAATTACATTGGGTGCAACTTAATAAGACTGGAAATTCATTTAGCCTCGTACGTCTTTCCTAATGGACTTCAAGTGGAGCTTACAAATGCTCATACATAATATTATTACGAAAAAGCACCCTTTCTACCAACTCTCCAGAAATTTGGGCACATGCATGATGGTTTCTCGTAAAAAATTGAGCAACGTTGCGTACGTTTCATTTCCATTCACATGCCATCAATTGAACCCTAATAGCCGTATAAATAAATGAATCCGTATCTATAGATAAGTCTCACTTTATGGTGATTCTGATCTATAGATTATCGTCTCTATGGTATAAATAAATAAATTCTCCTCCCTAGATCAAGTTATCCAGGATAACACATTTTGAAGTGATCTTGAGAAAGGGATCAGGATAAAGTTTCGTATAAATAATCAAATTTTCATTTCAATCATAATTACTTCTTATCATCATTACATCTTCACTTCCTCTGTCAAACCAATTCAGTTAAAAATAAAAAACACACGAATGCACATAAAAACGCGAGTTTAGGGAAGTTGTAGAGAAGTATAAAAAAGTTATTGAAAGCAAAAAGACTGATTTTGGAATTCATTCAGATTTTTTGTAATCAATGTACACTTACACGTTGTTAGTAAAACGCTTATCAATAGTAATAATGATAAGCCAGAATAGCATAACAGTTTGATTGAAAATAACCAGTCATACACATACACAAAAGAAACCTAGCTGGCGTAGCTTGTTTTATGAAAAAGAGCTTGTAACAGTAGTATGATGCAAAAGTTATGCATTATATCGTTTTTTGAGGTTGTATTTGAGTTTACCATTTTGTAAAAAGAACTTGAATAGTATAAAAACATGATTTTTGAATTGGAAATGATACACATTATATTTCATCATCTCATAAAACTATGTTCGCAATGAATGTGACGCGAAAACTGGATGCACAACATGTTTAAATATGTTTTTATCAGAAACAGTTTCCTTGTTACGAAGTGGTAATCGTACCTAGGGGGGTAGATCAAGATTTTGCATCCTGATCTCCAGATACGGATCACTTTCTATGGAAATCGGACATTATTTATAGGACTGGAAATCCTGATCCAGAGATCACGATTATCCTGATCCTGGAATCACCATGACGGATTATTTATACGAAAAGTCATCCTTATCTATAGATGAGAATTACATTTTTCATTTATTTATACGGCTGTAAGTGGCACACACAACACTGGAGAATTTTTTTTTCTGTAGTTATATGTACCTATATAAATAAAAGCCTCAGCAACGAGCGTAAATATCTCATCTCCTAAGGTAGCAATAAAGACTCATTTAAATTACTGCTCGTCTTGGTCTACAGGTGTGGTCCATAAACCATAATAATAATCATACCTGCTCACAACGTTAGCGTAACCTTATATAATATATATGCAAAAGAGTAATACAATATAATAATGGCATAGCATCATGGGCATAAAAATAAAGAGGGATCCTCATTCTTCTTCTTCATCTTTTCTTTTTCCTCGATATTGTGTTATGTAAATGGCCTTTTGGTCTTCTTTTTCCTCTCTCTCTTTCTACAAATCACAGGTGGACTTTGAGCCAACCAAGCCAGAACGAGTGCCATATACCTTCTCGCGCTTGGTCGTGGCTCACTAAATCTCCTGATATTTATAGCCTCATTTAGTATCATGGGCAATATTTCACTATTTGTAATGCTATACTCTTACCCCATACAAGAATGAAACAAGATGAGTTCTAGTCGAATGCAATTTTCTTCCAAAAACTTACAAATTTACTTTAACTACGAAAACGTGTAGAGAGAAACACTTTTACAAGAGAAAAATGGATTCATCTTGAATCTCTCTTGTTTCATTCTTTTGCTGAAGGAAACAACTAACGTGTAAGTATTATTACATGTTTACATATTACTGCTCCATCATATCAACCATTTCCTGCAACAAAATGCTTCAGCAATCTGTTACGGCTGAGAAAGTTTCTGTTGTTGTTTCTTTTGTGCTGCTTTCTTCACTTCACTCTCTCAAAAAGAAGAAGAAAACTTTCATTTTGTGCAGCCAACTTTTATAAGTTTGAGTCTGAGCTTGCATTCGTTTTCATTGATGCACACACACAGCGGTGAGTGAGCGGTCTCAACATTTTCTGAATAATTTTATACTCTGTATGCTTTTACCAATATTTTATTATGATCCAGACTTTGCTTTTGTACTTCTGGAATTCATATCATATCACTTGACATGACGGGCCATACACTTGCAGTCAGTAGCTACATAGTATAGCTGCACATGACGATCATCAAAAACTTTTTTCTTCTTCTGAGCGCTCAGACAACCAATGAGTTTCAGTTGAGTATTTTTATGTAAAGTGAATTACAATGAGTTTGTAGTTTGTGTATGCTTGCCTGCTTCTGGCTGCATATATCGTTTTAAAAACTTTGAGTTTGAGAACAGCTCAGAAACAGGAGCAGAAGATGAATTTCCCAGCATAGCGTAACTGTAACTATGCATGCACAGCCATGAAATCTTTCCGATGTGCTCCACCAACCGAATCGGAGACTGCTGGAAGGAAACGTGGAAATGGAATGGAAGAACACTTCTTTCGCCCATGATGATCATGATGATGATGTTAAGAAAATAAAAATGGTATATATATGTACCCACTACCACTGGTGTGGTTGGGTTTGAGAATCAGAATCAGCGGAAGTATTTTTAGACGACAGCAGCTTGAGCTTACTAAGGAGAGAACAAGAGGCGAGGCAAGATATTAGAAAAGAGATATAAATATATATTTTGTATTCAATTGTGTCACGTCAGGTGTGACCATTGCGTGGTTATGTCACACCTTCAGACATCAAACCATAGCACTAAAATATCTGAAGCAAACTAAATCCGAGAACACAATCATGGCTCGACATATGGATTATAATAAGTATGAATACCAAAAGCTTAAAACACTCACTCCTCTGTTCTTTCACGTCATGTTTCAATGTGAAGGGCCAACATTTGTAAGATGTATGTGTATGTCTTGTATAGCAATGTAAATTGTAATCGATACCGGTATCAGTTGTCTCATCTCTCTTCTTGGAGTGTAGATGTGGTCACTCCAAACTCCAATCCTTGCGTCCTCCTGCTGTGAACACATTTTCTTCCTTTACATAAGCTTGGCATTCTCACAATCACAATATGTACGTTTTGTCAACCTGAACCATCATCCTCATCATTTCTTGGCTCTTCCTATGTTTTTGTTTTGTTTTGAATTCGCAGAGAGAGAGAGATGAGTTGAGCTGAGAGTATCAAATATTCAAAATGTTTTTACAAACTTACAAAGATGAGAATCTCTTCCCTGTGGTCATTGTCATTTTTGAGTGTTTTGTTGCAGCAACGGCAACATTTAATCTGCATATTTACATGTACATAACTAAAACTCTACACAAATGATCCCAAAGGAGACATCAGCCTCATTTATCAATGTGTATAGTTTATGCATACGAAAGAAATTTAAGATGGGGAACGAACGGTAAAGGAATGGAATGGAATGGGAATGCAAAAAAGGAGAAGAAATTTACGATCTCATGTTCTCAAACTATTATTATTATTATGAAGATTTCAATTACAAAAGCTAGGGAATGGACGAAACCTATAGGTTTAATGTATATACGATACAATGCAACGTACATAAGTACAGTGTCAATGCAAAACGAATAAAAAAATAATTTTTGTCCGCATTTCCTTTCCCGTATTGACCATTCATCTTGCATGATGAGATGAGCTTTGGCTCTGTGACTGTGTTGTGTTGTAGAGATGAATAACAACACGAAAAGATCTTCTTTTCTCTTCTCCGTGTGTGGCTATCCAATTACAACTAGTTCTTATGTTTTCGTCTGTGTAATAATTTTTTTAAACTCTTGTCAAGTTTTGCATTGCATGAAATGAGGAGACCCTTTGTTGGTTTCTTCTTCATCATTAAATTTTATGACTCCTTTTGTAAGGGCTCCCCGTGAAAAACAATTGAAGGGGTCTTCATGGTTCATAATGGTTGCGTATAAATTTTAAATTGTTCTATAGAGTTTAAATTTTAAAAGTCAAAAGTGTTCCATTGAGCATCGGATTTTGGCCGACCAACCGACTCTTTTTCAAACATGCAAATAGTACTTGTTCTCATTTGCATTTTACATGCTCCATGTCATTAGCTTCATGTGCGGTTATACAAAGGTATACATATACATGGACCATGAGCCACAATCAAGATTGTTTTTCAGTTCGTAATTGTTACACTCGCGACTGGAAGATCATGTTGATGGTGGTGGTGTGGTGAGCATAAAATATTACTCACAAAGATAACTCACCATTGCATTTACATTGCATGCACGCAAGCATGCAAACAAACATGTACATAGTTGTCCATATCCATATCACTAGCACAAAAAATATCATTCGTGGTCATCTCCAATAAAATCTTAAGTTCCAGATCAAGAAAATTCCTCAGGTGAACACTTGAATGCAAACTGCACCGTAATGCAGATCCAAATCCGTAAAGTAAGGACAGTATCATGCTGGTTTGGTATCATTAATTTCTCCTTCGTCATCATCAACCAAAAAGGTGAATCGACCAAGCCAAGCATAATATTTTTAACAAGGAAAGTGAGTGAGGTTAAGCGTGACTGTGACTGCTGGATCACCTTCGTGTTGGGTCTTGGGTTCAAAACACAACAGCATATAAAAAAAGAGAAGAAGCAAGTATGAGGTAAGCAACTTCTTAAAAACTGATACAAAAAACACGACAGCTTACAGCCCACAATTCATATTGTTGGCAACCTTTCAATAACAATTATTTTCATAAAAATGATGACTATCAAATTCGACCAGTATTTACTTTGATTTAACAAGAAAATTGCTCTATTAAGTAATACTTTTTCCCCTCTATTTTGAATAAGTATGCATACACGTTTACCACCACTACCACCATCAAACCCATCAACCCTGGAATGGAAGATTTCCATCATCACCAATTTTCGTTTGAGAAGGGTTTTAATGATAATGCTATTCGTCATCCAATGTGAAAGCTCTTCTGTTGTTAGTTTCTCAACACGGCTTTGTTTTGTTTACTCAACGAAAACTTTTTATGCCCCTGCTCGTTCATTTGAACGGTTTCAAGTTTCATATTTTTTCTCTGGCTCTCCTTCTTCTTCATATACAGAGCCTCATTTTCTTGTCAAAATTGTCAATATTGTTCTTTTGTCATCATCATTTTCTCTGTCACAACTCTCAACATCTGACACTTCTCAGCAGTCAGGAGGACATAAGCGTTTGTTATCGCTTCAGTCCTCCTCTGGAGCAAGGCAAGTAAAATGAATAAATACAAATGTGCTACTTTAATATTTACGAAGAGAAGAAGGATGATGATGATGACGATGAGTAAGTAACTAACTGCTCACTCTTTCAACATCAATATTAATACAAGGGAGCATAAAATCCCTTGACAAAATACCAAATTGTGTATCTAACGAGAGAAGAAGTGCTCATAAAATCTCACATTCATTCAGATTTTATACCATATTTTCCCCATTATCAGCAGCATAATCATCATCACCTGCATATAACCATATCCCATCCATTTGAATGCACTCTATTATTATTGAGCTGTTCTTCTGGTGGCAAGTCATGGCATGGCATGGCAGGACGGACGGCAGAACACGTAACAATGGATCAACTAAAAGTGCGTTTTACTTTACCTCATACTCTACTCTACAAGAAGCTTTTCCAGTAGTAAAGTAATAATAATGTTTACATTTTTCACTTCACTTGGCAAACAAGAATCGGAAAGGGAATGCGGATGACGGAAGGGTATTCTTGAACGAGGTGGTGGTACGTATTCGTATTGGCTTTGGGTTCGGAATTGGAGAAGTATCTAACGATAACTAAACATGGATGAATGCGTTCTAGAGTTGGATTTGGAACATGAAAGGTGTGTAAATTTGTCTTGTAAAGGTGAAGCTCTTCTGGGAGGCTGTTTGGGTAACTTGGGATTATACTTTTGTATAATATAGATATAGATAGATCTATACACATATTATGTTGTTATTCAACATTCAAATCAAGTCTTCAGAACACAATGTTCGGTTCATTGTGTCTAGAATGAAAACAAGAGGGACTGGATTGGAATGAATCCCTTTCCTCGTTGCGTCAATCTTCCATGAAGCTAGGCTCGCTTGTTGGTTGGTGGTGTACACGCGTACGGGAACGGAGGAAAGGAAAAAATACGGTGTTGCTATTGCTTGACAGGAAAAGCTGTTATGTCACAGGTAATGTAAATACAAAGTACAGGTGACTAGTTCCCATTTGTATTGTTAGTGTCACAGAGACAGTCACAACATTACGGCTTGGAAATGTTGAGTAGGAGTGAATGGTGAAGTGGAGAGGGAATTTCTCTCGTGATTGGAACAGTGACATAACATGAGATGCATGTTTCTTGAGGATTCAAGTGCAAATTCAGTGGGATTTATGGGGGAAATTTGTTAGTAGTTTTTACTCTCAGGAGCTGTTTCATGTAGACAGTTACAAGGTAATCAAACGTCATTCCCTGTTGAGGGAAAGAATATTTTTTGCATTGAAATTTATTAAAAAGGCAAGTGCATATGTGTAGATTCAACGAAAAGTCGCATGTAATATTGAATGCTGATGTGAAATGTAAATATTCGCTGCCACTCATAAATCGACAGCTAAAGATTTTAATGCATATCCCAGCAGGTTGATGTTCGGACCGACTAGAGTTTTATTAGTGCCTTAATTCAGTTGACTTGTGTCAACTAACTAAATCTTTAAATCCATTTG
The DNA here is from genome assembly GCA_964034955.1 of Orchesella flavescens. NCBI lineage: Eukaryota > Metazoa > Arthropoda > Collembola > Entomobryomorpha > Orchesellidae > Orchesella > Orchesella flavescens. Next base: position 11,927,607 of record OZ035958.1, on the reverse strand, counting down.
CCCTGGCCTTGCCCTGCATATTTTACTTTGTGAGAAATATATTTAATTTGGTAAAACAGAAACGCATGTACACGTACAGTATAATGAGCTCCAGAAATTCATAAAATTTGAAGGCTACAAGAAGTTTAAGGAGACTTTTCAGCAGTCTTGCACTCAATATATTTCAACCATTCCATTTCTAACAGTGATTCTTCTGGTTAGTGTACATGACGGGCATTTGCTATGAAATTGCTGTGAATAATCCCCTCAGCATTGTTCAATGAAACGAAAGAAAAAAAACGTTCTAAACGAGCCTATAAAACAAGCTGTATAAGGGATTGCTGGTAGCAGTTCCATATTATTACGTAATGCATGTATATAATGTACTTAAGCATAAGTTGCGTACTGACTGAACTGAGATCTGCTGCTCCTGATACCATGTTCCGCTGACAAAACAATTGCTCCCGAGTAAATATGCTCATTCATGCATTCTTGAAAATGTTCTTGTGTGAATGTGAATTTTCTCATTCCCTTTATATCTACACCTACACCACCAGTTTTCAACGATACCATTTAAGCCAAGCGTATTGGAGCAAAATCACGGAGTGGATTATGGAGTAAATGTTAATGCATTTTATGTTATTTCACAATCCATGAGATTTGTGAAGGATTACGTGTGTAGATTTTTATGGGCACATGTCTTCACATATGATTTTGGGTAGGGAACAAGGAACGTGAAAGGATCACATCCCCATGTGTGTTTATGAACTACCAAAACCAATGTATGTACATACTTATGAGATCCAGAAATGTTTTCTTAAGGGGATTTCATACTTATTTTATGACTTCCGGTTTCCCGGTGAAAATCCTTGGTAAAGTAATGCAATGTAATATATATTTGGAAATGTGTAATACAGAAAATTTGAAAGTAGTGGTGATTGACACAAAGCTTGTCTTCTGCTCTACCGATGCCAACCAGGCTATTTAACATGTCCAAAAGCACTTGCCGTTAATTTTCGTAATGTTTGTAATAAAGTGGGGAAAACAATTTTCTTGGGATTTATCAAGTTCCAAATTGTGTCGGATGGAATAAGGAACTGTATATCAAGATCAAATCAAAAGTAATCTGGAGGACTGTTCCTGTCTATTTCACATTTCGTATCCAAGAGTGGAGCTGAGCTTGAGAACAACTATTTATTTCCGTTCTGTTTTGTAGTCAGTTAAGAAAATGCATGTCGGCTTGTGACAAATTAGATGACAGAAAAATTATTGCTGGCATTAGTACACGTACCACTCCTCATTATTGGTGCGTTGATGCGGAAAACTTTTTTGTGCTCAAGTGTATCCGCATCCCAATTTAACTTTTGAGAAGGGGCTAAAAATGCATTCAAAATCTTTTTATAACTGCTCGATCATTGCTCATCCGCTTCAGTTTTCTTCGTTGGAGAATTTCTACCACCACCACCAGCAGAATTTTGTATTAGTGCAACATTTTCAACAATTAATTAAGAATTTGGTTTATTTAGACTGTTGCACCTTTGAAACATTTTGGTGATGATAAATGAAAGTAGTTCATTATCCAGATCGGTTCCATTTCTGTAGGAAAGTGGAGGGGATATATATAGTATCTCGGTTACTTTCTTCTTTAGAAATTATTCACGATCCACATTTATAACAGTAATGATCATCATCACCATCATCAGTTTTAGCTCATCATATCATATTTCTTGTCTTGTGAAGACAAGTTAAGAAACGGATATGAGTGGTTGCTATAAAATGAGGAGACCATGCAAGACCAAACCCCAACTAACAAGCATTTCTCTGCCCGTTCATCGTTCATTCCTTCATTTCACTTTCGGTTCGCTTGCCATCACATCACATCGCTCCCTCAGCTCAGCTCAGTTCCAGTTCTGTTCTGATAACTCTGAAATCATAATGAATAGTCAGTCAAGTATAATTTTCTCGGGAGATTTTATCAAAATCACTGTCACCCATCATCTTCATACTTTTCCCATATACATATATATGAGCCTACTTGGCTTTCGTATTTTTCTTAGCTAGTTTCTTTTCCCTTCTCCATCCACATTTACCACCCCATATTCACTATTCCGGCTTAGCTCTGGCAAAATAACAAAATGACTGACGGTTTCTGTCGTTCCCATTATAAAAAGTGCCATATAAGCCGAAATAAGAAACAAGAGAGACTCAGACTTCCACCACACATCACATCACCATCATCATCATAAAAGAAGCGTGCCATATAATATACCAAATGCTTCAGTCACAATTTTTATTATGCCTTCTGGTTATAAACCCCTTTGAGCTATAAACATTTCTCGTGAAATAATAAGCAAGGAAATTACAATTTTTAGTCAAACTCAAAGAGTTGAAGCATATACATATATATATATTTTGTAGCTATACTATATAAGAAATTGGCTGTATGACTGTTATAAAATGGTTTCACTATTTTTGCTTCATGTTTTCCTGTCACTCAATTATAATGCCTATCAACATCAACCGAAATAAGCAGTGCAGTGGTACTTTCTTCGTTCTCATTTGTTACACCATAGATGAACAGCCAGGGTTTTGGCTTCAGCTCACCATTTTTTGAAGAAAATCCAACCATTTTCATATTATTTATATTCCCCTTTTTGTGAGCACATGACAGAATGAGTGAACGATAAAAGTAAGGTTAGTTTTCTTGCAGTGAAGGAAGATGAAAGTTGACAAAAACATCTATAAACTCACTTCTTGTGTTGTTTCTTTTTTTGTTTTTCCTCGTGTAAACTTTTTTATCTTTTTGTTTTGTGCGTGCTATTTGTATGCAAAATGAGAGTTGGTTGTTTTATGTTCTTTGGTTCGATCTAAAAAGTGCGTTTCTTCAACCGTTTTTCTTGGTTGATTAAGGGAATTATTAATTAGCTTAAAGAGTCCTAGACTACTCCATATCTTATACCTACTTTCTTTATTGGACTCTATAATGAGCCACCCGGATATATAATTTTGAGGATAATATGAAAGTATATAAAAAAAATTCTCCTGTTTTCTTGACTGACTTGGCATGAAAGAGGAAAAGACAAGGAGAATGGGGAAAAGGAAGCGATATAAATTGCTCTAATTAGCTAGAACATGCAATGCAATGAAACAATGAGAGTTGGTTTTGGTTGACTTGAAACTTTTTTTTTTATGGAAGACGAAGGAGAATAGAATAGCCAACTAGTTTTCTAGTCGCTTTTTATTATTGCTCAAAACTGTTTCTGTCTACTTGATTTTACCAGACCAGACTTAGAAAAGAAAGAATAGAATGGAGAAGTAAAAAAAAGTTTCTTTAGTTTCACTTTCCGTTTAATTCTGTTCTCTGTCTCGTGTATGTGTGTGTGCATTGACTATGTTCTTTTATGCCAAAGCGACAGTTCTTCTCTTTCTTATTATAGAAGAGCGTTTGCTGGCAAATTAATTTCTTTTGTTAAAAAAAAGAAGAAAAAAAGAATTCCTTGAAATCACAGAACAAAAGACTGAGAAAGAGTAGAAAAAAGTCAAACTTCAAGAACCAACAAAAAAATCTTTTTCTGTCATATAGTTTCGGTTCTCCTTTTGTTGCTCACACATACAGGAAAAAAACTGAATGCAAGGTTTTTCACTTGGAGAAAGTGAAATCGGATCGAAGTGGAGTATTTTTTTTTGTTGGAAAAACTCTGTTCTATATTGGAGCATGTACGTACACCCATGAATATATTGTCGATGTATAAGTATGACTCACTGTTTTATAACTTCCTGTTCTACTTCACTCCTCACTACTTTAGCAATTTTCTGATACTTCCTGTTCCGGAAGTGGCGCAAAAGATTCTCATCATAAGTATAAGTTTTTCTGAGAGATGTGCTTGTTTTTGCTTATGTCGTTCTAGCTGTATACCAATATTTCATTTCTACTTAACATGTTTCACCATCATCCCTAGTAAACCATGAAGGAAGTATGTGATGGGATGTGCTGATTTTACGATCGCAATTATTATGTAATCCCCATGAAATACTTAGAGAAAAATACATTTCTAACAACCCGTCTCTTTGGAAAGCTAATGAAATGCCCATAAAACCTAATATATTTTTCAATAAAACCCTCCAACGAGTCAACTTGTGTAATAATAACATTTTGTTTGTAGTTACATGAGTTGTTCTGCTTCTGCTCCCATTCAGTTTCCCTTTCTTCCTTCTTTGAAAATCACAAGAGGAATCTATCAAGCAGGGAAAATGAATGGGGGCATTGAGTATACAATATGTGACTGTGTATGACTATCAATATGTTGTGTACATGTGTCAGACCAAGCCATTGTATTACAATTTACAAAGCATTTGCAATAGGACAATGATTGAACGACAGATAAAAAGAATGCTCTTGGGGCGATACATCTTTTCCCTTGTAGAAAACGAGAGAAGCAGCTTTTTTTTGGAGTTTTATGGAAAATGCTACAAAACATTACATTAGATCAAACTTACTTGTAATGTGCATACCTCCGCACATTTTTGCATTTCCTTTTCAAGTACCAAAAAAGAAGAAAGAGAGTGGCTTCGTCGTTGGGGGTAGAGAAAAATGTGGAGAATTGGGAAAGAATTACTTGACAAAACAGAAAGAAACTGTATGTGTGATATTACGTTTTGTGTTAAAGTGCGTCAAATAAATATATCTTGTTTTCTCCCCTCATTTCATTTCATTCAAATACAAAAAAAAGTTTCCCCAGAGTTCCCATTTGCTCCTCGTTTTTCACCTTTTTTATGGCCACAAGCAACCAATTTTTTCCCAAAGACTTGAGCAGTCCCAAGACTCAGCTATTGTATTATAGTAGTAAGTAGATGCAAGTCTAAACAGGCAATAAAAAACTCACGTCAGTGAAATATCTAACCATGTTGAAGGACATTCAAACAAGTGAAAGTCGAAGAAATGACGGTGGAATGGAACGGTAGAATGCAGACGGATAACTGTAAAAAGTAGGGAAAAGTAAAGTAGAACATGTGAATTTCACAAAAAGTCTCATAAAATATTTCATATTAAGTTGAATGTTGAATACGCAACAATTTTCCGTACTTCAATTACGCTCCGTTCCGTCCGGTGCTAATTAGGATAATTCAAAAGTTGGCCAATTTCTCTTTTATCATTCATAATTTAGAATGAGAATTTTATGTGTATAAAACTCATTATGAGCAACTGTACAAAATTAGCCAAGTTACGTACTTACATAGCTAGAGAGTATGTACGTACATTCTATAAATACACTCCAGAAAATAATTTGACTTTTAGACTTTATGATTTCCGCTCCCTTTCCCTACTCTCATGTTCCTAATAAGTTATGAAGTAGAAAGTAACAAAAAGTAGTAATAAACCACATACACACCAACACCAACGTGAAACCAACATGAAGCTTATCATCATCATACGAGCTTATTTGCTGTTCTGGTGAATGAGCAAAATGAACAAAGTTTTCAATCTGTCCTTTCACCGTGTCTCATTTTCATTTCAGCTGTCAACATCATCATCATCATATCCTATTTTAAGTAAGGTACATGTGAGTGAGATGAGATGGTCTTCTTTATACTCACGTGTTCTATACGACATACTCCCTTCATCCCTTCTCCTAAAAAGCTCATAAAGTTCATCAGCTACCGAGTTAAAAAGTTAAAAGCATATTAGGGAAACTATGTAGGTGGATACATGGTAGATATCTCTACCCATCTATTTTAGTTTTTAGTGCTGAAGCAGCTTCATAACTTTTCCACTCTCAACTTTAGCTCAACTCAACTTGACTCTTTCTCTCTGGTAATAATAATGCATCTGCTACAATTTTATCCCTTTTTGGGGAGATCTATAATGAAAATGGAAAATGATTGCTTCATCATCAACATCATCAGTCACAACTCACCGCACCGTTTCATATTCACTCATTTATTGATCCCTATTTCATTTCATACAAATATTACTGGCTGGTTTGTTTCCACTTCTACTTTCTACCTAGTTAGCCAAAGTAAAGCCAACCTGGTGGTGTGGTACGGTATTGGTTGGCGTAATGCATTATGAAATGTAACTCAAAATTTTATGATTTTTTGTCATGAATTCCACTCCTTTTATGAGACGAAATGCCCCTTCGACCTTATAGCTTAGACTGGATGAACGTTTCAATTTTGACTTTATGCTTCAATTTATACTATGCATGTCCACATGTTGTCCGCAACTGTCATTGTTCCCTTTTTGAGTTGGCCCTGGCCCACAAATGAACAAGTTTTTACAAAGGATCCTCTAATTGTATATCAGAATACTATTTTCTGTATTGTAGCATCTAAAACTGATGAATCGGTTGATACTTGTTGTGTCAAATCAAAAGAAATATGAGCCATTATAAACTTCCATTCATTCAAACAGATCAGTTATTATTGTTAATTTTGGAATTCATTAATTTCAAATTGAATGTCAGTCGTTTATAAAGATTGAATACACAACTCCACCGGACAAATGACTTGTCCTCAATACTCGTTTTCACGTCTTTGCTTCAATTTCTACGAAATTCATTCGAATTGGAATGACATTATTGTGGGAAGTCACATCCCAATTCACCCTATCTAGAATATTTTAAGGGAATGCATTAACTGCATGGCCCTTCTCTTTTATTCAACCCACATAATCTATAATGCTCAACATGCATGAATTCAATAAGGTCAAATGAAGTGACTTTTGATTTCTTATATTCCGTTCAAGTGCTAAATGGAAATTTCGGAAGGAAAACTTTTTATTGCTTAAAAAAATTATATGCTGATTGGTTTTAACTAGACCATTTTTAAATCCTTTATCCGTCCCGTCACACATGTACATATAGTTTTTCTTTTATAGAATGTACAAGTGCTACTAGCATTCAACTCAATATTTAAAGTGTGAAGTGAACTCTCCAACGAGAAGGACCCTCATCTCCACACTCTCACAATGATTTTTAACTCTCGTAATAAAACGCTTTCTTGTTTCGCATTATCGATTCAAATTGGATTTTTATAAGAGCCCATTTCCATCCAGTAAGATAGAGAAGAGAGAGAGAGTGTGTGTGTGAGAGAGAGTCAACCGATAAAATTACAAAACGTTCTCCACTTTAAAGTTGAAGAAACCTAGTAGCCTTCCGCTTGCTTCTCATTCTCCTCTCTTCAACACCATTTTTTGTCGCTTCCTTTTTAAAGGCTTCTTCAAAGAGAGGAGAACAAACACAGAGTAGCAGCAAAGCAACAGAGAACATTATTATTTCGTCGAGTTCAAAATTGGAGTTACTGGAGAAACTAGTTTACACAGCCACGCCAAGGCATACACAATTTCTACATGGATATTTACAAAGGTCTTTTGTACAAAACAACACTTGTCTCCTTCATTTTATTCTGCGTGTCACACTCAATTCCTCTGATTTCCTTGTACCAAATCACCAAACCCAAAAGCAAAAGTTTGCTTTGGGATTTCATTTCACACAGCGCGATACCATACCAGGCTAGCTGAACTGATGGATCAATGCATTTGTTCTTGGAAACATACTGATTTTGACTAGCTGCATATATAGATCTATCTATCCATCCATTCATTCATCCCTCAAAAAGTACAAAACTTAATTGTATTTACTTTATAAAGAGGGAAAATTTCTCCTCAGAACTGGTGTGGTGACAGAAAGCAGTAGTGGCAGTGGAAATGGAAGGAGCAGCAGCAGAAAACTCAAAAAATAAGGATGACTCATTTGATGAGATCTTTTGTCATTTGAGATTGTCGAATAGAGATGAATGATATGGTAAAGACTTTACTATGGGTTTGCCTCTCTGTATTTTCTGGACCCTTTTTTCCTTCCCTTTTGAATTGCATACAGATACGCGCATACGATACGATAGATATGGTGACACATTAGAGCTGTCACTTTCCATCACACTTTGATGCCTTTTAGTGTTCAGTTCAGCCTCCAAATCCAATACTTGTTAAATATGACGGAGAAAAATAAGAATAAGGAAGTAAGTGGGAAAAAAGTATAGAGATTTTTTCTTCTGCATGTGAATGTAATGTGATGTGTTGTGATGCGATGCGATCTTCTTGAAACGAATGAAGCAGAGAGAGAGAGAGCTTGTCGGTTCATCCGAAATATATACACTGAGATTCAGATGAAGCCTGTCCTCCTCCTGCCTGACAAACTTGTTTACTTTTCAGATACACACTTTTTTCCGTCTCACTCGTCAACAAAAACTCTATCTGTAAGCTGGAGCATATTATGTGCGTGTATGTGTATATATATTTATGCTGTTAGTAAAGTATTTTGGGTTCTACTTGAGCAAAACTAATTTTGACAAGCATGAATCACACTTGGAGACTTTAGTTGGAAATGATAGCAAACTGGATACATGTTTACACAAAGATAAAAGGGCATGGACATCATATCATCATATCAATTCGTTGGATACAGACAGACAAAATAGGTATAAAAATGGGATATATTTTGTTTCTACAAGAATCCACAAAATCCACATGATAGTCACTTCATTAAGGTCATATTATATCTTATTTCTCCACTTTTCAGATGATTTGACATCCCCTATTCCACTCTTAGTATTTACCCTGGAATTTTGTGGTCACGTTCTTTCTTTGTCTCTCATTTTGTATGCCTCATGGGTTATATTTTATATTTCGTTCCATTTTTATTATATTCAAGCCTAAAAAAAGTTTCCCCCACTAAGACACACGAGGATGCAGCGTGTGCTGTTGGGAAAAGGAGGATGCGTAGCAAATTCATGGCAAAAATGATTATTCCCTCATCAAAAAATGAATGTTTTATGACACCCCACAACATGTATAAAAGGACCAACCCAAGCCAAGAGCATTAGAATTTTATGCTAATGTACATAATGATATTTTTGTAGACGCTACACTAGAAAAAAGTGATGTATTGATGGAATTTGACAGTTTGATGAACCGAAAAAAGAAAGTAAAGTCTGAAACTAAAGGGGTGATGGAACGAAAGAAGAAGCGTCTAGAACCCACACATATATTTCCAGTATTTTCAACTTCGACTCCATGTCGATGTCGTGCTTCACTCCACTCACACTCCTCACAATCATCATCAAACGATTCCCTACATCTGGTCCATATCTTTTACCAGTTGGAAATGCTTCGAAGTAGTAAAAAAACTCATAAAACTAATGCAAATATTATGAGCTTGTGTGTGTTTTAGCAAGCACTAAAGTTTGCGCTGTGTACATATATTCGTGTATTTTCCACGCATCGAGCTGTTTGTCAAGAGCTGGTTCTAACATGATGTAATGTTATGGCGTGGTAGAATTTGGAGTAGTTAAAACTGCGGAATGCTAATTGTAATTGCAAATATGCATCTAGAACAGATCTACACAGAAACCATTTCATCATAATCGAAACCAGGTTGCTAGAGTTCATTTTATGTATTTCTATGACGGAGACACTCACGACTAGGAAGAGAGAGAGAGATCTGCATGTGCATTCACGCATATTATGAAATGATGACGGTATGATGGTGTGGTGAACCAATCGTATAAATGCCTAGAGTTCACTTTTTTCACGAATATTTATACTAAACTGACTGACATACAGGAACACATGTCACTGTCATACGGTGTTAGTGTAAGAATTCTGTAATATTAAGAAAGATTTTACATACTTCCGTCCTCGCAAGTTCGAGGTTCAACTTTGGTAATAATAATATCTAAAATATTATGCTTGTACTTGTACGAATGTCTATCCAGCTTCATCTGATGGTTAAACGCAACGGGAAGGCAATGAGATTTTATGCTGAGTTCCTTCCCGTGAAGCCATCAACAACTAAAATTCTGGAGTGCCGGATTGTATTGCAGTTGCGTGCTTACAAAATGAAAAATAATCTATAGTTAGATGCATTTATCAACACAGTTTATTTAAAAAGAGAGAAGCACCTTACTTACTCAAATACAAGCTATAAATTGGGAACATCAACTTTTAATTGTTAATTGCAATCGCAAATTTAAAAGGCATTGATAATATGAAAAACGTAATAAAACTTTTCGTGAGCTTGTTGACGGCATTTTTCTCGTGAGGACTTTCTTCTACAAGGAAATGCGTATCAGCTCAAACGAACGCGATTACCGGAAGGAAGGAAAAACTCAGGAAAAATGCCAACTTGGTTGGTGGTAGCTTGCACATTTCATTTCATTGCATTCACGCACATTATCCAAATCCAGCTCTTGTGTAGTTTTAGTTTCCTCAACTAATTTTCGGTATCAACATCAACTAACTCCATTTCCAAGTTTTTGGCCACCCACAATCCACAAGCAAAATACACATAAAATGCTTCCGTGGAGAGAAGATAGATAAAGAGTGAGAGAATCACAAGTGAGCACGTCTTGAAAATGTGGAGACATTAACAAGAGATGAAGATCATCATGAAATGGGAATGGAAGGGGAATCCAAAATGGAAAGTGATCAGCTCAAATTTTGCCTAAGCTACGTTCTATGTGTTGTGGTAAATCTACAAACATATGCATTTCTGTACAGGATACGTATGCATTATAGTATTGGTTTGGTATGCTAAACTCCAGAAAAAATATGTGGATCCTCAAGAAAGCAGCTGCTTTTTCCTTTTACCACTAAGATCATCAGGATAGCATCAACATCAACCATTATCACAAAATAGAAGCATTCGTGTTTATTTGCTACAGCCATATAAGCAGCCTCTTGCCATCTTTATACTTTTGCTACTCTGCACTTTTGGACAGTTGTTCTCTTCTCTCCACATTCAAAAAAGTTTTGTTAAAAAAGACAGAGGAAGCGAGAAGACAATAAGATTCCGGAAGCTGGAATGCAACCCAGCACACCATACCATACCAGCAACAGTCATCATCATCATCAAAAGCGCTAAAGACAATAGGAATGGAGTGCAGCGTAATGCAATGAAAATCTAATGAGTATATATATCGACAATATGCATGGATAAAGGAGGCTGTTACAAAACTACTAGCAAACTATAAACTCGCTGCCAAAATAAAAGATTTGGAATCTAGTGAGGAAAATGAAGGGAGGCAAAGCCAAAAGTCAAGCTGTGCCTTTGCACATTATCCACAATTTTTCTTTAGAGCACACTAGCTCATTTCCGTTTTTTTTGTTTCTCGTTTCTTTCTTTCGTAATGTATAAAAAGTAGGCAGAGTTGGAGAACTTAGAGAGGACGAGCCGTATTTTCCAATAAACTTCACCATTATTCCCCGTAAAGTCTTTGGGATATCATGAGTCTTTTTTTTAAGCTGTGAAAATTCCTCCTCCTCTTCTTCTTCTCCTACCTTCTTCCTATTATAACCTTCAACACAGTCAACATATATAACATAATATAATATAATACAATCCAAATTTTTTTTCGGCTTAAGAAACGGAAGGAAATGTGAGGAGCTTAAGATTCATTTCTATTTTTCCCCAACACTTTTTTATTCCGTGTATAGCAATACGATGTAAAGTAAGTAATGTACAGTATTATTAGTGTGGTTGGTTGCTGATGTTGATGTTGAGGAGAAAAAAAGAAAAAGTCAGAGAGAAATGTTATATATATATATGCAGTTAGAGTTGGCAGTGCTTTGAATGGAAATGAATGACTTGTGCACATGCACTATAGAGGGCAAAAATGTGTTTTTCCAAACTCATTTTGTGTTTCCTCCAAAACCTCATTCTTTAGACAGTAGACTGGTCTTTAATCCTTTTATCTACATTTTCTTGTTGTTTATGTGTCATATACACAATTCCAACTCCTTTTTATTTTCTTTGGTTCCCCATCATGTCGTATGCAATGTATGCATGTATTTATGTCGTGGATATATATACTTATTGCAAAGAAATGCATATGACTTCTAAAGACCAACATTGAATTGCTTTGTTGAATTGAGCGTCATGTCACTTCACCACCGAGCATATTTGTGCTGACGCTGACTCTGACACTGACTGGCTTGGCCTGGTCTGGTCTGATAGCCGTCTTGTCTCCTCAGAGTCTAACAATTCAAAAAGTAGGAAAAGTTTTTTTCTGTAGAAAGACCTCAAAGTCTCAAAAGCAGAGCTCATGTGTTCATGTTCACCTCATAAAAACACCCAGTTTTATTTTCCCATTGCAGTTATGTTATGTTAGTTGAGCTGAATGTCCAAACCAAAAAAATAAACGGTCTGTTTGCATTGCTTTTTTTTGGGATATTCGATCCAAAAAGTTGGAAGGAGTTGAGTCGTTGAGTTAAGCAGATAAATATATGTGGATGTGGACTCGGACGGTATAAGCTTTTTGCTGGAATAGCAGCAGAAGGAAGGAGGCGATGGAAGACGGAAAAAAAGTCCACCATCATCAAAGTGATGTAGAGCAATTCCCAAGCGATATATACAATTTTGCTCTGCAAAGGATGCAACGTAAGAACACAGCAACACATAGTTTGACTTGACATGATCGGAAGAGAATGTAAAAGTGGATCATGGATGGAATGGCTTTTATACTTTGAGATCATGTGGACAGACGGACGGATGTTGCTTTGAATTGGAGGAGGAAAGAAGAGTATAATTTGGTAAAAGGGAAAATCCTTCTTTTTTCCTGCTGAAAGTGATTGAGCGCGAGGCTCAGCTGCTACTACTGCTGCTAGTTTCCATTCCAAGCTAGTCTTTCAAAGTATATTTTCTCAGTGTAACCAAAACCAAATCTCAATCTAGAATCTGAACGAGCCTTTTACCATATTGCACATTACATTATGCTATCCTATATATACATATACTAGACTTACCTTATATCAACTTTTTGTTATGCTCATTGTCAAAGCAAAAGGTATTAAGCTAAGAACAGAAAGCGAGCAGTTGGCTCAAATCAGTCAGTCTTCAATCATTATTCTTTTTCTACTGTCTTTCCTTTGGCTTTGGTTTTGGTTCTTGTTGCTTTTTCCGCATCTCTTTCACAGACAGAAAACCAAAGCAAGACAAAACGAAACCAAACGAAACCACTAAGAAAAACTCAAGACAAGGGAAATGGGGAAAACGACCGTAATTAGATTACATTTATTGTGTGGTGAGCTGTTAAAGGGTCAAATTCTCTCCTTTTCCTTTTTAGTTTACTCCCACACACAAATATATAGTATGGGAATGGAGGAAACATATATATCTTTTAAGCTGGAAGCTGCTCTCACACGCACAGGAAAATGGTGGTCCATATGGTTTTCAAAGATATAAGGAAAGGCTTAAGGGTTTTTACTGTTATTTCGCCGAGATTCTTTAGGATTTAGCGTTTGTTCGTGTTCCCGTCTCAATCTCAGTCGCACTTGCTGCTAGATGCTAGCAGCAGAGCTTTTGTTTCATCATTCGTCTAAAGAAAGCTTAAGATATTTTAGCTCTCCTCCGGCTTCCTTTGTTTCGCTTATTCTCAAGATAAATGGGAGAGGTGACACTTGAAGGGTCAAGTGAAAATGTCACGTTCGTGAGATTACTGCTCGACTTATACCTATTTTTTGTGGAGGATTTAGAGAGAGAGACTAATCATGAAATGTGAATTTACTCATGATGATGATGATGTTCTAACAGAGTGGCTTAGATAAACGGAAAGCTGGGAAACAGATGTGATATTAGATGAGATATATGTTGGATTTGGATGTTGGATGTGAGGAAGATGGAAGACTGAAGACTCGTGACTTATATTATTAGTGGATTTTATGAAGTGGAGGAAACGCTGTGGCTAAACTGAAGGTTTCTACTACACAAATGATGACTCATTACTGCTTTTTGGCCTTTGGTTTGGGGGTCCTTAATTTGGATCCTAATTATACGCACATTGCACAACCAACATCTGTATAAACTTCAGTATCCTTGTCAGAAGAGATTTTCAAAGACCTATGTTATCATTTTTAATGACATTTAGAAACATGGCATCTTTTACTACTACAATATTGAATTTGAGATTGATGAGTGATCGATCTACTTCAAACAAGTGGCAGATCATAATTTTAATCAAATCTAAATATTTCATCCACTAATGCAACCTTTGTAGTGGAACTGCGTATCAGTATAATAAATAGCTTTCTCAATAATTATATAGTGGCACTGATCTATAATACATTGTTCCAATCTCGTTTTCTAGTCAACATTGTTGATTGTTGCAATGAAGGGTGATGGCAGTGTTTATTGTCGAAATACAACCCATAGCACTGTACCTTCATAAATGGAGTAATCAAAGAGTTGGAATTGCAGTTCATTTCGACATATTCAATTTCAACGTAACCTGTTCCTATAAATACATGTGAGAATTCTATTAATCCAACGGATTTGCAATAGCTCGCTTTAACCGCTTGTCGGGTGTAAAAGGCAATTGACTGACAAGTGAGACTGCCAGTGCCAGTGAGCTGGATATTTTCAATCCTTTTTAGTTAATATCGAAGTCTGAGCAAGATAAATATACATCTAGATACATAAAAAAATGCACAAACGTGGCCTTTTCCAAGCGATTTTAAGCTGAGCTAGCCTAATAAAATAAAATAAACTTTTGTGATCCCTTGCTGTTTTATGGACTTTTTGCCGGCTTACTTGAATGTGAACTAGGAAGGTAAGGTATATATGTCGCGGTTCGGTTCATTACTTACATTCATGCCTAATTTTACTACAAATATCCAGTGAGTCAGTGTCTGGGATATGTTACTCTTCGTAAAAAGCAATATCGTAGAATATACGATGTATTAGAGCCTTCCTGAGTTTTCTGTTCTTTACTTGTTCGTTCCCACTGATTTTTATGACCGGAGATGGGACGTAAAAAAGTCACCAAAAGTGATGGTAATAACAAGAGATGTATTCTACTTTCCTTGTTCGAGCAATGAAAACATTGTAGTTAACGTAGCCTGTACTGGTACTGGTATAAATAAAAATCTTCCACAGGAGCAGCGTACGGACGTAAAATCACTAATGAAAATGTACGATACGACACAAGTGACTGTGTGATATAATGGTTCAGTGGTCACCAACCAAACCAAAGAAATTTCAAAGACCCAAAAGAAACATAAACGTAGAAGCTTGAAAGATATTTTTTTACTGATCGTGAGTTTACTTTATTTAGCTAGTAGGACTTTCTTCATTATTTTCAGTTTGCTATGTTTATGTAGGTCTTGGTATATTATGTATCCTACCCAAAAAACCAACTTCATTAGCATTAGCCACACACTATAAACTTGAGATCATAAAAATAATACGTATGAGCTTACTCTCAGAAAATATTCATGAAGGTTTACACACATACAAGTACATCTACATCTACAGATTTCTTTGGGGTTTAGTCGTTTAATACATTTGTACAGTGCTCCGTGCATTTTTTTTTTTAGAAAATCGCTTCAGTCACTTCGCGGTTTAACAGAATGAGAGGGTGGGAGGTTGAATATTATGATATGATGTGTAGTAAAAAAAATGTGTTTTAGCTTGTTGGGGCAGATAGTTTTGACAAAGGCTGAAGCTAAAACAGTGCAGTGGTAGTAGTAGTGGTGATGTTGGATGATAATTATTAGGACTGTCTGTGGTATTATGTGAAAGGGTTGTTATTTCTTCACCATTTTTATTGTTCCTCCCTCATGTCAAAGAAGGCGACAGAAAGTTTGCTTTGCTCTTGAATTGAATTGATTTTACAATGTAGAGTCTTGTCATAATAATCACACCCGAGAAATTCAACTTTGTTCTTGCTAAATCAGCATTCTCCTTGTGTTCTCTTTGTTTTTCTAACGATTAAAGCTGTGTGAGATTGTTTCATTGTTTTAGCCATGTATATTTAAATTTTAAATGGTTACGTTATATATTCTCTAGCAATTGATTCCATCTCCAAATCTGACACTATTTCTTTGGTCATCAATCTATAATTTATATAGTAATATAAATTTACGTAAAATGTTGGATAGGCGTTTTAATGCTTTTAAAAACAAGCACAACATGCAAAATAGGTGAAATTGAGAAGTTCATATTTTTGAAAATTCAGCATTAAAAGTTATTTGCATGTAAAATATACATTTACTGCAAAACACGTTTAACATTTGACCTCCAGCGACAAAATGTTGACAAGCTTAACGGAGCTTTTAAATAATACGCTCATCATCGCATTGTTTGATGTTGATCCATTTCCAGATTATTTCGACCGTCTCTCTTTATCCAACTCAAATTTTGGGCGTAGATATGAAATCCATCAGACTAAACTGAACTCTGATTCCTTTCGGGTAAACTTTCATGTTCCCCACAAGTTTAGCCTTGAAGCACTCATCAAATCAAACTCCTGTTTACAATATTACAAAGTTACTTTCTGTGAAAGTCAACTAAAGTTGCTTGTTGCAAAAAAAAATCTTCAAAGGCAAAAACTTATAGAAGTCAACCCAAACCATTTTCATCTGTATCATAATAATATGCCGCCAGCCAACAGTCTCTCTCTTCTCTCTTTCTTTATTTGCTTTACATATAATATCCATAAAACACACAACAAAGAAGCAAACATGTATACATTAACGAAAAATAAAATACATTTGCGTATAAAATAGCTATATTTTATATTGCATTTCCTTCCTCCACGCGTCCAAGCACTCATGCGTAGATCACAACTACAAAACTGTAATTTAGAAGCTGGAATATAAGAGAGAGAGAGAGATGGATTGAAGCAGTTTGTAAGAAAGGACTAAGCAATCCATTTCAAAACTCTCTCATTTCAGCCACACATTTTGTTGTGTTGTATTCAGCAGCACAATATCAACATCAACTCACCCAAACAAACAACAAGTTCATAATATACAAAACGCAAAACTTGCTATCACCATCATCATCATCACGACATGATGGCCCACTATCATATCTTTCTTATGGCAGCATTAGAATTTTCTTTTCTCATTTCCCTTTTTTGATAACCTACCATCACATCACATCACCATCTACAAGAAAGTATATTGGGACCAGACCAGACCAACTGCTGCAGTATATCAGTGTGCAATGCAATGCTCAACCCTTTTTTTGCTATGCACATTATATGTGTGTGCATTACTTCACAAACCCAAACCACAAGACAAGAGGGTAAAGTGGCTCGTTTAGTGGCAAAATGAATGGACAAGTCAGGCACACAAATTACCTGCCATATAATCAAAATGGTATTTTCTCCAGTCAGAGAGCCCGCAATAAATCCCGAGATAATCTCCTCTCTAGATATTTTCTATATACATGTTACATACGCATGTTTCAAATGGAACATGTGTTTCATGTGTTTCTATGCGTGTATAACTAACTACTACCTTTGTCCACCTCATTTCCCCATTCCTTTTTCTCTCCCTGCAACAAAAATGTGCATATATGACTAAAGTTCATTTCCTGAATAATAACAACAGCACAACAACTTGTGCGTAATATTACATTGCCAGAAAAATACATCCTATTCGGTGGACACAATGGGGTGCCTTTTTTCAAGCGAGAGCAACCAGTTGCAAATACTGAACCACATGCCGAGGTGGTATGGTGGTAGCCATTTGGTGATGCACTGCACCTTACAAAAATGCATTTCCTCTTCTTCACGTGCTTACGGACAGTCAAAACATCCAATTATTTGAATTACCTGAGATTATCATTGTTCCTTTTACGTCACATATTTTACAGGTTTATAAAGACAGACGGGGTATAATGAATGGCACTTACGCTAACTAGCCTTCTTTCTTCTTCTCCATCTTCATATCCTCATCATTATTATTAGCGTCTTCTGACACACTGCTGAGAAGGAGAAAAGGGCCGACAATTTCCTGAACTTTACTCGTGTTCGCAATTATCCTCTTTTCTTTGTGAACTTTAAAACTCAAAGGAGACCAAGACCAACAAACTAAAACACAAACAACTTATAGCTAGTAAATCCACATCCAACAACTGAAGAATTTAAATATTTTTTTTATAAAATGAATGAATGACTACATTACTTTATCTATGCTATTTAACACTTGGGGGAAATTTTGATATGCAAATTTGGGCTCGCTCATAAATAAGTGGTCTCAACAAGCTTTTTATGGTGCGGTGGTGTAAGTTGTAAGCGTAAGTAAAGTAAAGTATCCGTATCTAAAGTGTGTTGAATGAATGTTGGATTTGTATGAAAATTACAAATTGCTTTCTGGTTACTTAACTCAATTTACTCATGTGAGTTTTAAAGGGTGAGCTTAAGAGCAAGAGCGTTGTTGTATTTGAATCCAACAAAATATGTAGCTGATTTTAGCATTTTACATCCCAATTTCATCTTATCATCAACACCACCACCACCACCTAATGCATTCATTTACTCACAGTCTTTCATTTAATTTTAATTTTTTTTTTCAATTTATTATACAAACTTTTTCATCATAAATGAACATTTTTTTCTCTTCCGACGACCTGTCAGCGTATATCATGGCTGTCCATCTTCATGATATGATGACATATGTACATAATATACAAAATTTCTTGAGTAAGAGCCAGAAAAAAATTTAACACTCCCATCAAATCGGATGTTGTTGATGATGATGTTGTTGTTGACGTTGTGCAGACGAAGAAAACGCCAAGATTATGTCCGTCCCGACCCATGCCATTATTGTTTCTACTTTTTCATCTTATCTTGAAAAGCATTTGCATGATAATATCCATCCATTAAGTTTTCATTAAGCTGTTTATTCATGAGAGAGTTTAGTAATCGTATATACATACATGCACGTCCATCCAACCGTCCAGCTTTTATGATTATGATTACTTTACAAATTGTGGGAGATGGATGTTTAGAAAGTATGTGAAAATGTGTCAAAGTTTCTCATTATTTCCATTTGGTCATTCGTAAGAGTATATAAACCATTACTATTACAAACTGTTCATTATGAACATTTTATTGCCATTGTCGTCTACATTTCTTAGCGTTTTCCTAAGATAGGAAGTCTCTCTATTTAGCATAATGAAGCTGGTATTCATTCACCCACAAAGAATTTATTGTTTGCAGTGCGAACTTGACTGGAAAGGAATGTGTTTTTGATGCTGCTGCTGGAGAAGAAGAGGGCGAGTGGAGTGGAGCGATAAAAAGGGCATTGTTCAAGTTTATATTATATAATATGCATCATGTGCTCATTAGCAAAAGCATTTTTTGTGAGTGTGAAGAAGCACTGTTATATTCACACTGCAGGATGCTTGGAGTCTGTCCAGCAGAGAGGATTTTGAATGGAGAAGTGAATTCAATGTTGTGTGGGTTATAATGGGGTCGTTAGCATGATGATAGTGTTGATGATGCATTTTTTTTGTTATCATCATAACATAACATGCTCTCCATCTCCATCCAAATCCAACAACTTGGCTTGGCATGTGTCTCATCTCAACTTTATGTCCAATGTCATGCATTTTTCTTGACGTCTTTTTTTGTGAGCTGCTATATGCTGGAACACTTGTGCTTTGCTCATAATGTAATGTGTGTTGTTGCTCTACTCTGTCTGTTGCTTGATTGTTGAACGGGAAAAAGTGAATGAAAAAATGTAGGGTGGATTCGTATTCCCTTCATAATAATCATTTTCAAGTGCAATACCGGCTTTTTTATAATATGCTTGGTTTGAGGAAGCCAGAATGGAATGAGGAAGATATTTTGTCTGTTAAACTTGTTACGTTCTGCAATAGTGCATGTCCGGCTGTTGAGTCAAGTCAAGTAACCACTCAAATACACAAAAGACTGACAAAACACACTGATAAAACATGATGATGATGATGATGAGAAGGACGGTGAATGAATGTGACGATGAAACGAATGCACTTGACGATGATGGAGAAAAAAATGTGTGTACAAGCGAGATTTGATTATTTATTTAGTTGGAAGGAAAGAGTTGTTGGAATGGAATTCCCTTTTAAATGAAAGTATCCACACCCCCATCCAAATGAATCTGTCTATATCCACATCCACTGCGAGTACATTCTTCCATTTTTTCAAAGGAAGTACAAATAATATGTTTGCAACTCTTTTTTGTGCACACAACTGTACAGTTTGTACTTTGTAGAACATGGAAAAGCATTATTACGTGATGTAGGCTTTGGACGAGTCATTCTTTTAATTCACTCTTTTTTTTATTTATTGATGTTCTTCTTCACACTTGGGTAATAACAATGGTTGAGTGACAATTGCTCAGTGAGAAAAAAAAGTATTTCACAGTTGATAAGATTACCTATAGGAGGGAACCAAAGTGAAAGATATTATGGAGAAAGGCAAAGGCAGATGTTTGGTCGTCCCACGCATACTACGTAATGCATTATTTGGATTAGAAACAAGACAAGAATAAAAGGGGGTACTATGACACATGGCATCTCTATCGGTACTTTATATTTTATGAATAAAATTCAAACTATTCCAAATTATGAGCCATTTGGAAAAAAATCCCAATAAGTTTAACACAACGTCGAAATATAAAACATTAGACAAGTATTTAAATTTACACTAGTCAGGTTCAATTAACATAGGTAAATCAAGAAGCAAATTTCGTTGACATCGTTGATCGATTTGATTGAGCTTTGATAAAGCAAGCTGTAAATGTTTGCGTTGGTACAGGGTATAAGCAGTATAGGCTTACTATGTACTACATGTTTGTGATTTTGTGGCACCTTGCGTAACATTTTCTATAAACACAAACACCATCATGTTTGTTGACACATCCCGTTATATCCATTTTATTAGGGAGCATAGCGCATTAGCATAAAAGTGTGAATTAAGGAAATGACTTTTTCTTCTTCTCTCTTGAAATCATCATAATCATCATCATATAAATGATAATGATACTAAAATGATGATCATATCTTCATAATATTTCCCATTATATTATCATGAATGAGTATGCATATTATTACCAGTTGGGTTGGCTGCTGTGCTTAGGAGCATATTGTGAGTGAAAAGTCAATTTGTTAGCTTTAGTATATAGTCAATAGTCTCTCTGTTCTCTACACACGTGTGTGTATGTTATCATCCCATTCGAGATATACTCTTGTTGATGTAGATTGTAGACTAACATAAAGAGAAAATTAAGTAGGTAATAATGCTTTTTAATGATGTTTGTTTTCCATTTGGGAAACTTTTGCCAAGTTTCGTATATGCAAAGCTGGGAATAGGATTGTGAACTTTGCTTCATCTCTCCTTTTTTCCAAATCTAAATGCGTGATGTGGTAATATGAATGAGCATGTTTTTTACTGAAACTATTACACATGAGAGGAGCCCATGAAAGTAAAATGGAATTCGCGGAAGTCGAGTCGTGATAAATTTTGTGACACTCCTCGAGCTGGTGGCTCCAACTCGAGCGTAGGTGAAACACGGACTGGCTATCCGGTTTGACTGGGGTTGATGGCTATCTGGGTTGTAAGGCCAGACAATGCCTCCAGGATTGGCAATCTGGGTTGTAAGGCCAAATAACCTTTCTTGGATCAATGAAACTCCCTAACTGATGACTTCAGCTCGAGAGTAGGTATGATGCAAAAGCTCGGACTGACTATCCTAGCTAATCATCAACTAAATGTAGAACTAAAGCTAACTGCCAAAAGACCCAGCAATTACAAAAGCTATAAGCCAATGCACAGTTACTTTAGCTATATGAGTCTACCTTATCCACTACGACTGAGCGACAATAACTGTAAAATATAGCACAAACTGATTATACTATAATAGAACAGAATGGAGACTTTATTAAACAAACAATTAAAACTAATTTCAGGTATACAGCAACCCTAGTTAATCCTAATTACAATTATAACGAAAGTCGAAACTACTAGGTACTTGTTAAGCAGTCGACGAACGGATTCTACAATGTTAAAACTTAAGAGAGACGTGACCAGTCGCACTCAAGCTCAAGACCAGAATCAGAGAGAGAATGATTTTCTACAGAAGAAAATCTAAGTACTAGACAAAATTATTACAAAAGGAGAGGTGCAATTCATCCTTGCCGCCTCATCCACACGCATGCCGAAGTTTCCAGAACAAACCGTACTCTGTACAAATACAAACAATTCATAAATCCACCAAGCGGCGTCCACTCATACAACATACAAGAAACGATATTAGATTAGCAACTATTACTTTCAATCCACTAACTAATAAACTTGACATCTAGAAATTTTGGCAAGGAGATATATTATTAAACGAAAGATTCTCTACAAGATAGGCCAATAAAATATTTTCTAAACCTTCACAAACTTTTTTGACAACTAACTTTACATAATGCATTATACAGATAAATTTGTACATAAAATATCCTAATGCTTATATCCTATTCTCCTACATTAACGGAGTTCAATACACAAAACAAATATATAAATAAAATCATATTCATATTCACTTCTCCCTCAGTGACATTTTGAATTATATAATGTAAAGTGTGACTCTTATGTACTTATATGAACACTTGAAGAATATTACTGAAAATAGTTTCCGGTTTGTTTCTCTAGTGCTTTTCAGCAGGGAGCTAGCATACATACATCAAAACAACTTGGGACTACTATATAGGAAGCCATCCATTTGAAAGAACTGGAGAACCGGCAGCAGTGGAGTGGACTATTGATCTTGAACCCACTTTTTCTTCTGTACAACCCCCGAAACCAACAACATGCTGTTTTAAACGACAACTGAGTAGACCAGCAATTAGTTGAAGATTAAGCTAGACAAGAAACAGTGAAAAGGAGGAAATAATGTTGACGCCAGTTTTCATTCAACTCATTAGCTTTTATTGATGATCTCGTTGTCAGTAAAGGGTGAGAAAGTCGTCGATACGTACGGGGTCATGAGCACAGATTTTGATTCACGTAAGTACTAACCTTATTTAAATGCAATATAAAATATGCATGTATGTACGCTAAGACTGCATATAGGTGATGATCTTGATATCACAAATCACTCGTAATATTTTTCTTCATATCATGATGGGCAACAATCCATAGATCCATCCACATCTGCTCCCATTTATTACGCCTCATTACAATTTCTTTCTTTCCGTCATCGCTATATTAGGATTACTCAAGAAGTCAAACTCAAATTTCTCAAACCAATTGACAGATAGAAGAAGTTGAGAAGTCATTCTTGTGCTCCCTACATAAACATGTTTCAGAACAAGCTGTGATATTTTTCTTGTCAATTTACTCATTCTGTGGAAATTGAAAACATACCTTTTCCACAAAAAAATAAACATTTTTACACGGACACGTAACGCCAAGCAAAGCTAGCAAATTCGATCATCTACCGGAAAATATATATCTCCGATTTGCTTCTGTTCACACAAGTTTAACGAGTTGAGAAAAATATATGATGGTAGTTCCAAAAGGTTATGAGACCGATATTAGCTTCCTAACATACGTGAAGGCTCAATAATGTCAGTCATTATTTCCTCGGTTGCACACGTACACTTTTTCTGCTCCAGGATATGCACATGACGACTTAGAGCCGGGAGCAAGCAGGATCCCATTTTTTATTGGATGCACAATAGCTTGAATACTTACTGTTATCGTATCGTTACTACATACTACATGTCCTATAGGTAGTTTGGTATACGATACGATACGACACCAAACCACAAAGGAAACAAGTGCAATGTTCAATAGTCAAGAAAATCAATTCTTCTCAATGAAATACATTCCTTCCGGTGGTGCGTTGAGAAAGAAAGGAAACTCTGGGAAATGTATGTTTTCTTTGTAGCATTGTGCGGTGAACAGGTTGAAAAATGGTGAAATTTTTCTTGGAGGATTGAGGATCTACACGAAAATCTCTTGTACGCATTTATCCAAGACAGTCACTAATAATACTAAAGCATATGAGTACTTTACTCACAGAATTTCTCACAATTTAACCAAGAATTTTCTAGAGTTGTAGACCACCACGAGTCTAAGCACAAGGAGATTTTTTCTTCCATGAGAGAAAATCCACAAGGTAATTTATATAAAGTAGTTTGGGTTTGTGCACCACCATAATGTGAGGGCAAATACACAAGAATTTGACACGGCACGTGCTTTTTATCCACAAAAGAAAAACACCTTGATGATACGGTTTTCTGGTTGAGTGCTTCCACTGACATAGACATACCATTTATCTATATGCACATGGTTGTTCTTAAGTGTTTTTGCTTATCGTATTTCTTTCCACTTCCTCTTGCCAACAGAACAGAAAATCCGGAAAAATATTTTGAATGTGGATTGTATATTGGATGCAATGGAACTTAACTGTATTCACATTCACCTTCTTTTTTTTTTAGTTTTTCTTGTGTTGTAGTAACGCAACAAACTATGCAAATCTTATTTCATTTTCTCTCTCTTCCTCCGGCAACACCGAAATCACTTGAGATTTTCACATCATTTACTTCCTCTTTTACTTACCGCTTGCTTACCACCACAGCACAGTACAATTCGGCTTTGGATTCCTTTTTCTTGAATATTCTTGCTAAAACGTGTGTGCTCGATCAGCTCTGCTCTGTAGCATTTTGGGGTAAACAAGATGATGCTATTTGAATTGAGTCAAGGAGGGGAAAAGGTCTTTGAAGTTTGGGTGGTTTTCTCTCTATAAATTCGTCTATTTTGACATCGTACACGCGTGTCAAGGAAAGCGATTCCGTCAAACAAGTTGTTTCCCCCATTCCAAATGCATTGAGTGGAAGAGATCAACATTTTGGGCGTGCAAACAGGAAGAAATGAAACAGATATTTAGATTTGAACAGAAAGTTGTTGTTTGGTATTCAATGTGCATCCTTCAAGTCTCCTTCTCTTTAGGATAAACTTAAATGATACACACGCAATATCACTAAATTGTTATTGCGTAAAAGTATATTTATTGTGCTCCTACACCAAACCACAAACAAATATATATATTTATGTACATATATCTTTACTGGGAAAAAAGTTCTCTCGTCACTCGTGAACAAGAGTGTTCCTACCAGAAATACCTCTCTTAAATTACCCTTTGTATTTCTGATCGTAATCCTACAAGTTTTTTTGTACAATTTTACTTGAACATTTGTTGTTATTTGTGTGAGTGAAGTGAATCACGCCTTCAATACACTCACAATCATGTCACACCACACCACAACTATGTATTTGTACTTATATATTGCATTGCATAACAAGCCGTAACTATTTGACTCATACTCTCTCCTGTCAATTGTCAATTGCCAAAAAATGGTTGATTTATCTTGAGAATCAAAAGTCTGAGAAGAGGAACTCGTGTGTGCATAAAAGTCAAGGAAAGAATATAAGCTTATTGCATCATTGCATGCTTAGTCAAGCTCAAGTTTCATACATACGAGGAAAGTTCCTTATGTCCTTGTGTATATTTTGTGCGTGTGTTATGTTATGCGTTTCGCCTTTACACAAATGATTTCTGGATTAGCATTTCACATTAGAATGCAACCCATGCTTGTTTCCTCCACCACGCTACACTTACTCTTCAACTCGATTGCGATTGCATATTGAAAGGAAGTGGAGAAAGGGAAAAGTTTTCAGGGGAAAAGTTTGTTTGAAAAGTGAAGGTTTCACTTTTTGACGTTTTGTATTTGTGTGATATAATATATAGGCCCTTCCGGTTGCACACAGCATTTTATTTTATTTTTGTGAAGCATAAAAGTTGACATGGTTGAATGGATATCAATTTATGAGAATTTAAGGGAAAGTTTTTCTCCATCATCATTTCATTTCATGTTCCATATCAAACCAGACCACAATCAGTCACTTTACGAAACCAACCATGAGTCAATCCAATGTATGCAATGAAATGTTAGGAAAAATAAAAAGTTGACTCCTTGTTAGCTCTCCACCACTTGTGTATAGACAAGTGCGAAAATGAGGAACTTGTTTGGGAAATGATTCATGACTGAAGGGCTCATCATCGTGTCGCATCATGTGCATAACATAATATGTATATTCTTTCATCCTCATCAAAAGACCGTTTCCAATGAGCGCATCGACATCAACACAATAGAAGACAAGAAGACACGACGCTTTCATATGGGCTCTCAAAGTCAGTCAACAGAACGACAAGGATGAAGGACGAATGCACAAAATAAAGTAGGGGAAAATAATCTCCCCTTCAGACAAGTTTCTGTATGTGTGTTTCGGATCTACCTATTTGGGCGTGCATATGCATTCATTTGAATGTAAGCTCTCTTAGCTTTTACTTTGTAAATACACAACAAGGCATACGTATTTTGTAGTCGAGTTTGAGTTGGCTTTTGCCTACTTTACTTACTCAAACATGAGGGCTAAGCTTCTTTATAAATTTGACATCTTTCGAAATGGTGGATAAGATGAATGCTTTAGTCAAATATTAAATACAACTTTTCTCTCTCCTTCCTTTTAACTTGATGTCAACTATTTAAGTAAATGTCAGTAGTCAGTGGGTTGGTGGTGGTGGTATGATGGTGATAATTGAGTCGTCACTTGCAGGCATATCTACATATTTTATTTACGGGTTTGTAAGTGACAAAATGACGAAGGCACATTATGACAAGTGAACTTCATCAATTTATAATGAAGCAACCGAGAGAAATATGAGAAAAGGACGACGACATGCTGTTCAACTTTTGATATGTTTGAAGTTGAAATGTACTGCGTTTTTAACTTCAAAAGGGAAAACGGAGAAATATATTGAATATTATTGTTTAATTGAAAATTAACGATGTCTGCAACAAAAAACGCCATTGTGTTCACAACTGTGAATTCAAGCCAAGCCATCAAAAATTGATGTCATAAAACGGCTGTCTAAACCACTTCAAACTCCCTTCCAGTCGTCACAAGCACTTGCTTTTTGCTGGACGGACTCGGAAGTAAAAGGTGTGAATAGACTTCATTAGTGATGTTCTACTTGTAACTGAAACGAAATACAGGGTATTGTTGATTTGTTAGCTTTCCAGCCTTCACGTGCATGCTATGCAATGTTAAGTATACATCAAGACATAAAAACAAAATTTACGACTTCTTTTACAGCTTTCAAGACTGGTTTTCTTAAAATGGATTAAAAATAAAAACGTACACGCACTTTTTAACTACATTATGGCATGCAATGCACTTTGCAGCCGCATAATAGCAGTAGTCTGTTGGGTGGAGAAGGAAGTATTCAAAGTGGTAATGAGTGATTACTTAAATCTTAATTCTGTGTGCCCTCCGCTCTGACCCATATAAAAACTACTGATTGAGTTAATACCATAATCCGATGAATTAGATGAGTATCAAAAGTATGTTAAGCAAATATATGCACGTGTGCATCAAATGAATATGATAAAACACATGCATGGATTTAGTGTATGCGTGTAGCCAAGCCACGCATACATATTATAGAATTTTATATACATAAAAGTTTTTTTTAAGCTTTTAGATCCCCAAGTGTACGAATGTGTTATTTCACAGCAGCTGCATATATGTATATTGCATGCAGTAACAAAGTAACAACAGTAGCATGCACAGGCTTAATTCTGAAGGGGTTTTAAGCTTATAAACATATTACTCCCAGTCAGTCAGTCACTGCAGTGCATTGTGCAATATGATTATGGCACAATCATACTTTTTTGTTTAGCCAACCCAGCCCTCTCGCCTCGAATCATTTTTCTCTTTCACGGCTCATTTACATTTTAATGAAAATATGAAATGTAATCAAACGGGGATTATAATTTTGTATAGATGGGCCTGGTTAAACCAACCCAACCTAACCACGACTACTACATGCTGCACTGCACTGCCTTCAAGCTTTTCGTTACTGTTTTGAAAGCATGAAACTCATATTTTATTTTATGGGGGTTATGTTTGATGAAGACATTATAAAGCGATGGGATGTGACGAACCAAGTTTGTGGTTAAATAGAAAAAAATGCGTACACGACTTTCGGAATTGCTTTCCATTATTCATTTGCATAGTTAGTCGTCATAATCCAAGTAAAAATGCAGGTTGGAACAAACAACAAGCCGTCAATTTTTTGCGACCATTGCATTGCATTTCCCTAATATTCTTCTTTTTTGCACGTTTGGTTATTTTTTAGTGTGGACAAGCGAGTTACACATGGGTCCCGGGTCGAAAACGCTTCCCTCCAGCATCGACGAGTATGAGCCTCCAGAGGAGGATTATGAAGATGAAGAAGACGAGGACGAAGGGGAGGAAGATGAAGAAGATATTGAAGCCGATCACTCCAATAACAATCGGGAACGTGGAGGCAGCAGTGGTGGTGGTGCTGGAGATGGAGGCTCACACATCAGCCATCATGGTATGAACAGTGGTGGAGCTGGTGGGGACACTTCATCAGGAGGAAACGGTGGCATCATCCATTTTCATAACGATACCACGTCAACAAACACCGGTGGTGGCTCAGGGTTTTCAAGGTAATATTCTTATAGGATGAAATCCTTTTTATTCTGAATTATGTCGTTTTTGGTGCATTCTATATATTCCATCCTGTTCAATTTGTATTCATTCAAGGACACCCACAGCCACAGTTTTTCCTATACTCCTACTATTACGTTGCATGTGCATCAGGATATTCCCATTCAATCATAACTTATCTTTCCTTTCAACTTTAACTCAAGAACGAAACCTTATATCCGGTATTCTTGTAAAAAGTTTCTCAAAATATAAGAACCATTGAACCCAATGCAATTTTCCCAAGAAAAAGTTCAAGATCAATTGTGTGGGAACAAAATTTAAGGAAAAGAAAGTTCCAAAAAAGAAAATGTTCTTGAAAAACTCTCTCAGAAGATCATATCTTTTAGATCGTTTTGTATAGTACATCCTATCGTATCGTACATCCCAAAATTTTGGTATTATTCTACGTGAAGAAAGTTTCAAGAAAATTGCACTCTCTTCACCAGACCAGCAGCACTACTACTACTACCATCTCATTGTCTTCCTTTTATCGTTGTCATCATAATCGCCCACCATCATTTGAGTTTCTTATGTAGTCGGTCCTCTGTCTCAAAGAGTTTTTCAGATCATACAACAGTCTTCTTCTTGCCAATGCTGATGATGATGTCATATGCTTTTACTTTCTCCTTAGTCCTTTCAGAAACTTGAGAATATTGCCATAAGATAAGTGACTCAATATCTCCGTTCTATGCGTTTTATTCATGGTGTATGAACCAAGTGTAATGCTGTCTTTCGTAGTAATCATCATCTTCTTTATCATAGGATCATATAATATATTATATAACGTTCTTGGAAACTATATTATACATTTGGCCTGTTTGGTTCGTATGTCGACGATCATCTTCATTTTCTTGGCTCCAGTTTGACTGAACAGGGTCGTCGCTTCCGTTTTGAGTTTCTTGCTTTCTTTCAATTTTTTCAACGTTTTGACTTCCCTCTCCCTCTCAATATCATTTTCTTTGGAGAAGCAGTTGAATCTTGGAACTTGGAATGATGCTCAGTGAGTCAAAACGGGTTATATCGACATTCACCAACACACAGTAAGCTCATCCTACATCGGATCACATTGATTGTGAAAGTACACAGAAAATGACACATGAATTGCTTGATTCAGACAAACTAATGTCAGCATTTTGGCATCATTTTTTGCCATGCTGTATTCAACAACATCTCCCGCATCCCATCAAAATGATGATGATCATCATCATCATTACATTTTGTGTTCATGACCAAATGTTAATGCTTTTTCTGGTTACTTCCAACTTCCGACTTCTCATTCATTTCCAATTCATTCAGCTTATTGCTCACAATCGGAATAAGCATTAGAGGCAGGGACAGGGAGCAAAAATGCCAAGCTACTGCTACTGCCTACCGGCCCACACAGACACAGACGCTTTTGCTAACTATACATATTTATGTGTTCGATGAAAAGGGAAAGCTGAGCAACATTTTCTTGACAAAGCATTACTTGTACTTACTTAAGACATGAAATGAAGGAGAGGTACATGTGTAAAAGGGAAGAAGGAAAAAACCATCTATCTTCTCGTTTTTCTCCCTAAAAGAAGAAATGAAATATATAATGTTTCTTTCCATATACTTTTCCTTCCATATGACCGAACCAAAACCAGCGGACCCATCGATCTCATGAATTCCATTCATTTTTCTTCTTCCTCGCCGACACATATCACTAAATACACACACGCACATTCCCATATTATATTGCATACGATGAAGTACACACATAATATAATATTGTAGTATCTGAAATCTAAAAGGGAAAAGCAAAAATTGTGTATTATGTATCGCCTCTTTCTTGAAGGAAAAGCCATGTCCTTTTTCAAGTGGTTTCACTTAAGTTTATCTTCTGAGCTTAGCAACCACCACACCACTGCCACTGCCACCCCCGAATATATTATTCCACCCCCAAAAGATACATGTATTCTTCTTGAATGAATATTTTCATCCGGATCCGTCGTGTGTATTAGTTTTTCTTTAAGCTGCTCTGTGAAGGGAAGAAATGAGAAGAAGCAAGTAGTGCAGGAGTAAGAAATACTGAAAATTTATCACGCTTCACTAAATTTTTCTTGTGAGGAGAAACTGAACTGAGCTGAAAGAAATGTATATATTATTACACGCTAAACTGGGGAAGAAGAAAAGGTCTTTGGTCTAAGGTTTTCAAAATGGGGAGTAAATACATGAGAATATATATGTGCGTTTTTATGCTGAGACTGCTACAGCTAGTGTACGTACTTTCGCAATACAACTTTTTTTTGTCCGATATTTTCTTTTCACTTCAAAATATTTTTTTTTTGCTTACTTGTCATTTTTTCTTAGGGTGGATCCTTCCATACTTTTGTGAGTTTACTTTATATACCTACTTTGTTTGCAATGTATCAAAAGATAAATTACTTTTTTACTAGCTGAGAAAAACTACACGTGAACTGATGAATTAGCTTGGGCTGTGCTCCTCCATAGAATTTTAACAATTTTTTTTCTTTTTCCTGGAAAAGAGTTTTTGCTCCAGTAGATAAAATGATGGTGATGTGATGACGATCCTGATGCTGATAGCAATAGCAAGTGAAACTCGAAGAAGAAAAAAGTTTGCTTGTTAAACTATCTTCATTGCAGAAAATCTTCCATAGTCATCACATCAAGAAAGAAAAGGATAAGGCTGGGTGGTGAGAAAGCTTTCTCCCCCGACTGAGTTTTAGTCTTCTTGATGATGATCTCAACCTGATACACAAATAGATTTGTTATATATTGTTTTCCCTTCAGTTCAATGTAACTGCATGAACTCTACGTAACCCGAAGAAAGAGTTGGTTGATGGTGTAATGCTTATGAAAGTTTTTTTTTTACTTTTGGCTACACCAAAGAGAAAGCTGATTTCTTTGGAAAGATAAGCTGCATGCATAAGCTGCATGAGTTGCAAAGAAGTTATTTGTCAACGAATACATCCCTGCTCTACATTTTTTTGGTTAAAATTGTAGTTTTCCCTCTCAATGGATTTGCATAATATAAGCAATTCTACTGTCTGGAGTAAGCATAAATACATTTGGAAGGAGACAGGGAGACATTTGATATTTTGAATGTACGCGTAATAGGATCCGGCAGCTCCTGAAATTTTCAATAATGCAAAAATGTATGGGTTATACTTATACAAGCATTGACTTTATCTCTCCAGTACTTTGTGACATTCTGAGAATCGTATTTTATATTTTATAGACTGATTACAAACGAACCGGAAATATCATGGAATTTTTTTAGCATACAAAATATAAATATTATTTTAATCCTGTGGATATACTTTCCATTTCACTCTTTTATCTTTGGTTCGAAACACATCCCATTTAATTTACAATGTGGAAGGGTGAAAGTGAAAGTTTTTCTCATACACTTTGTGAGAGGTCACAACAAAACAAAAGTGTGTTTGCTTATCGAAAGTATCCATCGATGCGATTGAGAGATGTGTGCTTGTATTATGATTATCCCCAAAATTGAGATGATATTTTGTTGACATTCCAACTCCATGAACAAGATCTCCAGCAGTCAAAGATCTCAAAGATACATTTTTTTCCCTTCCACTTTCTGCTTCTGTCATGAAAAATGAATGTGATGCGATGGGGAGCAGTTAAGCATCGACAAAAACCTACACACAGCAGCAATCACAATAATAATATGAGCATCAACCCTTTCTCTCCAACTTCATCTCATCTCATACTCATTATTTATTATTATTATCTCTTTATTGCAGATCTGTGTTTTCAAATACATGAGACACTAATCCATATCCGTAGCACCACCAGTTCATTATAAAAAAATAGGTTTACATGGAAGCTGTGAGCAGAGGAAAAACAAAAACTTTAAGCGGAAAAAAAAAAAAAACCTGTTAGGGAAAAAAAACGAAGTTTGATAAGGTGAAGAAGAGGAAGAAAATAAAAAAAACTCACACTCAACAGAAACTTTCTGTCCCATTTGGCCAGCTTCCAATGTGTCATTGGTACATGGTACAAAAATAAATAAGTACATAACAGTCAAGAATTAATAAAAATAAGTCATCAATAAATTACATTATCACAATGCTATCATGTAGTCCCATTATATATTATATAATAACTGCCTCCACGTCTTACATATTGATGATTGAACGAAAAAGTTAGAATTTACAATCGCACTTAATATTTCATTATCCGAATATACAATCCTATTAAATATTGAGAAGGCTGCCGATCTTCTTGTGGCAGAAAAATCGTTAATTCTATTCCTCACAAACATATTTGAAGCACTACACCTTCGACTATATTTAAAAATAATCCTAAAAGCATCATTATACGCAGTTTTTATTCGTTGGAGATGCTGCTTCCCAACTGGAACCCATAATGACATACAGTAAACAGAGTAAAAGAAAGTTTTAAACAAGTACTTTTTGACCACTTCACTACAATTTCTAAACCTGGTTGACAGTAAATTTGCCTTGACGTATAGCTCTCTTCGTCTCCTCATAATCTCCTCCCGATCTCGGTCTCGGCAGTTGACATCATAACCAAGATACCGTACGGTGTCCACCCATTGCAGAATCCTCCCGTTGAGCTTGACAAGTGGTCTGCTTTCCTCATAAGATGCGCTAACAAATGCTTGACAGACCGTCTTCTTTGGGTTGAATGTAATATCATGAGCCCCTCCATACTCTTCACAGATTGCGAGGAGTATCTTCAAAGCTGAAATTGAACTGGTTATTAAACAAATGTCATCCGCATAAACCAAATTGTTAACTACCCGATTTCCTATTCTACAACCCACGCCAGTGGCCGACAGCCGCACACATAGATCATCCATGTAGATTGCAAAGAATATCGCCGAAAGGATTCCACCTTGCCTAACAGAATTTCGAACCGGAAATGGCATAGACAGGGACTCGCCCCATCTTACTACAAACTCTTGCGATCTAAACCAGTAAAACAGAAACTCTATTATTGTAGCCGGCACCCCCCTTTCACACAGCTTATTTAATAGCGTGAAATGATTCACGAGGTCGAAGGCTTTGGTGGCGTCCATGTAACAAACATAAGCAGGTGTATCGTTCCGCAGATAATGATGAGCAATAGTCTTTAATGAGAACACGGAGAGCTCCGTGCCCACCCCTTTCTTATAGCCAAACTGATTTGGTGTTGTACCAAACAAGTGGCCAAATTTATCCAAAATGATTATTTCCAATAGCTTGGAGAATATACTCGCCAGAGCAATTGGTCGATAGCTGCTGCTCTCCTCGGGATTTAGGCCCTTCTTCTTCAGAATTGGAACTATTAGAACTTTCATTACCTCAGCAGGAAGATAGCTGTGAGCAAACATTGAATTGACTATGCTTGTGATAAGCGGGGATATCTGCACTGAAGCACACCTGAAATGCTCCGCTTGAACATTATCGGACCCCTTGGCTTTTCCTCTCTTTAATTTAAAAATTGCTGCTTGCACTTCATCCAAAGTCACAAAGCTGAACGCCTTATCGTTCATTCGCTTCTGCACGTAGTCATAAACTTTGGATTCGTAATCCTTCTTTTGAGGGGCATTAAATAAACGACGAAAATGCTGGGCCCAATGGTTGCTAATGTCCTCCTCCCCATGTACATTATCAACACATTCACTAAGATGATGACCCTCACACTGATCATAGCTTTTAACGTGCTCCCAGAATTTCTTGAAGTCTTTTCCTCCATAAGACGTAGCTAAACAGTTCATGCTTATTGATAGAGAAAGAAACTTGCCGAGTGCACAACTTTCTTTTCTCTTCTCGAACAATAAAGTGCGTCCAAAACGATAGGAAGTAATGCGATGGACTGGAGTTTTGTATATGACGGTAATGGGAAATGGGTTTCTCCAGCCAAAAAAAACTCTGAGACAGATCAGAGCGGCATGCCTTAATATCACAGAGTCTATTACATATTGTACAAGACTACATTCGATTACATCATCATCGTGTAGATTGTAAAACATGAGAAAAAACACACCGCTATTTCTTTCAACCACCACCACCATGGCCACTGAAAGATATTACTGATTTGAGGGGAGTTTTACGTTATATAATGCAACAGTACTACACATGAAGAGTTGAGCATATAATTTTAGAAGGTTTGAATGAAACAAGTGAGAAAGTAGTATAAAGTGGGTAAAATAAGGTACATGGAATAATGTTTCTCACAAAAAAATTTCCTCCGTTCGTATTCCGCTGCCCTTGTAAGGCTGTCTTAATAAATCATCCATCATCCAAGTTTTTATTCAAGGGGAGTGCCAAACCGTAATCAGAAGAAGTATATGTGATGTTGATGTACATTTAAGTTTCCACTGCACCCGCACTAACCAAACCAACCACACCGACCGGCCATGGCCACAAGAATTTCTCATTCTCATGTAGCTCAGAAACGACAGCGGTAGTATTTATTAATATCGAAAGGGAAAGCCGCAAAAAAGCAAAAGCCTCTCAGTTATTTTGCCACAAGCTAGGGCTTCCTATAAGCCTCAAAGAAAATATAAGTGAGGGTGGGTGCTTCATACGAATATGCGTTTCTGAAAGAAGAATTTTTTCAATATTTTTTCTATGTCTTTGAAGATGGAAATGGAAGCAAAGGAAAAACGGAAGGGTTTTTGGTTTTGAGTATACTTTTTTATCAATGGAAAAAATCAACTGGTTGAGATTTAATTGAGCAAAAAATGAGTGCTAAAAATGATGATGATGATGATGATGATGAATCACATTGGAATTTATTTTCTCGTTTTCCGGCATTTCTGGCAGATATATCATCATCATATCCACCATCAAACTGAGACGAAAGGATGTGAAGTGTGCATTGAGCTTCAGTATGTTGATAAATGATGTTATCATCCGTCTCTTCTCTTCGTCATCAGTCAGTCAGCTTCAGCTGCAAATGAAGTGCAGTTCTAGAATTACAAGTAGATGTTTGTATAACATGTTCTTATTCCATCGTATCAAATCCAAAACCTCACGGTTCTCCAAGTTGGTAAAAAGAAGTGAAAACATGAATTCTTAACAACAAAAAAGTGTGTAGCAAAACTGGGAAGAACTTTGCATACATTTGCATATTATTTTACGTGATTAATACATACATAAATGTATAGAACAAAAAAACTTTTTCGTTTTTAGCCAACTTTCTGTGAGTCTTTAAATTTTGATACACAAAAAATGAGTCTTCCAGATGAATTTGGAACGAATACAGAACTACATAAAAAATTATATGCGATGAGATGAGACCAATCCAGCTCCAACATGAGCTTTTTTGGAATAAAAAGTCATTTCCGTGTTTTTAAAGAAAGAAGAAGGAAAATTGTTCCACACCTCGTTATAATAACCGTTTTCCCTTTTCCCATTTTATGTAAATTATGGATAAATACGAGAGAAGGTTTTCTAAAGTAAAACGAAAGCGATTTAGTTTGTGCTCCTTTCCAAAAATGAAGGAAATGTCTTACAAACATGGAATACTTAACTAAACCGCCGACTCGGTTTATGCGTTTGCATAAACTCTACTACTCTACGCACCTTCAAACCAACACATTTGGAAGGAGTAGGCTAGTAGGCAATTTTTCATTTAAAACTATCATGTTTTTTCACCCATTTCGGCTTCCATCTAGGAAGTTCCCTGACGCTTTTAGGTTGTTTGGTGGTGATAGTTTTTTGAACGTGTTCATAAACTTTACAGTTGTGTACCAGTGTTACATTACATTACATTACACGAACGTTTTTATCTTGGTGAACGCTTTTGGTGTTGGTAGAGTTGGTATAGGCTGCATGCACGAAGAATATTTACTTTTCGCTTGCCTCGTTTTACACACTAAATTACACGGTTATTTGCCTTGTTTTTTTACTCCTACACCAGCTCCAGTCGTCTTTCATCCCATTTTTATGAATAAATTCAACAAGACTGTCAGTATTTACATCATATATACACATGTAACCACAAGTCACCTCAGTTTTTCCAGGAACGACAGTTTTACTACCAAACCGAGAACACGTTTATGTATGCCCCGTAGATATTTAAGCAGTGATAATTTATATACATACACACTTTGGCACTGGGGAAAGGAAGACCTTCACCGTGATGTCATCACGCATAAAGATGTCTATCAGAATTTTGGAGTTGATGCATGATAACTAGCAATGTTGTTGGTTTTTTTTGTGAAGCTTCATAAAAACTCTGTGGTTGTGATGATAATAATTTATAGTTATGAACTAATCCTATTTTTAGTAAAGAGAGATATATTTATATGCTTTACATGTATTTACGCGGATGTAAGTAACATCATAAAAATATTTTTTTCTTGCGTACTAAATTCTTGAATGGTTTCCGTTAAAAGGAACTAGGTAGCTTAAAGTGTTGGAATAAAGGACCACCCTGTATTCTCTTGAGAGTTGTGGTCTAGTAGTAGATCTTAAGGAAAAATACAAACACTGTATAACTACTGCGCACCACCCGTGTTAAAACTTTGTTCAAACAAGGTGGTATGAAGATGAGGAAGAGTCTAGTTTATAAATCATACTTTTTATCATTAGGCCAGACCAAAACCACAAATACGTAAAAAAAAACTTGGCTAAAACTAAATAGGTTGTGGATACACCTCCGCCCCGTTTTTTGAAATACGAGTTATTTTATGCAATTTAGCAAAAAGCTTGCTTTTTCCTACAACTCGACTAGAAACTAAAATGGTGATGAGGACAAGGCGAGAAAATAAATTGTATTAGAAAGAAGAACAGAGATTGTCGTTTGGTTTCGTTCGTAAAATATACTCAACGTGTCATGATGTTGTTCTTGTGGATCGTAAAAAAAGAAACTTTTTGTGAGATATGGACAGTCATATCTTCCGGTTCATCTTTATGATGACAAGTGCGACTTTGTAGGGAAAAGTATAAAGCTTTATATGAACTCTCATCTTCACTCCAGATATAAGAAGATGATGTAGAGTGTAGGATTCGTTAAAAAATGAAAGTTTTCTTTTTTGGAAAAAGGAGGAGAATGAAATATCCATGAAAGGCTAAAGGGTTCCTTAACTTATCTTGTGTATCCGCTCATGTCTCTTGAAGGAGACAAAAATAGATGGTTTTTGTACGTTTTTTTGCACTAAAAAAATATCTCAAAAGGTATGGTACACAGGAAGGAAATGCATATAAGTGTACTATATAAAGTTGGAGATTTTTTTTTGTTGTGGAGCGTTTTCTACAACCACATGGAGTACCACATGAAAAAAATATTTTCCTTCTGCAAAGCAATTGTTCCCAGAAAAAATATTGTACAATGTGTATTCTATTTTTTCCCCATTTCATTTTTTATTTATTTTCTTTTCAGAGGAAATGGTGGTGGAGGAGTGGGGAAGGAGGGAGGTATTTTGAGGGGTTACAATAGCAAGCCATCATCCTCATCCTCTCCATCACAATCATCTTCTGGGAATGGACATCGGCACGAACATGAGGACAACAATGGGAGTAATGGGAGTCATCCCAAAAACTTCAATTTCATTCGGCTCATCAAGAAACTAGCAAATGTGACCAGAGACACTGGGCAAAATATAAGGTTTGAATGTGAGGCAGAGGGAATTCCAGCACCGAAAGAAATCAAGTGGTATAAGAACGGGGTGCAGAATCAGTTGAAGGGAGATCGATTCAAGATTAAACACACGCGAAGAAAGTAAGTCCTTTTTTTATTTAATCAAACCCATTTGAAATCGCAATCTGTTTGAGTAGAGTATTTAAAAGTAAAAAATATATTCTTTATCAACGTAGAACTGCAGAAGGAAAACGGTCCGCGGTGCGAATCGTCGGTTCCACCTTGAAAATCCGCAAATTAGAAGTACTCGACAAGGGTTTTTACACTTGTGAAGCAGTGTCTCAAGGTGATCGTAATAAACAGTCTTCAACAGCCATTCTGGATGTTCGCCATGATGCAGGTATGTATATAGAAAGAGTAAACAACCCAGGAAGAAAAAAAACTTTAACGCAAACTCCTTTTTTAAACGCTTTTCTTCGTCCCTCTCACTTTAATATTTTTAGCTTCATAAAGTACTAACTCTGTACATATCATATCATATCATCATCCGGCATGGCACGACGGTGTACATTTTCACTTGTCACAATATATTAGGATGCCGACAAGCATACATAATTTCACTTTCGTCTCACTTTATTACATTTACAACGATTATCAACATATCATCATTCTCATTCTGTCAGAACTACACCTTTATGATGTTGCTTTAAATGAGTATACATACGTATTTGCTTTTCACTTTGTGGTTGGCTTGTTATCATGCGATGTATGTATGAACATTTGTAAAAAGCATTTTTCCAACATTCGTTGTCAAAACAAGGAACCAAAATTGAAAGGAAAATTGACATCAAACATCATGTAGTAGAAAAACCGTCTGAAAAAAAATTATACGCATCAAGTGAAATTAGTGACAGACATGAAACAGGCAAAATGTGAAGTGAGTGCCAATAATACTCATGTTATATATGGCATAGCATGTGGCATGGCAAGGCAGCATACCTGTTATTATTAGTGTTTCTGTTGTATAACATTTAAATGAAATTGGAAAAAGAAACACTCAACCGTCTTTTTGTGGTGGTGGGAGATAAAGAGTGGAAAAAACCGCATTACAAATTCAATAAGGAACAAACACGGAAACTTGAGAAAACTTTGAACATTTCGGTACTTTACTGTACTGTACGCATATGATTATCTATAAAGCTGAAGAAAAACTTCTTTTGAGAATTTCCAATGAAGCCGCAATCCATTCTCAAGTGTTCCGAAGAAAACAACTGAATTTATGATGCGTTGATACAAAAATGGAAGCGGAAAGGAAGGGGTTACAAGGGATTGAATGTTTTATAATATTTTTTAAACGAGAGAAGAAAAATGCCGACGCATATGAGTAAAAATGTTTCAAAGTATTGACTTCATATATGTACACAATCGCATTGACTGACAACGTGAAAATAGATTTATGTTCTTACACGGCATATTTTGTAGAAAGAAACATACAGTCGCAGTCTTCCCTAACTTGTGTGTGCGGCTCTAATCAATTCACTAGGTTTTATATCTACAGCTTAATGAAAAAACACTAAAAATGGTTCAATTGATCAATTGAAAAATATAAACATACATATTGGGCTTCTATACTAACAAAACTTTGGAAGAAAAAGACAGGACGAATTACGATCTTCATAAAAACCCTCATTCATTTCGTAGCTGCAACCTTCGTTCCTTTCATTTTAACCCTTTTGGATTTGTTTACTTGTTTAGCTTTTACTTTCGCCTTCAGTTTTTTATGTCTTTTGATATGGTTTCCTTTTGATATCTCTTGCAAAATGCGGAGTGTTTGTTTCTTTCCTTTTTTCTAAATTGAAATGGGGAACCACAACAATGGCCAAACAACAAACAAAACAACCAAATTATCTACCCAACCGTCTCTCTCTCTACTATCTTTATGATTTGAAATATGAAAGTTTGTTTTTCCTTTTGAAGGTGGAAAACTGCTTAATAATTTATAGCAGATTTTGATCTGTATCAAATCGGGCTATCAGTAAATATAAATGAATGCATTTTTATATGTTCAAAAGAAAAAATGCCGGTAAATAAAGAGAAGGAGTATCGGAACGTGATCGTGGATCAATATCAAGTTTATTACAAAATATCAGGTGGGTAGAGAGATAAAGGAGTAGGAGGACGAGAAACGAGAACAGGTATCAAAATTCATTTTTGATAATGATACAAAATGTTACGAAATCAAAAGGAAAGAAACCCACTATAAAAATTCGTGATTGACTGGCGCTGGCTGGTGCCATTGCCAAAGCCGCTTTTCATATTGTTCAAATTCAAATCAGTTTTTTTACCTTCTCTCTATTCTTTTCTCAACTGAATGAATCAATAAAAGAATAAAAATGATAATTGAAACAGAATACATGACTAAACTAAACCCATGACTAAAGGAAAAGACGTGATATTATTTCTTCGCCGCGACGTGTCAGACAAGTGTGCAAGCCCTGTAGTTTGCTCTTCATGAAAAAAGAATGAAACACAAGAAAGGAGTGGAGCTTGTGAAGGCTCAGCAGCAGCACGAGAGACCGACCGAAGAAAGGAAAACCTGATTCTTATTCTTTTTTTGTCCATATAGTTTAGTTGTCGGTGGTAATAATGATATGATAAGAATAATGGATGATATGTTGGTGTTTTATTTGAGGAATGAATTAAGTGGCTCAAGGAGGAATGTTTGTGGCAGGTTAGACTGACAGCTTCAGTTTCATGTTCGACAGTTTTGTGATGATGAGAGTACGGTAGTAATAGGGCTGATGATGCAAGTAGGCTGCATGATGTCTGCCATGCCACTTTCTTCCTTTTTTCAAATTTATTACTGCCCACTACTACTACACTCGTATTTTGTTTTTCACGTGTTGGGGGTATTTGTATGTACTTGACATGAAATAAATTGTATTGATTACTGAAAATAATCAATATTACGGTGGCATTAATTGAAAATACAAACATGGTGAAGAAGATTAGAATATCAACATAACTTTTCAAGTTGAATGAAGGAATGTGGAATTCCATCCGTCGGAATATTTCTTTTGAGATTGAGAAAGTGGTCATGATTGAAAAAAATGTATTTGAAATAAACTTTATATCAGTGTGTTCCCTTATGGTAAATAATGGTATGGTCGTCTAAAACATGTGGGTTGCTTTGGGGTTTGGGTTAGATTGTATGAATGAAAGGGTTCACTTCACTTCTTGCACCTTCGCTCACTCTTATCAGGTTCGAATTTGATTAATGACTTTTTTTGAGCCTCGTGCAAGCTGCTCCCACAGTCACTCTCCCACGTATAAGTATATTCGTATATTCCAGTAGTAACGTGAGGACGAGGACGAGGAAAACTCTTTTTACAGCTGTAACTTTATATTCATAAAGCTGCTCCAATCATGTCGTAACGTAAATGTAACATTTCTTCCTTGCACTCAAATGTTCAACCTTTACATTCTTTTTCTATTAAACATGCGCTCATGAAATGTCAAGTGGATGTGGCAGTAAAAGCACAAGTGTGTCTGTTTTGTGGGATATTGATAACCTCAGTGACACTGCCTGTCATTGTGACTCTGATGTAAAGCAGAGAAAGTAGGCTCATACATACAAATATACATATTCTTGTTGGTGGTAGTGAAAATAGTATTCACTACAAATCACACAATCATGTATAGAATGTTTTTTGCATGCTTTATTGATGAGAATGGCAAATCAATTGGTTTCTTGATGTGAGCAAAGGAGGCTACTGAATTATTAATGCTCTTTGTTTTTTCTTCCTCGGTTTAAAATGCGTGTTTTTGTCAGTTTCTTCATTTGCACTCTGATGAACCTCATCTCTTCCTATTGACTTTTGACTTCTTAACAAAATTCCAGTCAAGTTTTGATCTAATCAGTAGTGTGTTTGTTACACAGAGAAACTCTTGCGTATATGGTTGACTTACCGTCAAATTATCATGATGGGATATGAATATGATATGTGATTTGATCATACTTCATCTTCAGTGAGGCTATGATGCTGATGTCATGTCAAAACCAGTATTGACCACATGCGTGCTTGACAAGCAACCGCAGTCATACATAAATACTTTTCACCTCTTTACTTCTGTACAATCCATTCAAATTTCAAACTGGTCCTAAAGCCGGTATTCACTTTGCATGCAAAATTGATATTGATTTGCCTGTTCTATTGTGTGTGTGCCTCTAGAGCTGCACCTTCCAATTTGACACAATCCAAATAATTTTGATGTGAAGTCAGGAATCAAACCTGGATATATGTATTATACCACTTAGCCTTTTGGTTGTAAAGTAGACCCCATAACGTGCATCGGATTTTCTGAGAAGGAGGTTGGTTTTGGTTAGGTATACATAGCATCTCACAGCAGATTATTTCTTTGAGAAGGTTTGGCAATTCATATCTGAGCAGATTCAAGAGCTCTGGTCCTGAATGACAATGAATATTTGTGCCTGATTGAGATGATGCAAGTGACACTTCCACGTATTGTGATTCGGCTAGTTATCCCAAATAATCTTGAAGTTGGCATTTTTCTTTGCCTCGTTCGTCAGTTAGTTAGTAGGCACAACACAACGGTCGCTGGTTTTTTATATTCTTCCCTTTTTTGTGTTTAGTTGGGAATGGCACGCGGCCAACAACTGAGCATTTAGCAATTTAGAATTTTCATGATTATTCTCTTTTGTGTGTCGGACATCCCATGAAGAAAGGAATGCTCTTGGCTGAGAATGCAAAAAAATATAATGTACTTTTGCTTGAGTACATATAAATATATATATATTTAGCTTTGATATACAACATTGAACATTGGCTTGGCTTGGCTTGGCCCTACGCATTTTGTACCTAAGAAAATGATTGTGATTACCTATAATGAATCTCAATCTTTTTTTCCTTTTGATTTCACTCCTCTTGTGCTACGCACAGAGTGTGGTCTAGTAGTCTCGTGTCTGGTTTTCTTCTCATGCATGGTAGTGACCAACGGCTGCTGCTGGCTGCTGCCAACCAAAAGACATTTACAATCACATATTATTCGGCATCCTTTTACAACCATCCAGAGTCGAATGGGAGTTTACTTTTGTGACCATCACAGAAAATAAGAGAGTGGATGAAGAAGAAAAAAACTAGTAGTGAGAGGAAATTAATGGTGTTGGTGTCGTTCAAAGAGAAAGGTTAAGGGCCTTTTTCTTTATTATGCGTTCATGGTAGCTAGTCAATCCACCAAATTAATCGACCATCTCGTTTCTTCTCCTTTTATTTCCCCTTTTTACTTTTCCTTTTGACATTTCTCCGCTGCTCCATTTTCAACGAGTACAAATACAAAATCCAAGACTATATAATACTACTGTCGCTTTGCGCTTTCTCGAGAAGAAACAACAAAGTGAAAAGTTTCTCCATTTCTTTATATGCTCTTGCTTTATTCCTACTAGCCTCGGCTTCCTCCATGATGATGAACTTGAAATGAGAGTTTTTAGTGTAAAGTTGACGTTGGCACAGGCAAAGCAATAACGCAACTTTTCTTTGCTGTAGGCCAAAACTTAAAGAGACTAGGACTATGCTAGCACCTACATTTACACTTATCCGTATATGAAGTAATTTGGGTGGGAGTTTTGTCGGTAGTATGCAGGTTAAATACCATGTTTGTTGGATGAAAATGTACATAAAGATGCATGAATTCACTCAACTCATTCATTTCACTTGTTGGAAGACAAAAGCTCCAAGAAGAGATTTTCTCCATTTTCATTCGTATTCTTGCTTTCACCATTTTTTTTTATTCTTCTCTTCATCTTCTCTCCGTTTTAAGCTAAAGTAAGTCTAGTGGAAGCAGCTCATTTACAAACTTCAGGAGGAACTATATAGTTTCATTTCAGTCTTAGCAGCTAGCTATATCTACGATAGCCATTTTCGTCTCATTTGTCTACAGAAACATCCACAGCCAGTGGACAGGTTTTACTTACACGAGCGAACAAACTTGCTCTTTTAGTTTAGGAGATGTGGAATGTATATTGGAGAGAGAGAGAGAGAGAAGGAGTGAAAGAGAAAGGAAAATTTCGGTCCATTTCTCTTTCCGGTCTTTTCCCTTTTTATTCACTTTTGTCTTTGTCTGTCCATGCATTTCCTCTTTAGATTCATTGACATTGTACACACACAAGTAGAGAAATAGAGTAGATAGAGCTAAAGCGATGAGAAACAAAAGTTTTTCGTATTCCTAATGTGTCCGTTATGTCGGTGTATATATGGCATTTACATAGCATAAATCTTTCGCTGTTTTTTATCGTACATGTGCCAACTAAAATCTCTGCCGCGTGCCTCTTCTTCTCTTTTGCCTAAGGACACACATTTACACGTTGTTCTGACATGACAGCTAGATGCGTGCTGTTCCCGCTTTGTATATATACATATATTCTTTTGCACACACATGGATAAATTGGTCCATTTGCTCTTTCTTTTGTGAAGAGTAACCTGAACGTGAAGTTGGATTGGTTTGGTTTGGTACTGGCCCCCGAAAAAGAAGGTAAAGCTTTCCCATTGTCACCATCATTACCCAAGTGACTCCATTAGTTAATACAAACAAAGCGTAGGAGTAGGAACTTGTGAAAGGAAAAACTTTTATGCAAAGAAATAAAGCAGCAACTGAAAATGGTTCCGGAATTGCTTAGCCAATGCCGATGCCAAAGAATATTATTGAGAGAAAAGTTGTAAATAAAATGCAATAGGAAGTTATTTACTTACTCTTCTTGTACTACTACTGTTTTATTACAGTTTAGCTACTTCTACGATGTGAAAGTTGACTGTATGTTACACCACGTCGGAAGTGCAAATGGCGTAGTGTGTGCATCATCATCATCATCATCAGGAGGAGAATACGTCGATGTCGATGTCGATGTGCTCCTGCTCCTCTCGTATTCCAAACCACCGGTTTCTTTTTATCCCTTCATTAATGGGATTTATTTTATATGGGGGGAAATCGTTAAA
This sequence comes from Orchesella flavescens, assembly GCA_964034955.1. Taxonomy (NCBI): domain Eukaryota; kingdom Metazoa; phylum Arthropoda; class Collembola; order Entomobryomorpha; family Orchesellidae; genus Orchesella; species Orchesella flavescens. Next base: position 11,882,674 of record OZ035958.1, on the reverse strand, counting down.
ATCCATTGGAACTCCATTTCACTTTGCGTTCTCGGAAAATTATGCCTGGGAGCAGGACCTACTGCTTCCACTGTCTATTTGGATGTACATCCACACGAGTCTATTGAAATCGATTATGGTAAAAAGAAAAAGGGATTTATTGCTTGTGTTCCAATGATGATGATGCAAATACATACATAAATGTATGTATATGTATTGCTTCCTAAGTAATGATGGCAGTTACGCAGCACAAAAGATAATATTGAAACTTCCGGCGTGGGATAATCAGGAAAAGAAGTAAAGAATGAAATGTGTGCGTACATACATTATTGCGTACGTGCTTAAGCATATTTGTACACAAACTAAAGAAAAATATGAGGATGACTGATGGGTTTAGGATTGCATTGCACCCAAGACAAAATTTTTGTACATAAATTTGAAGAAAAAAAATATGCAGCGTTTAGCAGGGTGGATTTACATTTAGTTAAGGAATGTTTCCTCCCTGTGCATTATATTATCCATCTCATCTGCATAAGTCATCATTGTCATGATATTGATGATGAGCATCTATGTACATCATATCCCCACTGAATCTTTTCTTTCTTTTTCAACCCTTTACTTTGCAGATACTTCGTAACGTCATGCAAAGTATGGTGAAAAACAGATTTTCCCCTTGGCACTGCTGCAACTGCAGGCAGAAAGGTTTGCTGAAGAAGATGAACATGTTTTGTATGAGGGGGATGCATAAACCTTAGGTAAATTTGGTGTGTGCTTACAAAAGAGAAATTTGCTTTTTAAAAACTCATTAAAATCTCACAAAACTGTCAAAAAGAGAAAAAAAAATGTTGGATGAATGAAGGGTAAAGGGGGAGTAGTAAGTGGAATGGGATTGGATGACGTGGATATGATGTATCCAGTATTTTTCTGGGAATGTAATCAATCATTTGCAGAAGGTAAACAGATTTCGTTCTGCAACGCTTTGAGTGCATACAATGTACTATGTACACGCAAAAGTTTTGACAGGGAGATGGGAGAATCGAACAAAAATTAATTTTTCAGAGCAGCCGTTTTTTAAAATCTAAATTGCATTTAGATTTAACTTTAGAATTACAATTTATGTCGGCTAAAATAATATATTTTATTTGAACGTTATTATTATTATTTATAATTTACATTTATAAAACAAGTGTCACCTAAAGATATGGGATAAATATTTTAATTTGCACAAAGCTGTAAGGTGAATCATATGTTTATGAACTTGCTGACCTAGTTTCATAGGACATGTTGATATAGAAAGTTATGACTTAAAAACAAATCATATTAAGTTTTTTTATTGAACAGTACAATACAATCTATACGTATTACTGCTACGTTGCTGGTATAGCTATTAGTGAATCTAAAGCTTGATTTATGATAACTTGTAAATATGACATTTTAGTTGAGTGTTTCAGCTGAAAATGGATCCCACATGAAAATGTTATCCTACCCTTAGCCTTAACCCTCCTTTTAATCCATTTTCTATCATACGAGTTTGAATACCACTTGGCCGCACTCTCCGTCTTCCAGTTTGAAATCAGCGCAGTTGACATCTCATGAATTTTGACGGCATATGGCATGAGTGACATGATTACAAATGGAATAAACAAACTGAATGAGAATGCCATCCAGTACACAAACATTGGAACTTTCTCCCAACAATTGATTGTCATCCAAATTGATATTGTGTAGAGCATTATCGCACACAACATTAGTATAGCAATCAGTATATTACCACATGGCTCGGCATCAACATGTACCGTTTGTAATGAAATATAGTATTTCAGAATCCGTCTCTGTTTTTGTATGGAACATTGCATAAATTGATGTAGTAGTTTAAGATATATTTGTATCACTGCATTAAAAACCAACACGAGGAAAGATGAGGAGCGACCTGTTTCAACTGTAGCTATCCATGCCATGATTAGTCGAAGCATAAAAATTGCAACGATTGTAGGCCTTGTCCGATGATATGCTGGAGGCAAAATGAAGCATTCCAACATGTTACCAAATGGCTCCATGTTTTCAATTACGGCCAATGTAGTCACTGGTACTGTACAAAGAGCTGCACCAACCACACTAAGCTTCGTCATTAGCTCGAGCACTCGTTCCTCGTTTAGAAATCTTGAAGTAGTTTTCTTTGTATTCTGGCCCATCCGTTTACCTATCATTATAATTTTGTAATTGTCATTTTGAAAATTTGAGTTTTTATTTTATGAATACGGCAAGCATATCAGGATATGTATGTACCTACCTTTGATTTCATTGGCAATATATTTGTCTAGAGACAGAAGCCTGTTGAAAAATTCTGCAGTTCTTTCCCCATGCACTAGTCCTGCAATCGCAGTTCCTCCACTAATTATAGAGAATAGGGCGATCACAATGGTTTGTAATGTTGTCAATAGTCCAAGTCCCTTTACATTCGCATTCCCGTTCATTTGAGCCAACAGAATGATAACTGCAGCAACTAAACCAAAGGTTATAATGGTGACAAAAACTGCAAAGAACCAAGGGATAAGATGACGACGAGGTGTCCAGAGGATTTTACGGTGTTTCCCATCCCACTTGAAAAGTCTTGGGTAAGGTACATATAAAAAGAGCGTTTGGTGCAGGTTAAAAGCTTCCCACATATACGAGGACGACATTATATTTCCTGTGTATAAGAAATTATGACTTTCTGAGGCGAAACTCTCGGAAACAAATCTTAAGTTGCTGTTTTGGAACAATTGAATCGTGAAGTTCAAAAACGGGCTGTGTGGTATGGTTTCTATGTAACAAAATAATTTTTAAGAAAAAAATTTTCACAAGGGAAGTTTTTTGACGTAGCTCCAGATTACTCACAGATTATGCATATATTATATTTTATCCACCAGAATTTACTTAAAATCTGCAAAACATTCCCCATTAACTTCATGTATGTTGCGCGAAAAATTCAAAGAGTTTTATATAAACTTACTCCAGAATGATCGGAACAGAGAACAAGCAATCGTAGGAGGAAAATTAATATAGGAGGATTAATATTTTTAATGTGTTGTTTATTTTTCGGCGTTGTATGTTGCTGAAATAGTTTTATAAACATTATTTTACGTGTTTTTGGTTTTGCAGTAATGTATTCCGTTGTAAAATAATAAATTGTTAGAATCTGGTCACAACATTGTAAGAGTTTCCCTCATTCTTGTAACCAAGAAATAATAAGATATACCACACGACCCCTTATTGAGCTTCATGATTCTTAAACTAATCACTCATTTTTTGTCTAGTGCTGACTCGTCATGGTTTTTTATAAACATTTTTTAGACGAAAATCAAATACTGTACGCATTATTTGATTTTAATCAGTGTATACTGCGTATAGTACACAAATCAATCACTACATGCGTCATGTAGGATTCGATTGGTTTCAGATATTCCATTTAAATGTAATTAATTATAGAAGCGAGGGTTTTAAGGTTAAACCCCTCGGTACATATTCATTATCATCCATGTTTCCCTATAGAATATCAAATCGATAATATTAGACAGAATTTAAAGTAGGAAGACGTTATTAAATAGCTCGACTAGACAATGTTTTCTAAATGTGGGTTATAAGTTTTTTAGCTGATTTAATTAATTATAACAAGATTATTTAGCATGGCTATCAATTGGACATCAAATTAATAGGCGTGTTAGACGTAACCCACTATATGATGCTCTGGTTTACAAAATCAGACTCATTTTTTAATTCAGGTAACGAAAAACGATGAAGTTATCCTCTTGTCGGAAGTTAAAAGCTATTACAGTGGTGCGTTGATGGTTCTGACCTAAACATTAATACACATAGCTGAACTCGAATGCCCCATCCCATTTCTTCTAATTTTCTGCCTTCTCTATGATTGCTTTCATTTTAATTCATCATAAATTGTATGGTAGCTGGACTTTAGGTCGTTTACTGTGACACGTATATACCTACCTACGCACATGACAAGAAAAAATCACGTAATATGAAAATGTTTTCGTCGCACCCTCCCAATTACTTTTTCGTAATGAAATTTCAAAAGTCAAGTCGGGTCGGATAATAGCTTTCAGCAAATATGGAACACGCATAACAATGTTTTTAGGGTAAGAAGTTGTTTAATTAAACCTTTCCACTAATTAATAAAACTAATAATTTAGATTGGGAAATGGCACAGTTTAAGTTTGACTCACATCATCACATATAAACTTGGCACATTGTAGTTGGTTAGTTGATGTATTGATGCGTCATGAATATATTTTGCAAATTTAATATGCAATAAGTAGGTTGGTAGCCTAAAAGCCTTTAGTTATAGTCATGATCGATGAAAAGAAAAAAGTGAGTTGTATTTTGAATTTGATAATTATGGTTATAATTAAAAGCTACAATAAGTCAACAAGAACATTATTACAATTTTTAACAAGTTACAATTCTATTTAAAATTACAATAAATTATGTTTTAGTAATTAATATTTTTTAATTCAGCAAAGCCCTTTAATCCCTTATTCAAAGAACTCTAACCAGTCAATGGGAGTATTTGTAGGTTTTGGTACAGTCAATAACGACTCTACTGCTAGATCAATTGTTGCATGAAGATAGTTACGTTTGGTTGCACGCTTCAAATGAAAATAATTTCCACAAGAAAACGTAATGAAGCGTAGTGCTTTGATCCTCATTGCCACACACCTCCTATTAAAAGAACTTGAATACCATTTCAAAGAATTCTCTAGCTTCCATCCTGAAATTAGGTTGGACGAATTCTCTCGAATTTTAACAGCATATGGCAATAGGGCCATAATTACTCCCGGAATAATGAAACTAAAAGCAACTCCAAATACATACAGGAATAGTGGTACCTGTTTCCACCCTTTGACCGTTACCCAAACGGCTGTTGTATAGAGACCTGCACCCGCGCCCATCAGCGTAGCAATAAGGGCATTGCCACAAGGCTCGGCATCTATATGAATCATTTGAAGTATGATATAGTACTTCAAAATTTCTTTACGTTTCTGAACCGAGCATACCTTCAACTGGTGAAGTATTTTGAGATAGATTTGAATAACTGTGTGGAAAACCAGAATGAGTAATGTCATGCTTCTGGCAGTCTCCACTGATGCCATCCAAGAGATCAATAGCCTGAGTCCGAAGGAACCTAATATGATTGATCTGGTACGATCCTGTGGTTCCGGAAGAACATAGCATTCTAACAGGTAACCAAACGGGTCCATATTGTTAATCACACCCATTGTGGAAACAGGTATTGAGAATAGTGCTCCAATGAGAACTGATACCTTCATCATGACTTCTAGCATGCGTTCTTCTTTTAGAAATTTTGATTTCAGCGAAAAACGCTGAAAAGTGGAATTGCTACCTAAAATTTAATTTAAATAATGGAATGAGCAAAAAATGTTAAAGATAAATAGAAGACTATATAGTATTCTATTTTAACTTACATTGGCATTGCGTCGGAGTGAATACTTTCGATAAATGTTTTTCCAAAGAGACGAGTCGGTTGAAGAATTCACTTGTCCTTTGCCCATATATAGTCACTGCAACTCCAGTCCCGCCGCTAACAACTGCAAGCAATCCCACCACAATTAGTTGTAGGGTTATTACCAACCCTTTTACTTTTGGGTTCCCGAACAATTGCTCGACAAGAATGATGCAACAAGCTAATATACCAAAGATGAGAATTGTGACGAAAATTGCAAAATACCATGGCATAAGGTATTTTTGGGGGGTGCATAAAATATTTCGACGAATTTTATGCCAAACAAATAACTGGGGATATGGTACGTAAAAAAAGAATTGTTGGTGCAGGTCAAACACATCCCAAGTGTATTTAGCTGCTGCTGACATTTTGCAAGATTTTTTTTAAACTGATAACTGAACGAGCTGCAGTTCCATCTGCAAGTGCAGTACATAAGGCTTCGTTAGACTTTGCTAAAGTGAAAGCTATACATTTTAATTAAAAATGTTTTTGTAGTAGCAAGCAAATATAATATGCGGCTAGGTGGATTATTTATTATTCATGTCCAATCCAAAAGCAAAAGCTTTTTAAATCAAATATAAAATCTACAAGTCTTTCAAAAAGAATTTGGAAAGAAATGCGGATTGGTCGACACAGACTGGCAGACGATCATAAATAAGTAATTTATAATTCATAGCTTTAAATTGACGCTGCGCGCTTCTGGTTTGCGAAATTTCGAAGAAGCCCTTTGCCTTTGTTAGATAATGTTTTTTGTATTGATACGCCCATAACAAATTGAATTTTATCTTAAATTTTTCATTTCAAAATTCTCAAAACTGCATGATTACTTGTCCAGTGAACTTGACCTTTATCAAAAGATTCAAGACGTGACACCCACCACCTAGAGAAAGGTTAAAAAGAACGAACAATGTATGAGAATGCTGACTGTTTTTGGTTTTGTGCTCGTAGACGAAATTGTTGCTAATTTATTATTGAAAGGAACAAATTTAATTGCTGAATAGATCGATCTTGCATTAGTATTCTCATTAAATACACTACAAAGCATGATTCAGCTATAGAGATCCATAATGAAAATCCTTCAACTTTTTTCGCAAATGCTACATAATATAGGTTTGTATGGTGCATAATATGATATTACTAGGTGTAATTTTAGTTAATTTCATTCACCTTTATACGCCTTTTATTAGCTACTAAGCCGAATTATGCCGCTTTTTTCGCATTGGGACAATCCATTAAATTTTTTCGAGCTTGTACTAATTTATGTCAAATTTTTTTAAATTGCAGGCTTAGATTCTGGCGTTATCCCAGATTTTCCAAGCGCTTTTGAGTCCTTTCCAGAAATAGGAGAAACTGGCAGGTAAGCAAAAGTATATTAAGAGTAGTCAAGGAATGTGACAAAAACGAATTTCAATTTGCGAAAACCAAACCACTTTTCTTCGGAAGCAGAATATCGAATTCCCTAACAGTATGAGAGAAGTCGTAATTTTACTGTTTTACTTATGCATAAGGCATATAAAAGATATACATAGAAGAAAAAATGCAAAAGCTTCTGATGAAATGGTTTTAATTTAAGATAAAAGAAAACTACTTTTTCATAGATTTATACATTAAATCCCTCTGCATATGAATTTAATCTCACATATAAGTACGATAAACTTGATTCATACACGTCATTCTACGTAATCGCTAATGTGTGTGAAAGAAGCTCTTTTAAGTGGAATAATTTGTCATGTACTCAACATTATAGTACAGTTACTCTTTCAGTAACGTTGAATGTTCAAAGAACTCCTCATCCATTTTACACATGTAGGTGCTAGAAAAATCAGTCTTAAAGTTAGGTTAATCAAACATTGCACATCTACAACGAAAAAAGAGTTGTACGCTGTGAATATGGATGCATGCAAAAACTGAAGGATCGAATGGTTTATTAATGCAGCTTATTTGCACATATTGCACATACTCCATCAGAAAATGTGGATGCATAAGTAAGTGCATGTAATGTACGAGTTTCCATTTGATGAATGAACCGCTGCTGAATGGCATGGGAAAAAACAACTGTTCCTCACTTTATCTTTTGTTGAAGGAAAGGATGCAGTTATTTGTAGGTACAACATACACAACTAATAAAAGTTTCTAGTTTTTATTACAACATGCCCATTAAACACAGGCAGTTGTTCATTACTAGCATTTACTTTTGTACATTCACTCTTCACTCCTCCAGTTGCATAGAACTCTGAAAATCATATACGTTCTTCTCATCTCTCATACAAATCACACACAGCCCAAATCTTCTTATCTTGGAATCCAATACATGTGAATTCCCAAAGATTTTTTGCTGGCTGGAGAGCTAAAGTCCCCCAAACAAACCAGAAAGAAATACGAGTCACAGAGGCAGCATCATATCACTAGCTCAACTTAAGATTAGAAGAGTGAACAAAGATCAAATCTAGATATTTCTACATACACGCACATACATATTCGAGATAGTGTTGTATATCTTCTTGTTTACACAGTGCCGAAAATATACCTCTGTGTATTTCAACATATGAACTCTCTGCGATGCGATCATATTAGAAATGGTTATTACTCATACCCTTCAACTTACTATGTTACTAAAAGAAATACACAGTTCAGTCTAGTGATGGTGTAGCCGCATCTGGTTCTTCTTTAGTATTCACAGTCAAAAATACATGTACTTATAATGCTGCTACTACCTACCCAAAACTACAAGGCTCACTACCGAACATCCCCGAATAGTACTCTTTTTTTCTCCTTCCATATAAATTCCCTACATAGATATTATGCATGACATAACACAGAGCAACTCACTCACCCTCTTTTCAAAGATGTATTTTATATAGTAGTATTATATCAACATATAGGTACTATCCGTCGCTCTACGCATCTGGGATTTTTTACTGGAAGCGGAAGTATATAGAGGAGAGTAGAATAGAGCAGCTAGATGTGGGTGATGATATAATGCAGTTCTTCATCTCTCGATCCTCTACCTCTTCTTTGGCCCTGCCCTTGAATTCCTCCAGTAGTGAATTCTAGATAACATACTATATTTATATCCCAACATATATTTCCACTATACATCTTGGCACTACTCCATTTCTTCTTGCAGTGTAAAGTCTTATGGTGTTGTGGTTGTGTTGGTTTATTGTTTGAAATTGTTAGGATATTGACAATTGAATTGAAATTGTCAAGTGTTATCTAAATTTTTAGTTGGGATGAGGCAGGATGAATTTGGAAATGAGGAGAGAATTAATTAGAATGGAGTAAAGGAGTAGGGCTCTGTTAGTTGTAGATTTAGGCTTTTGCATTTTTATACTTTTCTACTTTTATATGCAAATTATGCAGTAACAGATATCAGGAATACAAAGTGTCTTAACAAAAAATAAAGTGCAATCTTCAAAGGTGGTGGTGGTGGAAAACGAATGTGTTCATTAATTACAAGATTCCAGTATAGAAACGACTACAAGTAGATTTCAAACTTTTTATAGTATTCATCGGATTGACAGCTTTCACCATGTTCCAATGATGGCTAACACCGGTTTTGTGGATATGAGTAGGGCGCATGTCCAACCCCCGAAGGATGGGGAGGGCATTTGCCAGGTTTGTTAAAGTTATTATTATTATTCAAATCAAAATTTATAAATGTGAAATTTTGGAAATCCAGAAATAACCAAAAGTTTTTTTTCTCCATCAAATAGGTGTACAAGGGCGATGTGTGCAAAAGATTTATTGAGAATCGCACAATTTACGTGCATTCAGAAGAAAGTCAAGTTGTGATCGAGTCAAAACTTCAAGAGGCATTGAAAGTTATTCAGCATTCGGAGGATATCTCAGCCCGCTGTTCTGAGTTTGCTATCCCTTCTCTTTGCTATTCCGCATTTCCTTTATGCCCAGATAATCTTGGTAATCCGGAAGAGCACCTCAACTTTGTGTCACCGAGAAGATTATGTCGTGAAGAGTGTGAGCTGCTAGAGCATGATTTGTGCAGGCAGGAATATGCTCTGGCGAAACGACATCCTTTAATAGGTCAGCAGTTAGCAATTCCAGAATGTGCTGAGTTGCCACCGTTGGGCTCCAAAGAATCTGCCTCATGTATACGTCTTGGATTACCTCACCTCACGGCTATTGTCGAAGATCACACTTGTTATAAGGAAAAGGGTATGAATTATAGAGGAACTGTGAGGGAAACGGAATCTGGCGAGCCTTGTAGGCCTTGGAGTCATCAACTCAGTTTCAAGTCTTCGGATTATAGTGAACTGGTAAGAGATTCGTTACTAAAACTTTAACAGCAAAAAAATCTAAAATGTTTCTTTAGAGTGAAATGATTCATGGGATCTGTTTTTTATGTAGATGGGAGGTCATAATTATTGCCGAAATCCTGGAGGCATTGAACAACAACCATGGTGTTTCTCAAATTCAGAACACTTCCGCAGGGAGCCCTGCAAAGTGCCAAAATGTGGTATTTTTGGCTACGGTAAGAATTAAAATTTACGTCAATTTTGTGTGTGTAATTTATTATAAAAGTTCGTAATTAGTAATTAACGATTTTGTTAACATTGCAGAAAGCAAAATTTGGCTGCCAGTAACAGGAGGAGTTGCAGCATTGCTTCTGATGATGTTCCTCATCTGCATTATTTGCTGCTGTAAACGAGGTCGCTCTAAAATGAGTGCCACCAAATCAGTAGGCTCCAGAGGATCCATGCAAGGTTTAGAAATGAGTAGCTTGCTCCGCAAAACAGGAACGAAAGCACCAGAAATACCGATTGGAAATGTTCAGTTTCTTCAAGAGCTTGGGGAAGGAGCTTTTGGCAAAGTTTACAAAGGTGAAGCCATCTTGAGACCAGGGGATCCTTTGATAAGGGTAGCTATAAAAACATTGAAAGCATCAGCAACACCAAAAACTAGGCAAGATTTCGTTCGAGAGCATGAGCTCATGGCGGAGTTGAAACATCCAAATATTGTCTGTCTCCTCGGAGTAATAACCAAAGAAGAACCTCGGTGCATGCTTTTTGAGTATATGAGTCAAGGAGATCTTCATGAGTATTTGATTAGTCACTCTCCGAGAAATGATTCTACACACCATCAAGGAAATGACTATGGATCACACAAAATTTTAGAACCAAATGAAATGCTGTTCATTGCAACACAAATTGCAGCCGGTAAGCGTCATTAATAAAATAAAAATTTATTTTTATATCGGATTGACATGCAGATTCAAACTTTCTCTCTGCAGAATTGATGTCAAACTGCATGTGTTAAATATATGATAATCATTTTTAAATTCTTTAATGAAGGAATGGAGTACTTGGCAGCCCATCATTATGTACATCGAGATTTGGCTGCTAGAAATGCTCTGGTGGGGGAAAGCTTAACGGTTAAAATATCCGACTTTGGACTGTCTAGAGATATTTACTCGTCAGACTACTACCGTGTTCAATCCAAATCCTTACTTCCTGTTAGGTACTACATTAAACAATGCCAAACATTTGCTATAATGCAATTTAAGTCTTACTGGTACGAAATATTTAACAAACAAATCTATTTAATTTTAGGTGGATGCCTCCAGAATCAATTCTATACGGAAAGTTTACAACGGAGAGGTACATAAATTAGAGTTATTTTTATATATATAACAATTAAATCAGTCAATTTTAAATTTAACACTTGTTTTTTGTCGGTATTTATTCATAGCGATACATGGGCCTTTGGTGTGGTGTTGTGGGAAATTTATTCGTACGGTTTACAGGTAAAATGAATACAGGTTTTATAAATGCTTGTATTTATGGAAAGCTTAATGTACTTATACTTATGCTAAATTTTTTAAAATATATTTTCCTTTAGCCATATTATGGATATAGTAACCAAGAAGTAATTGAAATGATCCGATCACGTCAACTACTTCCCTGTCCCGATCTCTGTCCACCTCGAATGTATGCCCTAATGGTAGAATGTTGGGCAGAGATGCCTCACCGTCGCCCATCCTTTGAGGAGCTCAGTTCCCGGCTGAAACAATGGCTTCTTCCCCTCCTCGGCCCTAACTCTCATTTTAGCCAACACCTCAACTACCCCATGGCCGCTCCAGGTTCCTTAAGCTGTGCCAGCAACAACTCCATGAGCAGCCACCAATCTAGCAACACAGGTCCCACCAGTAACAATACAAACTCTACAAACGTGTCCAACATGGCAATGCAACAACAAGCGTGGCAGCAACAGCAACAACAGCAGCAATATCCTCGCACCCCTCAAAATCATTCAGGTCCTCAACAATCTCCATCCCACTGCGTAGCTTATCAAAGCACCCCAATAGTTCACTGCCCTGTAAATTGTGGGACGCCAGCAGGAATGGTAAATGGTGGAAGATTTTCACCTCAACAACCCCTCCACAGTTTCCAACAAGTTCCCGGCGGCGTCGGCACCCCAAACATGGCACATGCTCACGCACACTTTCACGGGAATAGTGGACGTGTGGTCACCACGCATTCTCATGCTCATGCACATACTCACGGCTATCCACAGTCCATTGGGAGTAGCAACAGTGCTCATTCGCATTCTCCTTATCGCGTGCTAATGGAGTCCAAAGCGACCAATATTTAAAAGTTGTGTGTTTTTTTTTAAAAAAAAACGGTATTACAATTATTATAAGCATAAAACCAATAATAATACTACTTGCCATATATACGATGTAAGTAAATTACTAATAATAATATTGTCACACAAAAAAATCTTGTACAAAATGTTATGTAGATACAAACTTTCTGTGTTTATCCTCATGTAAAAACATACTTTATCGCTCGTTATCTTCATTAGTAGTTAAGTAAAGCTAAGATTATAAAATTAGTCTAGTCTTTCAAAGTTGTCGGTTCATTACATTTACTTCCATTTTCATTTGTTGCGTTTAATTTGTTGATTTTATTCATCTACGTCTTCTTCACGATTTTTGTTAATATGTAAAGGTAATATACATTCTATGTAAAAATGTATCGATTCCAAAATCCCTAGTAAGATGATTATCGAAGTTAATCACAGTACCCCAATACAAATCAAAATGTAATTTATATATATTATATGTAACCAATTTGTACAGGTGACGATAGGAGTACTTCATAATGACTCATTAAAGTTAACTCCATCTATAAATATCGATGTGTGTGTGTGTGCGCGACCATGTTTTTGTTTCTTTGTGTGTGAAATATTCATTAAAGTTTCACATTTTGGCAATGACAGTTGGAAGTACGGGTGAATGAATTAGATTAGAGAGTTAATTAATTAATAATTATTTTAGACTTCTTCGTACAAATTAGCATGAGATGATACTTAAGTATACACTACGTAGTGAAGTGTATAATAAAACTCGCATTCTAGGAGGTCGATCAACTGTGCAAAAATATTATTATTTGAGTGGTTTTCTGTCACATCGTGTTATCTAGTTGGCAGTGGTACGCGTTGTCTTTATGTTATGTAAATTGATATGGTATTATAATAAATTATATGCTGTGTTGTTATAAATATTTTGCTTGTCTAAAATTGTTTTATTCCAAAGTATGTTTCTCTGTTAAACACAAATTGATAACCAAAAATGTATACATGATGAATATGATATAATGATGATAATTTTTTTTGTAGACGTTTTCACCAAAAACTATTAATTCAAAATAATAATAAAAATAAATACTATGATCTTGAATGGTTAAATAACATAAACAAACACAACGTATAGCGTGGGAATTGACTTGTTATTATTGGTAACTTTTATTGAGTTTTAAATGCAAATTGCGAATATTTAAGTTAATTGCGATGCGATGGGACGAAATAACGAGTTTAACCGATCAATCCCAAACCTCCTCCATAGCCATACCCTCCATAGGGAAGTGCCTATAATTATGGAAACATTATTACATTATTACCGTTAATTATTTAATATTGTGACCTCTTCGGAAGAAAAAGAGCCCGGCCATAATCGTTATTCGTATAAAAGAGCCCGGCCAGAGTCGTTATTCGTAAAAATTAAAAAATATTTAACTTACACCACGATAACCACCGTGCCCATGGGTTCCATGACCTTTATTTAAAAGAAATCATGAAGAAAATTAACTCCAAAACTTTTAAATGTTGAATGCATAGATATAAACCTAATACGATTGGTGTATTCTACGGTTGAATGAGTTCTTTTGTAGTTTTCATACCTCCGTAGCTGCCAATTCCATAAGTAGCTCCTCCATTGTACAAACTGTATGCACCATAGCCTAAACCATTATCATAACCTCCATATCCTCCGTAACCGAGTTGTGCGGATGCAACAGCCAAAAGGGCAGCGAGGGCAACGAGAACCTTAAATAAACAAACCAAAATTATATGCATTAATTACGACCTTATCGTTACAAAATCACATTTTTTATAAAATAAACTAGTGCACTCTTAAAGAAATATATAGATTTGGGAACTTACAGCGAGCTTGTACATTTTGCTAGGATTATTTTCTGGATACTGGTCGAGATAGGTAAGTAAATTGATGTTAACTCACTGGCAGTTAGCTTGACAAATGGACTTTAAAAACAAGTTGTAACGGCTTATAAGCACTGATCTCTTGCCTGCTTAATACAATGCAATGGTCTCACTGTGTACGGAAGTTTAGTGCTAAATATATCGCTGTACAAATTTAATTGCATGAGAATTCTGAATACCTTGTGCCCTATCATTCATTATAGTAGTTTGTTGTCACAATTTATTAAAATATATATGGAATACAAACGAAACGTAAGCCAAAAGTACGTAAGCAAACTTAAACAAAGGTTTTTTATTGTTAAGTGATTGGTTTATGAAAAGGGGTAGCAGTATTCAGTTCAGTTCAGTAGCGTGAGGGTGTGACGTGTTATGCAACCCTTGAAGTTAGATCTCTCAGTAGTACGCACTATATACTTGTATATTCATTCACTTCACGTTTACAACACAGAACATGCCTTTTAGCCTTATCGATCACTTTCATTGGAGTTGTTTCATTGGATTGAAAATTGAAATCAATATATATAAACGAGTAGGCATGTATGTATATTAAGTAGGGTTATTAATAACTTTGTTTTGTTGACCAACTTGTGTCAGTCACAGTGTTGAAGGGAGGTAAAGCATTATGGTTGGACGTAATAGTAATGAGCAGTGACTAGACTTATTGTTACACGTACCTATATATATAATACACCATACCACAATAATAGTATGATATGATTGCCAATCGTAATGCATAGACCACACCGCAACAAAGCAAAGAATTTAGCAACAATGCGAACTTGCAGCCGTTTATGAATAAGAGTGGCATTGTTCCGTTTTCTTGGATTATGTGATTGAGTCCGACTGCTGTGATGTGATACTTTGTTTTTGTCATCCTTATCTTAATGTACATAGGCATATGCATGTGTTCATTAATTACAGGTGGTGGTGATGTGATAGGTATATGAAATTGTGAGAAATAATCCAAAAGCCAAGTTCATCCATGCGTGAATGCACAAAACTGCATCAATTATTTCATACATTTACCTACATTTACATGTGTAACACATAAAATATATGATGTAAAGAGTAGAGAGATAGTATCAGTTGTAAATGGACTAGTGACTAGTATTAAAAGTATTTTTTTCAGTAATTGATGCTTTGATAGTTCGGCAAAACCTCTCTCCTCTTGTCTCCTTCGTTTTAATGCTAGTTTTGCAATGCAACATTGGGTATTGATGTAATTAATTTTTTTTTTCAATCGATCAAAAAAAGGTTGACAGGTTAGTCTATATATTGAGCCAAGCTGTTGTCTACATATATGCCAACATGACCATGTCACATATTATGCACTTTTCACATCGCGTTGTAATATGAAATGAAGTCATTTTTTGTGGAAATCGTAACCAACAAAAAAAATATCAATTTCGATATAAAAAACCGAGCACTTCGTAGCAGTAAGTCAGGGTCGCTTGTAATTGCTTTCGAGTTTCATTACCAAAGGGAACATGTAGTACAAAATTACAAAAAAAAATCATCGTTTGTGCTTTCGGTCGAAATCAAAAGAAAAAAAACAAATTTGAAAGGCCTATAACCACTGTGCAGACCTAAATGCTACTCTTTCTTGTGCAATTCAATTTGAAAGGCAAACATGAAACAATAAGCTTTTCAATAGTTCATGTGGAGATTTGATTTTTCTTAGAAAAAGAGTAGGCGTTTGTTCAGCATGAAAAATGGACTAAAAGAATAGCTTATAAATTGCAAAGGAGAATACTTAATTTGACAGAACTAATTACACGAGTAATAGCGGTAGTAGTACAAACTACAAAGTAAAGATGTGAATGACCGTAATACAAGAAATAATCTTCAGTTTCAGCACCACTTGTCAGATCAGAACAGAAACGTATGTATATATTGAATCATTTCATTGGCTTCCGTTGTAGGTGTTGCCAAACTGAGATCGTAAATCGCAAGATGAAAACGAAGGAAGCCCAATACCATATTATATATTATTGCCGCACTGATAAACCAAAAGATTATTGGATTAAACGGGAGATAAAAGAGTGTTTGCCAGCACTTTACTAAAGAATTTATTCAGATTTATAGCAGAAGACTAAAAATATATGTTTATACATTTTGTAGATCTGATACGATATGAGGAGATATGAACATGTATTAACTTCCTACTTATTTTAAGGCAGTATTATTGCCACTTGCTACAAATGGTTAGCTTCCTAATTGAAGGCAAAATAATAATTCTGAAGACAAAAAGTCTGTCGTGACTATGACCAACCTCAACTAATGTGACAAAATGTAATGTATAATTTTTTTGCATATATAAAACCAACTTCATTGTTGTTAAAGTGTTGTGCACTCGATTTATTCTGAAAACTCTAAAAGTGTAGCTACTACAAATACTTTCGTTAGATTATAATACATTGGTTATTTATTTGGTAAAGTGTGGCGAATTAGTATAAGGTCGCCCCTTGTTAAATTACAAAATCAAAATAACAACTAAAAATGCGGTTGTAACTGCAGCAGACGCGTGATGCTGTACACAGATTCTTTTTGTAGGGGTTATAATACAAATAATAATATAACATTATATTATATATTATAATATATACAAGAGAGGGTTTCATCGCAAACCTCTCACTATAGATTGTACTCTGGTCTGATGTTAAAAAAAAGCTGAACATTGATAAATTTTTTAGCATTCATTTAAATCGATCTTATTATCATATCCACCGTGACCTCCGAGCACGTTACTTTTCCCTGTACTATCTTTATTTATTGCAAGGGCAATATTCGCGTCTTTATTATATCCCTTGACAAAGGCTTGTTGGATCTCGAGCAAACTTTTACCTTTCGTTTCCGGCACGCAAAAAAATACAAAGAAGGTGCCTACGAAGCAAATGCTTCCAAAGAGCCAATATGTCCCATCGTCATACATAAATTCTTGAAGATTTGAAAAAATGCTGGTGACTCCAAACGCCAAGAACCATCGTGTCATGAGAACAATGCAGGACGTTACTCCTTTCATTCTGTTGGGTAGCAGCTCGCCAATCATCATCATGCTCAAGGGACCGCAGCCCAAGGAGTATCCAATAATGAATAGAACAAGGGCTGCCAAAGGAATCCACGTAACTTCTTGGTAGTCAATGCCAAATATGACTGTCCCAGTACGCATCATGTAGAAGTAGAGACCCATCAAACCTAAACTTGCTGACATTACGAGTTCCGATGCCATGAGAAGAATACGACGACCTGCGATGTCAACAATGGCTGCTGTGGGCATTGAAGCAAGCTGTAAAGGGGGAGGGTTAAGGGAAGTAAAGTGTGAATTTATTATATAGTAGACGAGGAAGAAAGGAGTTTTTTTTTAAATTGAGTTTCATTTACGTACCATTGTGACAACACCAATGATAATAGTGGAAATCTTTGGGTCCATTGTTGAGCCTGCGCTCTCAAAAATCTGGACTGTGTATGCATTGATAGCATCAATGCCGGAGAGTGTTGTGAAACACATGATTCCAATTAGAATGGATGTGGGAAGTACCAGTGACCGGTCAAGTGCGTCTTTAGGAGACATTTTGATTCCTTTCGTTTCGTTAACACTATCTTTCAGCTACAATCATACACGTAATAGATAAGTTTAAAATCTGCTACGGGCTTGTGATATTTTAAAATAATATTTTTTTTTGATTGACGCATTCATACATCAGAGATTTCTTTTTGGATGATATCCTTATGAAGGTCATTTCCTCTCAGCCAGTAAATAGCCTTTTCTGCCTTTTGGTCCTTATCCCTTTGAACGAGATATCGGGGTGACTCTGGGACAAAATACATTATCACGTGAAATGCAACTGGGATGATGGAGCAAGCAATTGCTTGATATCTCCACTCGAGAAACACTCCAGCCGTAAATCTAAAAAATAAAATTGAACAATCATACATATTTATTAATAATTGCCTTATACTTGAATGACAATGAAGAAAATTATTCTTCACATTTTAAATTTTTATTGTTGTCATCATTCCACTCATCGCAGCAGCAATCGTTATTTTTTTAGTTATACACTTACATATACAACATTCCAGTGGACAACAAAAGATCAAAGAGAGATCCCAATCCTCCTCGTACACTTGCGTCTGCAGTTTCAGCTGTGAAAATTGGAGCTGCTATTGAGAAACAGCCACCACAGAATCCTGTGTCACAATGGAGTAAAATGATAATTTAACATTTGGTCGTAAATTGAATGCAAATGTCATTATATTGTTCCGTAGGCATTATTATTATTACCTGTGACAAATCTTCCGAACAAAACCATGAAAAAATTCTGTGCCAACCCAATAAGGAGCCAACCTATGATGAATGGAACTGTCAAAAACAGCATGCTTTTTCTTCGACCTAGCGTGTCAAGGGCAAACCCAGCAAAGGGGCAAGCTGCGACTGCTCCAAGCTAATGGTTTTTTAAGCAAAAATAACTTAATATTATCAAACTATTCAAATGGCAAAATTTTCAACAACTTTTTTGTCGTATTTTTATAGAAATTACCGTTGGAATGGAGCCAATCCAGGAGCTAACAGTAGTCACATCTCCCAATTCGTTACCTTCTATCATGGACGGAATACCAGTTGCACTCCACGCCAGTACAGTTCCAAATGCAAAGGCTCCCATGTTTGCTACAATTTCCAAGAAAAAAATTATTATTAGTAAAAAGAAGAATACGCGTATTCCATAAAACTTTTAAAAACTCAATGTACCTGCAATGGAAGCGATGAGTTGAGGCCACTTGGACCCATCTCCTCCCAGATCCGAATCAGTTTCCAATGTCTGACTACTTGTATCTCCATCTCCATCCTTATTGCTGGCACCATCCGGATATAAATCGACAAGATAATGGCGATGTCCCGGTAATGTATTAATACTTGCTCGCCTACTTTTAACAATACTAGCCAATCTATCTGGTTCCTCCTCTTCATTCACAAGAGTCTGATGAGAAACTGAAGGTAAGGGTACGATCCCACTCAAATGCGCAATGGTTGTAACAGCATCACTGATTTTTCTGGATCGACTCATCTTCCTACCTCCTACTTGTGATTCTCGACTAATTTTTCTCTCTCTTATTTCTCGACTTATCTTCCTTTCCCGTGCCTCCCGACTTATTTTTCGACTGCATCCTTCTCGACTTATTTTCCTCTCCCTTGCGTCTCTGATTATCCTTCTTTCCCTCTCCTCAGGAGTTTCAGACGCCACCACCGTATTTCCACCACCACCTCCTTCATCATAGTCATTAAAGGTGACAATGTTTGAACCCCCATCTCTTTTCACTCTGCTACTTTTCCTCTCACGTGGTGTCCCATCAGTAGTATCTTCCTCGGGTACTTCAGTTCCCAACACATCGTGATGATCAAATGTAACAATATTATTTACAATTCCAGCTTTCCTCGTCCGGCTTATCTTCCTTTCCCTTGTGGCTGCCTCCTCAGTAGTTTCTGGTACGCCACTAATCTTTCCCACCGCCTCATCATGATGATGATGATGACTAGGCGCAATTCCACTGAGATGTGCAATGTTTGTGAGAACATCACTAAATTTCCTCACTCGACTTATCTTCCTGTCCCTCTCCTCCTGAGTTTCCACAGGCTTCATGGGCTCTACAACTGTAACAGTTTCCATCGTTCTACTTGATTTCCTATTGCTATTGCTCAAACTCGTGCAATAATGCTTGTCTCTCGAAGTCCTTCGCCGTTCTAATGGCATTCAAAGCTCTGGAAGGTTGTCTTGTTCTTGTAGTCCTATATAAATTATTCAAGAGTGTGTGCGTTTGTACACTTGCGTCAATTATATATTGCGTTTTACGTAAATGGCTTTCTTTGTTCAGCGGGGTTGAATGGAGTGAATATAAAATGTCAACTGGGGTGCTCCTGTGGATGTTATGGTTGTTCCTCTTTGTAGTCTTCCAACTAGTAGTAAGTTCAATTGATGCATTTGATAGTGGAGAAATTCAAGCGTAGATTTTTGTCCCCACACCACTCTGATCAACAGTGTGTGTGTTTAATGTGTTATCAAGTATCGCTTCCTATAATATAAAACAAACAAAAGGAAGTCATAGTCATGCTTAAGTGTAATGTGTAGATTATTATTCCGTGGAAAAAGATCAAGATCAAATAATTATGATAGTTAGAGCCAAAGCTGCTCTTAATTGTGATTCCCAATAGAGCATCTGCACATTTGGGACCGAGATTTTATGATATCATGTCATATCATATGCCCACAGTAGTCGTTGAATGTGTTAGCAATAATTATCATGTGATAAATACTGCAACATTGCAAAAGAGATGAAATAAGGAAATTAGCATAAAAATATACCAGCAATCAGTTATTGGCATCAACTCTAGCTCACACGTTTGGTTGGAGGAACAACGAAAAAATAATACAAATGTACAAATGTGATCCCTTTCGTTACAGAAATAGAATGAACTCAACAGAAGATGATGATGATGGCAAGTGTAATATGTTAAACCAACTAACAAATTGAACAAATCAAATATATAACGAGAGTGCTAAATCAAAAAAATTCCACAAGCCCAAAGGGAGCCTTTTCCCAGCTAAAGTTCACGACGAAGAATGCTCACGAGTCGGAATTTGCACCTGAGACTAATCGTATGTGTGGATGGCTAGATGAAACCAGTTTTTGGAGTACATAAGATTACATTTTAAATGATGAAAAGTGCTGTGATCACGTAATTTAGTTTGCTGAAATATATGATTTCATGCATTTATGAAGACAAATCACTTGATTTTTCATCTGGACTTTTTTATGGTTTGGGAAATAAATTTTGCATTTCAATTGAATAGAAATATGGTACTTGTACTTGCCACTTGCACACCTCTTGTGTAAGAATTGATGAAAGTGTAATTTAAATTTTTATGATTCATACAAAATATGTATTATGTATTATGGACATGGTTTAGAGTTTAGACTGTGATTTAACTACTGCATAATATCCGTATGGTGAAGGATTAGCAATAATTGATAAGGTTGATGGTAACAGAGAGTAAGGATTAAAGATTTACGATAATTAAATCACTGTAAAAAAACAGTCAAGTACAGAGCAGATGAGCACGCAAATGATGATGATGATGAGTAAAGACGTTTATAACTGTCACCAGAGAGCACAACTTGTGTAAATTGTTTTTGTAAGGGATTAAGAACGGATTTGTTGAGGCTGGTGGTTGATTGCGTAGTGTGAACGATTGAACGATGATGACCTACCCTTGCCTTGGTGTATATAGAGTTACAGATTTTCCCCAAAAAATCTTTTTGATACTTATCATGTTGATTGTGCCTTCTACTTTGATTTTACCTATACTCACTCTCTCACGATTAGTCAGATAACTGGGATGGGAGGAATTCGGGTAAAAAATTGTTTATGAACTATGGAATAATACACTAATATATGCGCATTTCCTTGTTAAATACCGAACCGAATCACACACTACGGAACCGATCGTGAGGTAAATATGGATGAGCCTACATGGAACAGCCTATATATATTCTAGTAAATCTTTACTCCACAAGTTATCTTTATCTTTTTATCACCTTAAGTATAATAGTTGTGCCTCTATGCTACTGTGGAGAACAGTCAGTCTGTAGACGGCCAAGTTTCTACACTTCCAATGAAAGAAAATTTTGTGGGAATCAAACCTTTTGTGACTGCCCATACTTTAATTTGTATCATTTAGTGCCAAGTAAAAAGGAAATGAGCTCTCCAGCATATCTTCTCTTTTGTAGTATTGACAATGCACTTCACTACAAATATTGAAATTAGCTTATTTCACAATAGTAAGCAATTAATGCACTTGAATCGAGTGCACAAGAAGGAAACAATACAAATATCTCTCATACTACAAGAGGAGCGGAAACTAGAATGAAGCAGTTCCACCAACAATGTTTTACACAATCAAATAATCAACGAATTTTTCGTCTACCGCACTTTAAAAACTATTACATCCACTTTGGAAATCCGAGTAATATATAATGTCCGTCTCATCATGGTTTGCACTGACCAAACTTTTTGCCTAATCCCAAAAACGTTGCGCACAATTTATAAGCATGAACTTAATTGAAGATCAAATTTTTAAAATAAACTACTGAAACTTTTCCCATTTATGTATGGCTTACCTCGTGAAAATGGTCGCTTATTCTATTCTAACTTTTAAAATATTATGTTGAGTCCGTGACCGCGTGATAAAGATTTTTTAAGCAAATAATAATGTTTTGTGTTCTGGTCTATTGCATGGGCATCCTCACGTACAACTTTGTATTAAACTATCAAATCAAATTGATTGTCAATTACCGGAATGATGATGAAGTTGATTGAACGATACGATACCAAAATAAAAGCATTTGATCAGATATTCCCAATTTGACTGGCGTGCGTTATCTCAACTTTAGCGAAATTTTCTAAGTGCGTGGCGCGTGGGGAACACCGTTTTTCCTTGGAGTATTTAAGTAAAGTTTATGATAAACAATGCCTAAAAATCGGGGAGTTTTCCTGCATGCGCTTCCCTAAAAAATAGGCAACTATTCGATCGATACTCTTGATGTACTCAGTTTGTAACTGCATAACATTTCCCCCAACGCCCTCCCTTTATATAATAATAAATGGATAAACATCTCGGTCTTTTTACGTATTTATTTGTTCTTGTCATTTTTTTTGGTTAGTGTTTATCAAACAGTTTACACTCTCTCTCATCACATCACATACCTTACCGACATCCATGTCAAATCTGTTTGGAGTAGTACAGTACATAGTACACACGCAGTGTTTTGTACATTGTCGTATGTCATGTCATGAATAATATGATGATGCTCCTGATGGGTTACATGCATAACATCATGTTTATTTTGTCATGGTCAAGAACATTATGATCATAATGTTGAGAGGGGGGTAAAAATTCATTGGAGTTAGTAGTTATAATCTCCTTAATCGTTTGCTTTCGGCGTTAAGCCAATATCCAGTTCATACTGGAGTTGAGAGTTAGTTAGTAGTTCAAAAGAATTACATACATACGTATACGTGTTCAATATTGCATTGTATTGCAAATTTGCATTGATTCACAGAGTCACAGACTCACTGAATCCACCAAAAAAAGTGTGTGTAATATATTATGTATTGTATTTACTTTGTAATTGGAATTTGGTCGGGTTTTACAACAAAGTATTTAATATATATATATATGTAACTAAAAACACAACAGATAGCAAAATTCCATTATTAATATTCAATCAATGTCAACATTTATTCAATCTCGGCTCATCTCATCTCTAATCCCAAAAACTGAACTCAAGTAATGAGCAATAATATTATACGCCGTCTCCTCTCAAAGATATCATGGGATGAATGGATGGATGGATCAAAAGCAATTGAAGTGAGTGAAGTGATTTGATGGCTAATGACGCAAAAGAGTCATCCAAAAATTCCTGAGATTGATACTTTTGTTTGTTTGTGCATATTGTGCTTGACAAGTCTTACATGTATGTATAAATTTCCCATAATATTGGAAGCTTCTGAGTAGCAGGTTGACATGCGTGGTGGATATCTTCTGCTTATTTTTTTTGTACTTTGTTTGTCATGTGTTTGTCCATATATGGTTCTTTTCTTATCATTGGTTTTGGTATGGTTTGGAATATGAAATGCGTGCAAAAGGTCATGAAACATTGGTGTGGCGGGTGGATGGTGGATCACTAAAAACCCAAGTTGACGTTTGATGATGATCCCTCAATCCGACGTGAAAGTACCATGACCTATAAGATTGATGGGTGTGATTTATGATGACTACGGTAAGGTAGACTTCGTTGGACTTCCAAGGTTCTTCAATGTTATTATCCTTGTTGTGAATCGTTATCTTTTTGAAGGTCGTTATTGAGACAATTTTTAAAAAATCTAGACTCAACTGGTTTTTAAACTTTTTTTCCAAAATGTTTAAATTAGACTAATTTGTGAAAAAGTAAACCAGACAAAAGGTATTTTTTCAAAATGCTAAGGCCGGAGCTGGTGGAATTACTACTAGATAAGACTTAGTAAGCACATCTCAGAATATTGTCGCACAAGTAACAATTGTTACGAGCCACAAAGAAGCAGGTATTATCATAAAAGTTTTCATTTATCATTTTGGTTTTTGCCAGACAGAGAATTAATAAGCTTGTGTAAATGCGACAAATTTTATTTGGAGAATCATTAAAGACTTTTTTAAGAACACTTGGAGCGACATCAAAAACATGTCGGCACCTCTCATAATCCTTGCCATCGTTTTCGCGATTCCCATCGCCTTCATCCTTGTCCTGTGCCCCCGTGTTGTGAAGCTCATGTTCCAGATCATTATAGCCTTGTTTGCAGTGGCAATACTACTCGTGGTGACAGCCGGAATGATTATTCCATTGGTAGTCGTGCTAGCATTTTTTGCTTTAATATCTCTGCTTCAAAAATTCATCAAGTGCGTTCTAGGCCTCGGGGGTTCAGGCAGTCCTCCACCACCTCCCCCTTCGAGACGTGGCCGTCGTTAAAAGTCTTCCGCTCGATGACGTGATAACAAATTAATTGAAATAATCGCATGGAAAATATTAATGTAATTCCAGGAGCTCTCATGAACATTAATAAAAACTATCACGATCCCATAGAATTCCCATAAAATCACAACCATATTATTGACACGAGTTCGCAG
Organism: Orchesella flavescens; assembly: GCA_964034955.1. Classification (NCBI taxonomy): domain Eukaryota; kingdom Metazoa; phylum Arthropoda; class Collembola; order Entomobryomorpha; family Orchesellidae; genus Orchesella; species Orchesella flavescens. The sequence goes on along the minus strand of OZ035958.1, from coordinate 11,857,942 downwards.
CGGTTCTCTAAGGTGATGATTATTGTTGCTGTGAATCGTTATCTTTTTGAAGGTCGTTATTGAGAATTTTTTTTTAAATCTCGACTCAACTGGTTTGTAAACTTTTTTTGCAAAACTTTTTTTAGGTTAGGATTTATAATGTGAAACAAGAACAACCAGCAGACAATTAGTTTTTTTTGAAAATGGAGGAGTCGGGCATTAAATGTACGACAGTCTCACACTGTATAACCGTCTATGTTCGCGGCTCAAAAAGGTATTATATGCATATTTCTCATTCACATTAAATGCTACACACATCGTTATTTTTTTTGTCAGACAGAGAATTGAGCATTCGTAAATGTAATAATTTGTCTTTGAAGGATCCTTAGAGACTTTTTCGACAATACCTGGAGCGACATCCTCAATATGTCGGGACCCCTCATAATCCTTGCCGTCGTTCTCGCGATTCCCATCGCCTTCATCATTGCCCTATGCCCTCGTGTCGTAAGGTTAATGTTGCAGGTCATTATAGCCTTGTTTTCAGTGGCAATCTTACTCGTGGCGACAGCAGGGATGATTATTCCATTGGTATTCGTGCTGGCCTGTTTTGGATTTATAGCTCTGCTTCAAAAATTCATCAAATGGGTTCTAGGCCTCGGGGGTTCAGGTAGTCCTCCACCACCTCCCCCTTCGAGACGTGGCCGTCGTTAAAAGTCTTCCACTTGACGTAATATATTATTAATTTAATTCCAGGAACTCTCATGAACAATAATAAAAAATATGACGATCCCATACAATTCCAATAAAATCAAAACTTTATTGATACGGGTTCACAGGGCTCTCTAAGGTTATTATCGTTGTTGTGAATCGTTATCTTTTTGAAGGTTGTTATTGAGACGTTTTATTAAATCACGACTCAACTGGTTTGTAAACTTTTTTTTGCAGTACTTTTCTTAGATTAGGATTTTTTGAAAATGGAGGAGTGGGGCAGTAAATGTAAAAAAGTCTCACACTATATACACACCAATTTTCACGAGGTAGAAAGGTATTATGCATATTTCTCATTTCTCATTATTTTTATTGGTCGAAATTTCGAGCATTAGTTCATTAGTAAATGTGATAATATTTTTATGGAGGATCGTTGTAGACTTTTTTGAGAATACCTGGAGTGAAATCTTAAATATGTCGGGACCCCTCATAATCATTGCCGTCGTTTTCGCGATTCCAATCGCCTTCATCATTGCCCTATGCCCCCGTGTTGTAAAGTACATGTGCCAGGTCATCATAGCCTTGTTTGCAGTGGCATTATTACTCGTGGTGACAGCTGGAATGATTATTCCATTGGTATTCGTGCTAGGCGTTTTTGCATTAATAGCTCTGCTATACAAATTAATCACGTGGGTTCTAGGCCTCGGAGGTCCAGGCAATCCTCCCTCTTCGGGACCTAGGCGTGGGCGTCGTTAAAAGTCTTCCACTAGACATCGATGTAATAAATAATTGATATTGATTTCATCACATAAAAAATATTGATGTAATTCCAGGAACTCTCTTGAACATTAATAAAAATATGACGATCCCATACAATTCCAATAAATCAAAACTACATCGTATATATATTGACACATTTATAGCAACTAACATTCTGAATTAATCATCAGCATTATGTTTATTGAGGAAAGAGGAATGATATATAAAGGAAAAGCCGCTTCTTTGATGCGCTATAAATCTCAGATAAGTGGCACAATTGCAATACAATTGATTTTGATTTGTACTGTCTGATTTGTTTGATATTATTCACGTCACACTTGGGTGCATCAATATATTTTTTATTGGCCATAATATTTGCTTACAAACTTATTACGCTTTTGTTATGTCTTGTGTATTTTATTTGGTGCATTTACTCTTCACACCACGGATGCGCTAATTGATCTGATACACAAGTTATTTATTTGTGTCCGGATAAAAAAGTTTGAGTGCTTCTAAGCTTGAGTTGCATAAAAATGTATTTGTTTTGACTACACACAAATCACGTATTTTTTTGTGTATCTCAAAACTAGATAAATCCAGTTTCAAACCTATCAAACGAGAACGGGGACTTTTGATTACATGAGTTTTTTTTAAATAATGATGTTCCAAATTTTGAGAAAAGAACAAAAGAGGCGACGCAACAGATAAATAGTAACCCCTTTCCGGATTGAAATCCCAAACTCTTTGTTCCTCCTCCCTGGATATAACAACAATGAACTGGATACAGGCGGTGGCGGATAGTAAAGAATCTAATTATGCCATGCATGATTGCTTTCGTCTTCGTCTCATATAGCCATATGAAATTTGCTTCAACAACAACCTTGCAATTGATTGGATTGGGGATGTGGCACTGTACTGTACAAAATATTCATAAACCCTATCAATAAACAGCGACAGCCTATTAAGACAGGCAGAGTCAAGTAAAAAAAAAATCTTTTATTTCTTGTACGGGAACCAAAAACACCTTGTACATAATTAGCATCTATTTTGACCCAAGTTTAATACTAGTTTGCCTACTTTGAGCTCGAATTCACAACTTCAACTGACTCAAGTGTGACGAAGTAAACAAGAGACAAAGGATAAATATAGGATTTTAGGATACCTTCCTTTCTTCTGTTAGTGACTGATCATTGAATATGATTTTATAGTAGTATGTTCCCTATAAACTCACATAATTGCATACAATGTGTTTCTTACTTGCATTTTTGCATACAAGAACTAAGACCTACTCATCCACCCATGTTAATATATGTATGTGATGGCTGATGATATTATGAGATTAAGTACACATCTATGCTAAAAAACAATTTTATGAGTCTTCTAAAAAATAAGTAAGCTATCTATATGATTGAAGCGAATTATGCCGGCTTCTTTTTTGTGGCCACAGACGAGTACGAGCTTTATGAGTGTGTGGTCACTGCCACACCGTCTTCATCCTCCAAACACACAGCAAAAAAGGTGTGTACCGTGTGCGATGGTGTTGACATGGAACGACATGCATAAGAGCCCTTTTCCGTTTCACGAACAATCATACATGTAATACATATAGCTTCTAGCTTCTTATTGGGCTTCTGATTGTGATTTTTAAGTAATCACAATCACTGGCGTTTGTGGTCAGGCCAGGCTTACATAGTTGTGTTTTTTGGCATACGCGTACTAGTCAGTGACGAGATGGAGAATGAAGATAAGGATAAGAACGGATATACCCAATCCTATATAATCGACCAATTGTTGTTTTTGTTGTAAGCGGATGAGCCATAACAAATTATTGGATAACAATGAATGCGAATGACTATACCACTATCATCAACTGTAGTTCTAAGCATAAAAAATGTGCCTGAATGAAGTGAAGAGGAGGGCATGTAGTCAACTGATACCAAAATAATAAATAAAATTTTATTCCATTTTTTTAAATGTCTATCAAATTCAGGATATGACACAAAACTGCCCATAAACATTGTTATTTGTCTATCAATACACATGTAAGTAGGCACTTGAATATAATATGTGTCCCTGTACCATGTGCGCACGGCTTGAATTATTTTTCTTGAGTATTTGCAATGGAATGGAAATGCAGTGGAAAATTGCAACTTTTAGTGATTCCATCCCCCGTCGACGATTGTTATGTTAAGGTTAGTGATGCACACTACTGTAGTTCACTGTCAGTTGAGTACGATGTCTTCAGCGACCGTATCTTAGTATATGATATAATAATACCTTTTATGTATATATATATATGTATTTAAATGATTCAATTGACTTTTTTAGGTGTAATGGCACATAATATGGTTTGGACACTTGGTGGAATGGAGGAAGGGCACTGTTGACGTGGAATATGTTTGGGTTTTTTCTTTAATATAATATTTTTAGTATAAAAAGGGCAAGCTGACCCTAGACAAATCATCAGTTCACTCAAGTCAACTTCCCAACTAATTCTTTCTAACAAACCTTTCGAGTTCACACTCAAACACTTCACTCTTTCAACATGAGAACCTTCGTAAGTGAAAACATTACGACAAACACAAAATAACCGAGTTTAGCTCACTCATCGGGATTTCCTCGGAAGATTCAATCTAATATCTGATAATATTTCTTATACATTTTATAGGCTATTGTCGCTCTCTTCGCCCTCTTCGCCGTTGCCATGGCTGCCGAGAAGGATCTCGAAGCTTCCCCATCTATTGGTCTTGGATACGGCATTGGTGGTATCGGTCTTGGAGGAGGCCTTGGATACGGAGGTTTGGGATACGGAGGTCTTGGAGGAATCGGTAAGAAAACGGATAAGCAAAGAATCATTGATAAGCAACATTGGAATTAATTAGATAATCATGCTGATGATAAAATGTCTTGATATTTTTAAAGGATACGGACGTGGTATCGGTCTTGGAGGAATTGGATACGGAGGTTTGGGATATGGAGGTCTTGGAGGAATCGGTAAGTTGATAAGCAATCAAGATTTGCATTGATAAGCATTTGGAACAAGATAATCATGCTCATGATAAAAATTCTTTGTGGTTTTATAGGATATGGACGTGGTCTTGGACTTGGATATGGTGGTGGGCTTTACGGTTAAACCGTTATAACTACTCCAACTCTACTAGTTCATCAGTTACCTTCCCCAATTCCCATGCAAAATCTCAATTTGAACCCTTCGTTCATGAGCATATTGCTCGTCAACTAATGCATTTAGCAGTGTCTTTGGAGACTTGCCGTTATTAGTTAATTTATTTTTGTTAAATTGTTGTTGCTCAGCTAAATTCTGATTTGGAAAAAAAATAAAAATGCCATAGGAAGCAGTTCTTCGTTTTTAAATCAAAGAATCAATCTCATACATTGTATTTTGGCATATAAAGCTTTTGCATGAATTTCATAGAATTTGGCATATTCATCATCAAAATTACTTGCATGCCAATTGCCACTGTAGCAAAACACTATATTGATAGCATTTCATTTGGGCTCCAAGCTGCTAAAGCTTACATTTAGCATTAATTTTAGTTCCATACTAACATTTAATTTCTCAAATTGAAATCCGGCATTAATCCAAGTATTTTCTAAAGTTACCCAAACCTTTGAGGCTAACAAACAAAAGGATTTCACCATAATGTTGTATGCATGTCTTGGGACAACCATTAAAATTAGCCCTCTGAGAAGTATATAGTTTTGTTTGAGAACTAAGGAATCACATCATTGTATAGCGAAGCGACACGTCTCAAGAGCGCAAGTGTTATATCATATAGACGCTCAGTCTAGCACACAGGAAGCTATAACAATTTAATTACAGGGATATTGATCAGTAAATCAATCTAATCAAATAACTTAAACATCTTAATTCTATTCCAGGTTCACCAGCTCATTTTAAACTGTCACTCTATTTCATCGAAATAACTATTGCCTTGAGATGCCTTGCTTTAAAAAAACTGATGACATCAAATTCAAATCACACCTTCTACATTTAGTAAACGGCCAAAATAATTTAGATGAACGATACCATTTGAATTGATTTAATTTTTTTTGCGCACCTTAATGATTTTCTACATGAAGAAAATGGCTAAGCAAAGAAATGAACTCTAATTGATCCAAAGATTAGACATTTTTGTTAATAAACCAATTACAAGCATCTATAAAAACATAAATATTTCATATCATTGAAACCATTTTTATTACCGAATTACTCTGCCATCAAAGATTTTCAGGGAGCGATAAGCTAAGCCCTCTTCCAAAGGGTGTCAGTTACTCATCGATGCTATCTCCCACAAAAGCGACAGGCCAAACGATTGTTTACACTTTTTTTTGCTACTAGGAGCTTATAGCTTGACTGGTTTAACCTTACTTACAGCAATGTTAATTAATTAAAAAGGATGTTCTACATGACTTCCTCTAGTAAACTTGTTGTTGTTGAAACAATTTATCCTTACACGCCTTCAACATATGTAGGTACATAATTTTTACAGTATCTTGATGATGATATCATATCATTTCATCATGAGTTACCTCCATTAAGCAGTTGGTAGTACAAGGATTGATTAACTTCAATAAAATACATAACAATCTAATTACACTTCTTCTGCATATGAATATGTAATTTTAGGCGACTGAAGTCAACTGTGAAAACAAATAAATGCAAAGCCTATTTTAGGGAGGAATCCATATATTTGTTTCATTGTTTAATACCTAGATTAGGATTGATATTCATGACGCCTTCATATCAATATCACTTTGTGCCTTATGTGACCATTGCGTGACGATTACCCTTGTCGATGACGATACTAATGTATGTATTCCTCTGTTCATTTCATGAACTACCAACGTTCCTGATGAACAGCTCCGCGTAGGTCAGGATGGGGATGGGGATCTTAACTGACTGTTGCGTTGCTGATCTTATCATGTTGTTTTGATCATTTTGCTTCATAGGCACAAAGAAACCCTAAATACAACCCATCCCAATTTTGTGGCGGTGTGTGTGACGGAGGAAGGGCCCTATTGTTTTCCTCAGACCCCACTTTCGTATATAAAGGAGGATTCTGACCCTAGATTAATCATCAGTTCACTCTCAATCATCTTTACTAACAAATCCTCTTCTCTAAAAACTTTTTTGAGTCTCACACTCAACTCTCCTCATCTATCAACATGAAAACTTTCGTAAGTTTGGAAATTAAAATTCGGAATTATATAATCCAAAGTTTTTACTAGTTTTTGTAATGATTTCTTGAAACTGTAAACTTTATAGGCTTTTGTCGTTCTCTTCGCCGTCTTCGCCCTCGCTATGGCTGCCCCTGCTGAGGAGAAGAAGGACCTCCAAGCTTCCCCATCCATTGGTCTTGGATACGGCATTGGTGGGCTTGGATACGGGTTGGGACTTCACGGACTTTATGGTGGATATGGCTTAGGTCTTCATGGACTTGGTAAGGGAACTGACTAAAGTTTCCATAAAATTTGGTTATATGTAGTTTTGAAAAGTTAACTGATTTATTGGCTTTCGATTTTAACCAGGACTTGGATACGGACTTGGAATTGGCCGTCTTGGTTTGGGATTGGGGTATGGTGGAATCATCGGATAAGCACCTTATCATCCTTCCTTATCTTTCTTCAAGCCAGCCAATCTACCATAATAAGACTCCATCAACCAAAATTTTAAATTCGGCCATATATATATGAGACAATACGTTTAATTAAAGTGTATTTAACTGCTTCTGAAGAAATTCAGAAACTTCTCGTTGTTATATTATTTATTTACGACAAAATTGAACTGATCCGGAAATAAAAATGCCATAGTTGGCATGTTCTCTACAATTTTTTTCTTCGTTTTTCATGTTATTAAGTTTCTTTGAAACATATTCATTAAGGTACATTCATCAAATAATTATTTACAACTGAGAGAATTGATTATTTTTCACTTACACAGTAATGAATTTCGTAAATAATTTGATTGATACGACCACCGATTTCATATAGCTTTAAACATGCTTTACACACTTGCAGACAATTAGTGAAAACATTAAATGTACGGAGTAAATGAATATATTTTAAGATTTTATAATAAGAACTACAAAATCTGAGAAGGAGCACTAAATTATTGTTTTGCTTAAACTTATTTAAATTCTGGCAGAATCAGAATCATCTATTGAAATTGATATGATAAGTCAAATAATCTTACCATTCAAAATAAATAAAAAACCATTAAACTTTATATCCTATTTAGGTACATTCATTTAAATAATAATAATAATTTCACCTATGGTGTCACTGTTGGAAGAACAATGTGCATTCTTATGTAACATGGAACGGGAATGACACTTGAATAAAGAATCTTATCGTATCTTATCTAAATAAGTCCAATACATTAGCCACTCTTGTCATTTACTTTGTGCATGCCAAGTTTTTAAATTTTAGCTACATTTTGTATTTGTCATTTGTGTAAGATACGTGGCAGTTGACTACCAATTACAGTAGAGTTTTCTTCTATTTTTTAGGCCTTCCAAATGATCTATCTGCTTCGTAACCTTCCAATGGATCATCCTCACTCTTGACCAATACAATGAGTACAGACTCAGCAAAGAAAAATATTCCATTGATTATGGCAAATGACTAGAAACAAAAAAAATGAACCAAATTAAGCCAAAATGCACCTGTTTAGTTGAAGACTGAATAGCAGTTTATCTTATCTAAAACTTACTGCAGCAGCAAGTTTGATGGGCTTGTTGAAATTGCAGTCACCACCCCATGGCCGAGGAGTACAATAGTCCTTTTCGATTGACCCCACAGACAATATCATAAACGTACCGGCCGTTATCAGTAAAATACCACCCACAAAATGTAACGCTGATGTCTATTAATGATTCAAGAATTAAAAATTAATACTTAAGTCCAGTCAGGGTGCTGCAATTTAAAAAAAAATGTTCACTAACGGCTGCACGAATTCCTTGATTTCCTGATATGAGGTTAATGATAAGTGAAATCACTGAAGTTATTAGGAAAGCCACAACTGTCCAGAAGAAAAAACGTTCCCTGAAAAATTGTGGTTCATAAGAAGCTGCTCCACATCCAATTGCAATTATGCCAAAGACCTGAAATGGAATTATAAATTAGAGATTCTTTCCAAAATACAACGCAATAAAGATTCTAATGCTATATATATAGCATAACACTCACCAGATGCAAAATCTGTACCAATCCAGCAGGACTCGCCAAATGCTTTATATTAGCCATTTTTTTCAACAAAGTATGGAAATTAAACTTTTCTTCAATCACTTCACACAAAAATAAAGTGTGTTACTGTAATTTTAATTATTATTTTCACAAAATGAAACAATATCGATAAAAAAGGAGGGGTTCCAAACGATCCGCAGCAAGCGTATTTTTTCCAACATACCGGAAAATAGGTTATCTCTCGTAAATGAGGTAAAAGAGTGTACTATCCATTGTATTTGTATGGGGTGACCTCATATATACTGATTTTCGATTCGTGGTTTCTGATAAGAAACTTTTGTTATAGCCAATCATTCATATATCTCATTTGAAGCACCTTACCGAGTGTGTACAAATCCAATATATCCGCCCTGCTTTGATGCGGTATGTACTTACTTGTGTGCATAATAATATTTATCACTTAAAAAATACCTGGCGAAAATATGTTGAATATTGAATATATACATTCTTCTTCATTTCGTTCATTTAACATGGAATGAGAGTCTATACCTCTTTACCACAGAGCTCATTTTCATGATTTCCCGTAATCTTCTCTCTTTATCAGTGTTATCACCGTGGCGTGAGTGACGACCTTATCTTTTATGATTGGATTGAAGTGGTGCTTACTCATCCTGCTGCATTACTCACTCCTTGCCTTGTTTCATGGGGAGGAGAGTGGATGTTGACTAAATGAATTTAATGACTTCATTGCTTCCAATTAATAATGTTTACTTTGACGTGGTTAAAAGTATGTAACAATTACGTTGTGTTGCAGTTGCAGGCAATGCTCTTGTACGTACCTTTCACACAAGGAGAATCAGTTCGTCATAAAACATATATGTATATACCAATTTCCATTTTTATTCGGAAGTGTAACATCGCTAAAAAGAATGACAAGGTATGCTGGTCGATATTTTGATGAGTCATCCAAAGCAGCGTGTTTATTGTAATATACATATAACAACAATAAAATTATATTGCATAATTTAAATTATGAAAATTGACAAAGTACCAGTTACATCATTCTGCATGTTATCTGTTATTTAATAAATATCGTCTTAAACAGCAGTTGTGTAATAAAAGAAAACTAATCAAAGTAGAAACTCAGCCACCCAAAATTAAAAAAATATTTACATGTCCAATCACCAATGTCTTAACAAACACCATCACCTTTACCACCACCAATTTAATTTAATGTGGTACAAAATTCTTAGGTTCGTATAAACTCCACATCAAACGACCGCTTTCTTGCTTGTAAATCAAAAAATATTTTAATGGAGAGTTTATCTCCGCGCTCCAAAACTTCCAGCACGTCCTTCACTAGCATAAAGTAAGAGTGCCTTGCTGAAACAGCCTTGAAGTCATTTGAAGCAATAGCTGGATAAAAAAAAAGATATAAATATTTTAGGTGTAATATTAAACCACACTATATCTTACATTAAAATTGAAGAAACAATTTGACCAAAAAAAGTGGGTTCTCACAAAATTCTTTCACAATTCGATTATGAGCATCCAACAACGTGACATTGTAGGAAGCAACCAGTTCTCTCCAATTCTGATCCACATGCAAAAGCTCCATATTAATTCCCAAGTAATTTTGATGATGGATTTCTCGCATTAGGAGAGATGACTTCCACCTCGTGTTACCACCCCAGTAATGGCCTGCAACAAACTCTTTGGAAATATGAAGATCCACAAAGGCTTGATCCTCATCGATTTCCCGTTTGAGCTTGGAAGCAACGTCAGAAATTTCCCAGAGGATAAGCTGCTTTTCTGATGGACCTGGAGTTTCCTAATAGTTTTAAAGCAAATCATTTTAATTTTACACTTAGACAGATTCCAATCTTTTCGCATCTGTTGCTTCATTATTGATTCGTACCTCTTCAGCTTTCCCATTTGGATATAACTTTGTTCGAAGGCGGAATCTCAACGCGTCATTTGTTACCAAACGATTGGCTGGATTTTGCAAAGCTGAAACTGAAATCATGCTGGACCACCCAATTTTCTCATTCGTTTTGTACAAATGCATATCAGGTCCATCTGAAGGGAAAACCAAATTAAATTTGCAAACTTAACTCTTCTTATTGCATTTTGATAAATTGATTTCGGATGTTTCCTCCTTTGTTTTCTTACAAGTTGAATACACTCGACCGTCAGAATCCAGTATTTCGACTGTGAATTCATTATACACAGGCTTCTCCGACTTAACCAATGAGTTATAAAGGGAAATGTAGTTTCCAGAACGTTCCACGAAAGTTCTCCATGAGCTTGGGAGGTCTAGTAAACTTCCAATTTCATAAACAACCTGTTGATTTTTCAATCCACCAGCTAACGCCTCGTTCCAGTTGTTGATTTCAAATTCAATTGTTTTTGACTCGTATGGTGGACTTGTATACTGATACGAAAACAATTAATACGACACAAATTATTAAAACTAATTAGATGTGCGGTTCCCAAGCTGGCTACTATCCTGATATAAGTTACGTTACCTTTTCAACAGTTTGAAGTCTCGAAGTCATATTTCCAACAACCGAATGCAAATTTTGAGTCTCCAGTTGATTTCTCATGCGCTCAATGGATGCACCCATTGTGTCATTCTCATGAACCGTTTGTACTTCTCTCATCTTTTCGTTGAAGACTTGTTGCTGGAAAGAGAGGATTTCTGAACTCTTCCAGAGCTCCTGAATATCACGCTCTGTGGCTACCAGTCTCGCTTTAATTTTACTTAGTTCCGTTGAGTTCAACTGGCTGCTTTCTTTCTACAAGTTTAATCATCATAATATTTAAGACATAGCATAAATTATCTATGCAAACTAATTTTTCATGTTTTAAGCTAACTCACCGAAGAATCCATATCAGAAAACAGTTCCAAATTAGAAACTCTATCATTTATGCCAGCAAGGGCGGTAGAAATCGTGTCAAGTTTTTGTTTTGAGTTTGACATGTCCGATGTCAAATTTTTTGCTTCGGTTTTATGTACCTAAAAAGTTTATTTCAGCATTTATTTATTCTATAACTACTCAGATACTATAACCAAAACGCATGTCTTTGAAAGCAAAAGTGTGGTACAATAAGTTACCAGAATAATGTTATCCACATTGTTTTGAATCTCATCTTGTCCTTTCTCCAAATGTCTAGTTGCCTTCCATATAGCGTTATAATTCTCTTCTGCGGACGCCAACCGGTCCTTGATATTTAGCAATTCCTCTCTCATCTTTGCCTGTTCAGCCTATATATTTTGTTGATTTAAATCAAACCGTTTTTAATAAATCTCATTTAACTACTATCGTAATGAATATTTGAAAGAATGGTTTTTTGTTATTGTATTGAGCAATCTACATCTGTGAATTCAAATTGCTGCAAGATTTTATTTATTCGCTCATCTGCTGTCATAAATTGCATGGAAAAGTCTTCCGTTCGGTTCATAACGAACATGAGCATTTGCCGGACTGTCTTGTTGTCCCTTTCGTGTTCCTTTCAAAACCAAATTTACAACCCAGTTAGTTTGAGAAGCTTGGTAGAAAGCAAGAAATGAAAGAGTGAATAGGTAGGTATGATAAACCAAAGCACAGAAAAAGTTGTGTACCATATCCATTTCTAGAAGCTTGACAAGGAATAGTTCTTGAGCTTTGGAGATATTTCTGCTCAGTTCCCACAGATTGTTTATATCATCTTCCATGGCTCTACAGTCCAAGTTTAGGGAGCCAGACTCCAACCTTTCTACAGCAGCAGCCGGTTCACCCAGCCTTGAACTGAAATTGGAATACTACAAGAAATAATTAGTATTAATTAGCATGATTTACTAACAGTTGTCCAGCAATGCCCCAATCCAAAGTTTATCATTATCATAAACAATAAATTAAGTGTTCATTACTCCAATGCTGTATTCAGATGGAAGGTTATTGGATTCCACTACTCTACTTTCGAATTCAGACATGTTTTTAGATAGGTTTCGAATAACTTCACTGAGGAGTTTTGAAGCTATTTTGATTTCCATAATTTGTAAAGATACATCTTCGTGATCTGCCAAATGTGCCTAAAATATGCCGATCAAATTATTATTTCGAAATTTATATAATTGTATTATTACAAAGATCGACCGATTGAATGATATGATATGAATAATGTATACCGTTTGAAGTGCAGTGACCATGTCTCCATTATGCTGCAACATATCCGTGATCTGTTTATGACTCCTCCACAACTCTGCCACATTTTCCTCAAATGTGATAATTCTGTCTTTCATTTCCCCAATCTCTACTTGCAACGCAATGGAAACTTCAGTTGGTTTTGGAGTTTCCACTTCAATGTCACCCTTTAACAACAATACATTCAAACATTTGTATTCTCGGATGTCTACAATGGGAGCTATAATACATTGTGTTTTTTTAATGACATACCAATCTTCCAATATCCATCTGTATATCACGTGCCTGGTCAACCTTGCTCTGCAAATCCCTCACTCTATCTAAAATTACTCGACTGTCATGTTCCAACTTTCCAACTGCTCGTTGAATTTCAAACATATCTTTCCTTGTGGTGGCATTATCATTTTTATGGACCTATATATAAAAGCATCCCAAAATATTCATTTTCAAAAGTCCCTTAACTTTTATCATGAGCTGCTAATTTATTATTATGTCCCAAATTACCGTTCTCAAATCCGTAATTTTGCTCAAAATCAACCCATTCATTTCTTCTACAGCAGAAAACTGTTGTAGAAATTGTTTATTTGCAGCAAACAACGTAGTTATATTTGCTTCTGCTCCAGATAATCTTCTTATGAATGAAGGATCCATTGTGAATGATGGCCTTTGTTCTAGGGCAGTGGTCATTTCATCGATTTTCAAGGCAATGTTCTCATGTGCCATATTATGAGCCATGTTTTGCTCAAGAAGAGACTCTTCCACCTTTTTGACTTCTTCTTCACAGTGCTTTGAAGTGTTTCTTAGGTATGCATGCACGTCCAGTACATCTGATGTGAATTTCTTGTCACGTTCTTCCACTTCCTACATTTTAGTTAACATTTATTCAACAACTGAAGCATAAGAAAATCCTCATGACTCGACGATCTGTTTGAATCATACCATTCTTAATGCCTTTATTTTTGTGGTAATGGCGTCCCACTCGTTAGAATGCTCCACACCTTGTTTCTCCAAAATATCACCTAGCTTCTCAAGCTCTCTTCTTGAATAATTTGACAGATTTTCCACCTTTAGTTTTTCCCCTTGTGAAATCTCCGCTAGAGCTTTAACCATTTCAGCAACCAGCTTGGTTTCATTGGCTGCTGTACGTTGCCAGTCTTCCATTTTTAATGTGATATTTTGAATGTACTTTTCACAGAGATCTGCATTATCGACAGGATGTCTAGATTGAGTTTCCTGTTGTAATAGAATATTTACTAATTGTATGACTTTTAATTTTTAGCAGATGCATATTTGGTAGTAATTTAATTTAGTACTGCTTAAATACATTTGTCGCTGTTGCTGTTGCATTTCCAATCGCTTCCAAAGACGCCTTTTTAATTTCCTCAATTTCCGACGTAGTTTGAAGTTTCAGGGCAATCAGTGCTAATGAGACGTTCTGTAAAAAATCAGTAAGTTGTAAATTGGGTCGAATGAAAAACTTTGATCGTTTGTTCGACATGGTTCTTTTGTTGTAAAAATGGAATGTCCAATTCATTCAACCTGTTCAGTAGCAGTTATTTTTTCCTCCAAAGTTTTTCGATAATCTTCCAACTTTCCGCTCACCAACTCATAATCCCCAGTGACTTTATTCACTCTTCCGGAAAGTATGTTAAATCCTTTGGAAATTACTTGCGTGTTTTGTTGCAGCACTTCAATGTTCTTTTGCATCGTAGCTATCGTTCTCTCAAGCTCCGTAACCTATATTTTACCAAAGTTCATATTTAAGTATAAATTGAGTCTAATTTTCCCTAGATAGAATTCTAGCTAGATGATTAAATTAAAGATGATTAAATTATTATTTTGATGAAAATGTGTTCCTGCCTTCTTTTCTAATTCATCGACCTTCCCAGTCATCATCATCGTTTCATAGAGTGGTGGCTGGTCATGACTGACTGTGCCTATAACCACGGGGCTAAACCCATTTGTATTTGTGGTGACCATTGGAAGCTAAAGTGAAAATATGAGGTTCAGTGTAAGGGTTTTGGCTTTGGTAACCAGGATTTTAGCAAATACATAATGTATACGAATTTATGTACCTCAGTAACATCATCTGGATAAACTTTTGAGAATTCCAAATCCAGTCCATCAGCATATAACCCGCCTCTACAATAATAATGATGCAAATACACTTAAATAGGGTTAAGTACTATTACCCTTATACACAACCATTAATTTAACACATCTGCAACTTCGTCATATCTATGATCTACCGCGAAGCATATTTATTACATATATGGCAAGTTTTATTAACATCGTCTTAATTTTCAAATTTGCAAATCCTCACAAAGAAACCTGTAAACTCATACCTTTCCAGTGGACGATAGTCCTTGTTCCCTCCAGCATAGAAAGTGCTCATACTACTGCTCAATCCTCCAGTATCCCCCACCGTAATCCCTGCTCCATTCGCCCCAATACCCACCCAACTGGACGAATGAATTCCAGAGTCATGTCCCAACCCAAAAGATAGTCTCGTCCTAGTTTTCGCCGTTTTCGGGGAAGTAATTCTCTTTGTCGTTGTCAGTCTTTCAGTTGTCATCACCGTTCTAACAGTCATTGGCTCTGGTGTTGTTGTCGTACTCGTAGTCGAAGTCGTGCTCGGAGTAACAATTGTCAACTTGTTAGAAGACTTTGACGAAGACTTACTTTTAGAACTACTACTACCACTACCTTTCTTACTAACATGATAATTACCACTTCCACCACCACCGCCACTATTACTACTACTATTATTATTACTACTGGACTTTTGAGGTCCTTTCTTAAACACTTTTGAATAGTGGGTTGTTGAGGCAGACGCCAACTTCAAGTTGGAACTGCTACTACCACTTCCATTCACATTCACCCCACTCACTTTATCCCCCAGTTCCACTGAAGCACTTGCACTACTCGAATTACTGGAATACTTTTTCCCCTTAGTTCTCGAATATTTGTGACGACTAGATGACTCATGTAATGATAAAGTTTCCCCCTTCTTCTTCCCTTTCTTTGAAGCTTCAGCACTGGGAAAGTCATGGAGAACGCTAGCAAAAGCCACGAGGGCTAGCAGCAGCAGCCACTTTGAACTTCTCCTCAGTCTCATGATTTAGACCTTTTTTAACAGAAAAAGGGTGAATTATCTTACAGGCTCACATTATTTGCACATTACGTCGTCCTTTAATATCTTTCCAGAATCACAAATTTTCAAAAACCAACTTGAAAATATTAATCGTGCTGATGATGAAGAACGGCGTGAACTGACTGACTCGCTTTGAAATTGACACTGACATTGCCTTGCCCATGCCGTGACACTGTATGACTTGACTTTTTCAATTGCATAAGGATTTTCTTTAGGGCAAAAATAAGTGTAACAATTGCAGAATTGCATATATTACATAGAAGAGCCTGCTGCCAAAGCTATTATGGTACGGTAAGCCTTGTTAGCTCAACTACGTTAAAAAATGATGTTATTGATGATTATTATTGTTAAACGTATTTTTCCGTAGTCCCTGTAATTGCAACATTATTAGCTAAGCCTCAAGGGAATAAGAAAAAAAAACGTTGAAAATGCGAATATAGAACGGTTCAGTAAATTGTAACTTCATTTATAGTAATAGTTGGTCATATTCATGTGGGAAAATATTAACAGCAGCATACATATATACAGCACGACAGAGCCAAACTCGGGAAGCAAAGAAAGAGCCAACATCCGGAAATGCATTATGAAAACCGGCTTGAGGTACATAAGTTTTTAATATAATATGAATCAAAATCAAAGCCAAGGTAAAAATAATATTGTGTGATGATGATGATGATGATGATTGCATTGCATTGCACCATCAACAGTATTATGAATTGTGAGAGTTTTCTTCAAGTCGGTCGGAAGCGGGTGAGGAACATTTGTGTGAATTGTGAATTACGTGCACACATGACATGACATTGCAATTGCACTACTATACTTTGGGATGATGATGAGGGTTCTTATTGTAGCATATTGTTTTGTGTAAGGGTGCAAAAATACGAGTAAATACATCATTGTATATATTGTTGGCATAATAGCACACTTATTAAAAAATAATGCCAGTGTATCAGTAGTGGTGGGCTTGCGTGTAAAATGAAGTTTAAATTTTGCATAGCCATACACACTCACCTCGTACGAAGGTATTTCGCGAAACATCAGGTCAACTTTATTTTGCTCTCATTTAATAATCACTTGACATATTTAATTTATTTTTTCTACATAATCTCCCCCAACTCGTACACACTTTTTCCACCTTTTTTCAAGAGCCGAGATGCCAATAGAGAAGAATGCTGGGCCTCTATGTCCAAGCCATGAAATTACACTTTTTTGACATGTTCATCCGAATTATACTTCCTCCCACGCATGTAATTTTTTAGTTTTGGGAACAAAAAGTAGTCCGATGGAGCAAGGGTACGGTTGTATGGAGGATGACAAAGTCGAATGAACCCGACGTCCCGTAGTTTTGCTATGCGACCTTCGAAGTGTGAGATGGTGCATTATCATGCAATAAGTAAATTCTGTCATCCCATTGGTTTTGACCTCGTTTCTTGATGTATGTTGATTTCAGCTTAGCCAAGATATCAGCATATTTTTGTCTGGTCAATGTAGAATCCTTATGGTAGAACTCGGTCAACAAAACTCAGAACCGGTCCCAAAAAACGATCATCATAAGTTTAGCACTTGACGTTTTACGTATGACCTTTAAAGGGGGTTGTGAACCAGCTGGGAGCCATTGTGATGACGGTCTTGTAGTCTCTGCCTGATAGAGATGAAGCTAACTTTCAGCCCCAATCACAACTTGCCCCAGAAAAAATCTCTATCCTGAGAAAGGAGGTTGAGATTATCTTGGCTCGTTTGCACCTAAATTTCGTTTGTTGAGGTGTGAGCAGTTTGGGAATCGACCTTGCACAGCGAAGAGATAGACCCAAAGTCAAATGTAGAATTCTCAACACTGACATGACACTTATATTGACCTTTTCTGCTATTTCTCGCAACAGGAGTCGTCTTTCCTTTTCAACAACAGCTTTCACTTTAGCTACGTATCTGTCGTCAGTCAAACTTAAAGGTCATCCTGGGTTTGCCTTATTTTCTAGCGATGGGTCACCACTACGAAATCGCTTGCACCACTCAATAATAGTTGATCGCACTGGCAATGGATCAAAACCATCTTTTTGAAGCTCATTTCTAATTAAGTTCGAAGAAAGGCTCTTCAAAAATGCAGTTTCATCTGCGCACGAATATCTTGCGTTGTAAAAAACATTCGCGTTTACGTTTCCAGCTCTAACTCTACAAAGCAAATGACTGCTACTACAAGCAACCCATCATTCAAAAGCCACAATCTTTATCTTTCAGGGGATATGCAGATTATTGTATTTGAGGAAGTCCTCTTTGAGATAAGCGTTATCAAAGTTGACCGGATCTTTCGCGAAATGCCTTCGTATTTATGTAAGTGTAACAATAAAAACAGTAGGAGTACGAATTTAAGCACGATATACATAAATTAATATATGCATCATGATGAATATGAAGACAAGAGCCGCAGCGCCATATTGCCATTGTCGGGTAGTTTTCCCCTTGTAAAACACGCCGTTCTCAATTGTTGTGCTGATTTGATAATCTGTTGGACCCGGATATGGCAACTGCCTACTATGTACCTGCTGCTGTGTTTTATTCCCTCTTGTTATGTTATGTATGATGTGGTGACTACTGATCATTATGTAAAAAAACAAAGACCAGGATGGACTTCTTGTTTCGTGATTTTGTCGGCAAATCGAAGTAGACGTGTATATACGTGGGTAGGTATAGTAGAGTAAAGAGCAGGAGCTTGGTGTTGGTGTGATGTGATGACAATGTGGCAGATATTTTATATGCTTTCATTCTTCAAGTCGGATGCGAAATATTTGATAGCAGCAGCATTGCGTGATTTATTCTTAGCTTCAATTCAATTCATTACACTATCTTATGCAAGGCAGATTGGGTTGGGCGAGTTCTACTTTTATTGCGTAAGATAATAAAACTGAGTTATAACTTATAAGGTAGAGGTCGGAAAACATGTACCCATATATATCTATGCAGGTGATTCTCATTAAGGTCTTGGATCTAGTAATAATGAAAATTGGATTGAGGTTCAGTTGATTATGCGGTTTTTTGATAATCAGAGCAATCATGATGATGATATTATGGCACCATTGTGTTGGTGTCCAAGTAGGCTGATAATGTTTTTTGTTGCTATTTTCGTTCTACTTATTAGTTGGCATTGAAGACATTGTCGAAAGCAATATCTACAAAATTGAAATACATAGACAGTAGATGAGGTATGGCTAAAAGGCTGCCAAAAAATTATCCCATTCTTAATTTATTACGTCATGTACACAGATCTATATTCGGCATGTTCATACATGATACCTGTAAAATGTAAGTACATTTAAATTTTGGAAATCTCTTTAAATTTACACCAAATTACTTTGGTAGGATCATTTTATTTTTTAGTCATATTTCAGTAAATTGCAAGTTAATTTCCGGAGTGTAAATAGATAACATGAAATGTTATCACATATCGAAGCAGCAGTTAATAGGTATTTATAGGTAGTTGTATAATCAATTGTTCAGAATTGCGTATCTCACAGTCAGAATCTTGTAAGTGATTACATTTGATGATTTTTGTAACATGATGAATGACACAATCGTCAAAAATCTAAACCATTGTGCAAAACAATGCCAATGCTCCGAAAGAAATCCGGAAGGGAAACCAAATCAGATTCAGATCGAGAGCTCATTACATTTTTATAAAGTTGAATGTAGCCAACGGCTCTTCTTTCACCGCGATATTTTCCTGCTGTCCGTCTCTGTCAACCTTCTTTTTCTATAAATACAATCGACCCATCAACCTCCTTTTCCATTTGTTGAAGATGTATTTTTTCCCACTTCCTCCAATATTATTATTAGTAGTAGTCCTCCGTCCACATATAAACTCGTACGATCCAAAACAACATTTTTAATGATGAACTCAAGGCAGCATAGCAAAACATGTGAATTGATAAAAATTCATGCAGTTAACCAACTCCTCAGGGAGAAAGGTTTCTTAAGCTAAAGCCTACAATTATTTGCACTCTGACTTCTTTTGTGAGCCTCTCTGTAGGCTCATTATAAACAAAACCAAACTCAAGTGTTTTTAACGAGCCAATAGAGGAAATGTCATAGAGAGGGAGAGAAGAAAAAGTAGGAGAAAAGAATAACAATTTTAATTGCTAAAATAAAAGTGGTTACTTGAAAAAGAAATGAGAGGAAAAAGGATATTTGAGCATTAAACTCACAGCACCCACACCAAACATAACACAACACTATGCACTTTTTTATTTTTTTTATTATTGTCTTTGTGTCTCACAGTAAAAAACAATGTTAAGTAAGCATATAATAGTCCATTTCATGTAATGTGGGATAATACTTATTTTTGCTTGAAAAAAAAATCGGGTCTCATGTGTCATAAACCTACTTTTTTCGGAATAAAGTCTCATCAGCATCATCATAAGCCCAATTATATCTCTTATGGCAGAGCTTAAAGAACGGAAGTTGATGTGGATGTATGAATGTATGCAATGCATATACATACGTCAACATGGAGTATCATCTCCTTGCCATTTGCTGACAATGTCAGTGGTGTGCTTGTTTCTATATATTAGTTAGTTGTCTTGAAGGATGCGTGAGAAAAATGGTTTGCGTAGACTCAAGACGTTGTTGGACGGAGTAGTTCTCAAGACGAAGTTAAGTGTGACAGTGACATCAGCAGCGTAAGTAACAAGTTGTATAAGATAGGTAAAGTATGTATGTTATGTCTTATGTATATACAAATGGCCAACTTTTCTATTATCACTTCCTGGCTTTCAGTCTTGTTTTTTTATATTTTTACACTTTTCTTCGTCAACAAAACCAAGATAAGGATGATGAAGGGAGGGAGCAGAGCAAAGTAGTATTGTTATACAGTCAACGAGTCAACTTGAGTTTTGTGGAATGGAAATGGAGACCGACACAATAATTAGAATTGAAAGATTCTCTTGCTGACACATGAAAATATCTTTGTTCTTTTTGTAGAGACACAGATAAAAACATGCTTTTACAAGTATTACACGCGTTCTCCGTGTCCTGAGGAAGGTGACAATGACAGGAAAAAAATGTTTGATTTGATACATTGAATTTTTGAGATGACAGTGAAAAAAAACAGAACATGAATGAATGAAGGTGGTATATATTCTTTCACTGAATAATATCGTAAACTTGTTGCTTATCATATCACTGCACTGCTTTTATGACGGTCTACTTTCAGTTAACTTCTCTTTTCCCCCATCAAAACTTATCGCATCGCTGCTATTTTCATTCTAGTACAGCGTGCATACTGTCAACAGTACAGACATGAATAGAACCAGGCTATCTAAATGTGCTTTTACCTAAAAACGAAATAAAAAATTTTACCTTGAAAACTATAAGCCCAACTTCCACATTTAAAAAAATGTAAAAACAACAAAACGAAAAATGAAGAGTTTTAGGTCCCAACACACACCTTACTTATCCTAGTGCAATGCTCATGCTCACCTGAATATAGTTTAAATGCCACCTTTTTGTGTACATTACCTGCATATTTTTATGATATTTACGTTGAAGCCCCTGTGTGAAATTTTTTGGCAAACATAAAATTTTAACACTTATAAATATGCAGCTAATTTCCGAAATGCAGTTGCAGTTCCTTTACAGCCACTCAGTCAGTATTGTAGGTGAAGCAATTCCATTTTCTAAGAAAGAATTATCAAAACGAAACATAAAGTGTTAAAAATGGGAAAGTTACTTCCTTTCCAATGTGTTGCATTCATTCTCCTCTTGACACAAATGGCTTCCTCCATGTCCCGTCTCATGGAACCAGAAGACCTTGCGTTGCAGCAGCCAAACCTCCTACCACCAGAAGGAGCGTCATATGAAGTCCGATCTCAGCAGCAGGTTGAGGAACAGTCAATTGAAGAGAAAGAGAATCACCTCACAACGCCGAGGAAATCAAAATGTACGTGATTGTGATGATGAAACAATAATAATTATTATCGAATGCGATTGAAATAAAAATATAAGTTTTTATTAAGCACTATAGCCTGGTTTCCTTTAGGTTTAGAGTTTAGACCGGTTTTTAAGCATTGAAAAAAACCTTTTTATATAAGGCAATAGATTTATACGTAATGTGTTTGTTATTCAATTGTTTCAAAGAAAACCAGTTCCTAATTGCTAATTATAGAATTGAATAACAAGGGATTTATTGTATTGTACATATGTAGTACAACAAGTTACGTTAGAATTTAAAAAATTTGTATTGAATTTGTATATATAGCGTGTGCATATAACACACACAGCATGAATTAGAAAGGTTTTAATTAATCCGTTGTTTCAATTAACGTTTTTCACATTACCCGTAATTATTTTTTATAATGCATAACCATCCTAATGCGATGATATGATACTCATCTATAATTAATTATGTGACATGTGCATTTTGCTTCGATATGCAGTTTTCCCATATTTTCTCATCCAATTTCCGAATGAGCCATGTACAACTGGCGGCAGTGGGGGAGGCAGCGGTGTTTGTGTCTCTACGTAAGCACTTTAAGTTTTTTTATATCTGAGTAGTCTGAGTCATTAATATTTTTTTAGAAGAAATCTTATATGATCTTGAAATTTGTAATACGAAGAAGTATGTATTATTCAAGGATATCCTAAGCACGATTTGGGATACAGTTTTGATATTATATGTTTTACAGTAAAGACTGTAGAAGCGGAGGGGGGACTTCAGTTGGGTTATGCGCCCAAGGATTTGGATCTTGCTGCAGATGTATGTACAAATAAAAACTTAATATTGAATTAATTTAAATTGTAAGTAAAATCATGCCATAAGGTAATAGGCTAACCATAACTATTTTATGCATTCGAAAGTTTCAAGATCTTGTGGAGTTGAGCAAGGTGGGGATGTCCTTGTCAGGGAAAATTCAACCGAGCTTAAGAGCTCAGCAGGAGGATCTTGTCGATATGTGTTGCCCAAGGTAAAAGGTGGTTTGGGTTTATTTTCATAACTCTGAACTTGACTATATAATGCCTCTTGATCTTGACTTTGCCTTTGACATGATGGGTTTATTGGAAAATTCGTTTTTGTTAGGTAAGAGGCATCTGCCAAGTCAGATTGGATTTTAGTGAGTTTGAGTTTGGAACAGGGATGCCTACTGGTGACTGCTCGACCACAAGGATTTCCATAAATGGTGGAATAAACCTGCCGCAAGGAAGCTTGGATCTTTGTGGAAATTTGACGAGACAACATTGTACATATTTAGTTATTCCAGAGTATTTCTAATCCTATTAGTGAACTGAAGAGTAAAATTCTAAGAAGGGGATTTGCATTAATTTTTGGCAGTGTACTTAACCTACGGATCAGCAGATAAAATATACATAACGTCAACTTCCCCAGGAGCAGAGGCAGATAAATATTCCATTCGCGTTAGCTACATCCGTTGTGATTCCCGACAACTTGGTAATAATACTACTATCCATAATTCACTTATTTCTCTATCCGATCTATTTTGAGCTGATTTTCTTGGGATGGAAGATGGAATATTGATTAAAAATACATTATTTACTAATAGCTCCATCCCATTGTACACAATACTATACTGGGGCACAAGGAGAAATACGCAGTATCAATTATCCTCAACAGCAACTCAACAACCAAGACTATACCATTTGTGTGGAAGATCCCCGTACTGCTGCTTCCAGAAATGGAAGACAGATTAGCAATTCACCGGTAATTTCATTAAAAAGTTGAGATAATTGGTTTAATATTCCCTAAAGTTTACCAATTTGTACCGATATCTTCTAGAGAATTCGATGGGAAACTTGTGGAAATGGCATTGAGGATTTCCTCATTTCTGGGAAATCTGATGATTCTCCTGTAACTAATCCCGCAGAGTGTAGAACCGACTATGTTCAAATATTTGGAGGAAACAGGCAATGCGGCAATAGGTTTTCACCCGAAGATGGTAAAAACATTAATGCGTTTGTCTTAGTAAAAATAAGCAGCGCAATATAAGTGTCAAGGACGCAATTGGGTTTAGTGGTCATAAAGTTTTACTGGTTTTATTTTATTTTCAGTAGCATCCACGCCATATTTGCTCCGGGTGAAATTTGATGGTGCGGAAAGTAAAGAACCGGAAGCAGAGCTAATTGTGAACTATCCGGGATCCTGCGAAAATCTTAATATGCCGGAAACAACTTGTACTAATGAAGATGAATTGGGGACAGTATGCAAATGTGTGCGCCTGTCTGCTACATCAGATCTGGATCAAGGGAATACTGGATTTTGTCTCAAATACAAAATTACTGAATGATTAAGCTATTGCGTTGTAGTCAACATATATTTATTTTGGCATGATTTTAAATTATGAAACAATTAAGTTGAATAGTATTGAATTAAATTAGAAAAAGAAAACGTGGAACTTTAATCTTGATTTGCCAAACTGGCAGCACCCCAATAAACGATTCCAGTTGCGATTCCCAAAAACTGAAAAAATAAATGACAAAATTATTAATATTATTATTTTTTCATATATAACTGTTTGAATGGATCTGGTTTAGATTTTAGACTTTTCTTACTCCAGCAGCATATTTCATTGCAATCCATTCCTCTGCTGTTGAAGTAAGAGCGGAAGCCACCATAATAAATCCTACTACTGTATGTGCCATTCCAACAATTGCAAAGTAGCCACAATCAAATCTCTTTGTCCATACATTTTTAGACAGTCCTTTGAAAAGGGTGTATAGCAAAATATTCAACAATGTTCCACCAAGTGCGCCAGCTACAATACAGAGAAATGCAAGCTCCCATACTTCCCTTTGCTCCGGTTTAATTAATATATTATTGTAACTGGCCGGACGTGGAAAACTCATGTATTGGATGTGAAGAATGATGGCAAGAGCCACCGGAGCACAACCAGTAACCTGCGTAAAAAAATGAGGCTTTCTACAATCTGCTGCGACATGAAATCAAATAAATAAAATAAAAAAATCTTACAGCAGCAACAGTCTTAGCAATTCCCGTAGCTGTGATCAGGTAAAATTTTCGATCACTTCCACCAAGCCCCATCCTTTCTGAATTGATGTCTCCTTGCGACTCTTGTGTTAAATCTAAAATTCTCTTAAAAATATATGCTTAGCTTGACTGCTGAAAATTTTAAGCTACAAAAGGTATACAATTTTTTTGTACCTATTTGAAATAAATAAAATTTTTTAGTGCTTACGCATGTATGTTTTAATGATCCCAAGTTTCTCCAAAAGCAATAAAATAATGCCATGTATTAAAAGTTCCATATAGCCTCAACCCAACAGATTTGCCATTACAGTAGGACATGGTCATAGGCAGCAGTCGTATTGCATCAGCAGTAATTTCGAAAGCCACAGATGCTAGTTTTAGTGCATCGTAATTCTTCCATGAATATGCATTATTACGTCGCTGAATCCCATTCAGCATAGTTATAACTTTACTAAGTTTGTCCGTCTGTCTGTCCGCACTCTCCTGTCGACATACGTTGACCAATTTCCACCAAATTTGGCACATATGTATGGCACATCAAGAGGTTGCTTGGTATTGCTTTTCAGCCAAATCGGTCAAAGCGTTTGAAAGTTATGGGCGCGAAAATTAAAAATAAATCGATTTGGCTGAAACTGAGTATTTAATATGCTGAATCGATTACTTATGGTATTTATACTCTAAAATTAGTATTTCTTGCAGTTTTGAATGTTTTTTGAGTGCGAAAATTCAAAAATAGTCCTATTCATCACCCAGAATTTCTATTCATCACCCAGTATTCTTATTCTCCCGTTTACGTCGTTCAGCGACGTTTCTAGGTCTGCTTACCAGCAGTTTATTATCCCATCAGCACAATTGTGTAAAAATCATGATCATCGTCAAATCAACTATATAAGGATTCAATCTGTCTTTTCCTCCTATTCAAACCGGATAAATCTAGTGACACCATGAGCCAAGCACAAGCTGCAAACCAATTTTATGCGCCATTATTGTTGCATTGCTTCATTTTCACCTCTTCACTTGATTTGATGAGCTTGTGAATTATTTATTTGGTTACGCGACTACATAAAAGCAAACTCTACCCAACAATGCAAACATGAACATCATGATTATGATTACATCCAATGGAAAAACAAGGTGATGACTGCATGTGGCTAAGGTTAATAAATGAGCATGAGTTTCTGCATCCAAGTAATTAAGATATATCAAACCAAACGTGGCTAAAACATTATTACGGTAACGGCAATTTGGAAGGGACAGAGCCCCATAAATAGTAAATCTAGACTGCAACTTGCACTTACTTCTGTTTGGGGAGCGCTAAAATGAATGAAACATTATGTTCAGGAGACGAAACAAACATTGCACTGCCTGAACAATGTTTTGCTTCTTGTCGGAATGTGTTTTTTTGAGCTGTCTTCATTTTGACCTTGACAATCGGGAGCTCTGCATTTGGCAAGAACCAGGCACTGCGTAATTCTAGACGAGAAGAAGAAGAAAAAAATGCAATTACCAGCAAAATGCTCAAAATACCCCAGGATATAAGTAGGTGAGCAAAGCAGAGTAATGAATATAATTTTCCACTTCAGATACCAAAAACATTATTATTGCATCGTTCCCCCGTAAGAAAAACACAGGATGAAAATAGTATTGTGTGGATAACTTAAAATGTGTGGTTTTTAGTAGACATGATTTGGTTTTTGGTTGAATGGCAATGGAGCTCTGATGCTGACACATTTACAGGCAGAAAAGGAACATGACAACTTGAGAATTATCTTGGGCAGAAGTTTTAGGTGTATGCGAATTACTAACGATGTAATATCATTATCGCTCGTTTCTTCTTCCTGGAGATAAAGTTACTTATGCTGTTGTGGTATTTGAAATACATAAATGTTTGCACCATGTCATGTTTGTCACTCTCCAACTTTCAACCTGAAAACAAAAACATATATTATATTTACTTGTGAATACGTAGGGTCAAACGCAAACATTACAACTCAAGCATCTAGTTTGTTTTTAGAGCATTTATCCTTCCTGGCTAAAAATAACAGCATTTATAGCATTCCAAAACCAAACCGCTTGCGCTTTATTATAGCACAGTACCTAATTCCACTATCACTCATCCAGCATAAACTTACAGTTCAGCTCTTGTTGATTTCAATTCATTGTAAATATTATTGAACTGTATTTTTAGTTGTGTTGAATGCTCGCTTTGCCAAACAAGAGTTGAGTATTTATATGGCAGTTCAAATGTACATATTATATGTAGCCACTTTGCTCTATTAGCTTTTAGCTTGTGTATGATGATATTATGATAAGACCAGCTTTAAACTTAGCTTTTCATGAATGTCTACGTCCATAAAGACTGTATGTACTATGCCTACTATGCATTGATTACTCATACGCTTGACATTATACCGATTTGTTCACGCAGAAAAAAAACATGATACGAAAGGTATCATGTTTTCTTTTGGTTATTTTTTAGCAAGAGCAAAACAAAGCTTAAAACTCCGTACCAAACAAAAACTGTGATATAAATACAACTGGAATGACGCAGAAAAGCTTGTTTTTGTCTGTTCTCCAGAACGATCCTAATTTTAATATCGCAAGAGATTTTGAGGTAGTATCTTGTGCCTGTCTCGCCGTGTTGCTGTAAAAGTAAATACAAATCTGTAATTTATTTGGGATTTTAAATTAACTGAAAAAATTGACATGTCATCCGTAAGTTTTTATAACATAATATTACATCTGCCAGAATGTGACTGCCTATCCAAAATTTTACCATTCTAAATTGATACTAGCGAGAAACCTGTCCAATTGGAAATGTATCTAAAGTTCTTTACAAATTTAATTAGTTTCAATTTTTTCTTTATAGGCGGAGGAGTTTGAGAAATATGCGAGTAAGTTGAAGCTTTGTCTTGTAACAATTAAATCCATGAATTTCATGCGTCTGACCAAACTGAATTATATTTTTTAAAAAATATTTTACAGTCTTGAGGAACATGTTCCGCCGTCGCTCCTCCACGGAGTTTACGGGAAACTGTTTCGCTCAAGTCATGAATGCAGATCAAATGCCGAAAATTTTGAACGAGTGTCAGACTCACGTCAGCCCTTCTGAGCTTCGCAAACAGATTGACCAAGTTGATCCTTCCCGTAAGCATATCCTGATTTTTTTATGCCAATTGTAAAAATACCAACCAATTTATCAGCGATGTTTTGTTTGCCCTCGCAGACACCGGAAAGCTCACTTTCGAGCAGTACACCAAGATCTGCAACCAATTCGTCCGAGATCCTTCTGTTTCTCCAACGGCAATGGGATTCAAGAGTCTGAGCGACTTTGAGACGTAAAAGGTCAATGAAACATTGGTCCTTCGATCTTCATTTAATTTATTTCCTTCTCATTTTTAATACTTTCTATGTATACGGGGAAAAATACATGATGATTGGCAGTATCATGTCGTATTCTGTTTTGTTGTATGCGATGAAAACTACAGCTAAAAGTCTGTAGTGTCTGTCTGAAATAATCTTTAAACCTGAAGGTATGTATGGCGGGGTAAGCCAAGCCAATTTTGGCTTTGAATGTTATTAACATCTCCTTGAAGTTATAATTGGAAGGAAAGTTCCATAATAAAATTTTAATCACTTTTGTGATCTTCTACTTCATACTTTTCTCTGACTCTGCTTCTCTATTCTTTTCATAAATAAATGGCGTGGGTTTGAAAACTTGTGTAAAAGACAATGAGGAACCAGCTGCCGGATGAGTTTTCTGCTTCAAATCATTTCAAAATATGAGTATTGACTTTTTACGTTTCGCTATTTTGCTTAAAGTACGTTTTTATAGGTACTCAACATGCGACGCTTCCTGCTTTATCAGTCCAACCAGATTATATTGAAGATAATCATGGTTTCGAACTGTACGCCAAAAAACAAAAGCCGACACGCATTTGTAGGCATGTGTCAAAATAAAAATATCAATATAAATGTATAATTGGACCAAGCTTGTGACTTGAGTTGAGGACTGCTTTTCTGATTCTGATCAATATTTACAATAATATCTTTGTTATACATTATCCTACGCTACTCTTACTCCTTATCCTTCCAAAGTACATCGCAAAATAACAAGGAAGTACGGAAAAATTCCAAGGATGGGACATTTTAAGCGGAAAATGCAGATGCGTGATGTGATGATGATGATGGTCATTAAAAAGTGCAGCTCTCTCACTCCACCCTCAAAGCGCCACTTGTTTCCATTTGTCAAGACAGGACACCCAGCTAGCTAGAAGCTCTTCAACAGTCAAAGCCAACACACCAGTTTGTTTTTGAAAGTTCAACGAAATATTCGTTTTTTACGACAAGTTGTCCCTGCAATTTTTTTCATACTTAAGTAAATCACGCTTAAAACCATACATTCGCTTAAATGCAAATATGAAAAATGGTTTACTTAAAAAAATCGTGTAGAGCATTAAGCACACATTTTAGCAGAGACAGGAAGGAAGTTTCCAACACTTTGGTTCTGGCTCTCTTTTTCGGGCTTTGGCTGTAAAACTTTTTCGGTGAAATCAACTAATCTCCCAGAAAGAAATGGGAAACAGCGAACATCTAGCAGAGCAGCAGAAGCATCATCAAGCGCTGAGCTGAGGCTTGAGACGAAGAAAGAAAGAAGCAGACGGTTTTATGAGTTTGACTTGTCAAGTTCATAATTCATCTCGATTGACGTCACACTGACAGTTTATCCTATGCGTACAAAGCAGCACACTGATAATACTTTGTATGATAGTTCTGATATTCTTCGTGTCTGTTATGAGTTTGACTAGTTCTGTTTTACAACAGCTTAAAAAACGACAGGAAATTTTCTAAAGAAAAAAGTCGTTACATTTGGGAATATATGTATAAATGTATATGAGGGAAAATGGGCGGAGTGTTTATCCGGGGTTTTTAGCTAGCTTAAAACATCCACCACCTAAGCAAAAATGAGTACTTTATGGAAAGACATGGTTCAATTGAAGCTTATGTTTAATGACATGCTCATAAAAAACCTAATGAGCGACCAAATTAAGATTTATTGCGAGACCTTATATAAATTAGAAACCACACATTTGAGTAAACAAGGAGGAGTATATATGCATATAAGCATGGTTGATGTCAAGTGTTAAAATGACAATCATAAAGATGCTGCTCGTGACTTTGTAGATTTGTGTACTGCTTTACGATGTGCTTGGCTACGAAAGATTAACATGTATTTGTTAGGTACAAGAGGTGATAAAATATATGGCAAGAGATCCGAGATTGGAAGGAGGCATAAGTAATTTCACGAAAACAAATTACAAATCTTCATTAAGAATCTTAATTGGACGAGGGACGAAAATGAAATGTGAAAGTTGAAGAGATGGAGTATGAGTATGGAACTGGCTGGTGAAGAATTGTACCTGAGCTGCGTTCTAAATTTTTTTGCATCTGCACCGCTGTTTATCCAATCCACTCACTCTTGTCCGTATCCTTTTTGTTTGAAAGCTTCTGAAAGTAGATTACTACTTCCTATTGTCGTTATTGTTATAATCCACTTTAATCCATACATTTCAAACTGGATGTATTTGGATTCTGACTGGGAAAGAGCAGACTCCTTTTTTTGTTGCAAATTGCAACTACTGAGATTATAGCCAAGAGCAATCTGGTTTCGTTGAAAAGGGGAAGGCAACTCAACTCAAAAGTGCATCTGGTTAATAATATTTTTTTCGTCAGTACAATGATCACACTGTTAGCGAAATGTGAGTCAGCAGTGATACTATGATATGGTGTGTCGAATCCAACTACCATTAATAAATTCAAACTCAAGGTAATTTGTCGAAAAGACACTCCGATGAGCTTCCTAGTCATAGATGTTGTTATCCCTAAGTCAAGTCACCATAGTCTTTACAACACAATATCAACAAAAACATACACATGTTAAAAGACCAGATCAAACTCTGTATCATGGGAATATCCCACATGTTCCTAGTATTTTCATGGATTCCTTGCCAAGTTTCTAGCCGCTTTGTGGTTGCCAAATGGTATAGGACAGGTGTAATGACGTGACACACCACACTACTCGCACACTCTACTGACCGGAAGCTGGGAAGGCCAACGAATCACCTTATTTTTAATATAAAAAACATTTTAATTTTATATTTCCTTATAGTATTTCCGATACGGTTCACTAAACCAGGTTGTTTGGCATCAATATCAATATTCAATTCAATTCCACAAAATTATTACTAGTCATCATCCTCTGCGTCAAAATTCTACTGAGAACATGCTCATCATCACAAAGCGAGAAATAAAAACCAGTTTAAAATTAAATATTATTTAAAATGTCAGCGATTCCTCGCTCCTCATTTTCTGCGAACCATTTTCTCATTAAAATTGAGTTAAACACTTGTCACAACTGACAATAGCTTGGAATGACTTGTTCATTCCCTTCCTCAACAAATATAATGTATATATATGACATAGTATTGAGGTACAAACCCATTCATTAGTATCAAGTGACTCGAGTCACATCCTAAGACGACGACGACACCACATTACATTACATTACTTACGATGATGATTACCTATATTTCAACTTGGCAAGTTGAACTCTTTCATTTCACAGTAAATAAACAACAACTGGGTAGAGCTATTACTTATTTTTTTAAGCTATTTAAATGAATCAGCATTACAAAAACAAGCATTTTGGCTTATATATTATATTATGTCATCTTCGGATCCTCTACTTCAACTTAAACTAAAACTACACTCAACTATGTAAAACATAAACATTATGGTAGTGTAGTGAGTGAGTGAGCGGAGAATATACTTTGTTATAATATTGAATGTATATTATAGCAATAAAATGTTGCCAACTGTGTTTTATTAGCTCATTGGCTTCCCCCATTCAAATAGATATTAGTTTTGGAGAAAAATGAAATAAAAATCAAAGTCGGTGAGTAAAATGAGATGTGGAGTTGGAGATGAAGAGAAGAGGCGTAAAATGAGTGGTGGTGGTGGTGATGCTGAAGCTATAGCACAGTGACACTTCCTTCTTATAAATGAGATGAGAGAGTAGGGCGAGATGAATGTGTCAATTTATCTTGTGGATAAATATCTAGAATCTCTGTTGCGGCTATGCCAAAAAGGTCAGCAAAAGCATCCAAAATTTAGTTGAACTGTGATGATGTGATGATAATAACATAAACAGTCATTACAAGAATATGAAATGTCTCCCAGCATAAAAAAATATACTTATTACTTATTGGAAAAGTGCATTAAAAATGATTACACTTTTTCTATTCTCTACGGACGGCGGATGCCGTAAAAAATGTCGCTTTTCGACGAAAGACTATGTTTACAATTCACCTGAACGCCTGAACCTGTTGATTCGAATAGGGAATTGCGTCATTGCGTCATTTCAAAATATAAACATGATACCTCAGCCCGCAGCAGCACAGAGGCAAATATAATGTGATGAGTTGGGTTGGGATGGTGTAACGTTTATTTTTGGTATTCAACCGAATAGTTTCTAAGAGACTTTCTATGAAATAAAAGGGGAGAAAAAAGTTGTCTATCCTTTTCTAATGAAAGATTCTTCGAAGAGATAAAATAGATGGGGAAACGAGAAAGTGAAAATTAATGGGTTTCTCGAACGCAGAGTGACAGCCATTCGAGAAGTGTGGATCAAGTGTATTACAAATATTAAAACATCGATATAATTATAGTAGAACATTGTAGATTTTTATAAGGTTAAAATCCTTATCAAAAGATGAAAGGAAAACAATGTATGTGTGTGTGTGTGATGTTTTTGTTAAGACCGAGAGAAACGGCCTACACATCCTACGCACACAAGGTGACAAAAACACAAGAAGGAGGCAATATATTCATCCACTCCTGTGTGTTTTTTGCTTCAAAAGATGTTTATTTGTGTGGCTGATCTAATCAAAGTCTTCGTCTAAGAACTGCGCTGCGTGTTGTTTAGTCACACTAATTTTTTCCTCCGTTGAGTGAAAGCCTCGAGAAGCTGAGCTGAGCCTCCGCTTCCCATTGGAAACAAAAGTAGGAGGACAGTTTTACTACCGGAACGTTAAGTAAAAGAAGAAATTAGAGAGTTGATCTGATAATTTGAAGCCGGAGCATGGAGTGTACATGTTCCTCATTAATTTCACTTTTTTTGGGCGTCAATGAGGTGATGAATGTATACATTTCTTGGATTTTCCTCCTTGTAATTTGACCGTGAGAAGAGGAGAAGATTGTAGGCATAAGCATGATAAGATCATATGTCGTCGTTGGTCGTAGTATCGTATTGGTTTTCATTAAGAGGTTTCCATTCGCTTCTGAATCTGCTTCTGATTTAGCTGAGGTTGCCAGCATATTCCGAGAAATGGCAGAGTCAAGAACAACTCTGACGTAGTCACTTTTTTTGCTCTGCTCATCCTCATCCATTATTCTCGTGCATTTACGACTACGACTTACCCATTTACCTAAGCACTTTTCTTCTCTCAAAGTGGCATTCACATCTTCATTTCATTTGGCTGTTGTTGGGTAATTTTGCTTGTGTCATAGTCTACTTATTTCAAATGACAAGTATGAAGTAAGTGAAAAGTGGATGGAAATGAGTTGGGATTTCGGGAGACAATATATTGCATGCATCATATTATTATATTATATCATATTGCTAGAGGTTATTTCTCCTATGTAAAGCTTCCTGTTGCTTCACTCTCATCTCTACCTAGTATGTACTGAGCTCATCATTTGAGTGAGTGGACCATGAATAATAAATAACACGTTCAAGTGCTTCAGGCGTACTCTAACTAACTTATCTCTAGTCTTTGAGTACAGAGTGAAAATGAGTCTATAAAATGATTTCCATGTAAGCAGAAATTCGTTCAATATAGCTTCGTTTCGACTCTTGTCACCAAAAATAATCATCCAATCCACTTATTCACCATCAACTCAACAGTAATAAAGCTTCATACTTTGTGACGTGCCTTGGCTTTCCTTCCACCACCACCAACCACCATATATCATCCACATATTACATGATGGGAAATTTTCAGGGACAACATAGGTCAAAGCTTCATCTATATTTATTGGATACTTTTGTGGTTAGGTTTGGTTTTGGTTAAACATTATTTACACTTAGAAACACAAAAGAGATACTATATCACTCCAACTCCAGCTCATCATGAGTGGTGTTGGTTGGTTCGTTGGGGTTGTCAAGCATGAAAAAGAAAATTGACGTGAAAATGTCAGTTGAGTTGAGACCACTCGCTCAAAACGTGGATGCCCATATCGGCCATATGCACGAGCACCACCATCCAATATCATGGTTCAAACTCTATTGTTTATTTTATACTTTCTCCCCACCAACAAAATCTTTTTTTACCATCTTGATCACGGTCTTGCATACATATATGTTTATTGACTAGCTGACTATGTATCCTTTTTAGTGCTGAGATAAGCACTACATGGAAATAGAAAAGGGAACATCTGTTGTTTTTTCTAAAAAAAATAAATTGTATACACAAAACATGGCATTGGTGGTGAATGAATGATGTGATGTGATGTATGTACTCTTAGTTGTACACTTGCGTAGTAAAAAAATTGTGGACGAGGATCTTGTATGCAAATTTTTTTGCAAATATATCTTTTTGCTTGTCTTTTCTTCTTCGAAGCACATCTCATCACTGCCAATATTAGTTTGACTTGTCGTGAAGAAATGATGATGAGAAGACGTGTGCCGTTGAGGAGAAGGAGAACCTACTCGATGATGATGTTCCTACAAAGTTTTTTTTATAGTTTTATATGTATTTCTCCTAAATGAATGAATTGAGGTAGTGATAGACGAGTACCAGGAATTACTGATTCGGTTCAGCTCAACGGAGCGTTGAGGTAGAGATGTGGACGTGTGGTTCTGGTTTTCTCCTTGTCAAATATTCATGTAGTTGATGATGATTCAATTTAAGATGCAAACGAGCAGAACCATAGAACACACAGTTTTTGTACTATGGGAAACTGTGGAACCAAAGCATATCCACATCCACCTCCGACTACATGAGAATAAGCGAACGTAAGCATAATGTAAGAGAAACGGTGCAAAGACGACAACTACAACTACAATGCTTTATGATGTGATGTGATGGCATCATCAGCAGTTTCCTCCGGAGGAGGAGGTTGTGTCTTGACTTGGCTGGTGTTGGCAAATACGTTGGAAAGGAAAAACCGGAGGGTAGGTGCATAATATATAATATACATGAAGAAATGCTATATTATGGAGCAAGATATACCCGAATGACATAGTACTTTCACTGTATGTGTGTGATATGATTTGGTGATGTGATAAGGAAACGGATGGCGAGTAAGAGTAAATGTTGTGCCGCCGGTTGCAAGCATATTGCCTTTTCGCTGCATGCTACTACACATGGAACGGGGAAGAAAGAGCCAAATAAAATGAGAGCAGGATGACGTTAGAAGCTTCAGTTCAAAACTGACTTGTCTCCGAATCGGTTCTCTACAAAAGTAGCAGAGTGCAAGTTAAGACAATATCCAAGTTGATATTACGTGGTTGTTGAATTAAAAAAGATTTGTCAAAAGAAAGACAAATAAGCAAAGGGTTTCATGTGTGGAAGGATTTACCGGTTTGAAAATCAAATGCAAATGCAAGTTATTTGGTGACAGTGGCCAATATAAACATAAACATTTAGTTTGTCAATCCTGACAACTTTTGGAAAGCTAATAGGAAATTAGTGATTTTAACTTGGAAAAGTTTAAAAATAAAGGTAATTCAATATTTATTCAGTTACTCATAAGAAAACATTAGCATTAAAGTAATTCCAGTAGAGCTTATTACTGGAGCTGGAAAAGTAAAAAAAATTGGGGCATTGTGAAACATAAAGTAAAATTTTACCTATTCCCCTTTCTATCCCAACAGAACTTGCCTATCCAATAAGGATTTAAATGGGTCTCCAAGAAATGGCACGCAATCTTGAAGTACCATCTCTATTCCCCCGGCTCGGGGGAAGTAGCAACGACCTCCGAAAAAGTAGCAGCAACACCGCCATTCCCTCAAAAGTAATGTCACTTCAAGAAGTGAATCTGGAAAAGGAATTTGACGTGGTTCGAACCCTTTCCGAGGGCTCTTTCTCCAAAGTCCTATTGGCTCGCCAACAGGGCGGTGGAGAACGTATGGTTCTTAAAGCCATTCACTGTGAGGTCACATCCGCCGAAGACTTTAGCCGAGAGCTAAACTACAACTACTACTTATCCCCCCATCCCAACATTGTCACATCATACAACGTCGCATTCATGTGGGACAACTGTTTCATCTACGTCCAAGAATATGCCCTGTACGGGGATCTCTCTCGTCACCTCAAAAAGGGTGGGTTACCCGAAGCCCAAGTGAAATCTATCGCCACCCAACTCACATCCGCGGTGGAATTTATCCACAGTTTTCAACTAGTACATAGGGACCTCCGTCCCGAAAACATTCTCGTGTTCCGAAAGGACCTCTCCATCATCAAGCTTGGTGACTTTGGGCAAACCCGTCCAAGTGGTGCTCTCCTCACCAAAACCACCAGCAACACTTCAGCAACCTACTGCCCCCCGGAAATCAGTGAGCTAATTGTTCAAGAAAAATATCACTGCTATGCATCCGCTGATGTTTGGTCCGTGGGGTTGATTTTGATCGAGTGTCTCATTGGAATGACACCATGGACTTCTGCTGAAATAACGGATCCAAACTACACCCACTATGTTGACTGGGTGAAGAGGAAGACCCTCAAGACTCCAGATATATTCCAAGTGTTTACTCCCCGATTTATCCGGCTCCTCAAAAGAATCATGGAGCCAAAGTCCGCTAAGAGAAGCAAAGTGGGTGAGATCTCAAAGTACATAAATGATGAGTGGATTATCAAAGGATCAGCAGCAGTGATTGCCATCCGGAGAGCATCTGTGGAGCGCCATGAGTCAAATGCCACATCCAAATCTGGCCACCGGCAGAGGTACTATGGAAAAAAGAGATCGACGAGGAGCTTGGTTGCATTGGAGAGTGAGATTGAGGTAACATCCGAGCATCCAGTAGAAAGTGTCAATGAACGGGTGGGCAAGTGGATCGATAGCAGTCTCAAAGTCTCCTTTAGCCATCCTCATCATCTAAATGTGAACGTAGGTTGTCAATAAGTTGTTATAATTTATAGTATAGAAATTTTTCTCATCACATCATACATATGTATATTCATTCATATAAATCATCACATTTCATCCTATTTTTAGCCTACTTTTTAATTCAATTTCTAATATGCATTGCATTTTGCTATCAAGTAGCTAAGAGTGAAGAGAGACACAGGACAAGAGGAAAAGTGATATTAAAAAAGTTTTTTTGAGGGATTAAATCTGGGGAAAAAAGTCAACTCACTATATATATAAGATATATTTTCTCTCTCTTTAGTGATTTTGCTCATTCTATTAATTTTTCTTTTTTGTATCAATTTTATCAAGATTTTTTTTTCGAGTTTTTACTTCAAGTAATAAGTATAATAATATGTATTTATAATAAGTACGTACGTAGGATTAAAGGTTTAAGCATATCAATAAGGTAGGTAGGCGGGTTTAGGATTAGATGGCATGATGTAAAAAGTCAAGAGCGAGGTGGGTGGCATGGCATGGCTCGGTGTATATCAGTTTCTAGGTAGACGATGCGGAGCCACAAGAGGATGATGATGATACAATGATCTAACGAATCTCATTTATATCATTGAAATAAATTAGATACGGATCGGAATTATAGGATCTATAAGTAGTATATATATTATATAAATATGTATGTATGTGTGTGGAAATAGCTTGTTCAAATAGAAATACAAATTGATGACGTTATAAAGCTCTAGAGTCAAGTTGAACGACAAGGTTGTCGTTGTCGTGTTCATGTATCATCATCATCACCATATACCACCACCCGAAGCAATTCTTCTTCTTTCTTTCTCTATTTGATTTTAGCTTTTTTGTTCTGCTAGCTTTTTCGCTAATCTCATCTATATAATCCACCATACGTACATACCACTTGGACGAGTTCATTTGATTTTTTTGGTCTAATTTTGTCCTCCTTTCTTGTACTGACGAAGTGTTTGGTTTCGCAGAAATTGTATCTGCCCAGTTAGCTATAGTGTCTATTTTTGGATTTTATAAGTAGAAATAAATTACTTCCACCATATACCAAACCAACCAATTTGTATTTGTATACGAGTGAGTAGATAGGATGTACACTAGTGAGGAAGGATTCAATGTACGTCATCATCACCTCATTTCTTGTCTCTGCTTCTCATTTTCTAGCTGTAAAGTTGGCTTTTGTATACTTGTAACTATTACGTATTAGTTTCTCTCTGCAATGTCGTCGTGAGCTAAAAACAGAGTTTAGTTAGGGAGGATGAATATGTATGCGTAGGTGTGAAAATTTTGAGTGATTCTTAATACTCATCAGCTTGCTCCAACTCACACAATTGTATACATTGGAACTGTCTTAATTATGAAAAGGATGAGGAGACAATAAGGAAATCGTCCGTCTGGAAAGATGAAAAGAGTAAAAATTGTGAGTGCAAAAGGTTAAAGTTCCAAATTCGAGTTGAATAGAGAAATAGTCATCATCATGAACGTTGAACGTGCAAGCTTGAGTCATTAATATAGGCTTGCTACGAATAAGTTGTAAATGTGTGGGCGATAATTGGATGAGCAATGAGCTACACCATTATATTTTATGAATGTGGGATGAACGAGCGTGAGCACATTTGAAAACGTGTATTTTGTATATTTTTGAACACTTGTCAAATAATAATTGTATATATAAAAAATAATTATACTCTTGAATCTCATCCATGTGTAAATTACATAACGTGTTGTACTTGTCAATATATTGTGTATTTATTATTATTGTATAATATTATCTATATCAATAAAATGATTTGAGACTGATGTGAAAAAAAACTCTTTTGCATATATTTATTTATTTCTACTTGAAAATATTGGGGGCATTGTGAGAATCTTATACATTTCCTCCATAAAAGCCATGAGTCACCCATTAACTATATGGAAAATTGTCCACAAAAAGTATTCCCTCGTTGAGTCACTTCCGGTAGGAAATCCCAATTTACTTTCAATATTCATCGAACCACGATCAGGACCAGGACCAGACCCCCATCCCGAAATGGATTGGAAAAGGAGACAATATAATTTATTGCATCTCTGAATTTTCTTCGTTTCCAATAACCTTAAAAATGTTCCAGGGAAGCGTACCACACATAGTATCAGGTTTTATGTGTCACACCCGAGAGAGTTTTATGTCGCGAAAGTTTTGAGAATTATACTGCTTGTCAGTATACCTACCTGTATGCTTAATTTTTGTATTCCCCCATCATCAAACATTTATTACGGTGATCTCGCACACCGAAAACCATTCCAGACTCCCCCATTTCACATTGAGATTGGACCGAAAATAGAGTTAAAGCAAGAAATCACATCAGTTTACAGTTTTACATCCGGTGAGATATTATTTTTCTGTGGAAAATAACACGCATAACCTAATGACCCCCTTTTCATTTATTGCGTTTTGGAATCGATAATTTGAAAAAGTATCCCAATAAAATCAAATTACGAGCTTTCTCATCGTCTCAAATTGCGCTTCCGTTATTGTTCTCAAATAGCCAGAGTAATATTCCAAAAACTCGTCAATTTTTATATCTAAATCGCATGGCCTGGAGAGGGACGGAATAGAATAAAAGTTGGATATGATATTATTATACATACTTAATATATATACGAATGGAATAGGAATAATGACCCTCTAGAGAAAAAAGTAATGGTTTTTTAACAACTTTTCAGAGTCCACATAAAAAAAATTATAAACACTTACGAAAACTTTTTCACTGTGGCTATAACTTTTACACCGAACATTAGGAAGTTTGGCCCCAAAAATTCCTTTTGTGACATTCTAACTAACGCCGTTGACGCTGTATAAACCCCAGCTGGAATTTAGTGCGGAGATAGAGAAATACTTGACAATCCATAAAATCCTGGTGAAATTAGAACAGGAGGGGAAAAAACTTGCAATAAACTCCATTTTTGTTGTAACCGGGGACTAATTACATCCTGGCACCAAATGTGTCTTGTCTTACCAATGCAGATAGAAGATACTGAATTTGTTCGGAATTAATTGGTCCCAAAAAATGAAGCAATTTGTTGACACTCTTACAAAAACCAGACATGCATTTAGATTTAATACGGATACCCTTTTTCCCGTGCTTTAGGATGGAAATTTTTTGATGCGAAAATAGGAATTAAAAAGAATCCCATCATTCATTTTTAAAGCCATTAAATTATATGCAAACCATTCATATGCCATTGGATTCCAAAGAATGCATGGAACAAACTCATATTTCTCTGAAGCAATAGCGATAGAATTCAAATCTCTACAGGCACATTTCCACGAAGGGCCACACGGGTAGTATCATTCGTTTTTTGAAAAGTAATAAATAATTTTGTAGGTCTGCTCGTGGCAAGTTTTCCGCGTACGTCTAGTGAAGGGTATCCTCTATTCGGTATAATATTTATTTCAAGCACAATCAAATTTTCATCCTAGTAGTAATCATCCACTTATTGTTAAACCGTGCATTCGCCCATGACCCATAATTGACCAAACTCCTCTTTATCGGTGACAAACTGCATGATATGGAATAAGCTGAATATTGAATGCCAAAGGGAACAGTCGCTGAAATTTCCATCGGAGCTACTACTCAATCAACATTTGCATTGTAGATTCTGGGTGGGGTGGAATGAAGCAGTTCCAGGAAATGGAATAATA
Organism: Orchesella flavescens; assembly: GCA_964034955.1. Lineage (NCBI taxonomy): Eukaryota > Metazoa > Arthropoda > Collembola > Entomobryomorpha > Orchesellidae > Orchesella > Orchesella flavescens. Next base: position 11,817,107 of record OZ035958.1, on the reverse strand, counting down.
GTATTGCGCTTGTGTTTGCTTTTCCCAAGCTCGGACGGATAAAGGTTTCGTAACTCGTGTCCAGTCGAGTCGAGAAATCCGTTGGGCCCAAACTAATCCCTTAAGAAAATAAAATAAAAAACCATTGAAAGAAAACAAGCCAAAGATTTCTTGGGATTGCTCTAAAGCTTGTTGTGAAAGTTTTTCTATGTAGTATTTACATTTATTGCAAATGATCAGTCTTTATCAGATGTGTCAGACAGCGTGGCCAAAACCATGTCTAGTGTCATTTCCTTAGGTTCATTTGTGTGAAATAAGGTTGTCGGCAAATGCCACCAAAAGTCAATCTACAAAATGGTTGATGGTGTTTCATAAATTAGCTTGGCTTGGTTGTTTCTGTAAGTGCACGTTTTTTCCATAAATTATGCATTTCACCATTGCCGAGCTGATAATCCCTTGCAACACAAGTTTTGCCAACTGACAGGCTCAGATGTGTTCCACATTTGTTGAAACGTTTTGAGCTCCCCATGAATAAACCGGAAGAAATAATGCAAAAAGTTTCCAACACATTCACGGATTTGGTGCTCTTAAGTTAATGACATACTCAAATCAAAGAACGCTGCAATTTACCCAGAATTAATATACTCGACTTAATTACTTTTCCCCTAATCCCACTTACAATTTGTACAAGCGGTCATTGCAGAAGCGACATACTTTTTTGTAAAAAATATTCTTTGTAGCTTTTATTTCTAAACTAGTCATAAAATCTAAAAGTCCTAAAAAACTCACTGAATACAAAAATCTTCGTGCACACACGTTCCTTTGAAAAAGCATAACCTAAAACGCGAAGTCATCATCAAAATCATCATCCTCCTCCACACTTGACCCTTCGCTTTCAATCTCGTCCTCATCCAAACGACCAGGCCACCTCTCTATATAGTCCATCATATCCAAATAACTGAGTCTCGTCTTCTCCTCAATCTCCCCTTGAGACATACTCTCCACAGAATGCTTATCCATTTCTTCACTCAATGTTATCGACTTACTCCCATCAACTGAGGTCCTTGTCACAATTCGTGAGTGGCCAGTTCCCCCCGCGTGTCTTTTTGGAGGGTAGACTTCACCATGACCAGCCTTTCCCAAAAACGCCAATTTAAATTTTGACCAAAAGTTGACAGCCTTTACATAATTCGCCAAAGACTTTCCCTCTTCAGCCTCAGCATCCTTTTTCATTGACTCTCTCTGTTCTTTCCTTATTGTAGATTCATCCTCATCGTTATTGCTCAAGCCGTATACATGGCTATGTCCCGCAACACTAACAAGAGATGCGAATAGGGGCTGGGCTTTCAAATTATTGTCGGCATCCGCAACAGTACCGTCCTTATTCTTTGGCTCCAGACTCGACTTTTGAGAGTTTTGTCCAGCTGCTTCGGCTGCTGCTTCTGCTTTCGCTTGTTGCTCCTTTTTCTCCTGCTCTTCCTTCTTTTTTGCCATGATTGCGAGAAGAAGACGGGCTTCTAAAGTTCTCCAGCGGAGAGCTGCGGAGCGAACTGCTTCGTGCTCTGTTTCCTCCTCTTTTCGATCTTTGCCTGGCTTTCCACCTTGGATTCGACGAAGAAATGCTCGACGGAGCTTGCGATCTTTACCCATCAACGGGACGAGGAGCCACCACCACCGATGCTTTGGACAAAAATAATTATCACAAGAATACTTTTCCTATGTGCTTTTGGTTTTGGAGAAATCCCTTAAATTTTTGTTTAAAAACTTACTCTTGGGACAACAATTAGCTGTTTTACAACAGAAAGCGCTGCCATTAACAAAGGGCTTGAGAAAAAGACCCAGCCAAATGTCTCCCCAAAGTTTTCTGTCTGATCCCCATTGAAGCGGTTGGTACTGTGGTGGATTGCATTGACAATCACCACAAACTACAACAATAAAAAATAAAAAATTATAGAATATTATGCATGTTTTTAGCTTTATACAAAAATAATGATAAATATGACAGAAATGTATTAATACCAGCATTGCAAAAAAAGAAAAATACATTGAGCCAACGATAAACTTTCGGAAATAGATATTGCTGAAAACTTGCATCTGCTCGGCATTATCAGCTAGCCTGGAGGCTTTGTAGACAAACACGGAAGCTCCAACCTACGAGACAGAATTTTGTCTTCAAATTTTGATATTAAATTAAGCATTGATTTTAGTTAGTGCAATTTTCTTTTTCACCTCGATCAGAATAATTGTTGGGACCATAAAACGAAGGGTAAAGTACTCATAATCAATATAAAGTACAATTCCCCCATTTCTAAATGTTGGAACAAGCATCAGATAGCCCATGAGACAAACAGCGATTAAAATCATTGTTGAATGGTGTTTGAGGCGAGGAGAAACAGCCATCAAAGTGTCAATCACATTTTGAGTCAGTCGAACCTGTCACCAAACACATTATATTTGTATTACTATTTATAATGTATCCATTTTTTATGAAATGAATGATTAGCTTACAGCTGTATCGGTTGCAAAGGACGTTAACATAAAGTAAAACATGACTGTTGAGATATCATTGTCACTGATGAGCGTGAGATAGTGGGAGTACATGATGAAGCAAAACTCGACGCTAGAAGCCGACTCTGATTTGATATATTCTTGAAAAGGCACATTGATATTGTGCAGTTTGAGATAGTGGCCAAGAGAGCAGAAGCAAATGAGAACTCCACAACATGACGTGATTATCGAGAGACTCAGCGTGCAGAATACATCACTAAAATATTTTTTTAAACAATAATTTTTGCATTGCATTATTATGACGTTATGACCAAACCCTAAGATAAGGTGATGAATTGAAAAGGTACATAAAATGTTGTACAATAAATAGCTGTGATTAAAGTTGTTAAAAGTAGCCAGACTAATGAGAACCCCATTCCCAATCCCAGTCGTGTAAATAACTTGGATAATGGCTTCAGCCCACATCTCCAAGTTGAGTAAGTCTATCCAACCATTGTGGAGTGTGAAAAGCTGTTTCAAACCGTCCCCAGAGTATTCAAAGAATACACTCAGCATCGTCACAATAACCAGCATCACAAAGGGAACCGCATTGAGAACATACGAGAGGAATGAAATCTTTAGCAAATCTTCAAAGAGGAAAACGGCTATCATGATCCACGTGGTGATACTCACTTCCTTCACTTGAATAAAGCTAGAGCTAACAGGGCTGTTGATAAAGTTGGCCCCATCATCATTTGGCTTTTCCCAATATTCCTTTTGATTGGCCACCCCCACTAAATTTTCCAAAATATTTTCAAACTTGGCTTTGTCACTCGCTTCCAACCCTCTCAGATACTCTTCAGCTACTTCCACATCCGAAGAGGACTTTTGCTTGTCGGGAAAACCAGCGTAAATCTGCATTCGAAGTTCTTCCAAAGTCATACCAGAAGCACTTTCCGTTTCGGCAATCAAATTTTTCTTATAGTCTTCAACCATTTTCCTTTGTAGGCCGCACACTGCCCCACTATAATGAGAGTTAATATTAATTTATAAAAGGTTTCCCCAAACCCATTAACGAAGAGTTTAATTTGGATTTTCATATGAAATACACACTAGAAAAATTCTATCGTTGCGTGATATCTTCGCTCATAAATGGAATGCTCCTTTCCATTCTTGTCTCGACACATCCTCTCCCCTGGAATCAATTCCCAGTCATTGCGCTCACAGTAGTACTTTATGTCTCGACATTTGAAATTGTAGTACAGCTTGTCTGTCGTCAATGAAGCTGGATTTAAATCTGGATCGTTGCAGTCATCATCTTTCTCCCCTGTCCAACAATAGGGGGTGTTGTAATAATGATGTTGACTACAAGTTTCCCATCCTTTGAGACAACTTGTGGAATCGTTAGAATATATCCGAAGCCAGGCCATAATGATTGTGTACATCCAACAGTTAACGACACAGCTCCATGTTAAAAGCTTACTGACGCCTGTAATGAGATTGAGAAATTAATTTATATTAACCTTTATGTAGACGTAGTTATGTTATGCATGGTAAAATTAAATTGGATTCTTGGTCACAGGCAACGGTTGTAGTGTTACCGTTTAAAATGGGTGCCATATGTGTAAAAGCGACATATGATCCAACTCCGCAGTATTGACCGATAGTGAATTCCATGAATACTACAGGTACTCCGACAAATGCCATCATGAGAAAGTAAGGAATGAAGAATACTAAATGAACGCCAATAAGAAATTTATTTAGAATTAAAAAATGTAGGGTCCCAATAGGTCGATTTGCCATCTTAACACGTATTTGTGTAGTACTCACTTCCACCAAACTTGTAGCAAAGGTAAGGAAATCGGAAAAAGTTATGAATTCCCAGCATATATCCCAAAAGGGTTCGCGTAAAGTCAAACTGTCTTTGCCATGTTCCAAATTTCTTCCTGGACGTAGTGTGACCAAATTTATTCTTATTGAGTAGTCAGTAAAAAAATGGATGTATTGTATGAAAATGTATGAATTTTTGCGAAGGATGATGTGAGAACCTGTTTTGTTCATTAATTATTTGCGGTAGCACAGATCTAAAGGCATGACCAGTATCGGATTTTGCTGGCTCGAATGTTTGTTGTGCTCCAAAGGACTTCCTTTCATGTATTCCCCCCCTTCGACCACCGCTACTCCCACTTTTACGTCTAGATGCATTTCCTTCACTTTTGACTGAAAAGCGTTTGTGAGGGTGAATCTTATTACTCATGGTTATCAGTTTTACATCAAATATGACGAGTCTAAGTACAGCAAACGTTACACTGTTGATCCTTGGTTTCGTGGAATGAATTGAGTGTTATTCGATTGTGGCATTCATCAAAAATTATTATTATTGAAATAAAAATGAGTGAATTTAATCAGCAGTTGACAAGACAAACTCAAAGTTCGTATAAAAAAGTACAACCTTTATTACGCGTAATTTCTAAATCTAGGCAGTATATATAGACTGTCTTTATGTTAGCACGTCAATTATTATAAAAGTCATATCGTATCTTATAGCATATTAAGTGAATCGCAAAGTATAAATTGACAACTTTTTACATTCCACAACTAAGTTGACAAACTCATGAGAACTGCAACCCCACGTTGAACCCAGTGGTCAACAGGTTCAGAACCGGGTCTCAGCTCAACTGTTACCACATAAGCAGGTCTTCCTTGGCCACCAGCTCGATCCGGATAAATATAACATGGAGCATCATACATAACTGTTATGAAGAAACAGGAACATATGCATTAATTGTCATTTATAGGAACGGGTTAAGGAATTGAGTAACATGAAATTTGAAAACTTTCTGCATACTTTTCTGAGGCTTCTTCTTAGCCTCAATAGGTTTGAAAAGTATGATGGGCAAAGCAGACACAAGTTGCATGGGTGCACTTTCAATCAGGCAAGCACTCTTCTTCTCCCATGCAGCTCCTTCCAAATAAAGACCCTGAACATAGACTCCGTCTTTTGGAGGAAGGAGAACCATGGATGCATCCACAGTAGAAACGGAAAAGTCCCATACTAGCGTATCAATTGAAATACCATACTTCCTTGCTGATGTCTACAATAATTTTACCTCATGATTTCTTAATAATATTTGTGATATAAAATTTTAAATATATTCCGCACCTGAAGGACAGCGGTTAAGAAGCCGGTAGGGAAAGTAAATCCAGAGAGCCAAAATTTTACAGGAGGTTTCAACGTTGTTGCCCACGTGTTTAATTGGTCAATTCTCTGTGACAAGTCTCGACTCCATGAGCCAAGTGGTTTTAGGGAAGGATAAGCTAAAAGAAATAATAATAATCATGTTGGTGCTGGTTTACATTTACATACTAATTAATTATTCTAATTTTTTCTCTGGTACCTTTCAACCAAACACGAGGAACTCTTGCTTCCAAGATACACTGGAAAATTTCTTCTAGTTCTGTAGACATCACTACCAAACCCTGTATTCCTTTGTCAAGTTCAATCAGAGACTTTTTAATATTCTTAAGGAGAACGTTGTAGCGGGCAATCTAAGACAAAGAAAACATTATTATAATCCAAACTCCAAGCATTACAAAGTTCACGAGTGAGTGCTTTATTACTTCTTGAAGCAAGACGATGTTCAAAGGCTGATGCAAATTATCTTTAAGCAGCCTCCTTGTCTCCGCTTCATTAATTGGGGCTGGTAACTTTGCCATTACCTCCGCTGCCAATGCAATTACCTTCAGTCACAAACAGGAAAACTTTTTTAAATGAGAAGTTTTTATTTCGTTTTTGCCACAAAAAAAATCTTAATTGCATCTCCTACTTTATCTTCCGGTCTATTTTCCGTCTGTGACGATTGTTTCTGAACTTGTAGAGAAAGAAGTGTAGAGAATAGGAGATTAGCTTCATTAATTTGTGAAGCAATGTCCGCATTTGTATGCTGGCCAAAGGCTTCAGGGTGATCCGTCGGAGGGAATTTTGCAATGATATCCCGGTAGTAATGGATATCCCCTTCTTTGGGAATAAAGTATGTGGGCAAGGCCGACATTCTACATGTGTGATAATAATGAATACACAAAAATATACATTTTATTTAGCTCAAACTTTTCCTTGTTTTGAAGGGGAAAAGTTTTTAGTGCTAAACATTTAATTAGAAGCATATGCTAATTGTGTTTTGACTTTGTCTTACTTGTAAAATGGAGTAGAAAGGCTCTCCTCACAAAAGAATTGATTAATATATGACATCAACAACCTTCTATCCCAGTCATCCGTGACATGACCTCCGTACATAACTCCTGCAATCAAATACTTCAAAGCTTCCCATGGCGTTTCATCATATTCTGCTAGATAAATACCTAACAGCATTTCTGACACCTGTTTTATATGAGTTTAATGAAAACATTTTTCGGTTAATGCACTTTTCTCCTAAAATCCTTGGCTTGACATTGACACGTGTAAGTAAGTGTACAATTAATTTGATAATCAAAAGTAGGAAGTAGTCAAGCCTATTATATAATCGTAATCTAAATGAACCGGAACTCAATAATAATGTATCACCAACCTCAAAGTCAGAGTCATTAAATCCGTACACAATGTTCCATCCCAACTGCTGAAACTTTTTCCTTTCAAGGAGAATGGCGTGAAAGAAGCAAAGAGCAAACAACAGCTTTTTAAACTTATCTGGCTTGGCAAGCCCTTGGAACTTTGAGTCTGGCATATTGTGATAAAGCCGTTTCATATTGGATTTGATGCCTTTGGGTGGTTCCGTCGTCATCTTAATACCCGATTGTAGGATACTCAACGGGAAGTCAGGATGAGGAGAGGAGCTCAACCACAACCTAAAATCTCTATGGGGTCCACTCCCCTCTTCCATTATCGTTTCTATTAGCTTATCCAACTGAGGCATCCAACTCAAAGATAAATGGCAATTTGCTAAAAACACCCAATGTCCATGTTTGGCACCTTCCTCAATCATTCTCGTGGCCATTGGTGCTTGACCTTGACCAAGTGAAAGGGAAAAGAACCTGTGGGACATTTTTGTTGTTTCCGCAAGTGTAAATAATCCTGCTGCTGGATCAGCACCGGCAGAAAGCACAAAGATGAGGGGAGTTTGGGATGAGGATTCACTCAAAACTTGGCCCATGTCTAGCACAGGTGGCTCAGTGAACTTGTGGCCAAGATTGTTGGCAACAAAGAGGGTCGCTTTAAATGAGACGCGGTCGGGGCGGAGTGCTCGTACAACAACCAGCTTTTGAAACTCATTGAGACGCGAGTCCCATTCACCTTTTGTAGTTAATTTATTTTACAAGAAATTCTTAAATTTATTCGGCAAAAGCTCCATACAATTTTGAAGGTCATATTAGTTTTTTTTACCAGGCATCTGATTTTTCTCTGGCTCTGTGTGAGTATACCAATTGTACCACTCTGATGTTAGCTGCTCGAACGACATGACAATGCCATGAAAATTTTGTAACTTATCCAACTCTGTGATGTTGTCCCAGGCGGTTTCCGAAAGCCACTCTTTGTGTATCATAATACATCATAATAATTAATTAATTAAATCAAGAAGAAGTAGAATTCTTCATTGGTTTCGTTTCTCAAATCATCATATCATATAAATTTTCATTTACGAGAGCATGGATTATCCATTTGCTCGCTTCTGTCAAGAATCACTCCTCCCTTTAGGAAAAATTGGTACTCTTCCATATTGAGTTTTTTCGCTTCCTCCAGAATTTTCGCGTTCATGTGAAATGAGAAGAGGAGCTTGTGTTTCTCAAAGAGACCTCGACAAATATTTCTGTACATGGGGAAATTAATCAATATATTGTCAGTTCAAGTGGAAAGTCAAGTGCCGTCAGTGTCAAAGTCAAGAGAGATGAGATGAGGTTTTTTTATTGCTATATATTGCTTGTTGCTCAAGAACACTATTATATAAGAGCTCATTCATGGTCATGTCAAACCTGTAGACAGCGAAAGTATGGAACTCATTCAGTGCGTCTATTCTTTGTTCCAAAGTGGGTGCTTTGGGACTATGTTCTATAGACCAAGTAAACAGGTTGATGTAAGCATCCAGCGAGAACTGGTACATGGGATCGATACGACCCATGTCGTTCAAAACAAAGAATAAAATCGAAGCTCTCACAGCACTCGAACGATATTGCTGGATTGAATTGGAAAGAACAAGTTAATTAGCGTATCTAAAAATAACCACCACCACTTTCTTTCCGTGGAACGTGGAACATGACATTATGTCATGTCATGATGTTCTTCATGTGTGTGCTCTTGTTTTTAATCGACGAACCTCACGGGAAGCATCAATTTCTATTTCAGTCGTTTGCGACACAGCCAGTTGTTTTGTGACTGCGTCAGAAGTCTCCTTTGACGTTTTCAGTGTGATGGCCAAATCCTCATCTTCCAAAATGGAACCTTTTGACTCGCTCAGTAATCTAAAGAACGGGGAAAAAGTTCACAATTCAATCTTCAAACAAACCAATTAGAAAAGAAATGTATGTACTGAGGAAGAAAAGAAATTATAAATATAAAGTGCTCAGCTTCCACTAAATTATTAGGCCAACCTCAAAATCAAATCTTCCAGTTCTTCCAGCTTTTTCTTCCCAGCAGCAATGTTCACTACCAGGCTATCCTTCATTTCCTCGAGCTGAGGCTTTTCTTTGCGAACAACAATTCCTAAAAGTTGTGACTCGAGGCCTTGCTCCTTCACCATGAAATTGACGATGCAAGCTCGGCTCGCAATTTCCGGAACGTAGTGTGGATTCATTAATTTTGTCGTGATGTAAAATCGAAAGTTGGGGTTGTAGTCAATTTCCTTGTCGCCTACGCTCATACCACCGAAAAAAATTATAATAGGATTAGTTCAAAAACTTAAAATGAGCCGATTACATAGTATATTTTTTATTTTAAGAAGTCTGGGAGCTTACCTAACTTTATGGCATAACGGTCGCCTAAAAGGAATAGTTGTATTTGTATTTTGTACCATTATTTTTCAATAACAATTCTAATAGGAGGAGGAGAGAGATTTCCAAGAATAATTATTTTTAATACCCTGCTTCACATAAGTTCTACTCAGAACGGGAGCCAAAGTATGATCTAATTCTTGTCCCACGTCCTTCAAAAGTACTGGAGTGCCTGCTCCCATACATACCTCAAGTATCTGAAGGTAATCGGTTTGTCGCAAGTCAATAACTTTGAGACCCTTGTCTCCCTCCATATTCTTTATCCACTTGAGAGCTTGGCATTGAGGATCTATCATGAGCTGAAAAGCGAAGAAACCAAGCAAAAAATAATATTTTAAGCCCATGACAAACAAAATACTTATGAATTTTTGTGTCATTAATTATTAATATGAGCATATATACTGGCGTCCTCCTTCCTCTCGTCACAATAACTCCATTTTCCGTACAAAACGTATCTCTCGGTAGCCCCTGAATGTTCCACATTCTCACTTGCGTTGAATTTGCCAAATATTCACAAAAATCATATTCCGGATCACTAGGAATCTGCAACTCTTTCACTTGCCCAGCCCAAGACTTTGTCATCGCCAACCGGTAATCGGATGTGAAAGGGCCAATATATGAAACAGTTGCTGAAGCAAGTAAACAATCTCCGACAACATAACTTAGTTTTTCCTCCAGCGTCTTTATTGTCGCTTCCCATCTCACTCTCTCTCCAGCCAAGTTTTCAACGAGCATTGCTGCTCTCTCAAGATTACGTCGAAAGACTTCTGCCTTTCTCTCCAAATCCTCTTTTAATTGCATCTTCTCCGCATAAGTCTTTTGCAACTCGGCAAGTTTCTCCATTAGCAGACGGATTTTCTCCTCTTGAGCTGCAAGAATACGTTGCTTCTCCGTTAAGATCGCTTCTGCTTCCATGAGCTTAGCCTTTTTTGGAGCTACTTGGGCATTGTATATTTTCCCGTAAAGCTCCATAGCTCGGACCCAAATGCAAAGGGTTTTTGCAGCTAAACTTACTTTTCCCACGATGTCTGGAATGAAATCTTTATATTGAATGTATTTTCCTAGTTTTGATAGTGTTTTTTGACTAATGCTGTCTTTGTCAAATTCTTGGAGCTATGAGGACAACATATAAAGTGGAAGGTTGTTTTTATTTATAAAAAATATAGTTCCATATTAAGCTGATTGTGAGAAAGGAAATAAGCTGCTTTCTCACTTCTTTTAAAAAGTCTGCATTTCCAAGCTGCTTTTTCGCCTCTGCCCATGTGGGCTCGACGTTCTTAAGCACCATTACAGCTTCCATGACCTTGGCTACCAGAAGAGGTGGCTGACTGTAGGATTTGACTTCACTCAAATCTTTCTTGTTTAGAGATTGAAGAGCCTATGGAACAACAAACATTCTTCTATATAAATGTCAGGAGTCAAAATAGGCTCATATTTTTTTTCTTGAAAATGCAATGTTCTTTTTATCCTGCCTTATTGGCTTCATCCAACGCAGGAAGAGCATCTGCTAACTCTGCATAAGCAACTCTAGCCATTTCCTGACATTCTTTTTCTTCAATTGCCACCTGCTCCTTTCGCTTACTTACGATTTCTGCTTGCACATCAGTTTCAGCCTTTTGCTTCGTGATTTCTTCCAGCACACGGTCACATTCCTCCTGATACTCTATCACTCTTTTTTGTGCAGATTCCATCTCTATTGTCATGTCTTGTACTTTTACTCTTGTTTCAATAATTTTTGCCATACCACCACGAAGGCGGTTTGCCGAGTCTCCAAAGAATTTCCGCTTTTCAGCCAGAAGCCTTTACAGCATCAATCAAACAAATTGGATTCTATATAATTCACAAAGTATGTATTATAGAAGAAAATGGATCATTCTTTTTTAAGACCCATACTGTTTGTATCCTGCAACAAGCTCAAGAAAGTTGATAGGCGTCACATAATTATGCCTCTTCATCTCTTCCAGCATAATCCTGCAGTAATCCGTTACAGAGAAATGAACTGTAGCAAAAGTAATCGCACATTTATCCCTCATCTCATCCTGAAGCACATTGGATCTATCATCCAAATTGATGTCGGAAAGCCACCGATGAGCCACTTCCAGCAAGGCTTCTTTAGGCCACCTATCAAACCAGTCTATGGTTGTTCCATTGACTAAACTAGGATATTGCCTGACTCTGTGCCGGAATGAATCTCCAATTGGACTCATGCACAAGACAACATGCAAATTAACTTGAACTCGATTTATCAAAAATTTAAAGATGGACTCGTTTGTTTCTTGATAGCCAGCACGAAGAGCAGCTTTAGTCACGGTGCTCTTTATATCCTCAAACTCATCTGGTTTATACAAATTTGGAACTTCTCCGGAGGAAAGGACATTGTTCAAGTCTTCCAGGAAGGACTCGTCGACAATCTGCAAATTCGTTATGATTTTTTATGTAAATTCAAATCGTCTACCAACTGTTTTCCAATAGAAGTTAAAGAGAGAATTATGACCTGTGTATCATTCATGATAAAGCAGCATGTTTTATTGTCAGCCCCAGTCCTCCTATAAACCTTTTTGAGATCTTCCCTAAAATCCGCCTTTTTGTACCGTTTATTCACTTCAATTTCAAATATGTAATAGCCACAAATGGAAGCTGATAAGCGGCTCAAGCTTTGCCTTCCATGTCCACCAATTCCAACAATCAACATGTTTCCTTTGGGTTGCGAAACCACTCGTGAAATCCTGGACACGTGTTCTAAAGCTTCCCGGAATAGAACAAGGTTCATTGGCACACAGCCTGGAGAAGCGTTGTACGCAGGGAGTGCAACATTCTCCATATACTTTCGTAGTGACTTGATATCCTTAATGTCTTCATAGATCCCTTGCTCATTTAGGAAATCACCAAAGATTGGCATGATTCTGTTGGGACATACACTTTGTAATGTTTGGTCCAAATGAGTTCCAAGTTTCTCCGAGAGGCAAACCAAGAACCATTCCCGATCATTATCATCCACTAATCGGTCATTGAACACGCGGCAACATTCATGGAACCATAATTTGCTAAAGTTAATTTTGGTATCATGAACTTTCTTGTTTGCACGAAGGAGGCCTTGGTAAACTCGGGAAATATCTCGGAGATTGAATAGGTAATGGATTTTGGCTGGAGTGGGTAACATTTTGTTTGAAACAGCATTGTAAACATCAATTGTTGCAAGTGTTACTGGCTCGGCTGCAAAAAAAAGAAGTAAAAACATTTATGATAAATGCCAATGCAAAATAAAACGTACTAATAATAATGTAAAGGCAGGTTATTACAGATAGATTTGACTTCTTGCTCAAAGTCAACAAGATTTTGATTTAACATTGTGAGGAAAATCCTCTTAATTTGGGGTTCCTCAGGGAAAGTCATGTTGATCAAGGAGAAAACACTTTGTAAGCGTGGTGAAATCTCAGTTCGACCCCCACCAGGTGGGCCCATAGCTCCAACGAGGAACATGTTCTATAATTATGAAAAGCGTCATATAAATATTATTTCACCTGTCCACTAATTAATTGATGAAAACGTGGTATGTGATACAAGGACGGGTGAAGTGGGAATGAACTTACAGTAATGAATTTGGCAGTTTGGTTGGTTCTATCATACCAAAATCGATAGTCACACCACTGCCTAATTAACTCCAGAGGAGGTTGGGATCCATAAACATCTTTTGCAGGCATGTTGAGATCATCACAAAAAGTGAGTAAAAACTTTCCTCTCGGTGGAGCAAAAACTCCTTTAGCCCTTCTTTCTAATCGACTCTCAATGAAATTTTGGATATTCATTGATGTAGTTTGACTGGAAATGTTGATGGTGAGCACAGAGTATTTATCCTGGTCTAATGCAGTAAGTGCACATTGAACCACAGAAGTTTTCCCAGTTCCTACAGGTCCTACCATCAACACAGGAAATGAGTTTTTGAGAAGATTCTCCAGCACGAAATTGTACCTTATGGTGTCCACAGTTGGTACAATTATTTTGAAATATGGAAGCCTGTGAAAACGAAGCATTAACATGTTTAAAAATAAAAGTATGAATTTTTTCCAAATAATTTCGTTAGTTTGTTTTATTACATACTCTTCATCATATTTCCATTGCTGGCTCAAAAGAGTATTCCAATGAATAAAATTTCTTTGCAAGGGATCCACAAAATAATCGTAAATCGTGTCCTTGGCTGGAAATATAGGATCTAATTCTCGTAAGAAAGCATCAAACTTTTTGCGCCCTTCTTCATCCGTTGTACAACACACTGACCAGATCAAGCTGAACACAAAGAAATATCGAACCATGATATCAAAGGTATTATCATCTTTTGGATTAACTCCATTTTCCTTTGTGGCCAGAGAATCCATGAGTCTAGTGAGACTTGTGACAACATTCAGCTCTGTTGTTGGGATTAGTTCCTTACAAACAGCCGATTTGAATTTCAATGTGACGTCCAAATAAAAATCAATATTTTTGCGGTACTAGAAAAATTCAGCCTGGTTATTATGTTTCATCTTATTTGTATTAATTTGTTATATTCAACAGTAGTCCTTCACGTTTTTATTTACCTCATCACTAATTTTCTTTCGCTTCAGTCTACCCAACCATGTTTCCAAATACGGTTTCCAGCCCAAATCCCTAAAATCTGTGTAAACCATTCCGCATCTACTAACCGTGGCAGGAGATGCTTGTGACAAGTCACCGACTTCGAATAAAAGAGATACCTACAAAAGAAATTGGAAAAAGTTGTAGTCTCAAGTCGCCCCGGCCACGTGCTCAATTATATTATGCAGAATTATTAACCTGCTCCGGCATAGAAATTCTTTCACTGTTAATTAAAGTCAGAATCTTATTGTCATCCATGACGCTGTTCATATTCTCAATCCAAACAGCATCCACTGGCCCATCAAATAGAATCCATTTTTGATCTGGTTTTTCATCTGTGGACGGTGGACAGCCAAACACATTTTATATCCTGAAGCAATGCAATCTCAGACAAAAGGGATTTGCTATACCTGCACAAGTTATTCTCATGATAGAGGATATGACACCATCACTCCATTCTCCAGTACTTAGGTCAAACTCCCCATACAATTCCGCTTGACTCAGAGCTTTTGGATTTATGACAAATTCCTTGGCCCTCACATATCCCGGTTCTCCCATTTCTGTCAACGTGGTCATTGAATCTCGTAAACACTTCCAGGTAATACTTTTCCCTGATTGGGTTCTTCCCACGAGCATAGTGGAGTGTCGACTGTTTTTTGTTTCATAAAGCTCCAAACATTTTAGTATGGCCTTTTCTGTAGCTTGCCAGCCAGCCTTTGTTAACTCATTTGTGATGGTGGTGAGCAATATTCCGTAGTCAAATTTTGGTCTGCAAAATTAAATAAAAATTTACACCATCAATCAATTCCCTGATGACGAGCAAAGGGAAATGGGGTATGAGTAATTGGTTTACGGTTCATCATTGGGGAAGAGATCTCTGATAACCCCATTAAAAAGGGGAACGTCATCCGAAGTCAGGCGAGGAATGTTCATGTCTCGCATAGCAAGAATGACTACTTCAGGGTTCGTACTGTTGGGAGAAAGGCGTCGCTTCTGTCCTGCGTAACGGAGAAGGGCAACCATACTTCGAAGACCAAAGTCATAGTGATCCTGTTTGCTAAGTTGTTGCTTGCTTAGAGAGTACAGAGTGTCAACCTTTAAACAATAATATTATTATTACTACTATATGGCTTCATTTGCAGACATTCTTAATATAGATTAACTTTAGAAACCTTTCGTGCTAAAGTTCTGGTGTCATTGAATCCTTCGCCGAATAACACAATTTCAGCAATTAAACTGGTGTCAGGTACCATCATACTGATTGGCCTAAACATAGCTTTTAAATTGTCGGGAAGCTCTGTTCTGCCTGCGTAACCTGGATTCTACAGAGTCATACAGACAAATTAATGCATTCAATTTCAATGACAAGATTATATTCTAACCTGACCAAGATTACGATAAAAATATTTTGTTTGAGAAGCAATATTGACTTGAGAGCTTTACCATTGTAATGAATACTCCACAAGACCATACTAACTGAATGTCATATCCCTCAAAGAGAAATCTCCGAAGATTTTGACTTTTTGCTTGAAGTATGCACATAATTTGTTGAGCAACTACAGACAATACCTCAATGTTGATTCGATTGAATTCGTCGAAGCAGCCCTATCAAAATTAATTGCCCAATGTTTTATGGCTAGCTCATCTATTTAAATGTTTTAATAATTAAGATTTCTGTAGAATAATATTAGCGTTCAAATCACCCAAGCGCCTGTCTGTGACAATCCAGAAAACATTTTCCCCATACTCTTGTAATCCAATCCCTCTGAGCAATTAACAACAATGACATACATTCCTAGATTCTTTCCAAGATCTTTTGTTGTCTCTAAATAAATAACCACATTACATGAATAGTCTTATATTGAAAATTACTGATACTTTCATTAGCATTATCACCAACAAAGTTTTTAAAGGCATACATACCAGTTTTTCCAGTTCCTAAAAAAGTAGGGAGAAAAGTATTCTCATATCATTATGCAACTTAAAGACTATAAAAAGTTATTTGCATTGGATTGTTTCAAGAATATACCTGCAGGTCCTTTTGGACTTCCTCCACGATGAAGAAACATTGCTGTGGTCAGTGTAACGTAACATCTTGAACCAGATATGAGAGTTTTGTACACATTAATTAATGACCTACTAACGCAACTAAAACATCCTAATAATAACATAAACTAGCTCATCTAACCTGTCTGTCAACGGTGTAATTACCAATCTGCCAGAATTTCCCAAATATTCATCTGGAAAATGTTAAAACAATGTTCATATTTAACTCTCTTAATCTTAATAATTTGACAAAGCCTCGAACATTACAGCTACTATCTCTATATACTTACATCCATAGTTGAAGAAAGTATTAGTTTGCCTTACAATACAATCATTTTCCTCCTTATCCCAATACAACCTCAACTGCTGCAACCAATCAAAACTATTCAAATCTTGACATCCCGTCTTATACAGATTGTCAGTCACATCCCTCGCATGAATTTCAACTGTGACCATAGCCGTGATCTTCAACCTCGCAATTTTCGTGAGAGTACCTCTAATGGCCATGGAAAACTTGGTGAGAATCTTGTTCAGCTTTCTTCTCACCTTCTTCAAAGGATTCTTTTGAATTCTGGGATCACCCGCAGCGAAAAGCGCCCTTGTCACAGTGACAGTCCATTGTATTTGTGCTGCCGTGAGTCCAGGTTGTCCAGGCCATTCCTGGATCCACTTGTCTCTCCTATTCAAATTCTTTCGGAGATCATCCCTCGTCTTCTTCAATTGAACCTTGAGACAAGCTCTCATACTTGACTCAATATCCCCCAACCAATGCTCAACAGGGCCTTCGATAGGAAACACTTTAAGAAATTCAATGTACTCTCCATCTCCCGAAATCATTCCATGAACCTCTTGTTTAGCTCCGTAAGGAGCTTTACTAAGCTTAACTTTGTGAATATTATCAAAAAGCTTTTTCAAGTGGGCCTGCACATTCTCAGGGTTCCTAGAATTGCCCAAAATCTCCAACAAATCATCATTGGAAATAAAATAGAATCTTGGAAAGGCTTGTCGCTTCGCCTCCAAAAAGATTTCCAGAGACTTGAGAATAAGCTCTAGCCTATCTGACAACTCCTTGAGGACTGGAATCAAGCCATCACGATGAGTCGCTTGGATGACAAGCTGATCCTCATGCATCTTTTCAGTAATATTCTTCCAAACGTGGTTAATCGTATCAAATTCTTTACTCTCATCAGGAAGCTGGCGACGAATGTCCTCTCCCAAAAATATATTTTCCAGGTACATCCATTGCCTCTGCACATTTAGGAATATGTCAAAGACGTCATTGACAATGGACAACGTCTTTTCCCAGTAGGTAATCTCCTGCTCAAATGGCTTTGCAAAACGACTCCCTTTCATTGCAGAAATGCTCACGTTGTGATCTTCCAAATTTTGCATCATATCCTGCACAGTTTTCAACTTGTAATGCCCCTTATCCTTATATGGGACCATTTCCAATTTTTCATCCGTCCAGTATTCCCTGATGGCTATGACAGTTTTCTCAATCAACAACTCCTTTTGAGCTGTATTTGCAATATCTGCTATTTCATCAGCAAACTTTTCCATCTTGTAAGAAACAATTCGGTCAAAAGTGAATTTCTCATCTTCTGGATCAAATCTTGCACTAATCGTCTCAAATATCATGTTCCAATGCCGATCTCGCAAGGCCGGAGTTTTAATCTCGTGGATGACAGGAATGCTCTTTTTAAATACTTCAATTCGATTCTTTGTCTGATCAATTATTGGCCAATTTTTCTTTTCAAACTGTGTCGCAAGTTTGTAAAACTTTTTGATCATCATCCCAGCCACATCCTCCATATCACCAGTTTGCATGCTCTTAAAGGGAACTGATTTATATTCATTCCAATACCCTTCCCATTCATCAACCACTTGCCAAACTGACTCTACATTTATGAGCTCCCCTTCGAAGTTTCTGAGCTCTTGATTTGGTGCCATCTCAATCTCAAATATGGCCAGGGATGACAACAGGTCTTGCTGGTCTTTATTGAGATGCTCCATCCGTTTTCTGTAACCGGCCAATTGATGGAGGGCAGCTTTACTCGACAAATTTGCAGCATAAGGACCATCTCTTTCCAACGCTTCTGCCAAGTCATGCACCTTTTGCTTGAAATTTTCAGCCATGGCTAAAAATAACTTTCTTAGCTTTTCCTTTGCTTGCTTGAGCATGTACTCGATATCCTTCAGGGCCTGTTGATAAGCATGCCACTCCACCCCAAACTTGTTGTAGCGGTTTCTTGTCCAGTCTCCCAAGTCATACTTGTACTTGCCGAGAATCCCAAACTGCTCGTGCATTCGAGGAAACTCCTTCTCAATTCTGGGTGCATCCATCTGCACATTCCTGAACAGGTTGTAAGCATTTATCAAGTCGGGAAGGGTATTTGGCTCCTTTTTGAAGGAGGCTTTGTTATCTTCCATATATTTATATATGCTGTGAAGCTTTTCAGCAGCTTTCTCATAGAGATTTGTCAAAATCCTATTTTGCCAGTCGTGACAATGATCTATAACAGTTTGCTTCAGGTCTCCACAGTCAATTATACAGATGCCTACGGAAACTGTGCTTTCAAATCCTTGAACAGCATCAGCAATCTCCCAATAGCGTCCTATATCATTATCATATGCTTTAACGGAGGGTGTATTGTCATCATAATGAGACATGAAGAGATCCTTGTCCGTCTCCCATACTTCACGGAATTGAGTCCAAGACTGGAGATATTTTTCCACTTCGGACAAAATATTCTTCATTCCCCCTGCAATACTATCTTGCTTTTCTTTGGCAATCTCATTTTTTGACATTACTTGGCTGAAGGAGAGCACCTTTGAGCTGGGGTCATTTAAGAACTGGATTACCCTCGGGAATGGTTGAACAGTGATGCAAATTCTTCTAAATATTCCACAAATCATGTCCTCCAGCTCGTTCACGGTTGGAATGAAAGTTAGCTGATGTCTGTGAAGTGTTGCAATCAGTCTGAATATTGGAGGAGCTGGACCTCTCACATCCCCATGTACAACTCTCACCAAGATTTCCAGGGAGCGTTGGATATTGGCGCAGAATGCTTCCTCAACCACTTCATCAATCTTTTTCAAATATTTTATCCACTGGGTTTTTACCTCACTCCCATCCGACCTAAACATTTCAAAAACGCTTCGAAGTATGAGTGTGATATTCTTGTATTCGTTGGCAATTTTTAGGACAGTTTTCACTCGGTGCTGCTCTTGCAGCTCGTTAAATTCTCCCCTCTCGTGAAGTCGCTTTTGGTCAACTTTGATCATTAGTATGTTACTAATTTTCGTGGCCAACTTGCCAATCTTAATATTTGCATTTTTATAGTTTGCAGTGAACCCTTGGACTTTTGTGGCAGCCAATCTGCAGTCATTAATATATGTATCGGAGACATTGGAAGCCCAGGTCAAGCGAGTCAATCCAGGATATACTTTTCTCCCCAACAACTTAATTCTCTCTTTAAACAAACTTCTCTCTTCAAATGAAAGTGCTCCAATAATCCTATTGTAATCCTTTACGACGAGTAGCACAGTCTCCCTCAAATTATGGAGCTTATCTCGCTGATGGTAAACGTGGGTAAGAACTTGAGGTATTTCCATACCCATTCTGGACCAAATTTCACATTCCGCCAAATGCCTATACAGCAGTTTATCAAAATTCACTTCAATCATGCCAGCTTTATATGTGCTCCTTATCATCAACGGAATATCGAGCCTGTGTGAGTGGTCCTTGTTTCCAACTGTTTTTATCCATTCCTTATACATTTTAGAAGAGTGCTCCTGTAGCTGAACTTTGATAACTTTTGCCTGGTCCTTAACATCTTCCCCGTAGCCACATTCAGGGAGCCACCATGCCTTTTCCAACATTTCCAGTTGAGTGTTCAACCTCGCATACATAAAGTTGGACCATGCAGCTCTGCCCGAATATTGTGGGTAGGAGAGTGGCAATGGAAGAATGTTGGCCTGATAAAGATTTCTCACAATGGCAGTATCATCTTCAAGAAGCTTGTACAACTTCATGATAAGTTGGTCATAAGTTCTTCTTATAATATCTCGTCCATAATAAACATAAAAAGTTTCCAATATCTGGATTCCTTGACTGAGCGTGGTGATAGTGTCAAAAGTTGTAAAGAGAATGTTCTGAATCATCATTTCTATATCTCGAATGCAACCTCTAAAGTTATTCATGGCATCATTCCACACGGTGCTCTTGACATCAAATATTTGACCATGGGCTCCATATAAATCTCTCAATTGACGGTCCATTATCCTCTGAATTTCCTTCATGATTCGGAACATCTCAGGTCCCTTTAAGCCAGGATACAGGGGAAGGGGCTCTTGGTAGCCTTCTACACGTCGGGAGTATAATCTCTGACATGTGCATACTTCTTGAAGATCCTTCAGTCTTTTTAAGAATCCATCCACTAAAGCGAATATCTGCTCGTATTCCAATAACCATGTCACATTTGAGTTCATATGATGCATTTTTTGAGCTTCAAAATATTTATCTTTCCAAAGGGTCACACATTCCATGCACCGTTTGATACTGGCTTCACTTGTGTCAATGTAGCCATTAAACACCAAATCAATATCTATTTCTTTGATGCAGTGCACAACAATTTCGTTACTAATCTTTCGAAACAAGTTGTTCAGCCTTTCTCTTGTGTTGTAGTAAGGGGAGTGAAGCCAAATGACTCGGACAAGCCAAAGCAAGTTCTGAATTTGGCCTGGGATGTCTGCAACGGTGGACTCATGCAACAATGTGCAGGGGTCAGTAAGAATTTCCAAGTAGTACAAGTTCGAAATAGCTTCACCGTATGCTTGAAGGATTTCTGAGGTAGCTTGATTAAAATTGGCTACAAATGGTGATTTCATAATCGTCATGATTTCCTTTACTGTTCGCACTGGCTTGCTTTGAACTTGCTCTGTGAGACCAGCCAAGTCGCTGCTTCGAGCTCGCCAAAATGCAATCTCTTCCAGGGGACCTGCCCAATCTTCCGTATCTTCAGAAAAGGTTGCGGTGGCATTTCTTATCTGTCGTATCCAATGTACCATTGCGCCTTATAGACATAATTAATTATAGTTAGTGCATCAGAATGACAGAGTGTGAATAATAGTATTGTGATTGAGCCAATAATAGCATCTCATGGTTTTTGTTGCTTACTTTCGAGCCTTGCGCAAAGGTCTTTGTCTTTAGACGCTTTATCAATAGGCATATCCAAGGCTTCCTTTGGAACGTAAAGTACAGTTTGATTTTGAAGTCTGTGATGCGTCTCCGTCATGGAGGTCATCAAGCTTGTTAAGCTGGCATAAAATTCATTTTGAATACCTAATTGATATGGGGCAAATCAAGTCATTTTTTTATACAAGATTCAGAAAGACAGCATTGTTTTGGACAAACTATTTTCTTACTACTCACTTTCAGGCAAGATGCCAGGTATCGCAAACATTGGTGAGTAGACGTAAGTAAGTAGAGAATGAAGGGATGTTAAATGTCCACCAGGGACATTTCCAAATACAACATTGTCAAAGAAATTATCCTTGTCGAGGATAAGGGGTTTCAGTTTGATGAAGTAAAACATGTCCGGAGAGTTATTAGGGACGACATCATTAATGACAATAAGGCTCAAACCGTCCGTTCCTCTATTCAAACTCATTCTCGTCCATCCTTTAGATCTTCTCAATCCTCCAGGATTCTTTTCCACTTTTGTGGTACTTTGGGAAGTGAGTGAAGTTACGGATTTCCCTTCAGTCGTTTTCGTCAAGTTGTCACTACCAGGAATAGTATCATCAGCAAATAACAATTTCTTTTCTTCCTTTTTTGTCTCTGCGCGATGGAAAAATGTGGTAACCACTTCCACCTCTGGGCGGCGAATGAATTGGTATAGGGGGGCGAGCGTATAAGTTGTCCAGCGGATGTCGTCTGATTGCACGATTGAGATTAGTTCTTTCAACTTGTTCACAAGTCGGTCTTCGCGTCTCCTCTTTTTCTCACGCTCTCGCTTTTTAATGTAGTCATCAATATCTTTTTGAGTGTACTTTGGACCAGTGTCCACAGGTTCGGGTGGGGGAAGCTCTTTCTTCTTCTTTTTCTTACCCTTTTTCCCTTTCTTTCCTTTTTTGGAGCCCCTTTTCCCCTTCTTGCCTTTCTTTCCTTTGCCTGCGGCAGCTCCTTCTGGTGGGGCATTGGGATCCGAGCCGAGAAGGTCTGCCAATGCAGAAGACGGTGGAGCAGTACTGGCACCAGTGGTTGTTTCACCTGCGCCTTCGGAAGTGGAAGGAGGCTCACCCTCGTCGCTTGTTGGCGGAGCTGAACCCGCTTTCCCTGCTTTCTCCTTTTTCTTTCCTTTACTTTTTGCCATTTCTTAAGCGTAGGCAGTAAAGAAAAAGTGCGATGACAAGTTGCAGTTGTTGCACTTTCGAAGTAAAGATGACAATCCTTTTAATAATAACTGTATTCAGTTTCAGTAAGCGATTCAATAACACTCGAAACGCTCGAAACACGAAATGGAATACGATGAAATGATGTAGTTGAGTATAAAAACCAGCGATTTGTAAAAAGACGATAAAAACGCTTGAAATCTGAACGAATGAATAAATGTGCATTTACAGACTATAACATGCTTTTCGAGTGCACAGTTGCTATGTATGTGCAGGCAGAAATGAAAACACGCCAATGCTAAAATTGCAAAGTAGTGGGCAGGGTAGGTCGGAATCTTCTTCTAATTTGAATTAATTATATCATATCGTATTAATAGAAAAAGATTGTTAATTTCATGTTTATGCAATGAGAACGGCTGTGGAAACGATTTTAAGTTTAAAGCTTCACAATTTTATTAATAAACTTAAAGAATAGTAATGAAACCAAACAACATAGCATAAAGTATACAATAATCTCACTTCGTCGAGTTACATCCTACAGTGATACAATTTAATTATAATAATTCATTTCGTTAAAACTTTTGATCAAAGGATTTTACATCATTAGTTTGTCATACGGCATTGTGAAATTGTTAGTTTCAAATTAATAAATGCATGTACGACTAGACTTTCATATTTAATTCCTAAATAATTAGCTCAACCTTTAAAAAACGAATCCTTGAAACAAACTCAATTTTTTAAAATGTGTATTTTCGATCCAGATTTGATTATGGCCGTCTCCATTCATTGTCCGCGTCAGCTACAGACCTCATAGGTGGTCCTCGTCTGTTATTGAAAGGCCGAGACCTCGTCATAGGCAATCCTCTTCTGTCTGTCTGTCCGTGTCGAATTCCATTGGCTTCTAATTCCTTGATCAAATAATTGATGGCGATTTTCTTTTCGTTGAGCTCGTTGTTATCAGAATCTGGGGAAGGTAGCATTTTTTTGAGAATGCTAACCAACTCATTAGCGTTGACGTTGTACTTTCCAATGATGTCCCAATATCCGTTGGTGATCGTTTTCTAAATGAATTAATGAATGCATTATAAAAATCCAAATTTCAACAGCTGCAGTGAGCTGCACCATACCATGTAATAATATTATTTTCTTCACTCTACTTACTACAATTCCAACGTCCTCAGAGCCCTTCATGTTTTTCATGGCTGCATCCACCAAAAATTCGCACGCTTTTCTTTTCTCCGTTTCTTCAGTACCCAAACGCCAGAGTATCAACCCTTTGGCCAGCAAAAGTTTTGATATTTGCCATACATTGAAGTCTTGAACTTTAAGATCCTGTTCTATCATGTTCAGCATCTCGTTGTCCGCTCCGTCATGTTTTGAAAGGCACTTAAGGTAATCCATGAGGCAAGGAAAATTACGAGAGTCAGTATCAAGGCTTCTTTTAAAATAGCCCAAGGCTTTAGCATGATTGTGCCTCTGCAATAATACAGAATACATTTTGTACCCAATAGTCTTCGCACAAGACATGGCGTCTAACAATAATGATAATCATTTTCCTTACTTTACTATAATATTTCCCAAATTTGTGCAAAACCATCGAAGAGTCAGGCCAGCGCTCTTCACACTCTTGGAACAAGACTTCACCTTGCTTTACATCCAAATTGGGATATGCTCCGTATCCGTAAATTTCTGCCAGTCGAACACGAGTCCACAGGTGGTCTGGATTTTCGTCTATTGCTCTTCTGCATTGACACAAAGAAACCCAAACTGTTGTAAAATTAATTAGGCATTAGAATATATTAGATAAATAATAACACAAACACACGTCATCAAATCAACTATTTTTTCAGCAATTTCTTCTTTGGTCCATCCAATAAGAAATTCACGACGACCGGTCACATATTCATCCAGCATGCATGCATATTGGGTCTGGTTTAGACAGAAATCAGGATCCAGATTGTAAGCAGTTGTAATAACGTCTTTTTCTTCCTTGGATGGAGGCAACCCTCTAGCCATTTTCCGTCTTTCCTTTCTTAATCTTTTGTACAGTTTTCGGAACCATTCTGCTGTCTCCGGATCCAATTTAATTGCCTTAAATTTTAAAATCACAATATACAAAGCATCTGACATCGGAGTACATAGCAGTAGGGTCGACAATGGTTATCATCAAATGATAAAAAATAAAAACTATCAATTAGTTATACTTACACTTCTAAAATAATCCATATAATTCTTGCAGTGCATCCGATTCGCCAACGTCCCCTTCGCCACAGCAATAACAGCTTGGAACATATTATCTTCAAAATCATAACTAGTTGTAAGCGACACTTCATGGGGGATTTCCAGAACTTTTATCCCGGCCCCGGATCCTTCATCAGCCGCATCCATAATCTTTTTCAGCAAACTGGCATTAGCTTCAATCAGGTACCAATAGGCTAGGCCATGTTGTTCTTGCTGGAAAGTTAATCCCTCGGCACACTTTGTAGCTTCGGCTAACCATTTCAATGCTTTCGAATATTCGGAAAGGTGCACATTAAATGCAGCCAGCATTAGTTGTATGTTCAAAATCGTACTTGGTGAAACTTTGACTTCGGCCTTTGTTTCCTGTAAACGACTAGTGATGGCGACAATAGCACTATTAAACAACTCGTTTTTCTTTTCTGGTACTGGAAGCTCCAACATCATTTCCTTTATCCAACTTATGTGGCACCCTGGTTGTTGCCCTTGCCCAATAGTCACAGAACTTGAAGACTGTTTTGCCTTAACCGGAGACGCCATTGCCATTGTGAAAAAACTGTCTCTAATTTTCTGGAAACCAAATCGACACAATATGAAATATACTTAATTTGTACACTGCAAATCGTTAAAAATGTATATTAAACACTTTACCCCCTTTTTCAACAATTGACAATTACTTGATTCACTTCAGCGAAGTGTAGGTGCGAGGAGTTGAAGTTGAAACATCATTAAAAAGTAAAAGCTGCTGAAATTTGTAACGTGGCGTGGACAGCAAGCAGCTGAGTGAACCAAATTACACATATTTCGTTTTTCAAATGCTGCATGACTAGTTTTTTGGCAGGCTAGACGTGACGAAACGAAATGAACATGTTATGTTGATTGAGAATATGAAACAAAGTCATTTTTGGAGATGACTCGCGTGATGACTGTGATGCAAGACTATAGGGAATTCATGCTCACAATTCACAAATCACATTTAATTGCTTATGCTGTAATCTAAGTTACAAGAATGCATGCAAAACTGACAAGCCTTCTTGTGAACACTGCATTGGCCTTCATGCATCAATTAATGAAAAGTCAAGTAACCTTGAATCAATGTTAACCCTTAAACGTCCATTTATGAAAATAATATTAATTATGATTTATTGAGTATTAAATTCCTTAATTAATATTTTTTGGCTGAAACAGTACTGCTTTTGATTAACGAAACGGAGGCTTCACATCATTCCCTAACTATACAACTGACTACTGACTACTATATATAATTCCAACTTCCAACCTCACTTTCACCATTGTTTCTAACTGTCAAACTACATTACTTCAAGTACAAATATAAATAATTGATTATGAATTCATGTCTAACATACAATACTATTAATTTTATTTTCCTGCATAGCACTTCAGGTTTACGACTCTATACCTAAGTAAAGTAAGATTTTGTTTTATCGTTTCAATACAAGTTAGAATGACACCACTAAAACTAAAAAAAAACACGTTACATTTAAAACTTAACAATTAATATGTGTTATTGTTAATTAACACTGGAAATCAAGAATACAGTAATTTAAAATTTCAACTCAATGCCTCCAATCATTGTCAATATCGGCTGCAGACTTCTTTGCAGGCTTTCTGGTTCTGTCTCGTCGACTGGGATTTGGAGGTGGAGGGATGGAATTGTTGACAACTGTCTCATAACTTTCTTTTGGATGATATTCATTGCTAGTAGAATATATTCCCAGAGGTTTTGGTGCAGATTCATTACGCCAACTCCCTTCATAAGGAGATGATGGCGGTATGGAAGTACCAATGCTCCAAAAGGATTTGGCAGTAACAAATGAGTCAGCAGAAGAAGTTGAGCTAACACTACAAACACTTGATAAACGAATGCGTGGAGGAGATGGCGATTGGGTGTAAAGGTTGCAAGGAACTGCTCTCCAATTTTCATTGATTTGCAAATCATTGATCAATTTCATGATTGCTCTTTTCCTTATGATATCCTCATTGATATCAGGTAAGATTAGCATTTGGTTAAGAATGTCGATCAATTCTTTAATGTTGATTTCGTACGTTCCAAGTCCTTTCCAATGTCCACGATAGATTGTTTCCTAAAAGGGGAAAAATGGTAAATAATTAAAATGGGAGGATATTTAATTGCAATTGTAATTATAACATTATGCAGTCTTCATTAATCACTTACTCCAATCCGTTTAGAACCCGTAAAGTTTTTCACGGCTGCTTCCACCCAGAGACCACTCGCCTCCCTTTTCATTGTCCCATCAGTATCCATACGCCAAAGTACCAACCCCTTAGCCAGCAAAAGATTCGTTAATTCCAACCTATCGAAGGCATGCGCATGTACGGAAATGCAGCGATTTATCACGTCCAGAATCTGGTTGTCCCCGTTGTCATTCTTCGAAAGACATTTAAGGTAATCCATGAGACATGGGAAGTTACTTAATTTAGCGTCCAGCCCACGTGCAAAATATTCCAGGGCCTTCTTCCAGTTTCCGCACTTTTAAAATGGTCACCAATTACATACTACTTAATTTTAAATTGTTAGGCGATCATATTAGAACTTCACTTACAATATCATAGTACTTCCCAAACTTGTGCAACACCTTAGAAGAGTTTGGCCATCGTTCCTCACACTCCTGGAAGTAAGCTTCCCCTAGCTTATGATCCAAATGTGAATAATCCCCATACCCATAGATTTCTGCCAGTCTAACATGAGGAAACTTATAATCTGGATTCTTCTCTTTGGCTTTACTGAAAAAATGTAACAACAGCTGAAAATTGAACCATGGTGCAACAATTAATCCATGAACTGCTCGAATGACTTACATCATAAATACAACAACCTCATCGGCGAGTTTTGTCCTGTCATGCTCATTCAAATCCCGGCGACCTTTCAGTTGATTGTCATATATGCATATAATAACGAATGCAGGAACAGCATGAGTTTCAGATATGACTTACAGAAATTAGGATTTATTAACACACGCGTAATAGAGACTTTAGAAATGTGGAAATAGGTATTGCTACAAGAAAGGTAGAGTTGAGAATGGCTCTCCTCCTACAAGGACAGCTAGGTAGACTAGAGCTTCTACATCGAGAATACATGGCTCTAGTCACGTAGGCATAAATAAACATACTATGCTAATAAGCATTAAGTGACTCTATTGGACTGGAGACTGAAACTAATGAAAAACGTCTACATGAACAATCTAAGAACTAATTGGATACAGACATACTGGAACCTATAATGTGCATACATTACATATTTCCTCCCTTCTAACTTGAACCATAACCATATCTTTCTGGTTTACGCACGTTGCGCTTGGGACGGATCTTGGGTGGAGACGGCTCCGGTGGTGGAGAAGTAGGTGGGACTGGAGATCCACCTGGAACTTCATTATGAATAGGCGGAGTAGTTGCAGACGTGAAATCTGATACACGATCTGGTGATGCCGATTCTGACTTGATGCGACGACGTGGAGGTGGGGACACTGGAGGTGGAACTACAGGTGGAACTGGTGTTGGATTTATCATCATTTTCATGGCTTGATAAATATGATCCACATGACGTTTGTGGAGCTTTCCTCTCACGTTGACCACATAGGAAACAGGCCCTGCTGGCTTGACTATAGTTCCTAATGACCACCTTGCTGCATCTTTGCTAAAGGTTTTCACCCAACCTTCATCTCCTTCCTCAAAAATTCGAGACTTGACCCGCATGTTGTAGCCAGCTTCTTGTCTTGCTTGTGAGGCTGCTACGGTTGTATTAACGTCTGGTCTGAGCAAATCCATCAAACCACGGGGTTTACGGCGGAGGAGTAACTCGGCTGGTGAAACACCTGTACTAGCATGAGGTGTGATTCTGTAATGAAACAAAAAACTTTGGATGCGAAAAGTTAATTCAGCCTTTGAATTTTTCATCGCCTTTTTGAACGTTTGAACAAATCGTTCTGCTTCTCCATTGGTACGGGGATGATAAGCTGAGCTGGTAATATGGCGTATCCCATTGTTGTTGCAAAATGTTTTGAATTCTTGGGAAACAAATTGACGACCATTGTCACTGACAATCTGCTCTGGGATGCCAAACCGGACAAAGCTATCTCGTAAATGGGAAATGACGCTGGAACTTGTGGTGTTGGCGTTGAGGTTGTAAACTTCAGGCCACTTGGAATGTGCGTCAACCACAATGAGAAACATTTTTCCAAACAATGGACCTGCCAAATCCACATGAAGGCGTTGCCACTGCTTCTCTGGAAACTGCCAGGGATGAAGAGGTGCGCTAGGAGGATCTGGTCTTGTTGAACAACACTGGGTACAGGATCTAGCAACGGACTCAATGGCGTTATCGATCTTTGGCCACCAAACGTACTGGCGTGCTAATGCTTTCATACGCACGATGCCTGCATGAGTTTCATGAAGACTACTAATCAGTTTAGATCTGAGGGAAGAGGGCACGACGACTCGAACTCCCCACATGATGATACCTTGGTGAATGCTGAGCTCCTCTCGTCTGGTGTAGAATGGTTGGAGGTCGGCTTCATCGTTTTTTAACTTTTTAGGCCATGATAAACCTTGGATAAACTGCATTATTTTTGAAAGATCCTTATCACGTGCTGTTGCGTTACGTAAAGATTTTACATTAACTGGAAGTGATTCCATATTTTCAGATGCAATGATGTTCACCTCTTGAGAATCATCATCATGCTCTGGAACTTGACTTGCTGTTGGCAATCTGGATAATGCATCAGCATTTCCATGTTGATCTGTTTTACGATATTCAATGGAGTACTCAAACTGAGATATGTATACACTCCATCTGTGTAAACGTGCGGCTGCATACGACTGTAGATTGGTTTTGGGTCCAAAAATACTCAGCAAAGGCTTATGGTCAGTAACTAGTATGAATTTACGACCACACAAAAACTTATAGAACTTTTTCAATGCGAAAATGATGGACAGACCCTCTTTTTCAATTTGAGAATAATTTTGCTCAGCTGGACTCAAAATACGGGATGCATAAGCGATGGCTCGCTCAATTGGTTTGTTGTTCTCGTTGACACGATGAAACAAAACACAGCCGACTCCTTTCGAAGAAGCATCACAAGTGATCCCAATGGGTAGAGAGGGGTCAAAATTGATTAGAATAGGGCTTCTTGAAAGTTCACTTTTGACGCGCTCAAATGCACTCTGACACTCTTGGGACCAAAGCCACTCAGTTTCACTACGTGTGAGTCTGTAAAGAGGCTCGCAAATGTCAGAAAAATTTGGCACAAACTTTGAGTAAAAGTTAACTAACCCGAGAAATGACTTGACTTCAGTAACATTCTGGGGTGGTGCAATTTCCTCGATTGCTTCAATCTTTCTTGGGCTGGTATGAATACCACGTTTTGATAGAATATGGCACGCGCCATATTCTATCTATTTTATGATACGCGCTTTGAAGTTTTGGATATGCCCTCTGGGTTGTTCAAATCTGTCAGAAAAATCACGGAGCAAGCTATCCAAACTCAAATTATCACTGACTTTATTACATTGTGAAGCAACAGCGGACCAATCTATTTTGAATAAACGTAATAGATCTCTGCCAAAAAGTGATGAGCCACTGGTAACTGGAAAAACATGTTCAGTTATCTGTTCATTATACTGTAACTTGCACCTTTTGCACGGAATAACTGGTTTGTATATGTACGGAAAGTGAGGTTGGACTTGGTGAGTAACGGTGCTCCCAATCCATCTTTCCAAAACTGTTCACAAAGGAGGCTCCTTTCACATCCGGTATCTAACTCCATGTTATGAGGAACTCCATTTATTTGAACTGAGATCCAAATTTTCTTCTTTTGATCTCCCTTTGATGAATGAACATCAGCAGTCCTGATGTCAACAACTTTGGTAGTTGGTGGTGCTGAATTTTTGCCTTGGGGTGTCTTGGGACTTTTGTTTGACTGGCAATGCTTTGCAAAATGGCCTTTACCATTGCAATTATAACACACGACTTCTTTATGAGGACAATCTCGAGCTTTGGTGTGCTGCTTTGAACCACAGTTCTTGCATGACTTAGGAGTATCATTACTTGAATTACCTCCCCCTTGCTGTTGAGATTTATTATTCCCCTTCTTCTTTTTTGGTTGCTTGACTTTGTTGACTTGGTCTTCCTGCTTCTTACTATTGTTGGAGGTGGTTCCTCTCACGATTGCGAGACTTTGTTCAGAAAGCTCCTGAGCAATGGCAGCTGTAACTACTTCGTCGAGCTTCACATTATCAGGCTTTGTGAAAAGCATCCTTTGTGCTTTCTCATTGCGCAAGCCAAAAACAAACTGATCACGTAAACGAATGTCTAACTCTTTCATGAACTTACATGTTGTGGCAAGTTTACGCAAATCAACCAAAAAATGATTAACGGACTCTCCTTCTTGTTGCTTACGACTCATAAAACGAAACCTTTCCGCTAGGGCTTTTGGAGCTGGTTTGTAGTGGTCCATTAGCGCTTTGATCACGTCAGCCAGGGGTTTGTCTTCAGGGACTTCAGGAGATACTAGAGACGATAGATCATCCACCACTGTAAGACCTATGGTTGATAAGAGGATGGCGACGCATTTCTTATCTTCTTGGGCTTTGTCGACGTCATTGGCTAAAAGATACGAATTGAAGGCTCTAATCCAGACTTCAATATCGTCAACTGATGAATCGAACGGCTTCAAGTTGCCTATGGTTGACATCTTCAGACTGGACACTGCTTGATGCAACTACTGGTAAAACGGGTGCTGATTTCCACTTTGCAACGGGTTCCAAATACAATTGATAATCAACCCTCTTTAATGCGTAACAACCGTCTGAACCGGACGGCGTAGATCAATTAACAATTATAATAAGGAACGTCAAGAAAATCAGAAATTTTCCACAATTTCAAGTAAAACTTTTACAGTCTTCGCCAGAAATGTCATATATGCATATAATAACGAATGCAGGAACAGCATGAGTTTCAGATATGACTTACAGAAATTAGGATTTATTAACACACGCGTAATAGAGACTTTAGAAATGTGGAAATAGGTATTGCTACAAGAAAGGTAGAGTTGAGAATGGCTCTCCTCCTACAAGGACAGCTAGGTAGACTAGAGCTTCTACATCGAGAATACATGGCTCTAGTCACGTAGGCATAAATAAACATACTATGCTAATAAGCATTAAGTGACTCTATTGGACTGGAGACTGAAACTAATGAAAAACGTCTACATGAACAATCTAAGAACTAATTGGATACAGACATACTGGAACCTATAATGTGCATACATTACATGGTGCAACAATTAATCCATGAACTGCTCGAATGACTTACATCATAAATACAACAACCTCATCGGCGAGTTTTGTCCTGTCATGCTCATTCAAATCCCGGCGACCTTTCAGTTGATCATCCATCATACTCGCATAATTACATAAGGTAAGAGGACCATCTGGCTCCAATCTGTAAGCTTCAGTGATTGCTTCAATTTCTTTTTGGGTCGGAGGTGACCCCAACCGCATTCTTCTTCGTTGATTACGTATCCCTCTGTACAACCTTACAAACCATTCTGCTGTTTTACAATCTAATTCCGTGGCCTGGAATCAAAATCATAATCAAAGCTACAAAAAATTTCCAACTACCAAGAAAATCATCATGCAAAACCTATTAATGTGTACCCATTATTACGCACCCTTTTAAAATAATAGACAGGAGTACGATTGTTCTCCTGGCACTCATGGAAAAGGTATGACAGCATTCCCTTCGACACGCAAATTGCAGCTTGAAATACGCCATCTTCAACATCACATGCAATCGGTAGCGACTGCAAAATTTCATTGAAATTGTCCGGAACTTTGACCCCGGTTTCCACACACATCGCCATCGCCTTTTTAATCAACATCGCATTAGCGTCAATAAGGTAACGATAAGCTGAGCGATGTTCATCTTGCAGGAAAGTTGCCCCTTGGAAGCACTCTTCAGCTGCAGAGATCCATAACAGTGCTTCTTTGTAGTCGGAAATATGGGCACTAGCTGCTGCCCACATAAGTCGAGTGTTAGTCATTTTCCAACTAGAAACTAGTGCGTCCTCGTCATCCTGGAGAGTATCCAGAGGAGGTACATTAAATAATTGCTTTCTTTCTGGAAATGTAAGGTCAGGTGGTATCATTTCTTCAATCCAAGTAATATGACACCCGATTTCGTGCATTGTTCCCAGTTGTCGTTCTCCAGGAGGAGACAATTTATTGGAGCCCATATTGAAAGTTGACTTTGAATTCAAACCATAGGATGGAATTTGCCCCGAAACCGAAGACGTCATTTTTTAAACTAAAGAAATAGATACATATACTTAAGTACTTAATTAGAGCCAAATGTAATGTCATTCAATATACATAATATATAAGCTATTGCTATTGGTTCATTCATGCATTACAAAAAAATGCTTTTTATTTTATCGTCAAACACAAATGTCACCTCTACACTACTCTACAGGCTCTACACAATAATTTTACTGTCTCAAAAATCCGTTATACATTATAAGACTGGGAATTAAAGAACTCAAACTGTATTTCAAAAGTTAAAACTTACCGTAGGTTTTAAGACTTCTCTTGCTGACAGTTTACTGCACATTAATTAATGCCGACGACGAGAAAACGTGAAATAAAAACCGACACTTCCCAATCACCAAACAAAGCAGCGCTAGAAATACTGGATGCACTTTTAATACAAATTCCATCTATAAATCGGTGATCCCCCGTTACTATATCCATAACCCCCGTTACTATATCTATAACCCCCGTTACTATACCCTTCTTTACTATATCCATAACCCCCGTTACTATACTCTAGAACCACCGTTACTATACCCTTCTTTACACTATAACCCCCGTTACTATACTCTTCTTTACTATATCCATAACCCCCGTTACTATACCCTTCTTTACATCGCGTAACCCATGTAAGCTTTTAGTAGACGAGCATTCTGAAAAGCATAGAACGATGTGACGTCACGTGGTGTACAACATGAAATGTATGCGTATTCTCTGTTTATTTTCAACTTACGTTGGCCCTTCATACTAGTTTCTTATTAACCGGCACACTTTGCAAAAGGGGGTAGGTTCTTATTTTCACAAATGGTGTCTGTCTGTCTGTGAACACGATAAGGGCGACACGATTGAAGAATTTCAAAAATTCTTTTTGGTAGGTAAATACCTCCCCTGTGAAGCGAGATGTAGGTTATAGGTTATCGATAACCAGGTCAAAGATAAGATCAAATATTTCTAAATAGCAAAATTAAGTGTGATACATCTAAATGGTTCTATTTTCTTAGATGAATTCAGTCATGCTATTTAAAAACTTCTACGATAACTCCAGCGTGACCTACGAACGTTTAAATATTGAAATTTCTTAATTTTCAAAATAACAGCCGAAGCGTTCAATATTTTCAAATTCTTTCTTCAAATGTCGAAATGCCTTAATTTTTAATCAATCAAATTTTCAACTTTAAGTATAATTTTGCACAATGTTCTTTACGCCTGTTGTCGGGTTTATTTCGATTTGTATTGGGTAGTGTAATCATTCAAAGACTTTATAATTAACTTTAAATACGTTAACACTCTTTAGTCTAGTCAAGCAGCATCCAAATAAAAAAAGACCAGCACATTTTTCCTATTTTCCCAACGCATGAACAAAAAAGGACCAAGATTATGGAATTACGCTCGGATATTATAATTTGTTAAAATTATGAAAAAAATCAAATCAAGAAATCCGATTATTTATCCTTATTGCTAACTGCCTAAAATAGCAGATTTAATTATTTTTTAGATTAAGTAATCTGGTTAAATTTGTAGCAGAGATTATTTTTTCAAACATTATTTAAGATTACTTGATTATTGATTACTTATCAATTTTTCACGATTCTTAGATTATTGATTAAAGATTAAATTAATCAATAATCGTATTCAATTGATTACCCAACCCTGCAACCAAATCAGCCAATCCTTTACATATATGAGCCTTGGATGGTTATAGTGCAAAGAAGGGTATAGTAACGGGGGTTATGGATATAGTAAAGAAGAGTATAGTAACGGGGGTTATAGTGTAAAGAAGGGTATAGTAACGGTGGTTCTAGGGTATAGTAACGGGGGTTATGGATATAGTAAAGAAGGGTATAGTAACGGGGGTTATAGATATAGTAACGGGGGTTATGGATATAGTAAAATGGTGAGTACCCTATAAATCCAATGGGCTAAAGCTTGAACAAAAAGTAATGACGCGTTGTCGTGTCGTATACGATACGTACCAAAATGCAAGTGTATTTATGTATTTACAATGCACTAGTATGATTGGACGCGGATTCAAGATTCAATGCATCAGCGGTTGATAAGCCATAATGTTCATATGAAAAAGATTATGTAATTAGTTTTCTTTTAGATAGTCTGTAAAAATGAACAAAAACTAAGATGCGGTAATAGGTAATTTAGTTTAGCACGTTGTCGCAATTTAATTTTTGTAGACGGACAGAATTCAAAACCAATAGTCAATAGTGAATAGTATTTTATGTTTTATCTATGTTACATTTATAATTGATTTTCAACTATTACAAGCAACTGCAAAGCTGCAATAACGTTCTACAGATAACATATTATACAGAAGATTCTTTGGGAGATTAAATTTTGACTTTATGGAGTCTAAATTGAATGTGATTATAGTATCTAACTGAAGTTTAGCCTGTACTTTCGGCAATGCACTTAAAATTGAGAGTAGATAGATGCTATTTATCTTTACCATTTCTTCCTTTCGACTTCGATTGTCGAACATATTTTTTTTAAATTATGCATCGCAAACGTTTTAGTTCTTGCAACATTAATATTATGGATGCTGATATGATCTATTAACTAACAAAATTGTACATCCGTGGAATCGGCATTTACCTCTAAATTGTTATGCATTATTATTTCATTGTTCAATTTCCGTACCTAAAGATTAGAAACTTGTGTTGCATCGCATCGCAAGCTTGTGTAACTTCCACCATATTTCTTCACGTAATATGCGTAAAAGTGACTGATTAATTTAGATTCTAAAATGCTTAAACCGTACCCAAAAAGGACAACTACTATCGCATTACATGTCTATGACTCATTTATAATGCATTTCGCTATATAATTCATTGGCAAAAAATTAAATATTAAGGATGAACAAATATTTCATACACGTTTTATTTCTTAGTGAAGTGACTTTATATTCATTCAACAAAACTACTAATTTAGTATTCATGCTTTAAGTTTAACACAGTCTTTAATTTTAAAGGTAAATGCAATTTGAAATGCTTTCATTATAAAATCATAATCATACATTATTGAATGGAACTAACGTTAATACCTGAATCATTAAAAGCACCCTTTTCAAACGATTTATATTGAACAAATTATTTTTATGCCTACTAGCAATAATTGCTAGTAATTATTACTGTAGAAGCTTGACTTGACCGTGACCGAGTATTGTATTCTTTTGAAAGAAGAAACAGAAAAAAAGCATGCTGACTCAACCTTACCGTACGTAAATTTACTTATTCGAAGATATTATAGAGGTGACAAGACTCAAAAGAAAAAAATCATATGCTCCAGCATATGTTGTATGTTGGTTGAAGGTTTCAAACGTCAAAAAACGTACTATTAGAAGAACCATAAAACAGTAACTGTAAGCACTGAACCACTGATAATGTGATAGTTGATGACCATTTTAATAATGATTTTCCAGAAATCATAAAAAAATAAGATTCAAATTCAGGCATCCAATATATCACTGTCAACTTTTTTATTTTATGGAACCTTTGTTCTTAGCTTCTATTATAACGATTTCCCCAGCCTCTTCTATGGTCATCTTTATAATCATCCATGTTTCTTCTTCTTTCCAACAGTTGTTCATCATCCTGTTCTTCCAAAACTTCTTCTTGTGCATCTCTTTCTTCTTCAGTTTCACCTGCTGGTGGCAACTTTGAGGTAGGTGGTCCCCATTGACCAGTTTTTCTTCGATGCTCATACAATTCATCCACCGTCATGACAGGTACAGATGGGTATCCGGCACCATATACTAGCTTCTCCTCCGGTGTTTTAGTTAAAATGTAAACACCTGGAGGATTCCCTGAAGTATCCCTTTTGGCATGTGAATGCCTATTATGAGAGCATGTGGAAGAAGGTCCTGCAGAAGCCCCCGGTTTGTTTGCTATATTTATTTCCCCAGCACGTTTAATTAACTCGAGCTCTTCAGCCATACTGCGTAGTTGTTCTTCTGCTTCTATTGTGTTCCGTCTTAATAAAGAAACTATTAAAGTACGCAACTCCTCCTCGTCCAAAGATAAGCCTTTCTGCATAAACCAAACACCAAAAAAATTCAAAACTTGGATATGGTATTTAAAGTATCATAATTTAACACATAATATGTCAAATACATTAGGCACAATAATTTAATTAATAATAATACAAACGTATGAACGTACCAAATGTGAATCTAAATACAGGGCAATCTTCTCGTCCAACTTTTTAGCCTCCCTAAACCTCTGAACTTTCATAGCCCTAACGTCATCAGAATTGACTTTAGGAGGGGCTCTTGCTTTCTTTGAGGTCCCTTCCGATTCATCATCCTCTTTATCTGGCTTCGCTGCTGGTGGCAGCTTCAATATTACTTCATAGTTAAAACACCGTTTTAAATAGTCTCGAAAATATACTATGCTAAGACGACAAAGATTCTCCCGAGTATCAGATTTGCTGAGCTGCCAAAAATGTCCCAACAAAAAGGGTAAAAGAATAAACTTTAGCTCGGATGGGTTCATCTCCTTGTAATTTTCATTTTCACTAAGAATACCCAGCACAGACACTTGTCGCGTGAGGTCTTCAAGTTTACGTATCGATTCAGTGATTATTTCCTACAAAAACCAAAAATGACATGATAAGCATTACCCCATTATTGTCCATACTCATTCACATAATATATCAACTTAAAACCTACGTTGTGATAGTCAAGTAATTAGTAAGTATTCTATGAATTTGCCAACCTGACCCTTTTTATCACCAGTGTTTCCTTCGTCCCCTCGCATCAACTCCAGATATTTCTTGAACGTCTCATCAAAACAAGCAGAGACTGACAATGGAGTTACGTCCTCCGAAGAATTATTGTCGCCACTACTCATGTCTTCAAAAAAGAGCTATCGATTTTTAAATAACAATCAACAATCACACTTAAAAAACTCAGGTGTGAACGATGAAGGAGCTTAGAGAGTGCTTTGAGCAGGTGTGTCTAATTAAATTTTGTTCTATTTCCGTCTTTTGTGTATGTATAGTATTTATAAACACACACAAACACACGTTAGTTCAATGAACACAATATTACTGCTTCATCATGTTGACTATGCTAAGGCACTCACGTTTGCGTCTCCCTTTACCCCAAATCCCAAAAGGCAGTCACCACCAAAAGGTACCTAAGCTAATCACATGAAAAATATTGACTAGGATCTCATTGGGTGGTCGTCCTTCTGCTTTGTTGAGATGTTGACCGTTACCATTTTTTATCCATTCACTCAGTCGGTCGAGTCAGATGCGGACATCATCAAAAGGTGTATTTACTTTTGGTGCTTTTGATAATTTTTTTGTTGTGCAATTTTAAATCTAGGATTAGTGGAATGTTAAAGTTTCGTTATTTTTGGTCAATCATTATGTTGTAGTTGTAAGGTTGGGTTGGTTTAAAGATAAAAGTCCTTGATTGATTGATGATTGAGCCTATTTGGTTAATATTTGAGGGCGTATTTAGTTAGAGATATTCAATTTACGTTTTGGTTTATAAACTTCACTTCCATTCCTGATAAGTAGTTACAACTGTCTGGTTTAGTTTGTGGTTTGACAAATAAATTTGAAGGTGAAGGTTGAGGCTCCGTTGTTGGTGTGAACATGAATTCTTCAGGTAAGTAGTGAAGTCAAAAGAGTAGTAATTTAGTTCTGGCTTGTACGTAAAATAAAAAATATAATTGATTGGGAATATTGGGATTTGATTCATGATTACATTGTAGATTGTTGAATGTTGAATGTTGACTTTAATCATTAATTGGAGCTCTCATTTTGTTGTGTTGCAGCGAATTTGATTTCCCTTTCGGATTCTGGCTTGTCATCATCGTCCTCATCGTTAATTACTTTCTCATCTGGATCTGGAGCAGCTGGGACAACCACAACCAATAATGGAGGGAATAATAGAAGCCTATTAATAAATATTTCGAACAACAAGTCCGACCTTTTAATCGACTTTACGGATGAAGAGCAAGTTCCAGCTTCACAGGGCATTATGACACTTGCTGAAATTGATGACACATTTGGGTTATTCAATAAGGCTCCGACGAGTCACCCAAGAGTGAAGCAGATTATTGAGAATGATGAGGCTTCCAAGCTTGTTCGATCTTTTACTTCTGGAAGAAAATCGGGAGGGGATGGGACTGATAATCCCGTTTTAGAGATTCAGAAAGATACTTCGACTTTGGATGAACAGAAAAATGATTCAATAGGATCAACTTCTGAATTTGAGCAACCCACCATGGTTGAAGCTGAAGAGAAAGAAGAAGGTCTAAGTCTTGCAACTCCTGAAAAAGGTGAAGAAGAAGGCATTTCTGAACAGCCCATGGTAGCTACTTTGTCTTGCAATTCTGGAGGAAGTGAAAGTGGTTAGTAAACATAATATATGATATGATATATAAACTAGTTGGATACCGAATTAAGTTGAGCTACAACCATGCAATTTCTTTGATGATGTTTTTATCAGATATTTTAGATATCAGCAATCTGTCATCGTTTTCCATTCCGGAAGCTGACTTTGATGACAATGAGTTTTTGGAAGAAATTAAGGCACCTTCCTCATCAAAGTTCATGGAAGAAATAAGATATCAAATCATGCAAGAGAAAAATGAATTGCAGGAGCCATATCTTCTATCGGAAATTTCACGTCCATCCTTGGGGTCAAACGTAACCAGCCGCACATCCATCAGTAGCAATAATGGCCAAATGAGATCATCAATTTCATCGTATAAGCCTAATTCCAATCGATTAAGCACCATAAGTACAATCAGCAGTATTCGGAGTGATGATGACGACTCGGGTGCACAACTTACTCGTGCTAGATGTAGGTTAAGCGGGATTTTAAGCAGCCCTATTAGAGCGTCATACCCGGTATCCAAGTATTATATGCCTACACCTAAAGCCGTGACGCCAAACGCGGGAAGTTTACGCGACAAGTTTTCGCAATCCTTTTGTTCTCCCAACATGACACGCGTAGTTATAACTGGTGATAGTAGAAGGTCACCTTCCAGAGTTCCCATGAGAAAAAGCATCAGTGCGGAAACACTACATTTTTCCAGTCCTGCGAGAGATAGGAACGCAACACTAACTTTACTAAAGTTCAGTACTCCATCAGCAGCGCCGTCCAGGAGAGCACGACAGTCTTTTCAAACTACCTTCACTAATGACAGAGAAATTAATTTTGAGGAAAGGATTAATGACAATGCCATGCGCAATACATTTAATAAGAAAGACGCTTATGCGTTGGAGGTACTATTAAACTAAAACAAAATACAACATAATACAAATGAATATATTGTAAAATATTTTTTTTAAAGCCATTACTATGCATGTTCTTTTCTCTCTCTCTCTAAAAGCCGGACGCACTCAGAGTTGGACGATACGACAGGCTTTCTGCTTCAAGTCGTGCCAGTTCTACATCAACTACTAGTTTAAACACCTTAAGCCCTACGGGATCCACTAGCTCAATGTCCAGAAGAGATATATCCGAAGTAGTTCGCCAAATGAAGCAAATGAGGTTGAACGATACCTCAAGTTCCACTAGTAGTAAAGTTAATAATACTAACAGACCGGCAACAGCGGTTAAAGCATTTCCATCTATCAAAGCGGTGCAACCTATGAGAGCCACAGCTGTCATTCCACCTTCCACCAATGTTTCTGTAAACGAAGTGAAGGCCCCTCCAGCTATAAACAAATCAAATTATGGTGGTTCAACGGTGACTTCTAGTACTACTGGTCAACGTAAATTCATTCCTCCAGTTGCGGCATCAAGTCCAAAAATTAATCAAAGTCCTGCTCGGCCGACTAATCAGACAACTCCATCACGCAGTAGATACAATGTCAAATCCAGTGGATACGGTGGTAGTACTCAAAACTTAAATACGTCTTTTGGAACAAAGGTAATACAATATTTATAAGTTAGATGTATAATATGTAAAATATCCGTGCGCACATGTGCATTGCGTTTTTGGTAATTAATTAGTTCTTTGTCGTCTTTTATTATAGCCACCATTGCAGTCTCCAAATCCAAAAGCAGTATCTTCTTCAGCAGGAGCCATGAAGCAACCGGTTGTGCCAAAATCTTTGGGAACTAGACTTCAATTCGCAGCCAAAACTGAAGTTCCACGTCTGGGTTCAAAAACTGCTATGCCACCACCCAAGGTATGTTTATTGACATTTATTAGGTACAATTTATATTGTGGTTCTAATTTTTACATGATTTACATGGAATAGTAATTATTTTCATTTCATTAACTTGTATCAGATTCCCACTACTGCTGCAACTGGATTACGGCGTCCTGCATCCGGTGTTTCGACTATGAATAAGGAAAATACTTCGCGTCAAACCGGTATTAAAACTGGCCTTTCCAGACCCCGACAATAAGCTCTGCTATTATATGAAATCAAGTGATGAAAGTAGGTTAGGCAAGAAGCATCGTTTAATCTTAATTGGACAGTGACGGAAAAAAGTGAATCTTTATGATTTGAAATTTCACTCGTACTTAATATTTTAACTCTCGGCTGTGTTTTATGATTTTTGAACGATGTATTATGTATTATCATCATCAGTGTAACTTATTTTTACCTTTTTGTATTAACATATAAAATATAAGTTTT
This sequence comes from Orchesella flavescens, assembly GCA_964034955.1. Taxonomy (NCBI): domain Eukaryota; kingdom Metazoa; phylum Arthropoda; class Collembola; order Entomobryomorpha; family Orchesellidae; genus Orchesella; species Orchesella flavescens. The sequence continues at coordinate 11,775,404 of OZ035958.1, read as the reverse complement.
CGCTTTTCAGCTATGCTCCGATTGAAATAATAATAATAAACTGACCGCATAATTTATAATTCAAAGTAATTTTCGTTGGAGTTTTTTGAATTTGGGGTTTACTTACATTGGATAAATTGTATTGAAATAATCGAAGTTTACATCGTTCTTTCTGAGGAAAATAACTTTCACATGGATTATTCATGCACGAGTAAGTGGGAATTGCATGGAAATTAAGTTGTTTTTGTCGTAATGGCTAAAAATGTCATAAATGCAGAATCATGTAGAACCAGAGCTCAAACGCAACGCATATATTACCTAAATATGCAGGCAATCAGCAGCAATCCTCATGCTAATTTCATGTTCTTTTAATGAGCAAACTTCGTTCATTTTCACAGGTGCTCTTCTAGCTTTCTAATTTAGCGAGCTCATACAAACAACTCGTTAGCTCGGGCTAGATAAAGCTCTCTTACGTACCTTTAATTAATGTATTGTTTCGTGCAGGCATTGGCACTACTACGCTGCACTGCAGTTCCAATCCAATAGCTATGTGCCTCTGTGCCATAATATGCACATATAAAAATACTACATTCTTCTGGACACCTTTTCATTATCCTAATTCTAAATAATTCGTAAATGATATGCACCATTTTACAGGCAACGGTTTCATACATTATTTACTTTATTCACATGTTCAGAACATAATATATAGTCGTTGCTTTTTATGGTCTCTGATAAAAAGGGAAGAACATTCGGCATTGCATTATGCATATAACAACACACATGTATGTAGTCTCAACACTTTTTTTCCTTCCTTATTTTTGCGTTTTCGTACTACATAATGTAACCGTATTGCGTACCTATTATAATGTGGTAAGTGACAAAAAGAGCATTGCACAGGAAAAGGACAATCGATAGAAGGTGACGTCACTTTTTTTACTCTACCTCTCTCCTCTCATGATACTATATCGCATACAACTCGCACTTCTCCTAATATGTAACTAAATCTGAAATTGGCCAAAGTCTTTTACAGCTTCTTTCCTTTTGACTAATACGCTCTTTCTACGAAGTGAGCGATGAACTTGTCTGCACGCACATGTGACCATGCTAAATGAGATATTTTTATGAGAGGCTTCAGCCAGTTAAAGATTGACCATGTTTTTATGCTTAATACGAAAATGCTATTTTGTCCGATGAAATCAACTAGTCAGTCAGGCATCATCACATTGCGTTGTTGTATCAATGATTTGGGTATATTGACAGGACGCGATGATGATGCATCATTTTTAAGAGCATTAATAAATTAGCTGTTCCTTTATTTTTATCAGCAACTGACTATGCGTTTGCTAGCAAGGTGTATGCAAAACTGTAATGAAGATTCTCAAGTAGCCCCATAACCATAATTGCTACTATGTAGGCATAGGTTTAGTACATTGACATTATATTGTAATAATGCCACATTGCCTTTACCTTCTATCTCTGAGTTATTTCTTTGTTACACGGTGGCATATACGCACCAAGAATAAGAATATCAAAAGCTTTCGGTCCGTGCATTCCGAAAAAAACACTTTATTTCAAGCTTCTTCTTTATCAAGGTACATCGTCCTTTTTTAGCACCATTTTTGGAAGCTAAAAATCTCAAAAATTATGAGTGCTTGTGACTTTTAAGATGCATATTGCATTAGAGCTGGATACATGCATTTACTTATTTATCCTTTAGTATGCAATGTTGAAATAGTATAATATGTAACTATATGTCACATTTCGCAACTTTACTCCACAGAATATCAGAAAAGAAACACTGCACACAAAAGGCAAGTCTGTGCTGCTGTTACTAAAACTTTCCAAAGTAGTAACGCAAATACATAGGTACTTTAGTATATTAAGCTACATACATAAAATATAATACAACTATAAAACTGAACTAGCATGGATAAGGTCTCCCTCCGTTGGCTTCCTCCTCTCCACCCTCCTCTCTCCTCTTCGTCGTCTTTCCGTTCCATGGGTTGTTGAAAGCATTTCCAGATTCCAGCTTCGTCCTCTGTGCTCCTACTAATACACACTTTATGCTGCTGCTACCATACCAGAAACAGTTTCCTTCCACGTTAGAAAACTCAACTCCACAAAATTCGCTCGTAAGCCGCTTGTGTACAGTACATACCACGTAGTCGTAATGCTTCATAATATATCAGTGTGTATTTGTACACTTGTATGTAGTACAACCACAGAGTCCATCCACATGTGCATGGTATCAACTTAACTTGAAAAAGCAGTCCCAGTCCTGAGCCCATCCTTAACCCTTTTATACTGGAAATGATATAGTTTTTTTTGCTACTATGATGATGCTGATATAAAGAAAAAGATAAAACTCTACATATGAACTCCAGCTACTGCTATGCTGCTGCTTACTCGCTTCTAGTTGTATTTGTGTTTAACTAGTCTTGGGTCTAGCAATTGTATAAAGCAGGGGAAGAAAACCGCTATTCCATATCGAATCCAGCACAGTTCCAAAACTCTCTTCTTTCTTCGTCCATCCATCTCTATCTACACAGAGAGTCATCGTCATCATCATCATCATCATCAGCATGATCAACATTGCAAATATTTTTCCTCCAGAAGCAGAACAAGACCAACATGCACTGCACGTAGAACCTGTCAGAAAGGTAGAGACCTGCAAGCGAGCATGACACAACCAAAAAATCCTCCTTTTCCTTATTATTACACTATTTACTACGGAAATCCTCTATCCTAATAGAGACTAACGTAGCAAAATACTAGCAATACCGAAAAAAATTGTGAGTAGTAGTGAGTGCCCTACATTATATGTATCATATTTGCTGGGACTAGAAAAAAAGTAGAAAAAACTCTAAGGTCTTTGGACTCTTCATCTTCCGTAGTTTACTTTCGATCAAACCCGTTTTTTCTTCAGACTTTTTACCTTCGGTCACCTCATCTCATCTCCAACAGATACTCCCAGGTCACTGAGAAAAATCATCATCAGGAAGGAAGAACATTACTGCTCCACTGAACTTTCATATGTATTTCTCTCCTGTGAAGCAAGTGACATTATTACATTACGAACATACGTACACAATCTCTGTCAAAGAATGTGTTGTGTGAGAGAAAGTTTTTGTTGAGAAAAAGTCTGTGTCATCATCATCCACACAACATTTTTAAGCAAATTCCACGACATTGTACTTGTACATCATGTTTACTTTTATACTAGGGGACAACCAAAGTAATCTCAAGGAAATCCTTTAAGTGCTTCGAAGACTAATGCAGCAGCAGCCAGCAGACCTTATACTTACTGTTACGTACTTTCGCTGTAACGCAATACAATAATGCACGTTGGTGGTGGTCTGGTTGGTGTTAGTGCCAAAGTTGTTGTTGTTGTTGTGTGAGTGAATGGAACTTACTCACTAACTTTTGATTTATGTAGCCTACGTTGTTATTATTGCTTTCTTTTTTGCTGCTTCCTCTAGTGCAAAAAGATCCGACACGAGCGATAAAGCATAATATATAAAAATACATAGGTTTATTCCAGCCGAGCTAAAATTAGGTGTCATTTTTTGCTCCCTGAGAAAAACAAGAGCCTAGAGCAAATGTAATTCTTGTGGACATGATTTTGGTCCATTATTTCATGACATGTGACTCTGGCTCCACGGGAAAAGAAACAAAAACCCAGACGCGACCATATATAAAAGAGAAATTGCAAGAACACGTAATCTAATATCAGTCAGTATGAACATGAACGTAATAATGTAATATAAAGTGCATCATACATATACGATGATGCAGCAAACTCTCACCTATTCCGTTTATTCTTACTCTCTTTTACTCCACAACTCTCATAAAGTTGATGGAGGTTGTGGTTTGACTTTATTTTAACTTTCCAACATAAAAACGACGTCAACGTGGCAAAGTCTTTGCTGCAAATTTGTATTGTACTCCAAAGTCGTTTTGAGTGAAGGAAATTGGGAAAAGTTTATTGAGGCGATAGGATTCGTGTCAAGTACAAAGAAGGCCAAGTGAACTCAACCGTTGACCGTCGTCGTCGTCATCATCATCGTCGCCGGAAGCGTAAGGTAATTTCTTTCCTTCATTTAAACTTCACCTTATTTGCATACACTCATATACTTTCTCTCAGTTGAATGCTCACGCGTCTACAGCAAATTTCTGTCTACCCTACTTTCTTATTCTCAAGCCTGCATGCATGAAATTTTTTTTTGCACAATATATACTTATTTTTAAAGTATCAAACCCAACTCTCAACTTCAACTCCAGCTCCTTTTGATGCTGGAATGAAGAAAAAAAGTTGTGAAAGTTATGTTGGCTCTTTTTGCTCACAACAAAAATAGAAAGTTTTGCATTTAGAATTAATTAACGTTTTCAAGGTTGGCCTTCTTACATGGTGGTTGGCGGTGGTGGTATATATATGGTATAGTTTGGTTAGCCAACGAAGAATGAGGTGGCATTTTATAAGTGAACCAAGGTTTACTACAAAATTGTAGCACATTCCAATGTTATTTCCGACCAATGAATACCAATTCATTGTGCAGCCAGGCCAGTAATAACGGCAACACAATCGAGGTCATGAAAGGTTGCGGGTTGCATATACATATAAATACAACATTTTCTCAGTAAAAATATCAATACCACATCACATCTTTGTTACAAAAAAAAACTTGAATTGGATATTGTATTCCATGCATACTGTATTTAAGTGAATGAATCGATTACAGTGCAAACATATTGACAGATTTATGTATGTCATGTTCCCCAATCTGTACCAACATCTGTGTATTGGCTTTGGCTTGTTCAATATTTTGCATTTCACATTATAATATAGCTTTTCCTAGTAAAGTCTGAAAATCCAGTACAAAAGTAATTGGAATCCTTCATGTGTAATGATTTGATGGGAAACAGCAAACACACACACACACCTAAACCTAAACCTACATCTGCCTCTACACCTCTGTCCTTGTTGTTGGTTTTTCAAAAATGAAACATGAAGTAAGAGTATTTTATTGTGTTCCATAACATACCATGTTATTATATCACATCTCTGTGTGAACACGAACACCATTTTCAATTTACATCTTCAACATTACACTTTTTCAGCCCACGCCACACCACACCATACCATATCACACCACTTCAAAATGTTGTACTTGCTCTTGAATAATATGCTTTTTTATAGGCTTTATCAATAGCCTCTGGACACTTTTCCTTTTCTGCTACAAACATATTATTTGCTTCATCCCATCAATTCAGATTCACATGCAGAAGCCCACAAATTGGGAAAACTCACGGAGAATTATTCTTATCATACCATAATAAAAGTATGTACATTATGTTCATCATCATTCTGTGAACCCACCCGCCATCGGCGTATTTTTTGGGAGGACACCACCTGTGATTCTTTCAGACCAGACCACACAACAGGCAGGGTTAGTAATAAACCTGATTAATATTTTGGGAGAATCTGTCCAATAGACTTTTGTCTGGTCGTGTAGTGAGGTTGGAGTAATGAACATACTAGGCACTATCACTATATATTATATCATAGAATATTTTTTCTTCTTATCTAGTCCTTTTTCACATGAACACGGGGAAAGCTGTTGATGTATTGATTCAAGGGATTAATGTGGACAGTGAAAGCATGGAGAAAGGGAAAGTTGAAATTAAGCCATAAGCCAAGTGAAAAAGTCTACTGTAGGTAGTAATCACTTTTTTAATAAATCTCACATGAGCATGATGGTGGTCGTCTGCTAAGCTTCAGAAGTCATTGTTATGTTATAAATCACCCTGTCTTTTATTGAGTTTTCTGCTCCTGGACGAAATTGAGCTGAGCATGGTGAAGGGCCATCAGCAGAATACCTAATTTTTTTTTGCGGAAACTAATTCAGTGCATGATCCACTCACAAATTACGGAAGAAATAAGTATGTTCTGTAACTATTTGCTTTGTAGTTTTGTACTTCATAATAATACCCCCTTTTTTTGCTTGTGAGTGAGCTGTATAAAATATTGAATAATTCTGTGTGCCTATCCCCCCATGCTACCATTTACAAAAAAGATATTAACTTTTACGCAATAGTTTGTTCAGTTCGTTCAGCTACTTATGTGCATAATAAAAAATTCATACCACTGCAAATTATTTAAGTGGAAACACTCGTCAAAGGAATTTCCGGGTAGGGAAACTCACGCTACAAAAAAAACTCTTTGGACTGTATTTCGTCCTACGTACATATTTACCATAATATTCTTAGATATGCTTAAGATCGATCGAGACTACATGAAATGTTCAAGAAATCTCTTCCACTTAAGAGCATTCAAAGATCAAAGAACTCGATACGATATATCAGTGACATTAGTTTTGATGGAATAGATTTTATGTAACGTGATGTAATGCAAATATTTCGTCCCCCGGATGTTTGTCTTCCAATTTGTAAATGGTTTATGGCTTTCTTAGATGATATAATGTACTAAGAGAGTGAGCAACAGCTTAAGTATCAGCTTACCACCCACGACGTATGATTCGCTTTAAAACATCAAAGAATTTCTGCTGGTAAGAAGTTTTTTTTGGATATCATAACTAATCAAAAGTTGAAATAAATTGCAAGTAAAGCGCTATATGAAACGAAATCAAAGTCTACAAAGTCCCAAGAAGATGCCGATAGGGAATCTATCTAGATTTTATTTGATTTAATTGCATCGTAGATATTTATTCAGGCTGTTAATGGTCTTATCACAAACTGACTGCAATTTTATCTAGCTCAACAAAATTGTCAGCATGTTTAAAAATGATAACATTATTTCCTCTTAACAAAGGAAGCTTAACTGTAACAAAAGTATTAGAATCAAATTGCCCCCAACCGTTAACTGTAGGTGGAAAAGTTGCAACTTGTGTGTTAACATTATTTGTAATAATGGTCAGGGTGGCTTGTTCTTGGATTCCATTTGAATAATAAACTCGTACATTATATTCCTTGGATTCCTCCACCCAAATACCGGTAAACTCCACAGAAGCCTCACTATCATCGATTCTACCAATGTAGCTACCACCTGAGGCACTATCTGCAGCTAGCATAATGGCCCTTGTTATATAACCATCTTCAGCTTCATACGTTCCCTCCTCCAAGACTTGAGGCCATGGTGCCCAAATTTCCAGCTCAGTCATTCCAACATAGTAGTTTGTTCGGGTGAAAACTAGTCGAACCTTTTGAGTTTTTACTGGATCAAACTGAATTGTCATCACATCATTCGGTGCACAAACGGATGGTGTGGTAATTTGATTCTGAGCTTGCTCCCAGTTTCCAGATGTAGAGAGAAATTCAACAACCACGTAGGATGGACAATCTATTATTGATTTAATTTTTTATGCATCAAAAGTATAAAAATCATCAAACCACCAACATATTATTGCGTGAGTGTTTTTTTTTCTCTCTGTACTTTCTTTTGCTTACCAACTTCTCCTTCCCCAGTGACAACATCAGAGTACACATAAACCTTGATTTGATCCACTGTCTTTGTTCGCCCAGGTCCAAAATCAACTGAGAACCAATCCATCTGATTCGGAGATTCCCAGTTTGTCCACCTGTTTGATGGTACATTATCATAAAATATTCGCCCATCTACTGCTTGCCACGTGCTCGAGTAATCACTTGTATAGGATGCATCTGGAGCTGGATATCCAAATGCATTTGCATTCGCAGCATAATTTTCAATCTTCTTTCTTGCATAAGACTCATCAATATTAGGTGGTGGGATGTTAACTGACATTTTTCCAAGTTGAGGTTGAGACGCTACTTGTTCCCCATTCAAATATATTTTCATTCCAACCCCTTCATTATACTTTGAGCCATCAGCATCATAAATAACAGCAATGTTGTGACCATGATATTGCAAGTCCTCCACCGCGAAAAACTGCCAACTTGATGGTATCAATGGATTGATTACAAATGTGTTGTCTGATTGAGGCTCAATTCCTAACAAGTCACCAAGGACGTTATCCACGTAGGTTGAGTGGGCGTAGTGCTCGGAATGATTGAAAGAGTCACAAACCCAGAGCTTTCTGTTTGGTGAATGACACTCTGCGACGTATGGCTTATCATTTTTGTATTGAGTTTCCGCATACGTATGAAATACTTCCAAGAAAGTGGCCACAGTTACCACATTGGTTTCCCCGTAATTCTTAATTTGGGCTGCCAAAGAGTTGATCACGTGGCCGGTAGAATATGGCCACGAATTTCCATTCCTAAATTAAAGGAATGAGTAATGAATTTAGCTCCTGACTGATAAAATAAATTTTCATATATGATGAATCTAATAAACATCATCTAATAGGAATGGATATATGTAACTCACCACCAGCAGCACTGCGCCGTTTGGTTTCCATCATACCAAGGTGACCTTTGCTCACAAGTTGTAGGGCCATATGTAGAATTGAATCCTTGAGGATCGAACAAATGCTCCCAAGCTCGTTGGTATTTTGGTTCCTCATGAGGAAGTACTCCAAATCTCCAGGGAAAGAACCCAATTTCTTCTCTACTATCCAGTAATTCGTTGTTAGGATTATTTTCCCTAAGAAAAGAAAAGACGAGTACTTTTTATGCTTCATCAAATCTCAGCAGCAGACTCTATTAAAAAATGTGAGTTTGGTTTAATTACCGAAACATGTGATAAAAGAAGGTTCTCTCGTTATCCCACAAATGATCCAAAATCCCTTGCCTGATGAGTTCAGCTCTCCCTTCGAATCCCTCTGCTGTTCTGATATCATTGTTCATTCTAGCTATTTTAGAAATGGCAATAGCATTTGCATACATTTCTGAGTTGAAACTAGGCCTATACCCTACTCCGCCACCAAAGGGGTTATCAGTGGGCAATGAACTTGCGGAATATTCCATGGCATCTAAATGGGGTGTTATGAAATACATATTTAGGGTTGGCTCATAGCTATTATTCCACCCATTGAAATTGTTGACAATTCCTTCTTGCTGTGACAAAATGAATTCTTTATTTCCCGTAACCAAAAAGTTGGAATAGGCTGCGTCAGCAATCCATTCAGAGTACTGTTGATTAGCTGCTCCTTCTCTTGACCAGAAATTAATATAATCTTCATTATATTTTGGGTTTCTTAGCCATCGGGATTCGTAAATGTGATGACCTGCTGCGGCATTGATTGAGTCAAATTTTTGCGAGTAGTCAACTTTGTGTATAAACTCTGTAACGGTAAAACCTACTCCAAGGTGGGTGTATCGGAGGTGGCGCTTGTGAGAGGAAAATCGGTAGTAGTAAACTTCCTCAATTTGTCTGTCTGGAAGTTCTACAAATGGGATGTTGTCTTTGAACCATTGTGGCTCATCTAAGTCTGATAGTTTACTGTCTTTATTGATGAAACTTGTGGTTTGGGCAAAAGTCAGCCCTACCAAGCATCCTAACGCTAATACTAGTAAAACTTTGGGAATCATTTTGATTTGGGCAACGCAACGGGCGCTCTTGACCCCCTTATGTTTAACTGGAAACTGACTTGATGAAAAATTCATCCGTAAAATGAGAGGTAGGTGCGAGGTGTCGTATGAATTGATTGATTGCATCAACATAGTTTTTGTTTTGACTTGGACAAAATTGGCAGTTGTCAATAAGTTTTAGTTTAGCTTCATCTGCTCAATAACTGACAAGAGACATATGATACATATATCACGTTGTTGTTTTGTAGAGTGTGTAATCTTTGTCAATTGTTATGTTCATATAACTTTATAAACAACTTTCCCAGATTAGATAGTCAAACATGAAGAGTTATGATGTTATGAAGTATAAGCCGTATGAGTTCTGACTGCAGGTGCAACCACCCGACTTTTATATGAAAAAAGGGTTATGAAAATTTTCATTTTCATCTCAAGAATGGAATTTTAGTTCCAGAGAAAACCATATTTGCAAAAAATTAGAGCGCATTATTTCCACGGAACAAAAATAAGTAGATCATACACACGACTGAAGACTTTAAATTACTTTATTTTCCAGGCTATAGTTTGTGAGATTTGATTTGCAGTCATGTATGTAACTAGTATTGGTATTCTTACTTTTTTCTTTGTAATTTTAATTTCATGGATTATTTTCCATTTCAAGTCACATAAAATGGGGAAATCACAAAAAGGTCGTGTAACATTGAACATGCAACATGATGAGTTGTGGTCAAGTTACTGATTACGTTTCCAGATAATATTTCCCGGATGCCCTTTAAAATAAGATTAAGTTCGCCGAGTTAAATAAAATACACAATAAATTATGAATTAGCAAAAACAATATTTGATATACACATTTGGATTCCTACCCATGTGAACAATGCTCTCCCATGTAAATCCCATTGTGGCACGGGCAATATTTAGAAGTGTACTTTTCCCAGCTGGTACAAGGGCATCCTACTAATGGGCTGCTGATTGACTTTATAAAATGTTGGACACAGGCACCATGAGAGCAAGAAGATCCTGGAAATTTGATGACATATTATGTACGTGCGGTTTCGCTGAATTTAAGTTTAACGTTGAACACTTTTGTGTATAATATTTACCTGAGACTCGATCAGGGTTAAAAAAGCAACCTTTTTGTACTTCTCCACCATTAGCTATAATAAAAGAGGATAGTATATATTTATTACTTTGATTAAATATGCATCTTCCAAGTTTAATTGTGCGTGGTTGATTTAATTCTCACGATAAAAGTCAGCATGGCCGGCCACCACAGTTGATCCCAACCTTCCCGACCCAATGTTACCCATATTACAATGAATAATCTACAATTAATTGAAAATTAAAGAAAACTCAGTCGATCCTGCAATACGCAAACCATCAAACAATGTGACCATTCTACTAACATCGACAAAGTGGGCGTCTGCCCTATCCAACGCTCTTGAAGCGGCAACAGCCAATTGTCCATTGTTATCAAAATAGGGACCTGTGATTGGCACAATGAAATTAGTTGTAACATTGATCATATATGTGACCTAATTGAACATTTTAGATTGGGAAGAACTTTTAAAGCTTTTGCATATTTACCAGCTGGGTCAAGGCCAGTAATCCTTCCGACTTTCGATCCCGTCGTCGTGTGTACTTGGTGACCAGCTACACCCGAAACGTGCCCACCCAAGGAATATCCGATGATATGTACATTATTCCAGTTTGGTATAAACCCATGCTTTTGTAGCTTGACTAGAAATTGGGCGACATACCCTCCAACATACCAAGTGGACGTTGCGGCTTCATTATATCTTGGCAATGGCTCCTTTGATAGAGCGGTCCAGTCAACAACAATTACGTTGTGATCTCTCCCATATGCTAGAAAATTCCAATAAATTGAAAGTGACTTTTGTTTAAATTTTTTTTTTAAATTGATGAATGGATTTTAGTTTATAATTATTACTTTGCCCGAGATTAAACATATCTTGTGATCGTACTAACTCGTCACCACTCAGTAGTATGTTTGGAGTAAATCCGTGAATGAGAACTTTTATTTTCCAATTTTTATTCCAATCCCCACTTCCGTAAGATCCGGCATGGGGCAAAGCTTCCCAATAGTTGCTATAATTATTGTTAAAAACATTTATATTTAGCCAAGTCACACATATTTTAAATCGCAATTTTTACAAGTGTGTTGATTTCCATACTTGGAACGTCTATAAAGGAATCGAATCTTGCTTAGTCTGGCCCGTTTACCGGCATCTGAATTATCTTGAAAAAGACTTTCCCAAAATCTCCCTTCTACTTCGTCGTAGTCGTCATATGCTGTTGCTTTCTCCGGTCTTGGGAATGCAGTTGTAATAGATAACAAACTTAATATTATGACCACTTGAAAAATAGCCAGTGCAAAGTATCCACGCTTCATAATACGTATATTTGGGGGTTGATAACTTTAACTTATTTCCGTTTAAAACCAGCGTTTCAACTAAACACGCTTAAAAATGTGAGTTTTGCAACTTGTAGAAAACTAAATGATGGTCATTACCAAGGGCCGATTTAAAGTGTAATGTAATATGGCTGGTGTATGGTCATAACATCTTTAGTGACTGTCGTCATTTTTGCCTCATCACTGTCGCTTGCACAATATTTCTCTATGTTGTGCAATAAGATGCTGTAATTCCATACAACACGACTCGTTAAAGAAATTGCAATTTCTCAATTCAGAATTAAATAATTATAACAAAAATGTTTATTATTATTATTACAAAACCTCCTTACATTTAAAACTAGCGACATTTTTAGCTAAAAGTATTTACTATCGAAATTGTCTGTTTTTATCATTTTTTTTCATTTTCTGTGTCTCATTTTTATTTCGAAAAACATGATGAATAGTGATGTAAAAAAATTGAAAAAGATTTCCAGGAATCAAAATAATAGACTTTGCACATGAGAAGACTTCAATAACATTATTTCCCAGTCTGGTTTAAGTCTTTTTAATCCCGTATACATTTTGATTATGTTTTTTCTGGTTCTGAATTTCACAAAAATATTCATTACATTTCCGTTCAGATAGGGTTAAAATGTGAAGGCACATGCGGGTTTGTTTGAGACCAGTGTGTGGTATTATATTTCATCCGTTTCCAAATAAAATTTTCCAGATGCCCTTGATGGATTAGACTAGACGTGTTAAATTAGCACAAAATATATGAAGCCATAATTTGTTTCAAACCTACTTATTTGAGCACATCTCTCCCATGTTCATCCCACCATTTTCACCCGTACACTTGCAACTTCCAGATGTGAACTTTTCCCAACTATCACAAGGGCATGCTAAGATCGGTTTGTTGATTGAGTTTATAAAATGTTTGACGCAAGCACCATGAGAGCAGGAAGATGCTGAAAATTATGATGACACAATGTTCATAGTTTCATACAAAGTTTTCACTTTGACAAAGACAAATTGCTGAGCATTATACAAAATTCCAGCCACGTAATTTTTAAAATACTTACTTCCATCTGACAAAATATTGCAACCTTTTTGTGTTTCTCCACCGTTAGCTATTAAAAATATTGGCTGATTAATTTACGATTCTAGTACGCTAAAATTGGCTTAACTTGAAATGTATTTAATTTTATCATACGATAAAAATCAACATGGCCTGCTACCACCGTTGATCCCAACCTTCCGCCCACGCTGGTCACAATGTTGCCCATATTACAGTGAATTATCTATATAGTTTAGAAAATTTGAAAATTTTTACTCAAGCCCTGCTATATTAAAGCTAAAAATCAATGAATGATGTGCGCAATTTGCTAACATCAACAAATTCAGCGTCTGATTTATCCAATGCAATTGAAGTGTCTTTAGGCAACTGACCAGATTCGTCAAAATTGGGACCTAAACATTGAACAGTTTAAATATTGAAATAGATATTAAAACCTTTAAGCTGTTTCATTTGAATATACCAGCTGGGTCAAGTCCAGTTATCCTTCCGACTATTGATTTTGTCAATTGTTGTATTTGAAACCCAGCTACGCCCGATACATGAGCCCCCAGAGAAAATCCTATGATATGTACATCATTCCAGTTTGATATGAGCTTAGTTTTGTGTAGATTGATTAGGAAGTTTGCTACAGCTTCCCCAACATATCGTGTTGACGCTGCGGCTTCATGATATTTGTGCAATGGCTCCTTTGATAGAGGCGTCCAGTCCACAACAATCACGTTATATTGCTTATCGTATGCTATATAGTATTTATTTCATTGAGGAGAATTGGGTTTAATGGGGCAAAATCGGTAGGATTAGTAAATTTGAAATGATGGGCAATACGTGACAAAGTACCTTCTCCAACATCAAATATTTGTTGACCTCGTATCAAGTCATCAGCACCCTTCAACAAGTTTGGACTAAATCCGTGAATAATAACCTTTAGTGGGCTGTTGTCGTTCCACCCCTCACCACTTTGAAGTAAGGGTTCCCACAAGTTTCTAATAACAAGCATGCAATGTTTGTTTGCATTTTTTAACCACATTAAAATTTGAATAAAGTATAAGCAACCAGTTTTAAGAATTTTACACATACTTGGGGTTTCTGTAAAGATACCGAATTTTCTTTAGTCTGGTCTTTTTCCCACTATCAGAGTTGTCTTGAAAAAGGTCTGTTAAAATTCTTCCCTGAATTCCGATTGTCTGAACCATGATCATTTCTTCCTCTGGGGATGTAGCGAATATCATTGGATATTTGGTTCCATTAGGATGGTTGTCCAGCTCTAGAATATTTACATATTTAAGTCACAAGCGCAGAGGTTATTGAGAATTTATTATCCTTGCTGTGCTGTTTAATATGCTGTTTAATAATATAAAAGCTTTGCTCAACCTTTCTCCGTGAGAGGAAATGCAGTTGTAAAAGATGATATACTTAACATGAACACCAGAATAATGGCCATTGCGAAATTGCCTTCTTCCATAAGAGCAAATATATATTTTGTAACTTGGTTAGTTTCCAGTTGAAAGGGAAACTCAGCTTAGTCGCATGCGTCCTTTGCTTTTGTGTAATAAATTAAGCGATACTGATTGCTTGTAGGTAATTGCGCTTATTCCCATTATTGCAATTTCTTACGATTATGATTGGGATTGTTATATAGCCATGAACTTTTTTTATGGAATGTAATAAGATGCGGTATAGTTGCAAACGATGCGCTAATAAAGTTACAACGCTAAATCACAATACATCAACTTGTAATTAACTGCTTACTATTATTTCCTGATTTCTTTGTTACTTGTATAAAAAGGTTGGTTGCGGTGTTGGTGCTATCAACCATCATCTATTTTAGAAGACATTCAGTTCAGTTCTCTCGGTTTAATTAAGGTGATGGTATACAAGATAAAGCAAAAAAGGTCTGCAATCTAACTTTCATGAAAAAAATGTGGTTTATTGGTGCTTCTCCAATTTATATAGTTTAGATCATTAGCAGATACTAACGAATGAAACGAGAGACTGATTGAAAAAGCATCACATTACAATCGTATGCATACAAAATCCAAAAATGTTAGATGTTTACTTTGCTTAGTTTTTATATGATTTTCGCTTGGAATATATGTAGTTTGTGCTCTAGATGAAACCAGTAATTTTATCCCAATCAACCCGTCATGAGCAGCGCAATCACTGCAAGATTTATTCTGCGGGATTCATTAACGCTTTCGGTATTTGTGCTGTTTTTGCTCGTAGTTTGTAAAACTATATATTCTCTATCTTTTATCCGCTATTGAAGCCAGATTTTGTTATCTTTTCTGTAATTTCGATTCCATTCCCAACCATTTACAACTTTACAGCACAGATTAAAGTATACTTTTGTTATTTCTATCCCTTTCCTACGAAACGACCTCCTGATGAACTGACATAATAGCCCACTACAGACAACAGAGAAAAAGTCAAAACCAGTAGCGTGTAAAAAGCAATGTCTTCTTTGATAATGGATGAGTCCAAACTGACAATTACTTTTCTGACAGCACCAGCAGGAAATGTAGAGGGAACAAGCGCATTCGTCATCGAAAACATGTTGAGAAAGGGAGAGAAAGCACACTAAATTAAAACGTAATGTAGTTCGCGCAGCGTTGTCCAGTCAGTCGCAATGAATTTCGGGTTGTAACAGCTCGTTTTCTTCCTGTCTTTTTTTACTACGTATAAGTACATCACGATAAATATTTATATATCCCGTAGAGATGCATATGTGAATTCCCATGCTAGAAAAGGAAGGCTCCAGTAGTCTTTCTCTTATTTTTTTGCGAATGTACACTTTCCGTATTTATTACACCATTTTTACTATTCTGCTACTGCTGCAGTAACTCGTTGGCAAGTCATAAAAATGTATTTTTCTTCCCCTTCTTTGTTTTCACCAAGCCTTTCTCCAACTTCGCTGTCATCTCGTAGTTATTATCTCATTTCAGATTACAAATTACGAGAGTTTTTTGTGAGAGAGATAGAGTAATGAAAAAACTTTTATGTTGACTAATGAGATGAAATGAAAATGAAATGGAAAAGTTTCCAACATCTACTGCATCCATCACCTCGTTTATAAACGCAAAAAAATATAGCGTGTAAAGGTAACTGGAATCTCTGCACGTTTCTTTTCCTTTGAATTTGAAACATTGTTAAAATTTAGCTTACATTCCCTTTGAACATATTTATTTTGAAAGGAAAAAAACCTGTGACAAAAAATACATACATTTCGTACTAATATCAATATGCAATTAAAAGTTCATGAACAATGCATATTTTTAAGCAATTTTTTTGTCAAAATAAAGTTTGCCTCAATAAACTTCAAAAGCAATAAATAATTTAAATATGTATCTTGTTTATTTTTTACAGAAGGAGCAAGTGACACCTTTTCATCGTGAAAAACCGCAGCTCAAAAAGGAATTCAAAGGAAGGAGTTTTACTGTCTTTAATTTACGCAGTTGCAGCTCATACTCCAGATTTCATCCGTCTAAAAAGTTGAAAATAGAACTGAATAATATATATACTACGTACTACTTCTGTATCCGGTGCGCAATAACGTAACCAAATATTGAAAATAATACATTTTTATATTCATCGTCAGTCATTCATGCGAGCTAATACAAAGATGAGAAAAATAAGGAAGTGTGACCCATGCCATGCCAGAAGTTGACATGACATGTTTGTGAACTGAATGACTGAACCCATTTTCCCTTTCCTTCTCTGAACTAAATTGGACATTTGATTAGATGCCATGTTATTATTCTATGCTATATAATGCTGCAAGCTGTTGTCATATCTGATCTAACAAAATTCCTGACATGAAGCGTGTGTTCCCATTCGACCTCCTTTGACTTTCCACTGTCAACTGTAAAAATAAAACTATAATGTTGGGAATGTAAGTCATCATTTGATTACTGCGAATCCACCATCCAAAAATAAAATTATCCTCCAACACTGGGAAAAGACTTGACTAACTCATGCTCCAAAATATTGCTTTAACAGTGAAGTGAAATCCATTAGTTAGTATGTCAAAGCCTACGTGTATGTTTACGCAGGCACACATATTATTGAATTTGTATAAGACAAGACAGACACCACCAACAAAGAAATAACAAGATGCTAATTGGTTACATAAAACTGAGGTAGGAGTAGGAGAACAGGAGCACAAAAAATCCAAAACCTCTCACACAAAATACATAACCTCTCACTTGTTCTTCTTGGGAAAACTGGAAACTTGTGTAACATTGTTATCCTGAAAACAGACAAAGTGGAAAGTGAATTTTCACAAAGAAGAAGAGAAAATGACAGAGTTAATTAATTCTCTCAAAACTCTTGCCTACGGGGGAGGTGGCTCTCACTCCATTGCTGACAGGAGAAGCTCTACTGGACGTAAGTACCTTGTACAAATTTCAAAATTGTTTATGCCTCATTAATATTCACAACTCTAATTATATTCACTTGGGCTTGACTTGCTTACATACTACACTCATTCTGCATCGCGCCTTCATTATTCATCCTCCCCATGCTTTCTCTGCTCTTTAGCAATCAGATCACACAAAATTTACAATGATTTGATTCTACATGAGCAGCAGAACAAAACAAGAGAGAAAGTTGGTCTTGGATGTTACATCGTTGTTATTATTAGCCTAGGTTATTGGAGGTGATGCGATGCTATATAAACAATGTTTCATTTTACCTTCTTGAGATACATAATGTTTCTTACGCCTTATTAATTTTTGGGTTATGAAATGAATCCGTGTATCATGTAACTATGTATATAGGATGATGGACATGGACAGCATGATTTATTAAGGATACTTTGTGACGTGTGAAGGCTACACACAATAGAAGATGATTGGATTCAACAAACACAATATAGTACAGAATCTAGACGGGAGGAATCAAGACATGATTAAGAACTGAGATGGGATGTTCGAATTTAATTAAGAGTGAACACCTCATATTAACATTGTTATTGCTCATTCTAATGCATACAACATATGTTATAGGGAGTTGTTGATGAGTCCACGAGCTGACAGAAGGTTATTTCATGCATGCAACGCCTCGTGTCTAATTTTAGAGGACAGCAAAAATCATGCAAAATAGATTTATTCCACTTTACCTCGTTTCTCGTTTTATACGGTTAACTTTTAGTTTATGGCATCCTTTCGTATGATGCATGAAGAAAAATTGCATTGGAAAAAGTAATTTTGTTATAGGTATGCTTGGAGTCATGAACCCGTTAATTTCTTTATGGAAATACGTCAGCCGAAATCTCATTCATTCACTAAGTTAAAGGTCATTTACATTAGAGTTGGCAACTAACTGGGTACTTTCACAAAGTGAACTTTTTTGAGGTTGAAGCTGAAGCGCAAGGATTTTTTTCGTGCTGGTGGTTTCCTATCATCTAGGAAAAGTTAAATTGTAATGAGAATTGAGAGTCAGAATAAAACTCATAAGCGCTTGAGTTTTCCTCTTTAGAAAATGGAGAAAAAGTAAAAAGCAGTGCAGGTGTATATACTGTGTAGCTAAAAATAGGAAAAGATTTCCTCATATTTTGAGTGTGGTCGGCCAACCCAAAATGTTTTGTGGTAGGGCTACCAACCAGAACAAGATGAGATTTGCCACATTTACCCCCAAAATCCAAAAGCTCCACTTTATTATACCGCACTAATGGTTAAACTAAAGCTACTTCTTCCCACTCTCACCATAAAATTTACTATAATCTAAAGCCACTACTATACTAACCAAACTCAATGTTTTTAGAGCGTTTAAAAATATCCGTGAGGAATGGAATAATGGAAACTTCCAGCTCACTCCATACATATTTATATAGGGATTCTATAAGTTCTTTAAGCACATAGAGAAAAAAAGAAGACGCAGTTCCTCTTTTAATGTAACCCATGAAAAGGAATTCTTCCGGTTTATTACCAAAAGGAGACTACTACATATTACTCTTCAATAAAAAGGTTATACGATTTCTCTCTTGTACCAATTCCAAAAAAGAAGAAAAAACTAGTGTGGATATCTTAGTTCTGGCCCCATCCCATAATCACGCTTTAAATTGGAATCTAGGCTAAAAGCCCATTACATCGTAGCAGTTTAATGTCCAACAAACCCAATCGTATGGGACAGGGATAAAATTAGAAAACAAAACATGCTTCAAAATTAGGTGATGTTGTAGTCAATACCATAACCAACATTTTTGTTGTTGTTTAGAGACTATGACTATTTATACCTCCACCTCTTTTGTGTGAGATCAGCTATGCCATGGGCAATTTAGTTGTTTCACCATTTCCCCATGATTCGGTTAGTGTCAACTTAAACACAAAGATTTAGTAACGCAATGGGGTTGACTTGAGACTATAGTGAGAAAATGAAATGGGATGAGTTTATAAGAAATATATAAACCCTTTCAACAATCTTTCACCTTTTGATTTCGTTTTCGTTTAAAAAAAGAAACAACAACGTATTTAGTCTCCCATGTGCGAAATCTTTCACACTCGTACTTTTTACTGGAAAAGTACCTAAGTCATCTTCATCTGGAAGAAGTAGCTAGTACCAAAATGTAATTTCTTTTATCTGAGAAGACATCTCTGTAATTTTTACGACTTTGTATATGTTTTTCATAGAAAATGAAAATCCTAAACATATTCATATATTGTGTGGTGTACTCGATATACTGTTGTTTTTCATTTCCTGATTGTTCCTTGTTTGTTTATAATGTGTTGTTGTTTTCTTTTTTTCTTTGTAGAACTCAGAATCATTCCGCTACTAAATCTCGGGAGAAATGACAGCAGCAATGACTCCAGTTTTACACAATGGCGAGATGCAATGAGGATGGTGGCTCGGCTCCCAGGCGGCTTACCACCAGAGTTTCGACTGAGGGTAAGAAAAACTAAAGTGAAAGCGTAGTAGTTAATATTACAATACAACAGAGACAAATACAACGGGAAGTAAAAATGAAAACAATGGGCAAAAATATTGCTTGCGCTTTGGTCGTTGTATCATCTTCCTCTCTCGCTTTTTTTCTCTCCAAAATTTTGAATCATGACGCAGTGTAAGTACGTACGTATGTAGAATTGGTGAAGTGAAAGTAAAAGATCAAAACGCAATAACATTTTATAGCAAAATATGGTTCTTTTGAGTATTCTGCCTTTTATTTAATTTTTAAACTTTTCCCATTCCTCAAAAACAATTTTCAAAGGGTTTTTACTCCCTTGCTTTGCTCCCTTCCATACAAATAAGAGTATGCCGCTTTTGGGCGAGTTTGCTAAATTATTTAAATTCAATACCATTAAAAAGTTTGAATCGTACGCAGCATCAGAAATGTTCTTTATGAAATGATGAAAGTTGTTGTTGCACAAATGATGCTGGTTTTTTATGATTCAAACATTTTCGTAGTGTGATCACGTTTTAACTTTATATAAGACGCGAGGTCAATTTCAAGTAGTAAACCAATATAAACTTGAACGCAGCCATTAATTTAGTTTCAGATATTTTGAAAAAAAATTAATAACATTTATTGATCTGACTGAGAGTTGGATAAACTGCACTTTATATTAGAGATTTTTGTTGCTGTTTTGCATTTTATGCTTTATTGCTGTTTTCATTTATGCTGAAGGCAGACCATTCAAATGCAGCATTGTCATATATATTTAGCTTCAACCTTTGGAGAGACCATTTTCATTCTTTGCACCTGCAAGCAAATAATCATGCATATATATCTTGCTTCGGAAGTTCCATTAAGGGCCTACTTTTTTATGCATGCTCAGCAGACTTTCTCCGACTTTTTCTTTAGCATCAGCAGACAGACAGCTCATTTATAAGCATTTGAATACATACCCATTCTCATTCTGCCCAATATGATATGAGATCGCCCGAGTTTTCTGCGTAGGTGGTAGGCGTAAGAAAAAAAAGTGAAAATGGCAAACGGTCACGCTGAATCATAGTGTGTGTTAACTTTACCAAAAAGTTTTTTCTTTACCTCATTCTAACTTATGAGAATCACATTCACCTCACCTTCCAGAAAAAAAACTACATTCGTACGACCTAAAGAAACTTCTTTACAAAAGAAACGAGGTAAATTGACAAGTCCATTAGGGAAGATTACAGGGGTCTTTCCTCTCAACATTTCCATTTTCATCTCCAGATTATACACTACACTATATAAACTCCATTCTTTATAATAAACCAAACCAAGCCAGTCTAAATATGCATACTATACTTGCTCACTCCAGAAAATAAAAACATAACTATAAACTCCCACGAGTTTATAACTATTAGCTTACAGCATACAAATTATCTATCCATCTTTTTTCTTTGGAGAAATCTTTCTCTCAACAAAAAATATTCTCCCTTCCCACTCAATATATATACTTTTACCCTTTTTTTATACTTTGTCAATTAACACCCCATTCAATAATCTTATCATCGCAGTTTCTACGTGCTTTCTCAACTTGTTTACTTTTCTGAAAGATTTATCTATCTAGAAATTACTGTGTTTAGTGAAAGAAGACAATCCTGCCATTAGTATAACAATAACTATGTTTCTTGATGTTTATGTTTACTTTGATGTTGTATCAACATCAACTTTATTTAACCCGTTTACCATATTATATTGCATTGTTAGTACAGACATGCTGCTGTCACACACACACATTTTTCTAGAGCTCTCGGATTGACTTTGAGCTAAATTTGAGGACAAAGAAGAAAAGGCAGTGTGTGAATATTTAGAGCGTAAAAAATGTCTTCTTCTCTTCTTCTTTCGCTACTCAATCATATTGAGTGGATATTTAAGAATAAAAAAATAAATTTACATATATATTTTCACTACTAAAAAAGGTAAGGATGCGATTCAATAGTGATTTTGGTATGTCGTAATATGTAGGACGAATAGTTATTGCCGTTCTCCTTTTGGCTGGAAAGAAAAGTGAAAACAGCTGCGGGAAAATTACCTCATGTTGTACTTACGCGTAGGGTGGGGACGCACGTTATAATACTAATCCGGCAATGTCGTGCAAATCGAGGACAATGGTTATTGGTATTATATAAACATAATAATATGAATATTCTTTCGGCTACCTTTCACCTTCTCGTCGAAACTCCGAGTTCCTATTGAAAACCATCACCATCTTGTAGATTTCATCATTTTCATTCCATCTTTCTTGATGTCCTACTACCTACACAATTTTTATCCACAAGGCACATTATTCATCTTTTTCCCAAAACCCCGTTCAAAAGAATGGCCCTATTTATGCTTTGCTGTTACCGTCATTTGGATTTCCTACCATATTTTAAGCATGAGCATATATAGGGTTAGGTTTGGATATGGGCTTAAGTATGATATAGAGCCTTTCACTCTCCTTATCATTAGGGAAAGAAACTATGGGAAGATGGAATTGGAAATGGCTCGTTGGTTGGAAATGTAAAGCCTTTAAAAGTCCATTAAGCCATTGTCATTTTTTGTTTAACAGCTCCATGCTTTGGGGCTGTGAGATGTTGGGGAGCTGTTCACTTTTATACAAAGAGCACAATGCAATTCAATGAAAAATGCTTCTTGAACATGTTACACACATTTGGTTGTGTTATATATGTCATGTCGTGTTTCTGGTGCCACTAATGGGGAGGAAGATAATATATACAGTCATGAAACGAAAAACTCAAGACGTTTTTACATCCCTATATTTCGGTTCCATTTTCATACCATGCCATAATTCCTGTCGTCTGTAGACAGGAGAAAGCATATGTCCTGTTTTTCGCGTGTATAATTTTTCTCCTACTTCTCAATTCTCAACTAATAATATCATATTATATTATAATGATAATGATGATGGATTGAAGAATGGTGCAGCTGTGCTTAAATTAATGATCTTATTTAAATTTATGAAACACAAGTTAAATAACAATAGAAGTTGTAATGTAATCGGATTGCATGAGAGATCGTTATTAAAAGGAAACTTGATGTGTTTTTTGCATTTCGACATTGTTATACTTTTGTAAGCGGATTAAGTACACTGCTACTTTATTTTAAGATTTCTATAATTTATTGGCAGGATATGTAAGTACATTCAACATTAGACAATGGTGAAACAATTTCAATTTGTTTTATGTACTTTCACTGAAGTACACGTGGCAAGGATTTAAATGAGCCTAAAGGAAGCTCTGTCTTCTTATAAAGTATTTTGTTTATTTGGCCTTATTTTCTAATGATTATACATCAGGATGAAGGTTAGTAGTAGGTCTGACTATTCAGAGTAAAAACAGACTCGCCCAAGCAATTTGTGTTGAGTTCTTTGTTCATGTTGTAAAAAGTATGAGATGGGAGAAGGAAGATAGTATATAAGGTCACGTCATAAGGAACTTGAAAACTACGCAGCAGTAGTCTTCCTCCTGACTCAAGGAGAAATTATTAATTTACTGACATTGAAGGGGGTGAGTAGGATGTGTTTTGCAATAGGATTTTTCCTACTTCCTTTTACGCTCTTGAGCCTCAAATAATTAAACTGTGTCGGCAAGTGTCGGTTTTGGGCTAAGACTTGTTTTGCATGGATATATCTGTAGTACGTGGTGATGTGATCCGTCTATCTAATAATACATATCCTACTACTGGAATTGAATTCGAGTGGAAATTTAGTGAATGAATGAATGGGATAATGGGAATGGCAAAACGGGAAAACACTTCAACTTCCGTCTTCATTAAGATTTTATTGATATGAAAGGAGATCTCATCTTCAAAGAAAATAGTCTATAGAGATGCTTACCGACAACGACATCCGTTTTCATTAATGCAGTTTAAGTGAAGTGGTAAGGTATTTTGCTCCTATTTCTTGCTTGACTAGACAATAGGGTTATTGGGATTTTTTCTTGGAAAATAGTTGTCAAACTAATAGAATGGCGGATGTCGATAAAGTCTACGAAAATTCTTTTGCCTGTCAATCCGTCCTGTCTCACCCACACCATTCCAGTGTCCTCATTTATCTATCTGATCCAAGAAAAAAGGAGGAAGTCTTTCCAAAAATCATAACACTCAAGCATAAGTTGAAGTTTATATGGGTACGTTTCCTTTTAGAGTAGACTGCCGATAGTAATGCATACGAATACATCAGAAGGCTGCCGTCTACTTTCTGTCAAATCCGATTTGATTTTTGAAAGCTATAAATAGGAAGGAAATTGATGTTCCTTTCATCCTCATTGCCATATGCATAATGTTGTCTCTCAGTCTCTCTTATTCTCCTCCTGTCATAGCCAATATGTGCCCAATCCAATTTCAATCTACTTTTATTAAACTTTCCTGTCAAGCAAACACAACTTTTGTTTTTAAGACTTTGGGTAAAAATATTTTCATGTTGGGAAAACTTTTTTTTACCCAACTTGTCATTCGTTTGAGACGTAACCTTTTGAAACAGGTGCGCACGCTTCCGAGGAAGGTCTATTTTGGCACAAACAAAATAATGGATTTATGTATCTATAAAAATAGGAAGCTAATGGAAGATAAAGGATTTCTACCACCTAGTTAAAATTGAATAAGAACTCGTCATTTCATTTTCCGTTTAAACATTCTTCATAAATACGTAAGCGTAACTAAAAGCGTACTATTGTTCTGAACTTGGTTGTCTTAAAAAGCATTAAACTTTTTCAAATAAACATACATACATACATTACTTAGATGAAATATCAGAAATGTGTAGATGAATGATGAGATGACTGGTAATGACTTTGACAAAAGGATTGCTGATTTCCTACGAAGAGCTCCTTACTTCATCCACTCCATCCTTCCTATGAATTTAAAATATACGACTAATGTAAAATCATGATGCTTTCACTGTTTTCACCCTACTATCACTCAAAGCTCTTATGTACTTACTTTGAGTGCAAATGTACAAATGAATGCCTTTGTTTTCAGCGAATTCCCTCAGGAACAATCATTCATTTGTTGAAGTGGAGGTGTGAAAGTTGGGAGTTTTCAGAAATATAGTGTTTTTGATTTAGGCATAAAAGGCATTTTTTATTAGAGCTGCACTTAACTGCAGAATTTAGTTGGAAATTTGAGACTACTTTTACATTAACTGTGAGAACAATGTCAAGCTTTTCATCTGCTGTATTTCCATGTTGACATTTGTTAGTCATACGTATCTTGTCTTTCTACATATTTATATGAAGGTATATAAATAGAAGAAGTGTTTGGTGTACATATCTACTCCATAATCTAAAGACCTCTAGACAAGTCTTAGCTAGTCGCCTACGCTTTCGAATTGTAAATTGAATAGAGGTGTAAAAGCTAGAAACAATAAGGGGTTTTTAATCGCCTTATCATTCCCCTGTTCTCATTATCACCATCAATGTCATTCTGACAAAATGAATATATTGCATTTTCACAAGAGTGATAATTTTGTGTGTGTGGGCGTGTTTAATATTCCACGGATCTCTATTGTTCAAAGGGTGGATGATGGTGGATTAATTTGGCTCTTTTAAAACAATAGGATGTATAGGCTCTGCTAGCAACTTTTTGTTTGCTTTTAATTGCTACAACTTTCATTTCTCGGTAATACAGCTCGAGCTCAGTCTGTGTTGGGCTGATAGATAGCTAGATTATTTATTTTTGGGTGAATGGTCATGTTTATACTCCTTTTTAACCGGTCACATTGCACGAAGCGTGTGTGTGTGTGTGAAATCATTCAAATGAAAGGAATAATCCAAATGAACCAACTTTTATACTTGAAATCATGCAATTTATCACGTCGGACTTATGTTAAGCACGAGTTTGGACACAAGTTTGTAATTAGGACTAGACTGTTATCTCATTCAATATTACGTAATGAAATTACTATTCCATTCAATGATGCAAAGAATAGTCAAACTCAAAATTTCCTAGGGAGGGGATTTGACTTGTCGAGTCTCATAATTGTCCCAAAATTTATTTTTTAGCAGAAAGAAATCTGTCTCTTTCAGAAATAATAGTCTTAGATGGAGTAGTTGAAGCTTAAGCAGCCTAACAATAAAAAAGGAATTAATTTTCCCACAAGCTATTCTGCACATGCAGACTCATCCCTTCTTCTTCAAAGTACGCAGCATAATGTGGAATGAAGTATGTCTAATTATTTGCACAATACAACGCAACGGCATTTCCTTTTCTCCCGTTTCTCCTCCACTGAGTTTCCAATTCCCTCAACATACATTCAGTAGAAGACAGTGGATGTAAAAGTGAGATAAATAGGATTTTTCACACAGCACGACAATGATGCATCCAGCCAGCTGCCTCCCTTGCTTTCACGTTATGACTTCCATTCACTCCACTTCAGTTCAAACTGAGTTCAGTGAACCAAGAAATTAGTTAGAATTCTATTATACTTTTATACTTTCCAGTAGTCAGCCCCTTTCAAAGTTTTCACACGACACGACACGCTATTGCATTGCCGAATTTTAAAAAAAAGTTTTCATTGAAATGCAATGAAAGTACGTATTGTTAAAGCTAGCGGGCTGAATGGATGTTGGAATGCAAACAGAACTGAGATGTTGGGCAAGATGTGCCAATGACTTTTGCTTTGCAAGAGAAGCCCTTGGTATGTATGTGCATATCTTTAGTTTCACCTACTATTGCGAAATTCCAACGAAATCTTTGTGCTGAAAACAGCACAATGTCCAACAAAAATACTTTATAGCTTTCATGGGGACTTGATGTACACCAAAAACGAAAATATTCTTACCTGTGTTTCTTTTCTATTCAAACTTTTACAAAAGAATGTAATGTGATGATGATGTAGGTGGCATATAGTTGGTAGCTGGGGTTGAGTACCTAATTCAAATTCTTTTGAGAACACGTAATGAAAAGACGACAGGAGAGAAAATCTTTTAATTTCCTCTCCGACATTCATTGGACATATTATAGAAGGTCATCACCGTCATGCTTCTGTCTCTATAGGACAAAAATAGAGGCGAAAACTGAAGGACTGATGCAGACAGGTGTCACTGAAGGAAAGAGATTAAAGTGTGCAATTTAATGATACAAAAATAATTTTTTGTAGACATTCTTCTATCTCTATGGTCAAAAGAAATGTTTAAAGAACCTACAAAATCTGCCCCATGCCCTTTCCAGGAGGAAGTTTAGAAGTGTACCATACCACACCACTGCCACCCAACTGCTTTATCTCTTTCATATATTATGGAGTTTAAGGTGACCCATCTCTTCATTCCTTTTTGTTTCGTGCTCAAAAAGTGTATGGAGCTTTATAAAGTTTGTAAATAATTGGAGTGAGCCAGCAACTTAACTTATTCCCTTTTGCCACGCTCACCAGTTTAGCAACGCTAGAAAAGTAATAACTGTACAAACTTTTCTTTTTCCATGAGTCATGAAAAACTAGCCAAAAGCTGAACTTTATAACCTGAGGGAGGGCATAAATTATTCATATAACAGCACAGCAGCAGTACCAAACCAAGTGCTATAAAGAAAGAAGATATTTCTGGCTTCTGGTTTTGGTCCTTTACCACCACCGTTGTCATCAAACGTACCATTTCATTTCATCACAGAATAAGGCTTCGCCGCAGTCATGCTTCACTGAGCAAGGAAAAGGATCGAGGAGATGGAGAAAGTAAAATAGCACGCATTTTCATTCCCATTCTTACCATCTGTCTGCCAATTTATATACATATATGTCATTAAGGAGAATAGATATGGTAGATACTAGTGAGTATACGTATGTCTGTACATTTGCGGCATCATCCAACCAAATATTTTGAGTTTGCTACAAAAGATACTATAAAAATAAGATACAAAAGCACAGGTGCGGTGTAGGCGTGGTGTTGTTGCGGCATAGTGACATTTTAAGCTAAGTGTGTTTTGACGGTAGTTGGTTCCCCCCATGTTCAAAAAATTGATTTGGGTTGAATGTTGATAATTTCAAAGAAAAACAATGCAGGTCATATTTCTTCCTTTTGTCTTCTTGACTTCCGTGTGGTGGCACTTTCTATTGCTATAACATATAAATTCACTTCAATGTTTTGTGTTGCGATACATTTCGGAGAATAGGTCTCTTTCCACTTCCCTTCCGCAGAATACGTCTTCTCCCATTCGTTTGAAGATGAAAATTAATATACACGTTCACACTTCTCTATCCTGGTCTTGGAATATGTTGGTGTGTAGCATGTGGTGGTATCGGATGACATGACGTTTGCTTATATTTATAACATAACCTTTCCGCAAGCCATACTTTTCTTTGAACTCTTATGATGATGACTTTGGTTGGATGCATGAAACAAAACTTTGCGGTTACTTACCTTGTTTCACCTCGTCATATGTCCCAGAATCTCACCTCTTCAGATTTCATCGCACCAACACCCCTTATGACTATGACTATCTGTTGTTACATTAAGACATAATGGTAAAATTGAATTTTATGTGGGATCGGGATCTCAACTGAGAAAATGTTGAGCTCTATAATAAATCACTTTCATAGTTGATGTTGATAGTGTAGACTTTTCAGAGAAGCAACCAAAATGTGGTATGCTATTATTGCTCATCGTATCATATCACATTCAGGAGAAAGTAGCGGATTGCCGCATCACATCCTCAGATAATTTTAACTCCTTTTATGTGATTACATAATTCTTACATGTAAGCAAATATAGAGAGAAAGGGTAGATTCCATTTGACAACGACTATATGATAAATGTGTTTTCTAAAAATATAATATTCGTGTTGACAAAGGATGACTGAATTGGGTGTTGGATGAATACCTTTAGGTGTCAAGTAACAAGTTCCAAGAAAAAAATGTTCATGGGAGAAAGTTGGCAGTTGGTGTAGACATTGAGAGAACATCTCCAAGAATTTCCTATTAATGGGAATGAATCGCGCTTCTTTTACCTTATTCGTCCTTTTGTGAATCTCATGTTTATATAAATCAGATATTGGATAAGAAAGATTGTCAGATTATATAAATACATATCAAGTTGCCTAGTTTAATGCAGATGTAAGCGAACCATGCTTATATCGTTAGTCCAACAAAATGTAAATAGTTTCAGGTAAGTGGTAAACAAAAGAGCAGATTATATATATAGCTCCAGATCAGGAAGCGCCCGCAGTGTTCTACGTAAACACATTATTTTGAGAACTCTAAAGAAAATTGGAGTTGTAAAAAAAGTGTACATAGTAAATTCTTTATGCATGCACACTACTCAAAAGACATTTGTTCCTCAAACAGGAACTTTCTCTAACATGTCGTCATGCACCAGTCTCTTGTGTAAAAATGTTTTTTCATACGTATCTACATCTATCAACGCTATATACACATACCGCGTTTGAGTAGCGTAGGACTTTTCAGATAATCGTTATACAAGTGGGATCATGTTAAAGGGAAACCCAGCATAAATATAAATATAATATGTAACGCTGGTTTGATAGAATGATCACGATCACATCACATCTCGACAACGAGGATGATGGGCTAGAATAGATAGATATGCTTTTGTAGAAAGTCGTCCTTTGTCCTTTTTCGTCCTTAGCTGATACTCTCTGCTCATGCATTATTCATAAGTGAAAGAGCGAAATGCCTGCAGACGCTCGAGAACTGCCCTCAACCCAACCTAATCCGCATTCACAACAGCTGCATAATACATTAATAATATACAACCTTTATACCAAAGAAGCTGTAGATAGCTCAATTCTCCGATTTTCTCTTTTGATGTGAATTGTGAATGCGATGATGTGATGTGATATGATACCTTTGATGCTGCTCCTGCTTTCACTTAACTCAATTTAAATGTGAGAGGCTTCTTCAGTAAGTCAACACCAGCAAGCAAATAGTACACACAGTTTGAAAATGATTTCATCACAGCATCAAAATCAAACTTCCAGATGGAGTTTAACCCAATTGTTTGATTTGTTGCTGGGAAAACGGTTCACACCACCACCATCATCCCATTCTCAACCACGGAAATCGATGGAGTTTCTTTAGCAAAAGGGAAAATCATCCATGGATTAAATATTTAGGAAAGAATATGATACGATTTGCTATACGATTTTGTTAAGAAATGCATAAAGTACATATGAGCCGAAGTAAACAAACCCGTATTCATTTCATACATTTATTCATTCCCGTCTTTAGAATATAATTCTAGAGACGTAGTAAGTATTATTATACATTGTACGTACTACAGATTACATCAATTGTTGTCCATGATCCAATTTTTTTGGAACTGAAATGTCAGGCACAATAATTCTCTACAGAGAGAAGGAATATTCCCAATTCCCATACAAATAGCGAGCATAACTATAGTATAAAGTATACCATGTCTGATCTGAAAGTAGATTTTTACCTACTTCCGGTTCTATATTATTCCTCATCTTTGGGGATTTCAAGACCTTGGAATCCTCATGTTCTGCGATGTGGACAAAGAACGGCAGATAAGAATATGTTCGTTTGTACCACAATATATTCCCGCATTGCATCCATTCCATTAAAGTATGGACTCCAAAGTCACTTTCTTTTTTTTGCAGTGAAATGGCACAAGTTTATAGAAAGTGAAGTGAACGTCTTTTTTCAAGGTCTTTTAAACCCGAACCCAAATTTGATTTGCATATTACCAAGCCAAGTTTATTACACAAGAGGTTGATGTTGGTTGATAGGTTCTACACTTATCTTCAAGCACATCTAGAAGCATAATGTATATATACGAAATGTTCGTTCATTCGTTCGTATCTGTCTACTGTTCTCGTTCATGTCACTTTCATCACTTTTACCTCGGTCAAACCGAAGAAAATTGCAGGATTCCCCTCAAACTTTTTTATGCCGCAATCATGCATGTCTATTGCTAACACACACGTGCTATGGTAAATGAAATGATAGTGGATGTCGGGGAAAGAAGCATCCGTAACCATTAAAGTTAGTTTTTATGTGTGTGTCTCTCTCTCCTCTCCAGTAAATAAAAGTTGTGTGAAAATGGCTTTAGTTTGGTGCATTGGGATGTGATGTCGAAAACAGCATTATCAGTTCTTTATGGAGTGCCCTTGTCGTTGTCATCTTTTTTGTGCTTATGCTTCTATGTTGTACGTATGTCTGCATGTATTTTCCTGAATTTTTTTTGCTTGTTCTTGTTACTATAATAAATTTTCCTTTTTACCGTGCCATATGGTTGGGAAAAGCAACAATTTTTATTTCATTTTTATTTCCCTTCTGCTTCTCCCACTTTCTCTTTACTTTCACTTATTGTTACGCATTTTGAAAAGAGTAGAGAGAGAGAGAGAGAGTAGATTGTCTCTACTTGTTTCCTCTAAATCTTGCCAATTTTTTTCCTGACAATTTTCAACAATTCTGTGTGACATCCGAAATTGCACAAATGCTCCCCAGAATTGCTCCCTGATTGTCGTGCTTTCGCAAACTCAATTTTTCCTCGATTTGATTTCGTGTCACAAAAGTCACAATGTATTTTGCGTATAGGCACTTACAACATAACATGACAATCTTGACATACGCCCATGCATATAAATAAGCTGGAAAAGAACGAACGACATGTTTCGCCATTCGATTCATATTTTGCAATGCAAAGAGAAATTGCTGAAAGCTTCTGTGAATTCAAACAAGCACAAGGCATTCCATCGATTCCATTTAATTCATTCGCGTCACTACTTCTTCACAGCCTGATACTGATACTATCGATGCTTTATTATTAGTTCTCATTTTCCCTGGATGTCTACATTTTGCTGTTTTCAATTCGAATTTTATGATAATTTGGTTTACCTTTTCTACTAAATTTTGATATGTAATAAGTAAATATGAGCAGTACAAATTGTTTTTAACTTTTGACGAAGATAACCAATCTTTTGCATAAAGTCTGTAAAATTGAAGGCAACCTTGGGCCGGAAATAGGGGAACTTTCTCAACATAAAGAAACAAAACAAAGTCAAAATTAGAAGCATGAATAATTAATATTTTGCGTTGTGCTGTGTTGTGAGAGCGCTATTTTTAGCTCGTACGTTCAATCTAGTACATGTAATATAGATGACGACTACTCTTTCATTTATAATGAAACAGGTTGGTTTAGATAA
Source organism: Orchesella flavescens (assembly GCA_964034955.1). Classification (NCBI taxonomy): domain Eukaryota; kingdom Metazoa; phylum Arthropoda; class Collembola; order Entomobryomorpha; family Orchesellidae; genus Orchesella; species Orchesella flavescens. The sequence goes on along the minus strand of OZ035958.1, from coordinate 11,743,430 downwards.
CCAACCACAACCCTACATTTGACATGAGCTTTGAAGAGTGACGAAGATGGATTGGCAAATCTATGACATGGTGAAATACTACATACCATTAGTAACACCCAGAGAAAGAAGAGAAAACTCAAATATTTACTTTACATTACTTTCGTCTGAACTAACTTGGAGAGATATTGAATTTATTTTACTTGGCTACTTAAAAGATGTATCGTAATAAGGTACTTTTACATATTACAGCTTTCATATTTTCCTCTTACGTAGTTCTCTCTAAAAGTTACTTGAATAGAGTGAGGAAATTTCCATACATTTTATTTTGGTTGTTAGCTGAAGTTGAAGGGAATTAACTTTAGAAATAAGCTCATATTTGAGCATGGCAATTTTATTACTTATTTTCCTCGCTCCAATAGCTTGTTTTGTGTACTTACATTACATCCTACTTTGTTAATAGAAATGAAAGTATAGGATTGGGTTTGGTGACTCCGCCATCATCAAGAAAAGTTAATCGTGCTTTGTGTAAACTTTTATTGGTTGGTTGTGGTGTCAATAAACCTTCTTCTGTGGGACTCCGATATGCAGCGTAGGGGTGTGGTAGTGACAGGAAAGATTATGGGAATTTGTAAGATTATAAGGAACTAAACTTTATTTTGCTCAACATTTTCGAGAATGCCTGTTTCATCTCCTTATTGGTGGCTTATTCTTAACTGAAAATCTGATATGATTTTTATGAAGTATGAAATCCATAAACATCATGTTTATGACTGTAAATAGTCGTAATGTTGGACATTATGACCACCATCTTTATACATCATGTTTTAGCGACATAAAACCAAGCCACACACCAACCACCACTGCCTTTTATTGAATACGTAATCACAATCCGAAGAAAGAACACGGAAAAGGCTGTCAAGTGGAACTTTATGGGGACCGTGGACAAAATCCATTAAATTTTTGGAAACTATATTATAATCTATTTGGCAAAGTTAAAGTGTCAATAAAAAGACAGCGCGCAACTTTTTCTTCCCCATTTGTGTAGTCTGACATTAAAAGACATTAAAGCAAAACAGCACTTATTGGGATGTTCGTAGAATAAATAAAAGTTTCACAATTCCCCCCCCCCCTTATATTTATAGCTACTTTCTGTTCTAAAACTAGAAAGAGTGAAGTTAGCAAGTTTTTTAATTTGGAATTACGATCTCCGTTCTATAAACTTTTATTATTTTGATCACAATCAACTGAATCAAATTACCCGCTTGGGATAATTAAGTTTGCAATTTTGTTATGTGTAGTTTACGTAAGAACATCAAATTAAATTAAACTGATATTTTGTAAAAGAACTTTTTCCCCACGTACTTTATCCTATCATGTCACGTTTGCCGTTTACATAACCTTGCCAAAAAATTAAATCATCAACCATGTAACGCAACTACCTGTTTTTGGTTGAATGCTTGAGAGGACAGACACGCCAATCCCAAAAATAAACCCAAAAGATTAGCCTAAAGCTAACTATGCCAATTTATCAAGCAGTCGCTCAAATGCATAATTTAATTATTACAGGGCAGAAATTGCTAGTGAAACGAGAAGGGAAAAGGAATTATGTGAATATGTATGAGCCCAGTTTTGTGCAAGCAGGGGAGGATTATTCACACCATAATGCACATTCATTAAATATAATTTGCGAGGGGAGAAAGCAAAGGTGGTCTTTCATATGCGTACTGAATGGTGCAAGAATGAAAGCATTTTATAACACAAAGATATTATACTAATACTTCAAATACAAATCCTTACTTCAAGTTCAAAAGTCCTCTCCATACCCGTTCTACCATGTAATCTAAGAGTTATTAACAGTCTTATAATAGTTTTCATGATATGGCAAGGAAATTTGTAAGGCTGAAGATGATTGGCTCACATCAAATGCATTCCAAAAGTGTTCAACTTAATTGAATTATAAAATCACATTTCTTCGACTGGCGCTGCTCCTCAATATCATAGTGAAAGGGGTTTCTCTTCAAAATCAATATAATATAATTCACACTTGACATTTTCTCCAGCCATGAAGGTTGCTGAGGGGCTTGTGTGGGGGATTCATGCTCAAGGAAAACAAGCATTACAATGCCAAAGCCAAAGCCAATATCCGAACAATATGGCACGCATACCTGGCTTGGCTCCGATGAAGCTCTTGCAGATTTCCCATAATTGCATATTCCCCATGGAATGTGGAATGATGATGATGTGATGAGAGGATGCTCTATATATGTTATGTGTGCTAGTGATTTCTACATAAAAAATAGATTACCAACGTAGCCTCTGACCAGCAAGCTATCTACTATCCACTATATTTATTCCACACGTCCTCGACTTCATTCTCCGTTAGTCCGTGATGATGAGTTTTCACACGTGACTTCAAGCTCAACTTCAAGAATTTTTTTGGATGAAGGGTTCTGTTCTGATTGTATTCCTGTTCTAGATGGACAGAACAACTTTATACAATACTGATTTGAGATCGTGACTCCTTCGTTGAGTAAACGTGTAACGTATTAGGGAGCTCGACTGACTCCCAAAAAATGGAAAAGATGACAACAACAACACGTTGAGATGAAACTGACTGAGCCTTGCTTTCTGACGAGATTGTCCTCCTTTAGCATTTTTATTTGAGACACTCTCCGAGCCCCGCACTTTGCTCCAGAAAATTTTATATTAGTTTTTCTTTTTAAAGGGAAAGAATAAAAGGACATGATGGCATGTATCAAACCATAGATAGTGAATTTCACCAGAAAACATTATTTACCGTACGGATGGCACGTGCCAATCCATGTGAAATTTTGGTTCTGGTTCAATCTTCACAAAAGCTGACTAAGCTAACTAACTTGGAATGAAGCTATATATACTTTAAGCAAACAAAGCGAAAAAACGTATGTCATACATTTTGAAAGCGAACTAGATACACTCCAAACCCCAACCTTCTCATTTCGTACCTATACCTCTATCCCCATACATTATGAATATTTTTATCTGTTAAACTTTTTGTTCAAACAAACCTCACAAATCCTGATTCTTCTTGGAAAAAACCAAAGAATACAACATCCGCTCTTTCTACATCCATATATTTTTCAAGAGTTCACTCACCTTATCTAAAATGTAAATGCCCTGCACGTACATTTTGATCCATGTGAGTTTGTATCTATTACATTACGTATGTTCCGTTCCGCTTTTCTCATCCCATTTTTTGCTTCAAAGAAGAACCGTAACTCAATATTCAATTAGACATACATACATGCATACATACAATATATATGAACATGATGGTAATGTTATATTTATAAATATATAAAAAGGAGAGAGGCGATGTGGTGTCGGAAGCTTATGCATAAATATGAGACGGACTACCGGATGGCTTTCACGAGCTTCCGAAAGAACTATCGTTTCGTTTGCTGCACCATTTACTTCAAATGCTTTCACAAAGCCTTTCTCTTGGATTAATGTACATACGTAGTTCTAGTTTAGCATTTACACGCTCTCCAGTTTGTATTTGCGTTGTTAGTAAAATGCGCAGAATAATGTGGATGTGATGTAATAATTATGATTCAGGTAGATTTTCTTATATGTGTTGAGGGAAAAGAGGAATACTTAAAACATATATATTTGTGCCAGTTCCAAAAGGCTTTTACATAGTTGATGACTTTTCCAAGTAAAAGTAGTGGAATGGCACTCACACTTAATGTCAACAAAGTGGTGCTTGCTTCACATCACATTCACATACAACTTCAACATTCCTCATGTGATGATGTTGAAGGACTTTTGGGAAAGTGTTTAAAAGATATGTAGATCCTTTGTTGACAGCAGCAGTACAAACATGTGAAAACTGAAATATATTATTATGAACATTTTTTGACAGGTGGTTGGTTGCTGTTACCTATTTTCGACAATTTCTCTGAAAAAATTGTATAACACGAAAAGTATTCAATCCACTTTGTTGGTAAAAGGTTAATGTCCAATATACAATGTCATACATATGTGTTCACTCTCACTCACGTTGAATTTTTTTATAGTGAAGCTCATTTTTGTTGGTTTTATGTTCAAGATCAAATCTCCAAGTTCCTTATCAAGTTTCAATACCAGAGAAAGTAATGTAATTTCATGTTTTTTTCTCGATGAGAGTGTACTTAAGTGTCTTGTCCTCTTGTCATTGTCACATGTCCTTACCACTGCCTGTCATGTAGTCATGTCCTTCATTTAAAAAGGATGAAGAACATCACGAAATTAGCAATAAGACCTGTAGTGAATGACCTCATGTCATGGCATACGTTTTTATCGATTTTATATGTGGTATCCATCTACCAAACTATTTCCCAGAGTGTAAATTATTAAAAGTTCATTCTGGTCAAGTAGAGAAGGTAAGAGAATATAATGGGTTAGTGTTGTATTGTATTTTGTATTACACACGGTTGACAGTTTGACATGAACATGAAGTTACATTAGGTTTGTTAAGCAACATCCAACATTGGCCGGGTTTGTTTGCCTATTGGCCATGTCATTAAATATTCAGAACAACGTGTTGCTCCAAAGGGAAAAGTGAAGCATAAGAGAATCGTATATGTGTATTCAGCTACTACTAATGCAAAATAGGTAGGGATTCTTAGAAGGAAATACAAAGCATATTCATTTCCAGTTTTCATTTTGTTTTCCTTTTGGGAAATTGCCAGGGGAAAGACAAAATGATTTGTGACTATAAGACCAGCATAGCAGCAGCACCAAGACCACTTCTCCAAAAGATAAATGTTGAATGTAATCTTACACAGAATTCACATACAAGTAAATGACGCGTAATTTAAATAAATGTACAAGGTCAATTTATCTAGCTATAATCTTTGTCATCATCACAATCACATGCATTGCAAATTATACACCATTGGATTGCATCCACATCCTCAACTCCCCAAACGACTACTACTACTAGGAAATACTAACAAAAGACAAATTATGTCTTTGGTGAGATGTGCTAAGAATAAAAATGTCGGATTGAGTTGCCCATGTAATTGCCATTAGCCTTCTGGCAATATAAAGGGAAAGCTCTTTCCTTTCACGAATGAGAGATTAGCTACCTACCTCCAAACATCTCCGCTTCGTTTCCGATTACCCTTTTGTTTCTTTATGTGCCTCACCATTCGCATTCACCATCAGCAGCAGTCCAACAATTTCTGCTTTCAAATGGGCTTTATTATTGTTATAGCTTGTTTTATGTAGAGTTGGAGTCTGTCCTTATGCTTGTGTCTTTGTCGTGTGCTTATTGCATACATAATATGAAACTCAAGCCAATGTCAATGTCATGTGTGGATAAACATTTGAGATGGGATATCTTATACATACGTATATGCCTATTAACTAAACCATCGTAATAAAAATGTTGATGTAATGTGTGTTGATATTCTTTCTATCCAGCTGTGGGAAAATCTCTCAGAGCGCTACATGCAGGATCATGGAATCTCATGGTCAAGAGTAATGTCCAAATGCCGGGTGACCAACTCCAGGGATGAAGAGATTGCCGACCAGATCGAGAAGGTTAGTTGTTCATCTTGTTGTCGAAAGTACAAAAATCCATTAGCATCTAGCATCTGCTATCTTTTATGCTTTAACATTTACTACCGTGGCTGACTTCCTCTTGGAGAATATATTTGTCATTGACAAAACTATATCTCTCTCCAAATTGATCTCCCTTTACAGACGCGACTTGATAGTCTTAAAGCCCGAAGTGAACTGAATTGAATTTTAAGTTTGTACAACTACCAACATGCCCATTTCCTCTTTAAGCCACACTTCGTTGATTTCACTATTGTGGTAGCATTTCACTCTAATAACTTACAACACATGAGGCCGTTCCAGCTCTGAATAGGAAGTAAATTCTTTCACTCAGTCGTAATTCCAAGGACCACTCAATGAGTTGACTCCGTGGTTTACTGCTTGATACGATACAACGCAGTCACGGGGCATAGGGCAAATATTCTACGAACCCATTAGAAATCCATCCGGTCTCGGAATGGGAGTTGCGGAATTTTTCCTAAAATTGAATAGGTTTTTTCGTCCTTCCCCACATTGGTTGAACTTTTCTATAGGGATGGGATATTACACATACATAGATTTAAGGTTAAGCAAGTAAAAAATGTGCTATTCTATCCTACTGTGCGCACTACATTAGTGTAAGAAAAAGGTGAACACACACACGTTCCTATTACTGCCCATTCACTTTGCTCCTGGGAGGTGACGTCATTGCTTTTTTCTGTACTTTGGCGTGGTTCTGGTCAGCAGCAAAGGCTCAATGAAATTATTGTTGATCCTGGGATTCGGAAATTGTCCATCTAGGATGAATTTTTCTCGTGAATTTTATCTCCCCCATCTGCTACCACTTTCGATTCCCAACCAAACAGTAGTGAGTAATGGTTTGTATTCTGTAGATAAGGTTTCATAAACCTCCATGTTCCTTATTGACCTTGCCAAGTAAAAAAGGAAGAAAAGCTTTAGGAAAGAAGAAAAAAACGACGATTTCTCTCAGGTGATTTGCTGTAATGACACTTAGGCATCGGAGACTCGGCATGCGACCTCTGCGGCTCCCAATTTTATACCAGAAATGAAATTCTTGTTACAGAACTGATTTTTCAAAAGTATATATTTGAGCTTCAACACATACGTAGGATATTATAACGCAATGGGAATGCCAAATCATATCTCTTCCGGAACCTTCATCGATTACTTAATATTGAAATGGAAGACTTGTAGGCAGCTTTTACATGTTAACCTTGCGGTTAGATAACGAAAGTTAGCGAGAAATCGTTTGATGAAATAACTACATTATGACATGACACGTGACCATCAAAAATTTTATTCGTTTACGAAACCAAACCAAACCACATTTTACCATGAATTTTAGATTGACATTTACATCCTGAGTAGCACTGCAAAACGAGGAAAAGTTTTCACATTCTTTGCCAGGATATCAGGAATCACGTCCAGCATACGGTTTTATTTTCACAATCTAGAGTATTATTATTATTCTCTTGAAACAACACAATTGAAGGACAAAGTAATAAGAAGATTAGTCATGTGATGTATCTGTTTAATGTGGGACTGAAATGTGTTTTGAGGAAGAGAAAAGGAGAATGTTTGCTGACTTAATGTACCACATTAAAGAGAGATTATGTCACAAAGTTGCAATAATGATAGACTTGATGGAGCTATGATGTAATGTAACGTGCAGTGGTTGGGACCATGGTCATAATCATCACATGTCTGAAGTCTTGTCATGATACGGCATTATGATATGGCGAGCAGGCGATAGTAGGAAATGAATGTTGTCATTTGGCAAAAGAATAACAGTTTGGGACCACAACCAGTAACCAGAGACCAGAGTACAATGCTAACGTAGGATGTATGGGGCTTTGTGGAGTGAAATGCGGAATAATATGCGGTTTAAGCGCAGTGAATGAAATTGAAGGGACAAGATATGTAAAAATATAATCTCTCCAAACATTTTGAATATCAGCATTGAGCACAAGGTCAGATAGAGAATAGAGACTGTCTACAAGCTTAGTTGGCACACGGCATATAAGTCGATAGAGGTGGAAAAGAAAATAAGTAAGTTTGAAACAAAAATGCCCTGAGACAGATTTCCAGATGTAAAAGGAAAAGTTGATGAAATGCTTGCATGCAGTGAAAGTAAGTAAGTATGTAAGTAGTTCAGTCAGTCGTTGAGTTGGATTCGGTTGGATGATCCATTTTTTCCAGATGTAATGTAATGAAAAGCTTCTGCGTCTGTTGTAAGTAGGTATATATACGTGAGCACCTTTTTCCAAACAGGATGATGGCCTTCAAAAAGTTTTATTTGGGTAAACACAACATTTGTGATGACTTTTTGTTAACACTCTACTTTTTCATACTCATTACATTATGTATGCCTTTTGATGAGCAAGCTCCTGGAATGTTATATGCATGAATGTGGAGTGCTATCATCTTCGATTGTAAAACATCATTATATTTCGTTTGCCGTCTGTTTTTTAAAATGTATGCAATATTCATGGCACATGGAGGAGCCATGGGGAGTTCATTAAAATATCAAATCAACGGCCGAGAAATGTGTCCTGTAAATTGTATTTGATTTTTATACATTCAACTCAACGGAATGCATTTTTCAGCTCAGAAATGTAAATGTTTTCCTTGTAACTTTTTCTACAGGCAGAATATTAATCAAACTGCCAGTTAAACCCCCTTCTCGGAACGTAATGATGACGTACTTATAATATAAATGTTCAGGCTAAAAGAATTCCAATATATTTCTTATTTCATTCGCTGCTGCTGGTGAACTACGCAGAATAATGAGCCGAGTGTTGAGTAACTTAATTAAATTATCCAAAAAGTACATTAGTTTCATGAATAATATCAATATTATTATCCTATTTGTACGTGGCGTTGTAAACTGGAGTTTTTGTGCGGCTTCCAGTATCAGCTGCAATAATGGCTTTATTTCTTCTCTTGCTTTTTAACTAGCTATTGCCATTGCATTGCATTTCGGAGAAAATGGAATTACATAGTGATTTTCGTTACCCCACCCATTCTCCGACAAACAAACAACCTCTTTTGTTTTTTTCTTTATTTTATTAGGATTTATGATTGCTATAATGACATTATATGGTACTAAATCTGAGAATCGGTTACATTCTCGTACATATGTAACTTTTTCTCATTTCATTCCACCACCGACAATTCTCCTTATCCTAATGAATTGCATTGCAGAACTTCACTATTGCACTTTCAATTAAGCTACATAAAGTATTCTGATGTCACCATGATTCGTTTCAACTAGTTGGCGACGTAGGCGGATTCCGGAGCCTGATGATTACTGATTATGTAGAATGGGGGCATTAATTTAAATAGAACTTTTTAAAAAAGGAAATTGGCCCTCTTGATGCCAAACTTTTAGACTTTTATTGTTCAAACTGGTTCTGATGAGTTTTGGTTGTTTATCACAATAATTATTCATTTGCTTATTTCAATCCAATCAGTCATTTTCCTCCCACTTGCTTGTGTTTGTCTTGGTCCAACTTTCCCCATAAGGTACACATTCATTTTATTGATTAGAGAGTTGTAAACATCTATTTCCATCTCAAACAAAACTTTTTTCATTTGCGTAAAAAAACCCAAGAAAGACTTTTTGTTTGGCTGGAATCAAGTCAAACCTACAACTATCATCAATGCAATGGAATTGTATCATCAAGATACTTTGGAAAAGCAAACCCGTATGATTAATAGGGCTTCTTTAATGACTCAGCCAAACAGTTTGCTTCCTCAATTTCTGAGACTTGAACAATTTTCTGACATCTCCAAGTGTTTTTATAAATCTACGTCTTTAGAGGAAATAGATAGACGACCTGAATAATAATGTGGCCTTGCTGCATCCTTTCTCTCTCGTGAATACCTTATTTGATTGAAAATGAGTATGGGATTACGCCATTAGTGATTCACAAACATACTGTATGTGGGTTGAATGTTGTTACGAAAGGGTGTCTGCAATAACGATAACGATATATGTTACAAGCAAAATAACTGTAATTTGAGATAATGTGCATTGAAACTGATTGTGATATTGTGAGTAGATTTTTGACAATCTGTTGCTTCTGTCTTTTCTAACAGGATCTACATCGAACTGGATGTACAGGTTTTGAGGGAGCCAAGCAAGCAGTGTTGAAACGAGTCCTGGTTTCCTACGCACGATGGAATCCGTCCGTTGGATATTGTCAAGGGTTTAACATGATTGGGGCCATGCTGCTACAAATGACTTCCGGAAATGAGACGCTGACACTCAAAGTACTTATATTTCTCATTGAAGGAGTCCTTCCGCAAGGTGAGAATTATACTTTATACCTCATATATGTATATCTATTACAGCTTTCATTCAGGTTCCATTTGATATTCGGGGTTTACCTCTAATCCAATCAAAATTGAAAGTTTATGAAGCATGGTTATATAAGCTTTTAGAAAATAAAAAGGGAAAAGTTCTCAAAAAGCATACTTCCAAAATATTTCAATTCAGGTTGGCAGGTTTGGCTTTTATCATATTTGGTATGGTATTGTTTTATGTTTATATTTATGCAAAAAGTTAGAAAGCATTATCGTGTCTACTCACAAAATGTATTGGTCAACATTAATGTAACCGCTATCAAAGTACAAACTTGTAACTTATCTTTCTCTCAACCAAACTTGAGGCTGAAAGCGTGACGAGGGAAATTGAATTTATTGAGTTTTGATGTACTGCCTGTGGACACTGACTTTTGAAAAACATCTTGTGGCTGGTTAAAGTATTCTAGGGAATGAATAAACAAGATACTTGTTAAGCAAAGTAGTTTTTTTACTTTTCAGTAAATATTTTTTTTCTCTAGAAAATGATAACAATCAACTATGTACATATATCGGTACATGTAAATGAACTTTACGTTTCAAAGCAAAAAATACCTTTCTTATCTTTTGAAGCAGTCAACTTTGGAAAGTTCAGCATACTTTCCTTCTCTCATCTCATCGTCCGGTGCTTCCTGACACAAAAGCAAATGAAAGATGTGTGTAAAGATATGAATAAAGTTTCGTGTTTGAAAATAATACAACATTTTGCCTGCACCAATGGGTATTGTTTTAAAAGTTGTAAAACATGTTTGAAGTTTCTCAAAAAATATGTTTGTCCTTTTGTACCACATTTGATAAATGATTCCTTCAGGCATCCACGGAATGCCTTTAAAAGGACACGGAGAAAATGTTATCATCTCATGAAAATTTCATACTAACTAACCATGAACCAAGTTACATGATATTGTTCATTTTCCACTTTCCTCAAAACAATATGTTATACACAAATTCCATTGTTGTTTGCTAAAAGTTTGCTCTATTTATCTAGTTAGAGGTTTACTTCGTTATGTTACTCATTAAATGACGGGAAAGCACATAACATAATATAATATAATAAAAAAGATGAAAGCCAACTTTTCAATGTGAGTGCAAAGTTTTTATGCGGTGATACACTGAAAATATGATGATGGAAAAGAATAAACTTGCTTTCCTAATAGGAAATGATTTCCGTTTTGTTCAAGGTTAAAGAAAACTTTATGTTTGGGAAATGTTGGTGTGCTCATTTAATGGCAATGGAAATCTTCATCAAATTCTTGGTACCTGAGTGGGCATCACACAAAATATAAGGTTGGACAAAGGCACGTGTGTGGCTTACCTGTCTTTAAAGTAAAAGTACTTGAAATACGTAAATAAACGTGTGCGTATTAATTTGCCTCGTAAATTATTACTATCGTTCTCATTCCCAATGCCAATTTCACTGTCAGTCAACCTTCTATCCTACTTTAGCTACTTTACTTCTAATCGTAATTATGGCTTCAAACAAAATGTATTTTTTCTATTGAAATATTTGGTTGTGACTATTTTGAAGGCATTCAACTTTTCAAAGAATAGAAGAGAAGAATCAGAGTTGAAATAAAAATGCTGCCTTTCAAATTACTTTTTCCAGCATGTTCCATATCATATAAATATCCTTCTTGCTTCAAACATAAGGTTGATTGATTGCCATGTCCGTCACGATCCATTCCAGCTACACTTTGAGTAGAAAGCTGCTGCATACATTTGGCCTTGGTACGATTCATTGCTCTTCTCTCATCTCTACTCGGCCATCAACTTTCTCATTTTAAAAAAAAAGAAAAAAAAAAGAGGATTGGCCTTAGGAGAAGAACTAAGATCTAGCTCCAATGTAGAGAAAAAACCCTATTATATCTTCCAATGCTACGTATTTGAAATGGAAGTAGGACTGGCGGAAGTTACTCTGTAATGAAATATTCCGTAAGATAATTTGTTATTGAAAGCTTTCTTCCGCGTCCCTCATTAGTCACTCAAGGCTGATCAAAGATTTAGATCTGTCATTCGTAACTTTGTAATGAACCTCTAATGATCAGTACCAATTAATTTGAAAATGATGAACTTCATACCTAACTGTCAAATTGAATGTATTACGTAATTCCAACTATGCCAATTAATCAAATTCATGCATAGTTTAATAAAACATGTGCTTACAAAAGTCATTATTGTTGACAATTTATTGTTGTATTGTATTGTATAAATCGGCAACTAGCTATAAGCTCAAGGTTCAAGCTCCTTTAATCTATTTATTGGTTTTTGAGCAGTTCCGGATAATATGTATCCTGCAGGAATTTAGCATGAATGGTACCGATTTTCCATAAAACACAATTTATTTTATTAACTCAAATTCATTCATTTAAAAGCCTCACGTTGACCAAACTCCCGATGAGAGCACGTGGCACGTGTTTAATTAATTAAAGTACGTTTTATATACATGCGTATCTGAAATCGCCTTTTTCAAGTTCCTAAAGCAAATGAAAGTTTTGTAAAAGGATAACAAAGGAAATGGATTTCAAAGGCATAAAATCTAACATAAAAATTGTATCAGGAGGATACATAGATTTGGCATGTGCATTCATGTGCACGCAGACAATTTTATGCATGTGCTCTGATTACAGATTACATCTTTTGATGTGCAGCACGTCTTTCAATTTGCCTTTTTAAAAAAAAATGCATACTTTTCGTGTTTTTACAGCGTTAGTAGTTCCCTTAATGGATTTTTCTTATTGAAAATAAAAGACCAAGAAAGATTCAAATAGGCTTTGTTAATCTTATGCTGTAGTAGAGTACAATCTCATATCTGCATGTGTTTACTTTTCCGAATAATCCTCATTATTTCCCATCAACTGGCAAGAAGGAAATAAGATGGGTGCTAAAAAATATCCGAATGCTTGATGAGACATTGTATAAACAAGCTGAAATATATCACGCTTCTGTCCCAATATTAATCATCCAAGTTTTATCTCCAGTATTTACGTATTTTCAAGCATGGCGACTGAATTAGCTAGATCTTCCAAATCTCCAAAATGGGTTCAGTTTTCATAACAGCAGAAGCTTATGAGTGTCATCCTCATCACATCACCTGAAGTGATGAGAGATTAAAGAGCATACGAATCAAGCTTTGAAATAGAATTTCATATTCATTTTATGCTTATTTTTGCCCCGAAAGACTAAAGCAAATAATATTACTGGGTTTCAATTGAAATGTGTTGCCACGATCCATGAAAGAAACACTTGATCCGACCCACCAAACAAGAACTGAGTTGAGTGCAAATGGCAGTCTAAAAAGGAATAAAATATTTTGATGTCAAATGTAAATGTTTTGACGATTATGGTTTCAAAGCAGATGTCATTTCAAAACATGGGCATTAATTGTTCCCACGAACTGAAGATAAAACAGAGTCAAGTACGCCTTTGCCATTCTCAAAAGTAGGTTGATGTTGATGGAATATGGAAGCTCTTTGACTCTTTCCTATGTATCCTATATAAGCCATTTTATACCCCATAATATTTAATATTCCTTGAAAACAACTCGGCTCATCATCATCGTCATCATCATAATAATCGTCTTTTTCGTTCTGCCCTAAAAACAGAGAAAGAGAGAGTGAGATTGTGTACCTACAATCCGGTTTGGCCAATGCTATGCTATATGTTATGCTGTACCCGGCTCCACTTCTGACAGAAATAAAACGATATGGAATTCGGTAGGAGAAAGCTTTTTTAGCTTTCCCTCTCGTCTCTCTCTTCCTTCAACATTTTTATGAGTATCGAGTAACCTAATATAAGCTTATACCATATCATAATCATAAAAAGCTTTTTTCTACAAGAGTATAATACGAAAAAATACGGTGAACCAAACCAAACTACACGAAAAGACTAAGGATAAAAAAAAATATGTGTGTGTGTGGTGGTGAATGGTGCATAAGTATGTATAAGAAGCATATCACATTCCATGTTATCTTGCGTCTTCTATTTCCACAAGCCAAAGGCAAGCAATAAGAACCGGAGCAAAAGCAAAATATTATATAAAATTTTTGGACAGCAATAATAATGGAAGAAAAAGAGGAGAGGGCTTGAATATCTTCTTGTCTACTACGGACCTAGCAGCTTTGAGTTTATACTAAAAGGTTTATGAAACTAGAGGTCGACTACTTGAGCACTTGACTCGAATTCCAAATTTTTTGGTAGGTACACACTTCCCATTTTTGGGATCCCGAGTGAGTGTCCCTAAAATTGATTCTGGGACTTGACTTGGATGGGGACTTAAGAAACAATACATAAAATGTTTAAGGAATGTGTGATGATGATGATGATGATGATAAAGTTGAGAAAGTGAAATGAATCTATAGTTTTTGGTCTTTGGTACACACATAAATCAACCTTCTACGCCGTATTCGTGTATACTTCTTGTCGTTTGCACGCTACGCACTCAAAATGCACCAGAAGAACACTAGAAACCAGAACCAGGCTGGAACTGGTACAGCAACAGTAGAGCACACACACACACGGGGCATAAAAATTGGAGTGGAATTTACATGATGTGTGGATATAAAATTTAATGTAGGATGATGTAGTAAGCAAAGCATATATATAAAAAGGATCGTGCTCCGAATTTTGTTAAACATTTTTGGCATACGTCACGTGTATGAAACATTCGTTTCGTGACAAAGTGAAAATTGCCGGTAAACATAAACGGGGATAAGGAGATATCCGGGAGACACTCGAGGTCGTTATTGTTAGTCTTTCAAATTTTCATGTGCCTCCCTCCCACCATGCTATGTGCCTCCTTGTCTATTCCACCAACGCATTTCCTAACAACTCAAATGTATTCGTAACCCAAATGCCATGAGTTGAGAGAGAGAATAAAAAATGACTTCTTATTAGCTTTCCATCCCTGCATAAATTCCGGTTACGCAGTGTATTGAACACTATAAATAGGGTATTCACTACTAAATTTGAGATTTCCTTACGTGAGCAATTTTTTATTTTTGCAAATTACAATATATTTGCATGAAGAGATTTTTATAGTTTTAACACAACACACCATGCACTACCACTGACGTAAGTAAAATATCCAATTTGGGTGATTGGAATTGTAACGTTCAGCAAAATGGGAAAACATTTCCTGTCGTCACAAGACAAGTCGATTTAGATCTAAAGTAATTGATTACGGTTACGTGAAGAAAATTATATAGTCAAAAATAGTAATTTGGCTGGGTATTTCAACTCAAGACCCAAAACGCAATAAGGTTCGCAGTAGGAAATGTAAATGTGACAAGGTCACAGGAGTCTATCCATTTGCCACCCAATAGGAACTTTCACACTACGTGAGAGAAAGTACCTTATCTTTTCTCCATCTCCTCTTTAATTAAATTATCACGTGGAGAAGTAGGTGCATTGCATTTGCACACAAAAGGAAATCGGTTGGGAATAAGATTATTGTCACTTGCAGCTTCGGTTCGTTTCTTTATTGGCCTTGTATAAGCATACTTAAGCAAAAAAAAAAGTACCTGTGCTGTGCCGAGGAAGGAAATTGTAGTCACAAAGGATGGGAAATTGCTCCTGTGAGGCGGAAGTTTATTCATGTTCACAAAACTGAACTGGATTTGAGTTTGATAGTTTGGTGGCTGGGCTTAGTTTAGCCCTTATTTTTTAACCTTATGTCAGTCAGTCAAAGTCACTACTCACTAATTTGTGTCCACCTTTCTGTTGTTAAGTTAACAAGAAAGTAGGCTAATGGACTGCATGAAAAGAAGAAAGTGTCTATAGAAAAGCATTGAATTGAATATCATGTGTATGCTGTTGCTGTGAATGGTTTCTTTTTATCAAAAGAGAGAGAAAACACAATATTGGCATTTATCCCTTTTCTTTATTTTTCTTCCCTATTTATAGGTTACTTTAGCCAAGGACTCCGCGGCCTTGCTATGGACATGGCGGTATTCCGAGAGATTCTAAGACTTCGCAAGCCAACTCTACACAACCATTTGAGTATTTTACAAAATGGAGATGAAAATCCTCCACTGACGGACGTGTTCACAATGCATTGGTTTCTCACGCTTTTCATCCATTGTTTACCAACCAATAGCGTTCTGAGGGTAAGTTATATTTTTTATTATATCTCAAAGGGATTTGTTTTCCAACTTCACTTTCATAAACAAACATAATAATTCATGTGTAATGGAACCCATCTGAGCCAGAATGAATGAGAAAAAAACATTTCATCCCACTTTCTAGGCTGGAATATCATATTGCATTTCACAACCCGAATAAAATTGTAATTTATAATGTAAACAAAGGCGGTTGACATTAATGCTGCAAGCAATAAAAAATATTTTATATATACTTATGGTAGATAGGGTAGCCAGCACCAGCGGGATATAACATTGATCAATTTTAAAGGTCAAATCATCTATATGCGCATCATATCTATTTATGTATAGGTACACAGTGCAGTGGCTTGGCTGCACAGAAACCAAAAGCTGAATAAAGGAAAAATGTGTTTCCAAAAAATTATTCCGAGAAATAAACATCTTACATATTATTGAGTCTCAATGTCAAAAATGTCAAAAGGATCCCCTTTTACATTGAACTGTGGTGAAAGGAAACCGAACACGACACACGGGGGAATCAGAGATCAAAGCGGAGGTTGACATTTTCTCACAAAAAATAAACCAAATCACCTTTACATTGCAAATAACGTAAATAAAAACCTTGGTTGGTTCCTTTGGTTCATTTGCAACAAGAATTTCTAACAAGCGAGATACCCTTGAATTAGAGAGATGATGATGGAGCTCTCTTTTCATTGTTTTAGATGACACACTCATCTCTCCTTACGTGTTTTCATAAGGTGGCTCAGAAATATCAGGTCTTCATCTATAAAGAAAATAGTTCTGTATCTTTATCTTTTAATAGGCTTATGTATATGTAATTCAACGATCGAGTGTATAGAAAAGCAACCACAAATCCTCCACAAACAAGCAAGCTTATTGGTTTTGATACTTATGGTTTATTATTATCAAAATTATGCTACCGTATTATATTGCTGTATATAAAGCTTGATCTGGTTGTTACTCTGAAGAAGGAATAAAATTTTGACACAATATAAGTTCGCAGAATGTCATATTATACCAGATCACGTACATTTTTTTCCAGAAAGATTTAGTACATGTCAAACGAAAGTAATTGAAATTGCTTCAAACTTCCATCCTCATTAATTATACTCAAGAAACCAATGTAATTAGGAGCAGCTTATTAGTATTGAAGTCACATAATATTCAACGACAGTGAGTTGAGTACCGAATCCATAATCGACTAGACTTATGATGAAATCAAACCACGTAACATATCATATTCACCAAGACAGGTCTCGGGGATTAGATTTTGTGGAGCTTTTGAAATGATACTATCTCTACATGTTTCTGGTTATGGGATTACTTTTACATGTTCAAGCATACTCCACTCCATTCCAGCCGCACATCGCATCGTTCACATTCAAAAGGGAAAAAATGTGTGTAGGAGACCAAAGACCTCAACTCAAAGGAATATAATATAAAAATCCAAGGATTGGTTGAGTTGAGACTTGAGGGAAATGAAATGCACCGTCATTTATTTATGCATACGTGAGCGAGCATTGAATATTTTATCAAATTAAGGAAACTTCATCATCTTGTCTTTCAACTTCCGAGTTTTTCCATCTCACTCACTCAGCAATTTTTTTTGGCGAATTGGATTCCTATTACTTTAGTACATGATGTCTGGTTGGGTAATAAGATAAAAATGGGAAAATCTTGAAAAAAATATTAAATTTACTTTTTTTGGGTGGGAATGTAAAATGTTATGTAAATGTAAAGCATTGAATAAGAGAGATGTTTTACAAAAAAATAAAACCAAGGTTAAAATTGCTTAAGTTTGCAGTTTGCATTTCCCATTGAATTTTAAATTCTCCATGTAAACTTGCGTAACTTTTTGGTTTACATAAACCATTTATGAAGTCACACATTGCACAATTTACGAGTACATATGCTGAAGAGATTGCCTATGCAAACACTATGCACTGGACCTTTTGCAATGATAGTTGTCCAAGAATTTGTAACAGTAGAAGAAGAAGTGAAAATGGGAAGAAGAAAATTTTTCATTGAAAAAGAAGAAAAAAATTCTAGATTTGTCAGCGCTCTTATAATATAATACATATGGAGATCAGTTTCATCATCCGGGATAGCTGAAAGGCAAGTAAAAATGAGGAAAAATGGAGAACGGATGATACTTTCTTTGTAAATGTACATATATTCAAATGTACATGTTTGTATGTAAAGTGAGACTTTTTATACGAAAAAGGAAGCGCATTATCATTTGGAATTTTGGATTCGGGAGGAGAAAAAATGTTGGCTGGGAATTGGAACTAGGCCAACGCAATGCACTTTGCTTTTGGCTAGTAATTTTTTTTCTTCTTCTCCTCTTCATTCAAACTTACTTATGTATATAGGAAGGGAAAAGAGTAGTAGTAGTAGTACATGGTACATTGGGAAAGCTAGGGAAAAGTTTGATACAGTCCAAGAAGTCCAAAGAATTATTCCCGTAAGTAACTTCACTTACTTCCACAAGGAAAAAGGACTTTGAGACTTTGTGGGGTCTGGAGAGAAGAAGAAGAGGATAGAATGTTGTTTGGAGATTTCCACACATTTGCTTGTATAATCCCAGCAGAGAAAAAGTGTTCCGTTCTATAAGTACTTTAGTACATGAAGTGGAATGTATGTATAAAGCAAAAGTTTCCCAATACTGCATTTGTTAAGGAAGGATGGATGATAAAGCGACGAAAGATACGACGACGGAACAAGCTGAATGAACAGAGAGAGAGAGAGAGGAAGAGAAATCCTTCCGGATTTCGAGATTTGCCTTGGACCAGACCAAGGATTTGTTAGAGTTAGGATATTATTTGCATCGTAGGTTACTATAAAGTATGTACATACACATACATACTTAAAAGTATATTATAGATTATAGCAAACAAACGTTGCAATAAAGTAAGACGGCTTTGACTTTGGCTTTAGACTCGCCACTTTTCTCCTTTTGCTGCTGACGCAGCAATAATGGAGTTGTCGGTTATTTTCTCTGAGTGAAAACTGAATGCCTTTCATTCAGTCACCAAAAGCTTGTCTAGAAATAAATCCAGCGTTCTTTTGTATTCCTATTAATAAAATTGCTTTGCGGCATACTTAGTATAGTGCTTTCATAATACAGAGAGTCAAAAGCATTTAAGCTGCACAGTCGACTAGAAAATAAGAGGGAGCGCGCGTTGATAGTTCTTTTTTTGGCTGGATAATTACTGATAATAACAACTATTCTAAAGTTCCGTTTCTAATTTGCACAATTTTGCAATATTATGCTCAACGCAAAGTATTGCAAAGGCAGTGATTAGTGGACTGGACTATATATAGGATGTAGAGTAAATTTTAATAGAGCGTTTCAACTAACTTCCGACTCTGCTCTGTTTTTAGAAAAGAAAAGGATCGGTTTGGTTATGAATGAAGTTGCATGTGTGCAGCAACGTAGATAATTTACTTCATACCATGTTGAGCAGCAACAGGAAATTTGCCACAAAAATGTCCTTGAAATGGCCAACAATAAAACGGGATATAAGTAGCGGATATTATATGGTCTTGTCATTTGGAAGAAAAATATAGATAGGGGTATAGTTGGACTGACGTCAAAGATGAATTGTCATTTCCATAAAGAGTCCGACTTTGCCAGAAGTAACGTTCTTTTTATTATCCTTTTACGTTCCAACTTTTCAACTAGAAAAAAACCCCATAAGCTATGTAAACTCCTTGACTTTTATATCCGTCTCTGAGGACTGTATCCAGCAATCATTTTTCTTCCTTAGAGACATTTCCCCTAAATGAATATCAGCCATATATTATATAAACTGCATGTAAGTTTCAGTAAGAGCTTACTCGGTCTGTAATTACTGCTATCTCATCATGTCATAAAATATTTTTCCTCGTAGACTACTGCTAAGCTTATATATTCCCACGAGTTGTTCCAAATTTCCAACGAGAAAATGACCTTGGATTTGGTAGATGAACTCAAATATGTGTACTTTCATAATAATAATCATGCTCATCTGCCACCTTTCATATTTGCTCAGATAAGAGAAAACATTCTCCTGTTTTTCCTTTGTCGATGATATTATATGATGATGGTGATAGTGATGATGATGATGCGATGCTGGGATCATTCTGATTGTGAGCAGAGAGCTTTCTCATGTTTACTTTTCCAGCGTACAGTGTATTATGAGCACGAACACATTTCCGAATCATGGAATCATTCTTCTTTCTCTCCATTTTACACGGTAGATAAATATAAATGACTATATAGCGTGTAGGCTGGAACCTCGTTTGTCTGTGAATTTTAATAATGGCGATGATTGACACAAAGGAGGGGAAGCTGCTGGATTTTGGCAAAGGATTACCATGCCCTTCTTTTTGTGAAGTATTCACGGAGAAAATTACAGTTTAGAGATTCCGACTGTTTGCGTATACACATGCATAGTGTTATACTTAAGAACTCATAATTTAGCCATCATTCATGACGGAGGGAGTCTACGAAGAAGAAGAAGAAAACAGGTGGATATGTTTGTGTTCACTTTGTACAGTAGTTTAAAAAATAAAAGCTTATTTTTCTCTATCATGAAATGAAAGCTCTTCAGTGACATGACACACTCTCAAGCTCGAGGGATCCATTCTCGACAAGATCTCTCCTGGTACCCATTAAATTGTGCATGCTTGTCGGAAGAAGGAAAGGCTTTTGTGAAATATCATATTGTAGATGTCGTTCTCCATGTGGCGCCGCATTGACTGCAAAAGTACCCAAAAGATTTTCATTTCGGCAGAGAGAGATGAGAAGAAAAGGCTAAGGATAGCGTGTGAATTTTGCAAATCTGCTTCAGGCACAGGTGATATTATGTATTCATAGAAGGATTTGAATTCAAAGATTATTGTGACTGCTTCAAGTCTTCAGTGCTCATCAATTCCGGATTACATTTCTCTCTCTCTTTGCTTAGTTCATTGTGTGTTGGAAGAGTTTCCTACTTAGATCCTCGAAATGATATACTTGCAAATAACATGAATATTATGAAAAGGTAGCTGAACCTCAGATATACACCTTAATATAGAATGCATAGAGCCGAATCAACTTTGCTGTACATCCTTGAATCGTTATTTGGAAGAATATGGGCCAGACTAATATTGTCGTTAGCTGGATTAACAGCAGAGCAAGCAGTTCAATTATGTTGACTTACATACACCTGAATGACTTTTGGAATGAAAGGATTTAAGCCCACAATATTTATGAGTAACTGCGCAATTTTGTTCATAACATCATGTCATTGACTTTCCAATTCTAATAATATATTATGTACAAATTAATGTGGGTTAACAGCTTCGTTCAGTTTCACTCTGCACACCAATTGAATTGGAGTACTCTATAATAATGATGAAATTATTTGCTTTACCAACTGAATGTTAAAAAACGTTCAAGTTTTACATCAATACGTGACACGATTTTTAAATCCATGCAGATGCAGGAGTAAATCCTTCAAATGTCCAACTTGTTTTTCAAATAATTGGTACATTATGCATCTAGATTCTAGATCAAATAAAAGTAAATCCAACTATTTACTGGTTATAGGCTAATCAACTCGAAAGTGCAACAGTGTTCCACTTTTCAATTTACTTGCAAATACTTCAACATGCAAAGAATGTGTGTGCGTGTATTTATTTCATCAAAACAAGTACAAATTGACTTGTGTGCACATTATGTTTCCAAAGTATGTCCAAAGTTGCTCCTTGCTCGACAGCATTATTGACTTTTCCATTATGTAAAAATAGAATAAATCTATCTCTGAATAGTAATTAAAATGTAGTCAGACTGAGGCTTGAGGAAGAATTAATACTTTCCTTACTCTCCTACTGCGCACTCATATCCTTATTTACGGAACCTTCACAAGCAATCAAGTTGAAACTTGAAAGTCTCCCCCTTTTAGTTCATTTCCTACCATGAATTCAACCGAAATGAGAGTAAATAAGAGTGAAAGCCACAAGAACAACAAACAACAAATTCAAGCCCAATTCCATCCATTACATTCCATTAAAAGTATAAGCACATGTCTCAAGGCTTGTCCAAGTCCAGTTGGAATTGAAAGTAGGATGATGCTGGATAGTAGGGTTTTCCATCGCCCACCTCCCACGTTTCATGTGGGGAGATCAGCTTTTTCAAATTAAGATATATGAAGCTATGGTCAGCTATCGGCTATATAATGATGATCATCATGATGATGTTCTTTTCAAAGCGCACACAAGCAAAGCAATCACGGGCATTTGTGAAGAAAGTAGAGGAGATCTTTGAGAGAGAAAAAATAAAAAAAACTTGTTCACGACGATGATAATGATGATAGGATGGACTTTAGCAACTTACATAAAAAGAGTAACATATTGAAAGAGGAGATGAGCTAGAGAAAAGACAGGAGGACTACTTTTATTTCACTGGAGGAGTAAATAGATAGTAGCCAAAGGAAATAAAATCATTCCATGTAATTGCCGTTTTTTCCTGGAACGGCACAAACCAACCACCACCACCATCAGCCAGCCTCAGGGAACTTATCTTATGGGAAAGTAAAAACTGTTACATTTTGTGATTTCCCAACTTTATTTCCACATAAAATCACTTGGAATGGAAACATCAACTCAACATGTAATGCTATATATGAGTGGAGAAGCGATGGGAAAGGGGAAAAACCAATAGTCTATAGAAAAATAGAAAAAGTAATTGTGCTCAAATTACTGAGGAAATGGGATGGAGATTTTTATGGAGATGGAAAATAAACTACAAATTGTCATTACTGGGGGGAGAAACTACCTATTTGTAGGAGCATACGTGTCTTTCATTTTCTTTATTGTATCCATTTTTCTTATAATAAATATGCTCTTCGTTTTTTTTTTTTTTTTAGATTTGGGATCTCGTTCTATTGGAAGGGTCCGAGGTACTACTTCGAACCGCTCTTGTATTGTGGACTGCTATTGAATCGTAAGTTCTTCCTTTCTGATAATTTTGTGTGTGCAATTGTGCATGTTCCGTAGAAAAATGGATGATCCAACTCATCAACCACCCACCAATTTATCTAAGCTCACACTACATAAATCTACTAAGGAGCCAGATGAAATTATAGAATTCGAAGAATCAGAGATTTGTCCCAGTCTTAATTTCATTGACTCGTATATATAGTGTCT
The DNA here is from genome assembly GCA_964034955.1 of Orchesella flavescens. NCBI lineage: Eukaryota > Metazoa > Arthropoda > Collembola > Entomobryomorpha > Orchesellidae > Orchesella > Orchesella flavescens. The sequence goes on along the minus strand of OZ035958.1, from coordinate 11,720,205 downwards.
TCTTATTTTATTACTCACGATATTACATTGTATCACAGCCGAATCCCACGCCAAAAAAATCCAACCTATCCTACTTTTTTTTCTTTATTCCTTAAACTGCCTGGATTCCAATGAACTGAACTCCCAGAGAGATTTATAAACCTTTGTCCATCCAAACTTATCTTCTGGAACTGAGTTGAACTAGGTTGCTGCATTTCGCCCCAAATGAAATAAATTAAACTAACCTGTGAATTTGCTCTGCAGTTTTGCACACCTGTATTTCATGTTGCATTTTTATTTTGTTCTCTAATTTGCAGGAGAATTCTTTCCGTTTCATCAGCCGATGAGTTCTACTCTGTGATGGGTGTGGTAACAAGGGAAATGTTGGAGTGTGGGTTGATGGATCCTAATGCGTTGGTGAAGGTAATTATGAGAAAATGTTCATGTTCTGGCTTAATTGCTTTTTTGTCCACTTCCATTTATGATATACGTATGTCTGTGAACTCGTTTTTATTCGGCACTTCATCATTATGGACACATTATACAGTTATTTCCCCATTTAGATATTTGCAGTGAATTTGTTTTTACTAATCATTAATCGCATGCACATACTAAACAACATAGTTTTTACTTTTCTTGTCAGAATTGAAATTAGGTTTTAATTTGTTTGGGACAAGTAGTGAAATTTTTATTACGGATTCACACGCAACTCATCGAGTCGATTAGAATAAAATTGTGAAAGGCACAACAGAAACAGTTGTACCATAGTCCTAGAGGATTTGCGAGTTTAACCATTATAATTAATATTAACTGCGCGAGTGACAAAAGCAGTTGACAATTTGACACTTTTGACACCTGCAATAGCCTTATCCTTTTTCATCAGCTAGTTTTCAAGTAATGCAATGTGTCAACTGCACCGGTTGTTTATTTTCACCATAGGAAATCACACTTTAGCCAATCCTAAGAATAAGAGTATGTCTAAGCTTGTCAATTGCACAAATTCATATTATCACTCTTCGTAATAAGTTTATCTTGAAGTTAGTGTGTTTACGGAAGAGGACAAAAGCAATCGAAAGACACAAATGCTTTTGGCTTTTGTCTTCAATGTTCTTATTCAAAGTTGCCAAATAAAAATTTACACAGCCTGTTTATTCATAACAACATATACAAGACTTGGCATCTCAACTTCGCCGATGAACGACCTTTGTTTCATTGAAATTAAATAAGTCTTCAAAAAACTATACATATACGCAGAAGTAAAGCATATTCGAGTACCGATGTCTGTTTTAATACAAATTATTTAGCTTTGATTACAATTATTCAATACCCCAATAAGATAATGCTTCAAATTCATTTCTGTCAATATAGATAGATATAGTAAAGTAAAATATTCCATGCACAATATTTTATATATCCGTTGCAATAACACCCTTATAGCTTCTAAAGCCAACATCTACCCACGCACGCTATTAATCCTAAAGTTTCCACGAAATTTCTGGCTGTATTTGTAAACAATATTTTTTATGTTTTTCTACCACCCACAGTGCATCGTGTCCGTGGGCCCATTTCCATTCCCTGGCCTTGTTGAATTGCGACAACAACAGCGAGCAATAATCCAGCAAGATACCCCCTACAAATCCTTCTTTTTGGCAAAGCGCGAGCTGGACAACTTGAAGCGTCACTATGCTGCCATGAAAGATCGTCAAAGAGCCACCACCATCATCCTCAAAGGTTTGGAAGCCTCCCGTGTTCGCGTCCCCGGTCAACGTTCCAACTCCCTATTTGTCGCCCCCACAATGAAAAAGCAGGTTGTTAATCTAGCTCCCTCCAAGCCGAAAATGCGTCGAGCGAGCAGCGGATGCAAAGCCTTCATTGGCAACAACAATTCCACCTCCAACATCAACAACGGAAACATAAACAACCGGTCAAGCTCCGTGGTGGTTAACGGCAGTTTACAAACCGCCACCAAGTCATCCTCCGCCCAAAAGACGATGACTTGGGATAAAGCTGCTCCTAAAATCCGGAGCAAAACATTTCGCCGACGGAGAACAGCATCTGCCTCCAGTCACACCACCGACAGTTCAAGCTCCACAGAGCTTTGTGATTCCCACAGCAGCTTGAGTGACTCATCCGACAGTGAAGGAGTATGGAGCGAAACAGATAATCGATGGAAAAAGCCAAAATCCAAGAAAAAGTCGGACTCACCAGGATCCGTTTCTCTGAAATCAAACAAGTCAAATCTTTCCCTTTGTCCCCCACCAAAAGATGGGGAGAAGGATGAGCTAAGTCAAATTGATAGTCCTGCTGTGATCATCACTGAAGGAGGAGGAGGATCCGTCCCAGGAGCTGCTAGTGGTGGTGGGAAGCCCATCATCACCAATAATCATAATCATCATGTTCATCACAACCACCAACATCATTATCATCATCAACAACATCAACTTCAAGTTGATGAATCACTTCCTCCACTACAATCTCCGGGAGATAAAAACTCAACAGGAGATGATGAGCAAGCATCACCTGAAGGAAATTACTATGACATGGGTGATGTGGGAGGAGGTGGAGGTGGAAGTGTCGGCGGCGTTGGTATTCCTGGAAAACTTGCTGGTGCAGGAGTTACAGTTACACTGGGGCATAATGAGACTAAACACGCTGTTGATGATGATGATGATAATGACGATGATGATGATGATGTCAATCTTCATCATCATCATCTTCATCATAGACATTCCGCAAAGATATTGGATGCGAGCGATAGCCAACATTTTCTCGAAGAGATTTCTCGTCTTGGGAAAAGTGATAGTTTTTATGAAAATTTGAGCAAGAGGATTTGTGAGCTTCAGTTTCAAAATCTACGTATACTCAGCACATGCAATACCACCATTGACCCAAAGAGTTTGGTTCTTCCTGAGTTTGAAAAATCTCCATTGCCCAGTCCAAGCAATCCTTATTCACCCCGGAATTTTGGAACAGGAGATGACATATATTTGGCAGACAGCTCATTAAAATTGACACCGAATCCCACTCCTAAAAATTTCCTGAGTCCTCGAGGCTCCCTTTCATCGATATCTGATTGTCATCTTGGACAACTGAGCCCCCTCCTTCCGAGAAGCCCACTTTTGAGCCCGATGACATCATCAACAACAACGGTCTCTGTTGAACCCCCACTTCAACAAAAATCCAGACGAAGTTCCTACTCAAAGCGAACTTCAAGTGGAAAGTCAAGCCAAAGCCTTTCCAGTATTGACATCCCTGATATTTGTGTTGATGCTCCTCCGGGTTTGAATACAGTGGGGAAAGCACTTCAGCTACAAAATGGGATTAAAGAAGAAGAGGTTGAGGAGGTTCACTCTCATCGTTTTCCCCACCAATCTTCACAAGAAATCGCAGATTCTGTATCACATTTCATGATCACATTAAAGAAAACATCAAATACCCACGATGACTTTTACAGCACCGGGACTGAATTCGAGACCGAGTGTTCAGAGAAATGCAATAATGATGATGAGGATCCTCAAGAGAAAAATGGAGCTTTTGCTGCTTCTACTACAGCAGCAGCTCCACCACCACCAGAAGCTTCAGCAGATGGTAAAGAGCAAGGTTCACCCGTTCGTCGAAAGAGTTCCGCAGCCGGCTTAACTTTGGACTTATCCGGATGCTCCAACTCGTTATTATCCACTCCAATCAAACCCTTCACTCCATTGAAAACACCTGACTTTTTGCAGCTCTCATCATTTATTAAACCCGATGAAATTTCGGGAGCTAATAACCCAGAACAATCAGGGTCTAACATTATCATGGAACCAGCTGCTGATAGTAATTCGAATATATTAGAATCCCTTATTTCTAAGCCGATGATGAGCTGCTGTTCATCTCCGAAAAAGATTCTGCCATCATCAAAACAGGATGTGAGAAGTTGTCTAGTTAGCCCCGTACTGAGCCCTGATCTCACTGAAACGAATCTCAAAAGTAAGAGGAGCCCAACAACTTCCCCAGCAAAGGATATAGTGATACCTCCCCGACCTAAAAACTTTCCAGTGAGTCCCGTTGCCCCGGAAGAGTTTTTGCTGGCAGCTTACATGAGAGAGACTAATGATGACTGCGCCAATGGTGATGGGGAAGGAGAAGAGGATGGTGATGATGATGATTATGAGGATGATAACGGAGAAATTAGTGTGTCAAAAGATGAGTACCATATTGATGATTCATGTATTTCCCCAGCTTTTCCCACCACAGCTTGTCCATGCCAATGCCAAACTACTGAAGAGATCAATGCCGTCATCCGGCAAAATATTGCAATTCTCCAGAGACTGAAGCTAAAACCGGCCTATGAGTTAGCGGTAGCTGAGCGGGATGCTTGTGGTGCTGGAGGCCCATTCCTTGATGAAGAGGAGGAGGAGGAATATGAGGATATAGGGGATTTTGATGAAGCATCTTCTTCAGACTACTCCACTGGGTTCCCTGAACTCTCCAATTTCAAGGAGGATGATAGCTCAGATAGAGACTCTGGATTGCCTACTTGTTCATCCAAAAACTCTCTTTCCAGAAAAGATAGTTCCACTTCAGAAAAGTGTGGAGGTGGGGGGAGTGCTAGTAAAAGCTCAAAAAGTGGTGGTGCGGCATCATCATCATCAACATCTTTAAGGCATCAAGATTCTTCGGGTTGTAGCAGCGGCAGTACAACAAATGCTAATACTGCTACTACTAACACACATTATCATCATCAACATCAAGCCAATGGTTTAGTAGACGTGACAAGTAGTCCTTCTTCAGGAAGCAGAAGACGTCACAGTAGCGGTGGAAGCAGTGGTGGTGGCGGTGGTTGTTGTGGAGGCAGCAGTAGCACTACTGGAAATGGGAATAGAAGCGTGACCACCACCACTACCGTGAGAAGAAAGTCTTTGACAAGAACGAGCTCCACTGGGAACAACTCAAGTGGACAAGTAAGTAGCAGCAGCAGCTCAGGTGGAAATGGGAAAGGGAAGCAAGGAAGTAAAAAGAATTTTAATCCCTTTCCTACAGCACGAAGAGCGAGGGTGAGGACTAGCAAATTCGGGCTGTATAATTAATCACAGCATCATCATCCTCATGAAGGAGGTTATAGGCTAGGCGAGATTTGAATCTATCTTTATTATTTCATGTAAAGTACGTAGGAAAGAAGTAGGTTAGCTAAATGGTAGACCATCAGATTAGCTATGTATTTATGCACAAAAAGGATAGCAAAAGCACTTTAACTCCGTATACCTTCTAGTGTCCTTCTCTTCAAACCAAAAGATATTTATATAAAATGCACGCACGATTTCTAGAATCTTGTGCACAGCTAAAAAACAAGTCTGAATTCTGAATTGGACTGCTTTTTACTTTTGACAAAAAAAAATATGAGACCCACATCTACAAAATTATTGGGAACTTTTAAAAAATCGGAATGCCTTCTTTCTCTTCTTCCTTAAATCATTGCAATTATAAAAACAAACATACAAACATGATGTTTTACCTAATAGCTTTATGTGGTACTTGTTAAGTATATGTTAATGTAAAATTGCATTGTATTTTAGAAGCAAAATGCAGTTTTATTTAGGGTTAGTTAGTTATGTAAGGAAAGCAAAACATATAAAAATAATTTCTCCCAAAATGTGAAATTTTATTGTATTTATGCCAAGTACTTCTTGAAGCCAAAAAACGAATAGAAACAATAATATATTTATTAATTTCGTAGAATCAGAAAAAGCGCAGTAGTAAAAGTTTCAAGTATATTGCACGCCTCCTTTAAAAGTGACAGTACGTATCGCATTTTGTGATGATACCAAATGGTAGTAGGATGACTATAGTAGTAGATGAGATTTATTTCAAATTTTCAAATGGTATCATCAAACTTACTTGTAGAGTTATATATTATGTATGAACTGCTCTATATTTAAAATTTTAAATAAGAATTGTAGAGCACGATGAACCACCACTACTACTACCGCACTCCTGTTACAGTTGAAGTTGAATGCACACGAAAACACATGTAAAATGTACCTTAGATATATATTTGCAATTTGTATGAAATGAGAGAGAGGTGGAGGCAGAATATGGAAAGAAGTGAATGCAGATGATGAGATCTGATTTGATGAATATTCATCTGCGTGAAGAATTTATGTTTGTACTAGATGAGATAAATATTAGATGAGATGTTGCTCTATCTCTGTAGAAATGGTCGGTTGGTTGGTGTTGGTTTGTTTGGTGCTTTATCATTATATTAAGCGATGTCTATATGTCTATATGTTAAGTACTTATCATCTTGTTAGTTCTGTTATTCTTGTTGTGAGTTGTGACCATTAAACTTTCATTCAAAAATCCTTATCTAGTACTATAGTGGCTAGTTAAATTATTTTAGAAAATGGATGACTTAAGGCCTACGCTAACTACAAGCAGAAGAAGTGAAGAAAAATGGGAGAAAAAAAGAACAGGATGAAACATATTGTGTATAATTATTTCCGTCTGTCTTACTATGCTACACAAAAAAAACTTGAACATTGTTCGCATTGTCTTGAACAGAGTATATAATATCTTTAGTTAGCGGAAGATTATGATCATCCTTTTTTTGTTGGATGAGAAAAATGAACTGATGATGAGTTAACTGTTGTGTAATACTAATATTGTAAGGAATGATGATATTGATATGCGATATGAATGAAACATGGTATTATAATATTATTGTACTATCGATATATTACAGTCGTCCTGTGTGATGTCGTCTCGTGGTGTGAAATGAATGTTTTTTGTTTGTTCTTGAATCATTAATGCTGGTTAGCCAGTTCATAGATGTGTCAAACCTTTGTTTGTTCTATAATCACATGAAGCACGTTGTTCTTACTGATATTGAATATTGCAAAGAAGCAGTACATTGTTGAAGGAAGTTTGCCTAGAAAATTGGTCTTGCTGGTTTTACATAAAGTACTTAAAGAATGTCAACAAAATGAGTATAAACTACCAAAATGTTAGCTTAGTAAATTATAAACTGTTTTAATTTATTCTTTATGCAGTGCAACGCATTTAAATGTAATGTAATCCGTTATTTGTCGTGTGAAGATGAAGAAAATAAATTAAAATTTGGTGTATTTATTCATAAAAAATTTGCCAGCTATGAAGCTTGTCTGAATGAGAACTCGTTAATTTCCATTTCAATGCACATGCGGCATATTCAATATTTCAACCGCTGAGAGACTTGTCAACTGGAATATGGCATCTTTGACAAGTGTCAATGTCAAGCTTACATGATAACTTTGATGCATGAGTAGGTGAAGTGCATGCATTATATGCATATATCACTCTTGAATAATCTGCCCACTCTCCAAATTAATTAATACTACCTGAGTGATAACAAAATCAATCTACATCTGAGATAAAAGCCCATAATTAATATACCCTTCATTTCATGAAATCATATCTTCATCACCATCATCAGTAGGTTTTTGGAGTTTCGCATTCACTCATCTGAAAAATATCTGGTTGCATCATCATCATCATGAAGACTGCTCTTTTTATAGCTCTTTTCGGACTTTTAGCTCCGCAATCAATTTACGGAGGAATAATTAAAACTGATCCGCATCAAAACCCTTCTCGTCCTCCTGTCCACTTCACTTCTAATGGGACCTTCAAAATTGTTACTTTCACGGATCTGTAAGCTTGCTAAACTTGAGATTTTGAGTTGAAATGGGATTGTGGTTTGGATAGAGAAAATCTCGTTTTAATTATAACTATTACATTAAAATCCATCAAAGGCATTACGGAGAAGGAGCAGGTTCCGACTGGGGTCCAGCCAACGATATTAAATCAACCAAGGTCATGTTTGACATTTTAGACTGGGAAAAGCCTGACTTTGTTGTATTCACGGGGGATATGATGTCTGCCGAAGTAATGTATCCTAATGGAACTGCAACTATGGATCAATTGCTAGAGCCGGTTGTGAAAGGGAACTACAAATGGGCTTCAACCTATGGAAATCATGATATTGGAAACAATGTTTCACGTGAGGAAATCCTTTCCGCTGAACAAAAGTATGATGGAAGCTATACTCAACAAGGTGAGGAGGGACTGATCGGAAACACAAATTACTTCATCCCAATCTACCCACCAGTTGGAAGTAATGGGACGGAGGACAAGCCCGCATTAATTTTATGGTTCTTTGACAGTCGAGGTGGAAGAAACTCATCGGGTGGAATTTCTGCGTATGTTCATGAAACGGTTGTAGATTGGTTCAAGCTCACTGCTCAAAGAATGAATGAGACTTGGGGCCCCGTTCCATCCCTCGCATTTTTTCATTATCCCACGTAATCAATCATATTATTTATAACATTGTGTATATAAAATCATACAGCCACAATCTAAGCCTTCATCACTAATGTTTCTTATTTAGAGACGCATATAAGCCCATTCATGACGAAATTGATGATCACCCAGAATGCCCTGGCCAACACGGTTTATTATCTCAAATATTGTTTTTTTTAAATAATTTGATCTACTAATAGAATCAATTTTATCTTATTTTTATCTAAATTGTAGATGACATTGTTACGCCTCAAGAAAAAGATACTGGTTTCATGGAAGCACTTGTAGCTTCCGGAATGATTAGGGCAGCTTTTGTTGGTCACAATCATGGTATTTTATATACTTAATTTCATGTTTCAATTTAAAAAAAATAGTTTAAAGGAGGGCTGCTACTTTCATTCATGAATTAATACATGCAAAAATATATTAGGCAATGGTTGGTGCTGCAACTACAAAACAATGGCGCTCTGCTACAATAGGCAATCAGGTAACTGTTTTATATGAAACAGGAATGACACTTGAAGAAAGACTCTTATCTTATTTTACCTTATCTTAGGTCATGGTGGGGGGTGGGTAGGTTGGACACGCGGGTCGAGGTGAATGCTATAGCCTATATATACTATATTATATTTTTTATCTTCTCACCTAAAAAATAATTGCGAAGAAAATGATGATGATGATGTTTTTTTATATTACTTACTTTTTTTATGTATGTCTAGAGTTCTTACTTTGTCCATCGATGAGTTGTGGGGTCCTGCTTTGAACTACATTAGGTTGGAAAATGGCACAGTTGTGGATCAATTTGTCAGTCAGGTGTAAAATACGAAAAAAAATCCGAGAGCGTCCCTTCCACTTTATTTGTAAATTTTACAAATTTATGAATAAACAATATAATTTAGCTTTTAGATTAGTACTTTCATTATTACTATATGCCTTTGAATGCACCTAAATGTGTTATATATTTTATTGAAACCCTGCATAAGTCAGAAGCTCGTTCAAATTACTCATGATACATAATGACGTTTAAATTGTATCCAAAACCTGTTTATTTTTAAAAATTGAAGCATAGGAAGAATGTTTACGCGGATACAATAAGACCTATCATCTGCCGGTTTCATGAAAGTCACATGCGAAATGTCCCCAGTCCCTAGCGTCTTTATGTCCCAATTATTTCTTTAACTTTCACCTTCACCACTACTGCATAATACCATAACAAATCCCATTAAGATTTTTTATAACACTACTGTTTTGAAAAATACACTTTCCATCAACAACACTATGATATCTGTTTTTACACAACCAGCGCCAGATTACTATAACCTGCTTATCTAAATCTGCAATTTATCAATCAAATTCACAACTCATATAAGCTTTCGCCTTTCTTACAATCGTCTTGGCATTGGCATTAAAATCTGTTTTTTGGAGATCGGACAAAGATGCACACGCAAATTGTAGAATCTTCTCACATCATTGTCAGCAATCACACGCTCTTACTCAACTTTCTTTCAAAGGTTGTAATTTGCCGATAAGGGTGGAATGTAGAGGTTATTACATATTTGAAGCTCCTCTCCCTGTCGATTATCTCAGTTTCATCAACCATCATACAATCTATCTTCTTTTTGCAAATGATACATTTTTATTGGCGAAGGTCAGTCTCCAAAAAAATGAATGCGCTCGCTCATGTGTAAGTACCTATCAAACCTTATATACCTTTCATCTTTATTTCGGCAATTATTTGCAGCGTAATATTTTTTTCTTCGGTAAAATATAGATACATATTATTCTGTTTGTGCAATAAATAAAATGGGTTGATCAAGAAGGTTGATTAGAATGATTAGTTTTGTTTTTATTTCGATCTCCTCTCATTTGATTCTTCTTCTCTTAATGATTTGATTTGAGATGATTTATGGAGAGCAGAAGAGGAGCATGCATAAAAAAGTTTTTTATATAAAAGTGCATCATCATCATCATCATCTACTATACAATTATTTTTTGGGTGAGAAAATGAATAATATAATATATAGTATGTATATATAGGCTATAGCACTTGCCTATAAATAACTTTCAATTTTCATGTTTAACGCACATGTAAACACAATGATTAATGTTTACAACTGAGAGACCAGGTGTTAAGTCTAATGTCAGTTAGTCAGTTATGCATATACATACCTACTACACATGTTTGAGGTGGATACTTTCAAAGGGGTTGATGAATAATATTGTGTTGGCTCATCTTAGACGAAAGGGTTCTTACGAGGAGGGTACAGCGCTTTAATTATTATTATTTTTTTGAGATGTTACATGATGATGATTTTTGAAGAAGGTTTACTATTTATTATTACATTTACATGAAACGAAAGAAAAACTTCTTGGGCTAATGTCCGATATTATCAGCAACATATAATTTGTACGTGGCTCATTGATTATGTGTAGCAAACTCCTTAATGAATATATGGCTTCTTCTAACTAATTAAAGGAAAAATGAAAATAAGTGCAAATTAGGTGAGCTTTATTTTTTTAAATATAAAATAGGAGATTTCTTTAAAATCCTATTTTTAACCCAAAGAAAGGTTAACAAAACTTTAGCCATGCCCACACCATCATAACAGATACAGAGATTTTAACTGAAATGATTCGGAACACAGGAAAAGTTTAAATGAAAGGTTAACAGGCAATACTGTGTTATAATAATTGAGCTCAGATATAATTGTGGACAGTACTGTTTCGTCCTATATCTTATATATAAGATACAGAGATATCTTAAACGTTACTGTTGATAATCAAATCATCAGTATATTTTCATGTAGTCACTTTGAGTTGAGCGGAGCACATGCCAAGAAAATATAGATACATACATACATTTCTCCACGTTGTGTTGTTGTCTCGTACTTCTTTGGTATAGAAGCCAACTATTGTTTAATAATTAAGTCCTCCACTCCCCCTCTCCTCTTGTTTTGCTTTTGAGTATTACGTATTTCAAAACAAGTGAAGTAATTGCGACGTGCCTATTGGTTTTATGCATTACACCCAATTTCTTTTTAATAATAATTAACTCTCAAAAACAGACCGCACAGAGAAATATGTGTACTTATCCCAAAAAATTATCAATTTTGTATTCAGTCTTGAAACTGACAGGGCGAGTGTGGTGTCTCATCTTGGAAAGGGTCTCCTTGACTTGGTGCTTCAAAAGTGTTTATCATGACAGCCTAAAATTGGAAATTTACAGTTTGTTTCTGAAAACAAAATTCAAAAAACAATATATTCAAAATGGTGTTCCTCCATTGTGATCCCACAAGACATTCCCCTCCGTTTTGGGTGCTAAGTGTGGTGCTCCTGTTTTTCAGTTTTCAACGTTCCATTCTAGTCCTAGGAGAGCCTAATAATAATAATAATAATCATGGGTTTATAAATTCAGATCATGACTTGCTAGCAGTTGCAAGTAACAGCCAAGATTTACTAGCAATTCCGAGTGAGCCCCACTCTCATTTTCAGAATGGACCAGTCACCTCATATGCATTTGATAGTGTTGCTGTAGAGTCAAAAAGCGATGGACAAGGAGGTGGTTCTGCGACGGTTGTCGCACCTCCATCTTCACAGCAAGGAGGCCAAGCTGAAGGCAGTAGCCAGAGGATGAGACGTCGCAAGCCGGTCTCGACTGCTGCACCAACTGCTCAGCAATCCCAGCAACAACAACAAATTCATCATGAAATTCAACATTTGCCACAACAGCAACAATTTCTTCCCATTATTTCAGAGCCCCAACAATACCAACCTTTTTACATTGCACAATCATCAGGAATCCATGATGCTCCAGTGATTCCAATTGTGTCACCGTATCTGGAGGAGCAACCACAAATTTATTATGCGGCGGACCCTTACCAACAACACCAGCCACAACAAGAGCAGTTTGCTGTGGCGGAAGTTGCTTCTGGTTCTGGTATTGGGCATGTTGGGCCCGTGGAAATTTATAAGGATATAATTTCTCATCCTCACAAACTAATCAAGTACTTTACCATGCTCGCAGCACAGTTCAAAGTGCCAAAGGAACATTATATCAATGTTGTCAGCTTTGTTGGAGTGTACCTGTAAGTGCTAGCAGTGGAAAATGCTTTAGTTTATACCAAACAACATAATTCCATGCAAGATTTAACTTATAATTATGCTTTTTCGTTTTAGATTTATGACATATTTATTCTACAGTTCAGAAGATGTGTTACAGTAAGTAACGTCGAAATGAAATTTATTACTATCCATATTATTTCTTCAATCCGTAGATTTTGTAAAAAAAATTTGTCGCACGTTGCATAAATTTATAGATTAACGTGTGAAGCTACAACTGGAAACAAAGCTTCTAAGAAAGAATGGTCTTACCACGCCGGCAGGAGATTTGTGCCTGCATTGCGTATGTACAAATACTATTTTATACCTTGATCAAATTATTTGGCTTGTATTAAGATTTCATTAACTAATTACTTGTTTACTTTGAACTCGGTTTAATACAGCCGTTGACAGGAAATTGCAGCTCCAATTCTATGAGTTATTTCAAGGTTCTCATTTTGATGATGACAATAGCGGCTCTTCAAGTGAAGAAGATTTCTCTGGAGAGTTATCCGTAATGAATGAGTTGTGCCCAAAAGGAACTTTCTTTTACAGTTTGTCCCCAATGCATATCGAAGCTTGGACACAATTACAAAGATTATTCGTTGGTAAGAATCAACTTTATGAAAGCATATCCAACCTCAAGATACCTTGACCCTTCATTTCATTTATCTTTTCGCAACAGCTCAAAGATCACCAGCCGAAGTTTTATCATTAGCCAAAGATCTTCTTCATAGACAAAAGGTGCATCCTAAAATTTGGTACTTGGGCTTAATCGCTGCAGCCATGGAGCGACCTGACATGACCGGATTTAATCTAGCTCATCCTTTAGACGCCATGCCGGACTGGTTTATACCTGCTCATCTTATCAAAGATGATATGGATCGGTACAGAGCCCTCAGTGGCATCAAAAAACGAGTTAAGAGACGAGTGGAAACTATTGCTTTAGTACCAAGAAATGCCACATATAATAGAATGGCCAAGGCTTCATCAACTTCCACCTCTTCCACCACAACGACCACTACAACCCAGCGACCTATTATACCAGACTCGGCTGAGATGAGTGGAGAATTTATTGGGTTGGATGGGTCAATAAATAAGAATGGGGAAACCATTCCTGCTCCAGTTCCTGTAGATGATACTAAACTTAGTGACTACAAATACAGACAATCTGGTGGAGGTGGTGGTGGCGGGGGTGGTGGTTCACATCATCATAAGACCAATCGCCACAAGGGTAGTAAAGGCAATCATCATGGTCATGGTAAGGGCAAAGGAAAGGGTAAAGGACACAAAAAGCACAAGAAGGAAGAGGCAAGTCCATTTATTATTATTTATATTTTTTCATTAAAAATTCATTCCAACGACAGAATTCATAAGTGTCTCTCATTGCCCCCTGTTTATCAGGAATGTATCAGAGTTGATGGAAGGGTTGGTTGGGACAATGGAGTGGAAAATAGGTTGTGGTACTGGAGAGAAGACATAATGCTTAATCAGCACCATTGGTATTATTCGAAAAAATCTCATTTTATTTTGACAACATTTTTACTTAATTTCGGTTTCCTTAAATTTTGAAATTTTTGAAAATCATATTGACACAAAGGTACTGGCATCAACGTTTTCCTCTGAATGCCACTCGTCATAACGACAGACGCGCCGAGCTATTCGAATTTATGCACAAATCCTTCATGGCTAGGTAATTTTATCTTATTTTTGTTCCTTATCATATTTAAAGTGTACATATAATATAGTCTTTCAAGCGAAAGTTGAACAATTAATACAAGGTTATATCTACCACCACCAGATACGGTGTGTAACAAAACTGTTGAAGCTAAAATGTACGGCGAAATGTAAGGAACAAGTGTGGTGAAGCTCATATCTGCATGTTAATTTTCATGGCCGCTGCGGCACCAAATATTAGTAGAGTCAAATTTTTAAATAAGCAAAAATTAGCTTTTGACCTTTATTTTATGATTTAGGGCCTTTTGGAATGCACTAGTTAAAGAATTGCAGACACATTTCAAATGTTTTCATATTTGTGATGCCGACATTCACAGGAACTATTTTTTTAAACTATATCAAATTCAAGAAAATTTGGGGCAATGAGGTAGAGAATTGGACTAATTGCCGTTAATTTGGATAAGGCAACAAAAAATTGTCGAACAAACCAAATTTGACATTTTTTGATTAACCATCCAAGAACTTATATCAACGTCCTTTGGCATACTTGTAGCTTACAGTTTGGCGTACCTTTCAGTATTTAATCTTCCTTGTAGACGCTGGCAAGTTGAAGAAATACCCTGTGTTCAACTTTCGTTTGAAAAGCTTCTGTATGTTTATTTACATTGCACCATATATATGTATCGTAATTAGTTCACATCTTTACTATGTTACTGTGTTTTTCCTCTCAATCGAAATGGAAACCTTTCTGTTCAAATTAAACTAAACAGCATGCATTGAATACATCGCATGAGTACTTTTACGAGATTCCCCTTAAAATTAGCAGATGCTCATGTATTGTATTTTTTTAATGATTTGTTTTTTTCGCTAAAAAATCATTCAATGTTAGGTAAATCAAGATCAGATGAAAGTAAGAGTAGCAGACGCAAAAAAATAAGTCGTAAAATTTATGTGATTTGGTGAAGATGGTTTTATTGTTACAATTTAATTGCAAGTTAAACCTAGACTCTTAAAGTAAATTACATTTTATAGTATGTATGTACAGGTGGGCTTGGCTTTGGCTTGCTTTAAGGCGTGGCATTGAACTTATCTTTCGGCCAAATTTTCTCTATCAAAATAAGCCAATTTTAGAAAACACAGCAAAACCAAAAACCAATGTTAGTAAAATTCACAATGCAATGATAAAGTTTTTTTTCAAATGAAAGCTTCTAGATTTAGATTAGCCAACAAGCAAAAAGGTTAATGAGATAGGTATGAAAGGGCACGTGGACCAATAAAAATGAATAAATTAACGCTTTCTATAGGTATAATGCTGAGCGCTTATCAAACGGATTGCACAGAACGTACCCCCTGGACTACCAGCCGGGAGGAATTATTCATGAAGGATATAATTCACATATAGCTGATTTGGCTTCAGGCAAGCCTTGGGCACCTCGACCACCCAAGCAGCCATTAACGGTAGACCAAAGCTTCATTAAGCAAACCCTAAACCCCGTTATTTAAAAAAAATGAAAATGAATGAACGTTTTATGTTTTCAGGATATTATTCACATAGACGATCCAAATTTTGCGAGAAATATCATTATCCCAGAACAGTTGGCTATTTATGGTAGACTTGTTAAAGCAATTAAGACTGGGAAAATGGTTACAGTAAGAGAATTTATTTATAGACCTCTACTAAAAGCTTCTTAATGACATGAATTAAAAAATTAAATTCCAAAACCAATTTTTATTTAGCAAACTGGACAATTACTTAAAATTGGTCACTCAATGGGAATTGAACCTTTGTCCAATACCATTGAAGCTACTGAGCTCTCAGTCAACCCAATGTATTATGACGCATTTGGACTTCATAATTTTGGACATATGTTGATAGCTTGGAATCACGATCCATTCTTTAAACTTCATGCACCTCCTGGTGTCATGGCGGAGCAGGCCGTGTCTTTAAGGGATCCCTCATTTTACCCCTACCATGTTTGGCTTGATAACCTTTTCGAAAAATTCAAGCAGACTTTGCCACCGTATCGAGTTATGGGGGTAAGTTTATATATTTATGGTCTAGTAGATCCTTTTAATGGTACCTAAAAGGTGGTAATATTCAATGACATGAAATGATAGGGCGAGTTTCCACTTTTGTGGAGAGGAGTTGAGCTCCATCACGTGGAAATTATTTCCAAAAGCACTGATGCTCCTAATCAACTACGCACTTTTTGGACGGATACGAAATTCCCGTTGCAACCCGGTGTAGACGGAAGTATTGGTGAAGTTGCTGAGGAAGATCATGCTCATGTTTGTGCTGTGCATTTGGCTCATGAACCTTTCATATTTAAAATTGTCGTCGAGCGTTTGCCTTGCGCGAAGACTAAGTCTGGAAAGGGCACTGTCAGAATCTTCATGGCCCCAAGATTTGACGAAAAAGGTGTGTTTCCAACTGGGTCTCAGATAAGACTTATTTTAGATTTATGGTGTTTGTGATATTCATGAGAATTCTCATATCTGAGATAACTTTTTTTTCTATTGGGAAATTTCATTTTTCTTATAAACCTTAGGTCGAAGACTTCATTTGAAGGAACAGCGACGACTGATGTTTCAATTGGATGCATTCCAAGTTAAACGTAAGATTTTATTAAGAAATAATAAATTTATTGGCAGCAATAATAATAGTTGTACGGCGGAATGGTAAGATGATACTAACTTTACAATTCGTAACCTAGTTCGTGTTGGTAAAAACATCATTACGAGAAGGTCTCACGATTCTTCCCTGACGAAGCCTTGGTCTAGAAGCCTGAAGGAATCGATTGAACTCGAACAAGATCCATCCGGTGCTGCAGAGTTTTGTGGATGTGGTAAGCTATCATACATCATATCAACGGTTGAAATAACCTTTAGTATGCCAAGTATTTTTTCCCTACATTTGAATGTGACAATGAAATTGACTTATCTACAGGCTTTCCCCAGCATCTTTACATTCCAAAGGGGACGAAAGAAGGCATGCCGTTTGATCTCTTTGTGATGGTTACCAACTATGATTTAGATCACGTTAAAGACGATCCCAAAGACCTACAGTTTCCAGAACCATGCAATTCTCCATACATCTTTTGTGGCCATCCCTTAAGAAGATACCCTGACGCCAGACCCATGGGCTATCCTTTTGACAGACCAATGTTCAAACCTCCAATTCCTTGTCATCCAGGACATTCATTTTTCAGTATTGTTTGTCAAAACTTTAATTTAGTAGTCCACAAACCTATTGATACACTCGAGCAGTTTGTCAGGAAGGCTCCCAATATGAAGTCGACTGTGGTAAGTGTATTATTCACTTTTTATACAATGCTATAAAAATTATATTTAAATTATAAATTATCCTCATTGTTCATTTCAGTTCGACATCAAGCACATTGACCACTTTGTTAAAGACTTTCATCATCAAAGTGAAAGTGAGGAATAGTTCAATTTATTGAAGGGACCAATTATGTCAATGGTACAGGTTGTTGACAAATGACAAATTTAACGAGTTTAATTTATTACATTCCACAAAGCCATTTTTATTAATATTGTATTGTACCTATCTATCAAGCTAAATGCTATGTAGATATTTTGTTAGCTTAATAATAAAGCTTTAATAAGAAATTTTCTTTTGGACAAAGGATTTCCTTCCAGCTTCAGGTAATAATTCATAAAAAAACAGGTAACTCATACTCTCATACATTTGGGGTTATATGGTACAACTCAACTTAACCTTGTTTGTCGGAAAGAAAGTTGTGATTTCCATCAAATAATTAAAATAAATTTTTTACTGCTGCTCATTGACTTCCTTCAATGAGCCAAATCAGATTTGAAGCGGATCCACCAAAATGCCGTCAATGGCAAAACAGAGATTAAAAGATTGTAAAATTGATCCTCAACTTTGGTTTTATTACTTGTAATTATTGTTCATGATGGTCATCATGATGCAATGAATAACTTTCAATTTTTTAACCAGTATAATATATAGTACCTAAATAAAATCACCTTGCTTGTTGGTAAACCACAACTAAACAAAAAACACATAGGATACCTTTAACCAAGAAGACGTCGGCAATTCAAAATTACATTATTTGCTACTATTTATATGCAACTGAAACTAAAAATGAAACTTGAAACGCTGCTGCTGCTGCCTATCCTTCTTGATCTCTCTCCCTTTCAATGCGTATATGTATCAGCGGAGCATGTAAGCAACTGCATTTTTCTAGGTGGATGGTGAACTACAATGGTAAAGGTGAAGGTAATGGGATGAAGATGATGATTGCTCTTCTTCAATCCTATCTTCATTTTTTGATATTGACCATGTGCCTTTGTGCACACAAGTATGAAAACTCATCTTCAAATTACTACTCCCTTTAATAGCCATATCTACACGTACCTTAAACCATATTTTCTAAATGAGTAAGCTAAGCTAATTACCAATTACATTCAATTCAAAAAGCACTTTTTCATCTTCTTCAAATACTTTGTATTTTTTTATAAACTCATCTCTTTATTTGAAGCCGCAAGACAAAAAGAGATACCACATCAAATCAGAAGCACGTTTCATTCTTAAATATTCGAACATGAAATGTGCGTAGTCAAAATGTACTTGAAATACATATCTCTTATTCCTAATTATAAATCTAGTATTAATTGTTATACTTCTGCATATCAAGTTTTTATTTTAGATTGAAACTACAAGTGTGAATTTTGAAAAAGAAGTACCTACAACTTTTTTTCTAGTCTAGAAAAATTGTATCATTTTTTATAGGGATTGATAAAACAAGAAAAATTATTATCTTCATTTGAACCCATGCATAAAACCAACAAGGAAAAACATGTATCAATGCTTTTCAAGGTGAAAATAGGCACTGCTCACACTCCTAACTATAACCCACTACTTTTTTTTAAGGGAGTAGGGTTCTTAGGCAAACCCAACAAATTTTAGTTTCATTCTTGAAATGTTTGCTTAAAGTGCTCCGCTTCCTCATCGCGCGATGATGAGTATCAAGGATATTTTTTTAGCCTAGTTTTGCACCATAATGATGGGAATCATTTTATACTGTAGGCTGAAATTTACTGTGAAAAATATGTTTTCGGAAGTGCCCGGTAGTTTGTGACCAAATTTCAATAAAATAAAAGTAAAATTAAAGGATTTTGAACGCTGAGGACGTTCCGTATTGATATACGCGTATTATTTATTCATACAAAATGCCGTTACTACTTAAAAAAAGTTCCACAAAGTGTTCATTAATTTTCCTAATTATTGTTCAAATCGTTCATGTTCAGTCAAGTCATTATCAAAAGCCTCGGCATTTAGGTGGGTTCACAATTAAAGATGATGCTGAGGACTTGTTGGCGCTTCCTAGCGACACGAATAGTGTCGCAGCGGTGGTGGCACCAATTGACAGAAATGGTCCGATCACGACCTACGCTCAGCAGCAACAGCAGCACACAGATAACAAGGCGGAGGAATCTTTTGGAGGAGGTGTGATAAGTGTGGTGCCTCCTTCAAATCATTTAGGAAATGGAGGTGGTTCAACTGGGGGTAGTGGTGGTGGGAACGTAAATTATCAAGGCCCCCAAGCTTATCAAGCTCAAGGTTCCCAAGTCTATCAAACGCAAGGTTCCCAAGCTTATCAAAATCAGGGCTCACAAGGATATCAAAATCAAGGCCAACAGGGTTATCAAGCTCAAGGTTCACAGGCTTATCAAATTCAAGGCTCACAAGGTTATCAAAATCAAGGCCAACAGGGTTATCAAACTTCACAAGGCTATCAAGGTCAGCAACAATCGCAATCCCAACATCAAAAACATCGGCCAACGGTTTTGCAACCAAAACCGCAGCAGATTTCAGCGTCAGCTTCCGTCCAATATCCTCAGTCTCAGTTGCTTCACCCAGTAAATCAACAACAATTTTCGACCATTTTTCAGCAACCTCTGTTAAAGAACCCAAATGTTCCCATTATGGCTCAGTACAGTAATCCACAGGTGGTTGCATTTACCCCCGGAGTTGGAGTTGGCTATCATACGGCTCTTTTAGATAGCGATAATATCCAGCTTCTTCCTGCAGAAGCTGGGTTGCAACATGACCAAAAAGTTGTGTTGGGAGCGTTGGGTAGCGAAGCAGATTTGTATAAGGCTGCGTTGAAGAATCCTCTCCATATTGTCGACAGTGTTCTTAAGCTTTTCAAACAGTTTGCTGTGCCAAAGGAGCATTATCTAAATGTTATCAGTTTTGTTGGAGTTTACCTGTAAGTTTTACATAGTTATCCTCTATGAACTATTATGCATCATCGGTTCATTTAAAAAGGGTGTCATTTGTTTCATAATATGATTTAGGTTCATGTCAATCATCTTTTATGGATCTGAAGATATCTTACAGTAAGCATGAAACCCTAATAATATAATACACACATTTCTTAACGGTTTTCACTATTTCCATTTCAATCAATCTAAAATTCATAAAAATCATACTAATATATTTAGATTGACATGTGACGCAAAAAGCAAGAGTTCTCAAAAAGAATGGCATTATCATGTAGGACGGAGATTTGTCCCTGCAATGGGTAATTTAAAGCACAGACATTCACTCCTGCATAATATATGCTTGAACACGAAGAAATAGGTTATTGAACAAACTGCTTCATGCTTATCAATTTTAGAGGTGGACAAAAAACTGCAGAAAAAGTTTCTAAAGCTTTTCGAAGGAATGCATTTGGATGATGATGAGATGGGTTCCAGCGAGGAGATGTCTGGTGAGCTAGCAGGCGTTTCGGAAGTTTGCCCACGAGGACACTTTTTCTACAGCTTGTCCCCAATGCATTTAGAAGCTCGAATGCAAATTCAGAAACTATTCGTTTGTATGTTTACCATATATATATATCCAAATGCATAAGTAGGCCAGTAGAAGACCTATTATCATGCTGTTTCTTGTACAATCACAATCTAGTTCAAAAAACTCCATTGGATGTGTACCTACTTGCAAAGGACCTTCTCTACAAACACAAGATTCATCCAAAGATTTGGTACCTGGGCCTTGTCGCTGCTGCCTTGGAGCGCCCTGACATGACTGGTTTCAAGTTGGTTCATCCTCTTGACGCCATTCCAGACTGGTTCATTCCCGCAGAGTATATCAAGGATGAGATGGATAGTCGAGCGAGAGCAAGAGCCATTATTAACCGAACCAAGAGATCCGCTGAGAATGACAACTCCACTCTGACTATTTCAAGTACAATAACAGCTACTACTAATCTCACAACTACCACCACTTCTCGCCCCAAAATGACAAAAATAACCCGACGTCCCTACACAAAACGGGCTTACGTACGCCGTACAACGACTTTAAGACCCCTTCCAGAGTCCCTAGAAAGTGCAAGCGTTGAGTTTGTATTGGATGGTGCGCCCAAAGGACAACAAGCCGCAAATGAAATTTATGATGAGGAAGCCATCAACCAATCCATTCGTAATTATAATTATGCTCATCGTTACAAGAAGAAGAACAAAAACAAGAAGAAGAATAAAGTCCAGGAGCAAGAAAATGACATTGAAACTTTTGAAACCATTTCCGCTGGAGTAGACAGTGGTAGTCAAGAAAATGAGGTGGGGCCAGTTGAGCCTGTTGCTGCATTCATTGTCCCTGAAATAAATGAATTGCCTCAAAGTGATAAGGGTGATGAGGGCGAAGATGACAGGGTGAACAGGCCCTATGGGAATGCAAAGCATAAATATAAAGGGCACAAAGCAGGCGGTAATGGTGGCGACGACGACGACGATGATGATGATGAAGATAGGGTAAACAGACCTTATGGGGATGGAAAACACAAGCATAAAGGTCACAAAGGAAAGGGAAAAGGCAGCGGTGGGGGTGGTGGTGGTAATGGGGGAGGAGGAGACCGCAGTAGCGAAGAAGATGATGGGGTAAATTATTCAAATCATCAATTATTAAAACCCAAAGAATTTTTTAATATAAAATTTTCTAACTCAACAAAAATTCAAATGTAGGAATGTATCGTTGTTGCTGGAAAACACGGAGAGGACAACGGAATTGAGAACAAATTGTGGTATTTCAGAGAAGACATGATGGTCAACCAAAACCATTGGTATATTAAAAATGATTTTTTTTATTCATTCAACTTAACAAAAAAAATTTAAATTAAAAAAAAATTAATGCATGAGGAATTTTTTTGCGAAGGTATTGGCACCTTACTCATCCTATGAATGCGACAACTCATCCTGATCGTAGGTCCGAGCTGTTTTGGTACACCCACGCAAACTTCTTAGCTAGGTAAGATAAGCTTCAGATTGATGTTTGGTATATATGGGATGACACCTATATCATTATAATGCAGTTCTTCATGCATTTCTAGTCTTTACTAGTTACTGCTTCAATTTTTCTAGCTAGAAGATTGGCCCCAAAAAGTAGAATATATTTTTGGTTTTAGTAAACACGATGAAAGTTGAGAAAAAAAGATTAATAATGACTATAGACATCATACATGATGCTTGATCTACATTTTCCTTTCAAGTTGAAAATATATACAGAACATTTTTTACGATTCGCTGAGTTTCCATTTGAATGAATTTCTTGCCTAATTATTTCGTATGAGTTTTTTCTAAAAAAAAATAACTCTGCTGGGAGGAGCTGTAGCTGTATTTAAAATGAGATTTTTTAATGTATAAAAATAATATTAAACTAGATACAATGCCGAACGACTTTCAAATGGATTGCATCGAACGGCTGAAATAAAATTAGGACCTGGAGGCATAATGGCCGAACCATACCATTCTCATTTAGCAGATTTTTCGTCTGGAAACCCGATATATTGGACACCAAGACATGCCTCTCGTCATCTTCAGGTACTATTTCTAGCACCCAATGAATGAACTACTTGTTTGACCTGAATAATTTGATTAATTATTGCCATTTCTCGTTGAAGGATATTATACACGAGCACAATCCAGACATATCCAAAAACATATATGTTCGTGAAATTGGTGATATCCACTTACGCCTTTTGAAGGCGGTGAAAATAGGAAAACTTATTAATGTAAGCATAAGCAGTAGCCCCTCATATATTTATAGCCCCTAACTTTCGATTAAAGATTTTCTACTAACTTGCCAAAAATAAAACTTTCAGAGAAATGGAAAATATTTGCCAATTCACAACACCAAAGGAATTGAACCTTTAGGAAACACTCTTGAAGCTACGGATTTATCTGTAAATCCAATGTTGTATGATTCGTCTGGGCTTCATAACATGGGCCATTTGCTTATTGGGCTTGTGGAAGATCCAGCATGGAAAACTAAAGATGCGCCAGGAGTAATGAGTGAAGTTGCTACCTCCATGAGGGATCCTATTTTCTACAACTACCATACGACAATATCAGCCATTTTTGATAAGCAAAAACACTTACTTCAACCATACAAAGTTGTTGGGGTAATGCGAGAATGCTAAGGATTGTATGTCTAAATGTTATGTTAGGATTTTGTATCATCAAAATAATAAAAAAAAAACATTGTGTACGTTTTTAGGGAGAATTTCCTCTTCTTTGGAAAGGAATTGAGATTCACGATGTTGAACTAATGTCCAAAGGCAATGGACCTCTTAACCAGTTGAGAACTTTCTGGACAAAGAAAAAGTTTGAATTAGCTCCCAGCGTTGATAAGAGTACTGATCATGGTGGAGACGCTCATATTTGTGCTGTGCATTTAGCCCATGAACCTTTCACTTTTAAGATAACCATTGTAAGTTGGTTTCTAATAATACATTTATTATTGTGCATCTCCGTTCAAAGTAATATAAACTAACTAAGCATATCAATTTACAATATTATTCACGTATAGGAGAAGAAGTCATGTGCTAAGAGTAAGACAGGAAAGGGAACAATTCGAATTTTCATGGCACCTAGATATGACGAAAAAGGTAATGTGTTGGGATTTCCTATAGTAGTTGATGATGAACAATGATGTTTTCTTAACTATAAAAAATGCTAAAATAATAAAATTCGCTTTACAGGTAGGAGAATTGCATTAAAAGAGCAACGCAGACTGATGTTCCAGTTGGATGCTTTTCAAGCTAAGCGTAAGTATACTTAATGCTGTAGAAAAAGTTTGAATAAAATTATTTAGATTTTGCTTTTAAAGCTTTTAAAGCTACACATTATATATACCTTTTGTTGCAGTGAAAACTGGGAAAAACATTATTACTAGAAGATCCCACGATTCTTCTTTAACGATGCCCTGGACTAAAAGTCTTCGAGATTATGAACACGATGATCCTCACGGAGCCGCTGATTTCTGTGGCTGTGGTGAGAATAACTTTATTCGCTTATAACCAAAGCGAATCCACTATGGCAATGATACTCTATCATTGCCATAGTGGATTCACTTTGCTTATAACCTACTTTAATGACCCCCTGCTATGATTCTAATAATTATTTTCCTCTTCTTTCCAAATTAATAGGATGGCCCCAGCATCTATTCATTCCAAAAGGGAATAAGCATGGAATGCCCTTTGACCTCTTCGTGATGGTCACCAACTACGATGAGGACCATGTTCCAAATCATCCAAAAGACTTAGAAATTCCAGAAACTTGCAACTCGCCATATATCTTTTGTGGTCTTCCCAAGAGAAAATACCCTGACGCCAGGCCCATGGGCTACCCATTTGATAGACCCCCGTACAAAACACCAATTCCTTGCCTTGCAGGCCACTCTTTTTCCAGTGTCATTTGCAAAAGCTTTAATCTAATATTTTATAAGCCTGTTGACACACTCGAGCAGTTTGTGGCAAAGGCACCAAACATGAAGTCTGTTGTGGTAAGTTTCATAGAGCTACAAATTCTATATGCAATTTTTTTCTCTTTCGAACCCTTATCCACAACAATAATGTTACTTAAATTCATGGAATGTATTTGATCTCTTCTTAAACTATTACAGTTTGACATCAAACACATTGACAAGCTCGTTGGGCATCATCATCAGCATCGAAGGTCTTACTGGGAAACGAATTCAATAGAACAGGAACAGGCATAATTTAATATGGGGTATTCTATAATAATAAGAATATGTATAAGATACGAAAAGAATGAATGTATTTATTTTCACTTAATTTATTGTATCACTGTGTGACTTGAGAGAACAATGCCAATAAAATAATTTTATGCGTTCAAAATAATTACATTCTCACGCAGATGCTTAAGAAGATGAAGAAAAAAATGTCAGCATATCAAACAAGCATGTTTCCCCATATCCATCCAGTCAATAGCGCTGAATCTGCGGGGTTGAAAGCTGCTCCGGTGCATTTGGGTCTCAATCTCAATGTTTATGTTAGTTCTTGAGTCCGAAGGAGGCTGCTGAAGCTTGAGTATTTAAGTATTTAATGTTGAATTGATAATGATAAGCTTTGAATTGGTTTTGGAATGGAATAGTTGAAGGTGTTAAAGTGTTTGTCTTTTGCTCGCCAGTGGTGAGGTTCGGTGTGGTTAATTTTTTAGTCAAACAAAGGAAAAGTTTTTGTGTGAAAGGAGTTCATTTAATTAGAATTTAAGAAGGGGTTTAATTAGGCAATCAGAAGCAGAAGCTATGTCTCAGTTATCTCTTTTCCTAAAATCGGGTTGGGTAAAGGCCCCATTAGCCAACGGAATTGGTCGTTACGTTCCCCAATGTCAGCGAATGACATTAAAGTTTTGTTTGTCTTGGGGACATAGTCGAGGAGTCAGGGATTTTATTCAGCATGACATGATTGAGTTTGTCAAACGGAATCCTGGAACTGTGTTGTACTTAAAGCCGAGACGCCATCGGAGTCCTGTTTTGGTTGCTGAGTATTGTAAGCAAAAACTTTTGACGTGATTATTTCCTGCAAAAATAATATTTAGGGGATTATTTAATAATGATTGTTGATGATTGATTTAAATATAAATTATGTGATTTCTTTTTTCAATCCAGTAAATGGAGGTCGGGAATGGGTGTCTTTGACAAACATGACGAGAGAGGAAGTTTACAAGTGGATTGGCATTTACATGACACAAGCTGGCTATAGAGAAATGCACTTTAAAAACTATCAACATTCAGATACACCCTCCATTCAAGGATTTTGGAATCCTTTTACACACAAACCAGCAGACAGAAATATTCTTACTTATCCACAGGTTTGTTTAATGAACAAGTTTCAATTTCAATCAGGTTATTAATGAATGTTCTTAAATCATTTGTACCTTTACTCTTTAGGATTATCTGAACACGCCACCGAACTTGAAACCAACAACCACGGAAATCGTAGCTAAATTATATGGAAATGAATCGGAGCAGCAAGGGTCTAAATAACTTAACGTAATGCTTTTAATAATTAGTAAGAACTAGGGATCATTGTATCCTTTATTAGTCATACCGTTTGTACTAAAGAATGAATTAATATTGATGGAATTCTTAACAAATAAATAATTTCGCGACTATAATATATGTAAAATCGGGTGCAAATCACGAAAAAATTATTTTTAAGCAATGTTAGTCAAATCAAACTTTATTGTTGATTGTGGATGAATATCCTCAGCGCTGGTTTCTATTTGACAAGTACAAAAATTTAATAATTACAGTATTATTATAAAATTGCGAAGACTTAAAATGATTTTAAATATCCTAGCCCCTCCCACTTCTTTATAGCCACAATATTGAGTTTTCAGATATTCCCAAATTGTAGGAATCAGTCCAACGGCCTCCTTTTAAAGGATTTGCCCATTGAACGTCATAAAATCTGAAGCTCAATGATAGTGATTTCACGTCCAGGCATGATGGCAAGTAATGGTCCTTGGTCCAGATTGACTTGATTGTCATTTCATTTGTACTCCCCGGAAATGCAGATTACTTACTTCTTCTATGTTTCTGCATTGTATTCCTTACAATTGCTTTTCAATTCATTTATCCAAGTTTAAAGGAGAAATGATGAAAATGTGAATCACGGAGCTCGATAAGTGAGATCAATGGAATCAACTTTGATATTGAAGGTGCTGTATCCGTTGTGAAAGTTTTGTAGTCCAAATATATTTCCACACTTGCCACAAGCAATCTATAAAATTATTTAAACAATTTTGATATAAGCTGTTTTTATTTATATGGTTTTTTTTGGCTAATTGAGGATACATACCTCATATTTAGCTTGACCATTGTCACTTTCCGCCCCCAAAATTGTTCGTATCATGGAGTTTTTATGGTATGTCTGACCATTATTAGCACTCTTCGTAAAGTCCTCCATCATTGACTCTGTAAAACTGGTAGTGTTGGAAGGCTTTTTCTTTTGCGTTCCTTCCGCTGTTGTAACTGGAATTAGGCTAGAGATGGCTGACTTTTTAATTCCATTTTTAATACCTGATCGAAGAAGTTCGTAACCGCATTTTGAACACGAGTAAATTCCTATATGTGACCGGCTGCAGCTACCCAAGAGCCAATTTGATAAGCTCATGATGAAGCAAGAGGTATTATTCTAAACTTGATTCATGAACCTATCAACTATAGTCACACCATCAGCTATTGCAGTTGATGGCTATGATAAACAAAATGCACCGAGGACTGACTGTCATGGAAAATGTCTTTTGGATCAATGGCTAGAAACTAGAAAGGCATTGGCATCAATTGACTTGGTCAACGAGCTGTTTGTAATCCGAAGGTTATAGGTCTACCATATATACACTATCCGTCAATCATGGGTTAAATATTATTTTCCTACAGGAATTAATTTTTTGACAGCTTAACCAACACAGCCAATTTGTACTCCAGCCTTACTATATATATACAAGTAACGCCATGTAACTTTCACGTGTGTATTGAGTATATTGGTGCATCATACACGAATAGGTAACTTTTGGTTCTGTGTATGCTTTGGAGTGGAGCTGAGCTAATGGATAACTATCAATGTTTTGGAACTGGGACAGGTGTCGGTTCTGATACTAGCCGAACATCAAACCGCAGAAATATTCGATATCAAAATATATCCTGCCCTGTGTAAAAAATATTGAGAGTGTGAACCCGTATAAGGTTCTAGTATTACCAAATTTCCTATTGCCAGGAATACCAAAAACACAAACAACCCATGATATGATGGCCAGTTCAAATAAGCTTTCATGCACCTATAAATTCAAGCCTTCAACATTCAACATTGATTCATAAAATAGGTAGAGGTAGAGCTAGTAGTAGGAAGATCCTAAATAGCTAGTAAGCAGAACAAACCTGGTACAATGCATTATATTACTACATATATATGTATATATGGTTGGTAGGGCTATTAGTTTGAAAAATCCGAAGCAAAAACTGGCTTTTTCAACAAAGTCAAGGTTCTGAGTCATGATTTAAAGTTCAGCAACGCATATAAACAGCAAGAGTTGAACAAAATCACATCACGCACGGCAAAACAAAAGTGGTTGTAAAGGATATCTGTTTGGACTGTGGTTATAGAAAGTAGAAATATATGTATATAAACTACAGGCATCATGCACTTATTTCGGGAAGAGTGTTCTTCATGTTTCATGCTACAATGCACTTTGCTTTGTTTTACAAGAGCAAATGGTCAGTTTGAATGCAATGCTAGAGTTTTAATGTAGTATAGAGTGTATTGTACTAGATATATGATGAAGTGCTGTGTGAAGATTTTCCATGAATATAAAATCTAGACTTGGCAATAAGAGGAGCAAAGTGGAGGTCATTAGTAAACATTTTAGCTAAATTGGGTGTCTGAAAAATATTTGGAACTTTGCAAACTATGATTATAAATTGGATTGTTTTTCTTATTCAGTTGTCTTGTTTTTGTTATCGATTTTTGATTGTAAGAAGTAAACAGCCACGTAAAACATGTCACGTGTGTCTTAGATGAAAAACATTATTACAATACATAGCTTCAAATTTAATACAAAAACAATTTGACAATCGAGAAAAACATATTATGTAGGCACATAATAACGTTCCCATAATTGGAATGTAGAAACAATTTTGAGAGACTCAAGTCACTGTTGATGTAGACCAGCTCATAAATGAAATGTCATATATCTCAGATTACCCCCAATCCCAATTAAAATAGGTTGATGAGTTATACTTTTCAGTATATATGCCCAATTCTTTGAACCTTTAATTTAATTTAAATTAATTTAAATGCTTTTAAATACGCACAAGAAGAATTGAATTCGCCAAATTTTGCAATAGTATGTTCAAATACAACATGATTGTACCCATATCCAGCACAAAGTATGTCCCAACTTTGCTTCTCATCGGGGTCTGAGATATCCACAAACGTTTCCAATAAATGCTGAATGAGTTTTGAGTCATGCTCCTCCAATGTCTCAAGGATTTATCAGACAGCAAATGAACTTTTACACAAAATGACATTGTGAAGAACACTACTACGGTGAGCATATTCGCAAAAATGAATGCAAATGTCCATAAAAGGAAGGGAACTCTGTTTCCAGCTCTTATACAAAGCCATAAAAATCCAATAATTGTGATTTGACAATATCCCGGGTAAATGAGATAAAACTGGTTAAAAAATGAGGAGACCACATTGTGGCTAATCCGAAGTCGATTGTATTCTACGTGAACTTTTCGTATATTATCCATCTTGCCTAATAAGGTGATACAGTAGCTGTACGTTTGAATGCGGCACGCTTCTATCAAATAAATAAAGCCGAAGCAGCGACACATAACGAGGACAAAGAGATAGAATGGGATAGCACGTATAATGATGATAATAGACAAGTAAAAGATCCCATTGTTTTCGAAAAGCATAAACTCGTCAATGATAAAGTAGCCAGCATCCAGGTGAAAATATAAAACTGGGAAAAGTACAAATGGCGAGATATAGGTGAGAATTAAGTTGATAAAATTGGCAAATAATGTGATTAACAAGTTTCTGAATTGGTGTGCTGGGTCCTTTGTTGCACGACAAGCTGCTAAAGGATATTCTACAAAATAGTAACAATAATATTCAATTTAAATATGAAACTTACGATGTATGCAACCAGAATATTTTAAATATTTTTATACCAGCATACTCTTTGAGAGATGTTGTATAAATTTCATCATTGAATTATATCCAGCAACAACGTCCTCTGCAGAGTCCATAGTTGCTTTAAAAAGTACTAGCTGAGTTAGCCCACTATACCCAATCAACGTTATAATGACTAGTTTGATAAAACTCATGTTTCGAAAGTACCAATTCCCTGAGCCACGATAGAGATACTCCTTAAAAACTACATATGAGCTGAAACCACAGCCGTACACAAATATCACTATGCTTTCAATCAAATAAGAATAACGTTGACTTTTATTATTTAAAGTTAAACATCCATTGGGAGCAAAGTCAACTTTGACAGAGTAAAAGTGTGAATAAAAGTTTCCGTATAAATTGATAACATCCCAAAACGGAAGTATTTTTATGCTGTTCCCCAATCGTTTTACAGTATTGTTACAATGCGTAACAAATTGACGCAATGTACTCAAAAGCGTTTGCTGAGCCATGGCCCCTTAGTTGCCGAGTGAATCTTTGCAAAGTAAAATCGTAGCGTAGTTTTTCTTTGTCAACTCGTTTGTCGCTTATTTGTGCTGCATAAATTTTTACCTCCAATACTTTCAATTATCTTTCAATTTAATTCCAGAGACCTATATAGAACAGACAACACGCATACAAGTCGTTAGCTATTTATGAAATTGGTAATTTAAGTTTTAAAAACAATTACCATTAATTTTTAGATGTATTGATTTGAATAAATTGAAAAACTCCTTCATCGGGGACAAAATCCTTAAAAATTAGTCCGATAGAGAAATACATGTGTATAAATATCTATATTGCATATATGTAAATCTATCAACACATACATTCTTGGTACCAAATATAGTCAAAGTAAGTTATAGATAAAGTAGTTGGTATGTACCTTGGTGTTTGGTACACACGTTCATGGTTTAAGTTACAACGATGTACGAAATTATTGGAATATAAAATTATAGAATCATCGTGAACGAGGCTGAAAGCATACAATCAAGGCTATGTCTACTCATACAATGGAATAGTATGACTTGTATGAGTAGACATAGCCTTCAAGTTACTCCCTTGAAATGAAGGATTGATACACTTGCATTTTAAGTTGATAAATTGAAGTTTTTTAAGCGCAGTAGGGTGCAATGATTTTAGAAAATGTGATTGATGCGCTTAATGGAAAATCAATCAAAAAAAATGGTTCGCGTTTTATGTATTTAACATAAAGTTGCACCTAACCGTTCAGTTTTGGTTGTGTATTGCAATAAAATGCGTGAAGAATGCCTCAGTGGCATTTTCCTTTTTAGAAGATGTCACACATTCAATTCATAATCTATCGTGAACTTGAACTTGTTTGAAAGTGTGATTCCTTCTTGCCCAGCACACGCCCTTTTCTTAAACCTTTCAATCAAATCAAATGCAGCTGTGAGTCTCACATAATTTCATTATCGATTTCTATGTAATGTAGTTATTATGTTGTACTTTTGTCTGTATGTGTGCTCTTTACATATTCAAATAATATAAACACACAGCCCAACACATAATCAATATATTTGGCTTGCAAATTTTGAATATTACTTTCAATTTCCGTTCAAACTGGCTATTTACTTCATAATTGAATTTAAATGCATAACACACTCATACATGACGAGAGGGGATACATAATAAGCAAAATCAAGTATTTTGTTTGCAATTATCTCTGTCTAGTGTGCAAAATGTCCATTATTGAGTGATGATGATAAAGAACTTTCGATTTTATCTTGAGTCAAAGTATTTTTTAATTTGGCAATTTATTCTAATCAATTCTTGGTATTGCTGACGACATTGACTTTTGTATGGATAGATTGACTTGACGTCAGGCCAAGAAGAGAGTTAGACAAACGGGCGGAATAATAATGGAGCAAATGTAGGAAACACTTTCTGTGTCTTGGTTTTCTTCATTTTCACATCAAACTTAAATCAAAGTTGAAAAGTGGTTGACCGATAACGATTTTGAAAACTAGTTGCAATTGTCGCTTCCTCAACTTAAAGTTAATGTGTCCCAACACTTGACACCGAAATCGTGACCCAGTCCGATTGAACAGACAACAGAGAGGGCTCAATTCATTCTAAATGGCACCTGAAACGGAGCATTTCAAATTGGATTATTAACGCATTCATTGCAAGGGAGTTAAAAAATTAAAATGAATTTTTATTGCCGGTTATTTCCCAGTCTTGAAATTAAGTCATTATCCTATAATTTTCCTGTAGGAAAGTGTAAAAGCCGACAATTGATGGGTCTCATTTATGCGCACACTATACCTAAAATACCTGTTTTAAGTATTTTTGCAACAAAATCATGATTAATGCCCAAGCCCAGGTATAGCACACATATTTTTTATTCGAATGGTAAGGGTAAGACAATGAAATCTAAAATCAGTATGGAAAAGGGTAGGCGAGGGTGTCAATAGTGCCACAGTCGTTATCACGTCGTAAGTTTGTTATTAAACCTGATTTGCCTCCAACCCTAAATATAGTTACAGAACCACTGCGGCGAGTAAGTAGGATACACTTAATGATCAGGTGCACAATTTCGGATTCGAAACGCCTTCACTGCCTGGCCGACTCCTCCTCCTTAACTTGATTGACACAAAAGTGACCTTTAAAATTAAGTGAAAACATAAAAGTTCTCTTTACTTTCCTCTTTCCTGTATCCCCAAAACCCAGTCGCCTAAAGAAAAAATAATGAACTGCAGCTTTTCTTGGGTTAGCTCGACTTCCTGAAATAATGAAGCAACAATTTAACCAGCATTTCTCTACAATGAATGTGTAGTCCTTTTCACATTCAAGGAACGGTTTTTCGGTAAGAGACTAGAACGATCTATGTTGTCAAAAAATTATGACATTACATGTTGCGTGTCCTCTGTCTTAAATCTTGAGCAAAACAATAAAGAATCTAATCCACATTGCATTCTTTTGCATGACAAAATGGGTCAGGTAGTATAGTAGCCAAAAAACGATAGTCACAACTCTTACCTGTTTCGATTGCTCTGTTGAATATGTGGCTATGTCATTTTATGCATCTTGAAAGCTACAAATCCCACTATATAGCAGCCCATAACTCACTTACGACATGTGTATTACTTATATGCATAACCAGTAACATTTTTGACTTAGGAAATGCCTCATCAACATCATCATCATCACGGCTCAAAAATCGGAAAGAAGATCTATTCGCCTACTGCACTTGCACTTAATTTATTCATGCGGGGTTGCAGTAAATGTGTGATATGTTCTATTATGTATGATTATGACTTTTGTACGAAGCAAAGCCAGACAGACTGTGTGAATGTTCGTGGAATGTCCATATATTCACCAATTAAGATATGCGTAAAGTGACTTTTCAGAACGCGTGTCATGTAAAAAAACAAGATGATGAATGCTTGTAAAGACATGAAATAAAAATTCGAAACCAGAAAAAATCCCTTATGCATATGCGCATGTCTGCGTCTACCGTTGTGTTAGATAAAGTCTAGCAACAGTTCATCTTGTATTGAGTACGTAAACCCTCAACAAATCACTAAAAAATTGTTCGTTTGATTGCACCGAGTTTATCCCATATTCGGCAATAAGAAAAAGGAAATGTATTTAATTCATTAACTGGTCCATATATCCTACCTACTGACAGATCATTTAGTGCATATTTGAAGTAGTAGAAGCGTACTATTGTAAAAGACAAGCTAATTAATTGCGTCCACATATTTATATAAATCACATCGTTAAAATTGTATCATACGTATGTATGTTAATATCAGCAAGGTATTTAGCATCCAACACCTCAATTTGATGTTCTGAATGATAAATCATTAAATCTGGGTCCTCGTTAAAGAATATTCCTATGCACCAAACAAGCTAAGAAGCAAAAATGTTTTTCTTTTCTTATGCTACACTACACGCATGTGAAGTTGTTACATTGGTTGCCGGATTTTAACTGCTGGGGTGCAAATAAATTCAAAACAATATGCTTGTGGTCAACTGAAAAATGTCACAAATCACTCTTGGACATTCTTTACTACGCGTATCGCATATTATTCTTAACATTTTCATAATACCATTTGTTGTATCAAGTTTCCAAATTGTCATGCCTTTACAGAGAAATTTAAACCCTTTATTTTCAATGACCCCGGCGGGTACCTTGCTAACTTATTTGTACCTAGCTGCTATTTTGATGGCAAGCAATTCATTATTCCTACTTTTTTACATTCTTGAGCCCACAATTCTTGCCAAGAGCCATTTATCAAACCTAGCAGTTTTTTTTTTCAATTTAAAAAAATACCTGGCTCCTCCTTACTAACTACACACTTGGAATTAATAACAATCAACAGTACAGCTCTTGTAAAAAGTTTGTAAAATTGTTACAAAATTTGGCTCTTCTTCACCTCCCTTCATTTCACTCATTCTGATAAAACCAGTCAGCTTCATTATAATGCATTCCTTTAAAACTGCATTTGATTTGCAAATTGCTATGCAGTTTACTTGAATTTAATATTAAATCAAGAAAAGTTGCTACACACACACACAACTACAACATCTACCATATACCTACACCCATCATGAAAGTAAAACAAGAACAATTTGAAGAAATGATTGTTTTGGACATTGACAATTTGTACCTACGTATATAAATATTTAACTCCATCTTGATAGATAAGGTGCAGCAGCTAGAAGTGATTACGGGGAAAAGGTACTTGTTATCTGCCCTTTTTGGCGTAATGAATGTCAAGGTTTGTCAGCTAAAAAATGAAAAATAAAAGAGTGTTTCACCACCTACCCTTCCGTGAGTCTTCACAATACACACACGGCCCTTTACTCCCTAAACAAAAGAAAAGGACAAGTGAACAATTTTAAGTCATATCATCAAGAAAGTAGCGAACCCAAACAGTCCACCTAGTTTTTCTGGTGAATCATCACAATTTCGTCCATCATGATCATCATGCAATTCAAGGCTTATTACTATGCACTACCTAGACAAAACCATTTTGGCACTATCTCTATATTGTACGTAGTACAAACCATCATCACCTATTCTTTGCAATTTGAAGACGGTTTTGTGATATGTTACCACTTGAAATGAACAAAAAGAAACATTTTCGTGAAATGACAGCAGAGACAGTCACGTCACGAAGAAATATTAAAAATGCCTATGCATGTGTGCGATATGCTTTGCAACAAAAATCCGACCCATATCATCAGTATACTGGTCACTTATAATTATACAAATAATATGTGCTATACAATGTTTGTATGCTTATATATATGTATATATGTTGATGTTCAGAAAAGGTTTGTTTCTCGTTTTTGTATGTTAATGAAATAATACGAATTTTTGAACATTATGACTTAGTTAGTTTAAGCGGCTTTTCTTATACGAGGGTGTGATAAGCACAAGCATGTTTGCGAATGGGATGGGACACCATTACCATTATGACCACTGGCTGTGGGCTGCCAAGTACTGCTGTTTTTGGGAGTTTGAATTTGTCAGTGCAAAAAAGTTGAAAATGTGAGTTTTCTGGGTAAATATCTTGGAGGAAGTTGATTCAATATCGTTGAAACAAGTGGTTTCTCATCAGAGTCAAGTGGTACCACCACCGGCTTAAGTTTTCAGTTAAATTATTGGGTGATTGGGTGGTACTAAATAGTAAATGGTGCGTCTTTAGGATGTTTCAGACAAATTCCACATCCACAAGTTTTACTTTCTTTTTCAGTAAGAATTAGTCCGTGAACGTCGTGGAAAATTCAAAAACTGCTGATGTAAACGAGAAGAAGATTAGTGTAAGTTGTTATTTATTCTCCTACGTGAGTCTAATCAAGTTGGCAAAATATCACCACAAAATACTTTAAAAGCTCTCGACAAATTGAGTCTGATCTCAATAAATATAATAGCTTGCCCTTATATACAAAAAATACAAGCAGGTGCATACCAATAGGTAGTACACCATATTTTCTTCACAATAGGTATTGATACTGAAACTTCAATAACTCATAATTGATGGGAGTACTTATGAGGACAAGTTTAGAAAATAAATGAATGGAACGAACCCATAAATCAATTTGTTTGCTTGTACTTGTACTGTACAACTGTACTTAACTACAATCAGAAAAAAGATACATGATATATGCAAATAACAAGAAGAGTAAAAATTCACGTGTTGAGTCATAGCAGCACTTGTACAAAAATCAGGTTATTATCATGTCTTCTTCTTCTGAAGGACGCGATGATGATCTACTACACAAGCTTTTAGACAAGTCTGCAAGAAATACCGATGACTGGTTATGCCAAGACAAGACAAGCTGTTAAGAAAAGAAAAGTGAAATGGAGTGTGACAAACGAAGACAGATTGACCAAGGCTGTTGATTGCAAATACATGTATGAATTGTTGACAAAGGTTGATAAGGTACATGAAAACAATTTTCTGGGGAAAATGGGTGATGATACGCGTATGAATGTGAATGTGGTTTCAAATGAACCACAAAAGTCACAAGGAGAAATTATTGTCAATAATTTATAAACTATCGGGATTTATTAAATTGTGGAAAAACATTTTTTGTGTGCTAATAAAATAAGCAGGCAATTAAACATCCAACCACGAACCACAATTGTAATAATTAACCTTTATTCAATTTTGATATGATTCCAAAAACTCACACAAATTTTGTATCCAATGCACGTAATTAGGTAACAAGTTGAGTTTGTGTATCACATGCCATTTCTTCGCATTTCAAGAGAGGTTACCTTCCCCTTATATAAAATAAATAAAATTCAAGACAAACAATTTACAACGGTTTGTTTGGTTTTGTGGGACAAAAGAGCAAGACACTTGTTTTGATTAGTTTGGTGTAGGGTGTTGAGTATCCAAAATTTTAATCATTTCTCGTGCACAACACGTTCTATTCAAGCGAAAGCCAACCTTTATTTACCACCTGCCTACAATTAAAAGCCTTTTTTTACCTCCGGCATTCCATAAACTGTGTATTTATTACCTGGTAGGTAGTAATGCGTGAAGACACACAAACACACGCGTTTTAAAATATGGTTTTGCAATTTTCAACTGAAGTATCAAAATACCTACTTATACCGGCACAGTGCAAGTACAACCTACATACTTATGGCTTGGTTCTTGGTTTATTCTCGTAATATATTGAATTCAAATTATGGAGCACGTCACGTCTTTAAAATTGAATATGCAACATATATACTTTAAAGGGATGGACACGACAACGACTGTCGTTAAACCTAAAACCTTGTAATTTTGGGTTGCTTCTTTAATCAAAGCTAAAGTTGAATTTCCACCTGTTTTTGCCGTGCAGCAGCAGTATTTCGCTCACTCAGTATCATCTTTATTGTCACAAATATATGCAAATGGTACTTAAATCGTTATCTTCTTGATTTCTCGGTACCTAATGGGTACCTACATTTACTATATGATATGATGACTTTTTGAGCGAGTTGTAACAAGATTCTGAATAAGTTTTTCTTTGGGACGATTTCACAACAATATTGTGAACAAATATCACATATCAGCAACCAGTATTAAGCAAGCAAAAAAGGTAGACCCAAAAATCGAGTTCTTATCCATCTTCTCTCTTTCTTTTCGCTGTATGAATCTGAAAACATGTACACTTCGATTACAATGTAAAGTACATGTGCTTCTTGCAAAAAAACTCATCAACTCTGAAGATCTATACATTTCTCATAACAGAAGAGTTGATTTTTTTTCTGGGTCATCTGACGTGAACAATACAAAAAAAATTCAAGAGATTCAGATTCAAGTAACAAAACTTAACTTGTAAGTAACAAAAATGTATTGAGTCAGTCAGTCAGTCAGTGTCCTTTCATCTAATTATTTATGCGCACAGTATGCACCTATTTACTAATCACCGCACACCCTTTTTCTATCCGTTAATTGTTTTGCTCAGAAGACTACCCCCATCATACACTTATCAGAAATGACTTTGATGGTAATAATGGCTTTGTCTGCAATACAACAAAACAGAAGCAGTTGGATCGCCTTTTCCCCCATCTTGTTAGCATTTTTTGCTCATAAGTGATGATAACAATAAGGTATTATCGAAAGTGTAAATTGTAACCTTGAGGGCAACATATTACCTACTAATGTGGACGTGGACATGTGGACAATGCATTTGTTTAAAACCAGTGTTACCGAAAAAGATGCTTTTGAAAGTAAATTTAAAACGTGTATACGTAGTACCTGGTAATTGATATGGTGGTCAAGATAATTTATAAGAATTAGGATTATACTATATATATTATATATTTGAGTACAAAAGAAAGGGAGAAAAGATTAGGAGCAAAAAACAAAGCACCGTTTTTTTTGTTTTAAGAACTGTGTTTTTGCCCTCGCATTCGATTTCACCCTTCACGTGTAGCACGTACTTAGTCATATTTAGTCATATGAAAATCGCCAATTTTTCTTGACATAATGTACCTATGAGTTCATGTTTTTAATGTGAAAAAGTGAGACTAATAATTGTACTAGCTCAAAATGTTGTCAGACATCCCAATTTTTTCTGTATGGGTTTCGTCATTGGAATCTCATTCAGGATTCTAGTCAGGCAGACAGGGATATTGAGAAGGGGCCGATTCAAAAAGATGATCATGATCATGATGATAGTTACATGTGGGCAATTAAAAAAAGGAGGATATATACATACTTTAACACTGTACTGTACACCATACGATGAAGACATGGCTCCCGTATACCTAATTGCTATATCCATTTTTGATATATTGCAGATCACTTGACATACCTAAGCATATGACAGCGACTAGGACCTAAGGCGAAGGAAGAGAGCTTCTTAGGATGGCACTGGCAAGTTCATGCGTAAGTTATGTGCGCCTTAGTAAGTCCTCATAAGAGACTTGGCTTGACGCTGTGGCTGTATCACCACACCACCTTATATGCTCACGTCCGGTATGATGACTCCTTATCGTCATTGCGTTGTAAAACTATGTCTACTACGGCCATGAACCAAGGGCTGCAACCAGTTGTGCTCTCGATTTCAACAATCAAACTAGTTATTTACTAAACAATTTTTAGCTGACAAAGTATAGTGAAGTGAGCCAGTGTGTAAAAACAAATGAAATCGAAATTTCTTTTGTGAAATGTGTATTATGCAGATCAATTTGTGTGATTGGATTTTTGTGGAAAGAAAAAGTTTTTTATTGTGGCTCTAATACTCTAATTGGATTACGTTATGAATTTCGCACTTTTGGGAAACACCACCATATAACGCGTGTGCGTGTGTTACATTTACTACATTAGGTCAATTTGTGAAGTGAGGTG
Organism: Orchesella flavescens; assembly: GCA_964034955.1. NCBI lineage: Eukaryota > Metazoa > Arthropoda > Collembola > Entomobryomorpha > Orchesellidae > Orchesella > Orchesella flavescens. The sequence continues at coordinate 11,680,772 of OZ035958.1, read as the reverse complement.
TGACTTTTGGCTTGCTTTGCGTGTTTGGAGAAACTTTTAACATCACATTGTCAATATCACAATGGAAATTATGTGGTGTGGTGAAGGTTTGATAATCTGTTTGTGACTTTGTTTATTTGCGATTAAAATTAAGTAACTTAAACTATTAGTAATATTAAATATTATTAAATTAAATTATCTATATAAATAAAATCCTTAGCGACCAAAAATGAAGTTGTGTCGATGGCCCTACTGACTTCGTTGTTTAAGTCGGGTGGTCATATTGTACATCATTCGAATCACAAAGAGTTGGTGTTTCATAATAAATAATTATCTTCATACAAATATGTTTGATGTTGAATACACAGCCGCATGAAAATGGCAATTTTTGTAAAATTTGATGATTTTGCCCAAAAAATACATTCCAACCGGTCCCTCCTGAGTAAAACTGCTTTAAGCGAACTGATTAGTAGCAGTGCCCTGGGATTCCTTAAAGGTTGCAGATGGATCGAATCATATTCGTTACATCCATATTGATTTTATGTTTGCGCAATGATTTTTTTAATACGGAGCACTTTTCAGGTATTAATTCGCAGCGACCAAAGCTGAAGATGTGTCGGTGGCCCTACTGACTTCGTTCTTTAAGTCGGGTAGTCATATTGCACATCATCCGAATCACAAATAGTTGGTGTATCCTAATAGTTAATTATCTTAATACAAATACGTTTGATGTTGAATATACAGCTACATGAAAGTGGCAATTTTTGTAAAAATTTTACGATTTTGCCAAAAAATTACATTCCATTGGCTCCCTCCCGAGTAAAACTACTTGAAGCGAACTGTTTATTAGCAGTGCCCTGGGACTCCTTAAAGGTTGTAGATGGCTCGAATCATAATTTGAATATTGATTTTGACTATATATTTGCGCCATGGGCCCTTTGAATTGCATACGATTTCAAAGGTAATCTATACAATATTGTGGTTAAAATGAACCTGACAACTGGCAGAATATATAGGAACCTGCGATCTAGCATTTATGCTGAATGAAGTAAGCATAAGCTATGTGTCTGAGAAGTTCATTGGTTTAAAAAAAATTAAAAATTTTCATCATTGTGGTTGCTGCTGAGCAATTTTTTTAAAAAATTGACCTTTAATCGCTTATAGGTCACGCTAGGGTCATTGCTGAATCTTGAAAATAGCATGGTTGATTTTTTCTCAAGAAATAGCATCATTTCGATGTATCATAACCCATGATTTGTCATTAAAAAATATTTGACCTTGACCTTTGACCCAGTTGCCATTGACCGATTTTGCTCATCTTCGAACTCAGTCAAGGTCTTGACCTATAGTGTCGTTTAGCAAAAAGAATTTCTGAAAATCTTCAACGGTGTAAAAGTTATCGTGCGAACGGACAGACAGACGGACGAACAGACAGACTATGATCCATTCTAAATAACCTGCTTTTGATTGATCTTCGATCGCAGGTTAATAAATGGGATCTTCATTTGCATCCCTCTGGAGGGTTTGCAATTTAAGTAGTACAGACGTGTAGCATACCTAACTTAACCATTGTATTCGCAAAGCTTTGCCCGGTGCACATCAACTGCTAAACTTGATGTTTGCAACTCGAATCATGGTCATGTGGTCCCTTAAAAAAGTGACTTTTCAATGATTTTGTTTCTAACCCAAAAATAATAACTCACGAATGTTCGATGAGTCCTTATCTTTAGCTGATTTTGTTGCAAGGGCAAGGGTCATGGTAGTACGGTCACTTGAAAAAATGACGGTTTGATGACTATGCTCTTAACGTTTGTGACTCTCTGGCAGGGCTAAATTTGAGCTTATGCGGTTATGTCACAAGTGAAATGCGAGATGTGGTTATACGGCTATATAAAAAATTCACTTGCCCTCTACGATGAGCATAAATACTTTCAATTAACTAGATAAAGGTGTCTAAAAATAAGATGAACTTTTTCCTTTTTTAATCCCAGTATGAAAGTTCTCTCACCTTGCTTACAAATACTGCAAATTTTTACTTTATAGAACGGTTATAATTTAATTCGATTTTTAAAAACACAAGTTTAATTAAAAATATTTCATAGACACAATTTGACATTCAGTTACCTATTATCAAACGTAAAACAACCAGTGTCTTAAAACTATTGAGTTATTCGTGGCTCAAGTTTTTGACTTCGAAGAGCAAATTCTATGGGATTATTTTGTATTGAAATTTGGTAATCAAATCATAAATACATGGGTAACTAAAGCCGACGTTCCGATCGCCTAGCCTGCTAGATTGAAATGGTGTACAGTATATACCACCGTGACTTAAAAACGTTTGGTGTTCAGAAACGGGGCAAGGCCCGTTATCTGGCCGCTAGTTAAATATAATAGTAATATTAAATATTATTAAATATTATTAAATATTATTAAACTAATAGTAACTAATTCAATCACCTTTAGCTGAACACCAAGCAAACAACCCATCTCACGTCATTAAAACAGGCTCCATCGCCCTCATTAACAAAGAGCAGAGATATTTCCCGAGGAAATTCAAAGAAGGTCTACTAATCAAAAAGGCGAAATTGACCAACCCGACACTAAACAGAAATGATGGTCTTGAAATCGGTTCACAATGGTTACCATTTCTTTTCAAGTTAATTTAAATAGCAAGTTTTAATAATACAAAATATTTTTCGTTATATTACCATCTTTCATTTTCAAATTTTCTTTGTTACTCTTGAAAATGCTAGCGCATAGTTAGCGAAAGCTCGAGAATAGTAATAAAATCCTAAAAACCACCTCTAAAAGCCAAAAGCATCACTTATTAACTTAAACTATTTTTTTGCGGTGGATTGTTTAGTTTGTCGGTTACAAAGAAAGCAGGAAATCGGCTTTATAATGATAAAGTTTTGAATCTATATAAGATAGGATGTAACAAAAATGTAGGAATATTGTGTAACTACACATGTGAGCGAGTTCAGTTCTGGCGAGTGTTCTGCCAAAGTTTGGATAATTCTTGACAAAATATTGAGCACCGAAATTGTTAAATATAATTTGTGGAAAAGTGTTGGTGATTGCGTTACACATAAACATAATAATATGCCTCTTCGTTCTACGTTTAATTACCATGAAAAGTATTATGCTAAAATGGCGACAGAAAATACGAATTCGCGAGAGGAACGCTTCCGAGCTTGTAGTGAGCTGACAGCTGGCCATCATCTTCCAGCTGCAGCAACAAATCAAAATTTAATTTATTTCAATAATGATGGTCCCCATCAGAAGTACAGCGACGACCCTGCGATGGGCAACAAGCCCAAGCTACAAAAACTAGAGCTCTCTAACAAGCATGAACCATGCAAATTTACAAGACTGAATACAGCGTTTACCAAAGCATATTACAATACATGGCCATTTCCAGCAGTACCAGAAGCATTGCTCACCTTTGTAGGTGTTCCAATGTCAAGTCAGATCTCATCTTCTTCATTATCAAGAAGCTTAATTTCGACCTTTAGCGTAGTGTCACTACTTTTGTAAGTTTGGGGCAAAATGATACACGCAAAGTTTTCATAACAGAGTATACAGAATAAGGCTAACTTGTCATTTTTGGTTTCAGAATCTTTATCACTATTAATTTACAATCTACAGAAGCCACAGTATTTGAACAGTAAGATATTGAAATCAAAATTTACCAATAAAAGTAATTTTTTAGCGTTGCAAAAGACCTACGTATATAATTTTTTAATTACTTACTCAGGTCAAAATGTGAAACATTTGGATGGAATGCATTTCCTGTTTGGAAATATCGTGCCAAGGCCCGTTTCGTTTCACCATTAAGTAAGCTAAAAAGAAAATGAGTGCATTCCACTGACCAAATTTTGATTCTGAGCGCTGGTATAAACCTATATAATTGTTTTCTTGACTGCCAGAAATGGATCCCGATATGCAAAATGAATTCTTTGAGTTATTCCGTGATGGAGCTGACTCAGGCGAGGACTCTGATGAAGAGTTTAACATTCCCGAGCTTCATCGCGTTTCTGAAATGTGTCCTAAGAATGCATTTTTCTACAGTTTGTCACCGAAGCATCTTGAAGCTTCTAGACTAATCACAAAAATGTTTGTTGGTAAGTTGTTCAACGACAATTTTAAAAATGCAAAGATTAGCTATTCCTACATCAACTTTGGATAAAATATAATATGATGCATCTCTGATCTTTGTAGATCAACCTTCTCCTCCGGAAGTACTCGGGTTAGCTAAATTACTCATCCACAACCGCCACGTTAATCCCAAAGTTTGGTATCACGGGCTCGTTGGAGCTGCTCAGGAAAGAACGGACATGACTGGATTTAAACTAGCTCATCCATTTGACGCCTTGCCGGACGTATACATTCCAGGCACTCTCCTCTTCAAGGCCATGGACAACTACAGATCAGCTAAAGCTAAAGACAATAAAGGTCGAAGTGATAATTCCACAAGTATTTTTAGCCGTTTGAAAAGATCCCCAAAAAAGATTCGAAGTAAGAATAAACCCATCCATTCTCCGGCTAGAAATGATAGTATTGCAAATATATTTGGAAAGAGTGAGATTGGAAACAAATACGTAATAATCAATGAAGATAGCGAAGAACCAAATGAATCGCGTGGTTTCAAAGAGTCGGGCTTTAAACAAGTGAAACATAAAAGTGCAAGTGACAGTGACAGTGCTAATAATAACTTTATCAAAAATAAAAAGACAAAGAAACTAAAGAAATCTTCAAAGAAGGGAAAAGAAGAACCATTCAAGAGAAATGTGACAGAGGTGTGTTCTTGTAAAAGTAATTCACAATCAATTAAGTGAGTAAAGTAGTAATGTGTTTTTGCATTGTATTTTACACAGTACCGTGCAGATATTGGCATGTGGAAAAATGGAGATATTGATGCGGTAAGCCATAAGATACAATAATGTCATTACTTAATTTAATGAAAAAAAGTTGCAGACTTGTTAACTACAATTGCTAATTGAAATCATTGGAATTTTCACATTTTTTTTATTTCTTACTGTCTCTTCTCCTAATCAGTTTGACGATTGCGTCGTGGTGGATGGCTCAGTTGGAAAACGGAATGGGATTGAGAATCAATTATGGTACTTTAGAGAAGACATGATGGTCAATCAACATCATTGGTACGTAAACCTGTGGGTTTCATACACACGTAAACTTCTCAATTAAAAAAACATTTTAGTACTTTTTTGTGGGTTAATAAGACAAGTTTAATTTATAATTCTGTACAGGTATTGGCATCAAGAGTATCCTTTAAATACGACAATGCAAAGGCCTAGAAGAAGTGAGCTTTTTTTCTACATGCACCGAAATCTAATTGCGAGGTACGTACGTGAGCATATAGTCATTTTGGCTTTTCTTTTTCCTCAATTTATAACTTATAAGAAAGAAATGGGATGCTAAACTCTCAAATTATCATAACAGCTATAACTTAATGAACGCTCAATCAGGTTTTATGAATGTGTGGATTTTGTTACTGTCGCATGATTACATGACGGTGTAACCGGTCCCATAAATTCAGTTGGGTGATCAAACGATTGCCGATAGCATGTGTAGCACGTTTCTTACCAGTAACTTCCTTTTTATGACAGTTTGCATATTTTAACAAAGTTGTTAAATGACGCAAGCAAGAAAAGCAAATACAACAATTATTACTATTATTTTTTATTATTTTATGAATTTCAAATGATTTGAATGATAATTTCAGATACAATGCTGAGCGGATTTCCAATGGTATGCCGTTAGTGACAGAGTTTGACATTACACCTGGAGCTGAAATACAGTCAGGGTACAATTCTTACTTGGCAGATGTAAGTGTGGTTTCCGAAATTAAAAGATTGACTTTAATTATAATTTTTTGTTTTTATGTAAGAAAACATTTAAAATTTTAGGTCAGATCTAGAAAATTTTGGACTCCTAGATATCCGGGAACGATTTTACAGGACATTATTCACGACAAGGATCCAGACTTTGAAAGAAATATATTTCTTGATCGCTATAATGAGATTTATGGACGATTATTACGTTCTATAGAAGTTGGACATTTATTAACTGTAAGTGATTGAAGTTGAACAGCAAATCCCTTTGGTGTAACTTTTGTAGCATAAGGAAACTGTACTAATGCATAAGAATTCTAATAAAGAGATGTTTAAAATCTGACAGGGACCTTACAGTACCATAAATATACGACACACAAAAGGAATTCAGCCATTGGCCCACACCGTTGAAGCTACTGAACTCTCTGTTAACCCGTTCTTTTATGATGCTATGGGATTCCATAATCTTGGTCATCAAGTCATTGGTCTGCAGTCTGATCCTTTCTTTAAAGCACGAATTCCAACCGGGGTGATGGCAGACACAGCGACTACTATGCGTGACCCAGAATTCTTCAGTTATCATCAGCTAGTCGATAACCTTTTCGATAGGTATTTCAAATTTCCCAAATTAAAAAAAATAAAAATCTTTAAAAAGGTTTCAAATTGCATACATTACAAATGTTATAATTGCGTTCAATTTTAGATATAAGAAATCACTGCCACCTTATCAACCTTTAGGGGTAAGTTGAGACATGAAAATTTTAAGATTAAAAAATAACCATTTTTTATACTCTTGATTGGATTGTGTTTTAAAATAGGGTGAGTATCCTTTGAGGTGGGATGGAGTTGAAATTCTAGATGTGCAAGTGGTCAGTCAGAACAAAGGTCCACCAAATCAATTACGAACCTTTTGGTCAACAAGAAGATTTGAGTTGTCTCCTGGAGTGGATCAAAGCATTCACAAAGGAGATGTGGATATTGATGTGTGTGCTGTGCATCTAAATCATGAGCCATTTGATTTCAAACTCACTGTAGTAAGTACTTTAGAGGCATACTAGAATAGGGAAAGTTTCCTCAAATTAAAACCCTGACAGGCCTGACTGTTGATACTTTTCAATTCTTTTAGACCTTAGATCCTTGTGCACATACCAAATCAAACAAGGGTACTGTCAGGCTCTTTTTGGCCCCTCGCTACACGGAGCATGGTGTGAGACTTTCGATGAAGGTGAATTAATTGTCTTTATTTAATAATGATAATTGTAATTGTCTTTATTTACGTGTTTTCTTGTATCAACCAAAAGGTGCAGAGAAGATTGATGTTTCAGTTGGATGCTTTCCCTGTTGATTGTAAATTAATAAACTAAAAATTTCATATTAATTTCATATATATTAGAGGGAACAGTTAAAATGTGTATCATTTTGATTTAGTACGTGTCGGAAGAAATGTGATACTCCGAAGATCATTTGACTCAAATGTCGTGAAACCTTGGTCTAAAAGTATTAACGAGTATATGAAGGATGCTTCAGAGGATGATGAGGATCTTCCAACCAATGCCGACTTTTGTGGTTGTGGATGGCCTACCCACCTTTTGATTCCCAAGGGTACTCATAAAGGACTTCCCTTTGATCTTTTTGCAATGATAACTAATTTTGATGAGGACTACGTTGAAGAGAACCCTGACGATTTATATATTCCCGAGCCATGCAATTCACCATATATCTACTGTGGAATTCCCTGGAGAAAATATCCTGACGCAAAACCTATGGGCTATCCATTTGATAGAAGTCCACCTAAAGTCCCTATAGATTGTCCACCAGGAATGGGAACTGTACTAACTCTATTTTGCAGATTCTTCAGATTGTTCTGGTACACCAAATTACACACCCTTGAGGACTATGTCAAGATTGCTCCAAATATGCATGCAACAGTGGTAAGTGGAGAAAAGTTATAAGCTTGAAATTGGAAATAAACTTACGATTTTAGTCTGGAAGAAATATTAACTGAAACATTTGGTTTGTTGTTATATAGGTGGAAATCAAACATTTTGACAAATTAGTCTGGTAGAACAATGTTAACCACTTTAAAAAGTTTAGAACTTCTCAAATGCTCAAATGTTATACCAATGCAATATCTATTTATATACCCCACTTCAATTTCATCACCCTTAACCTAACTGCCATGTCAGAGGATATATTTGTGTTTAGTTATGCAAACACTCAATACGTTTACTATTTTTGTAATATTGTTATTATTTAAAATGTTAATCAATGAGATTGAAGTAAAAACAATAAGTTTTATACATCATTGATGAGTGATTATTTAGTATCACCATTTTTAATTTAACTCACTCAGACTAATAATTCGATGATCATACAGTATATTTAATGTGTGTAACACAGATGATGGGATGACAAAGTCAACGTACAAACTTGTAAATTAATGATTTTTACTTCTCTACACTTATCGTAAATATACACGAAAGGTCACAGGGGATCCTAAAGGCACAAACGTTTACAACACAAACATTCATGCGTGTATAAAGCTAATCAGATTAGGAATGTAAGTACCTAACTACTTTAAACACGATATAAAAATAATGAGATACATTCACAGGTTTAAGTCTTATGCAAAGATTTCTGCTTGTGCACAACTTCAACAATTTGTTGCTGTACTAAAGCTTCGCACTGTGACATGGGAAGGAAATGAACCGAATCTTTCTTGAGAAGTACGCTTGTGCCATCTTCAAGTTCAAATTCTCCATAGTCTTGCAATACGCGGATCTGTAGAAGGAGAAAAATAGTAAATAGTTTGTGTTTGGACGAATTGTAAGCACAAGCAACTAATGTAAACGAAATACAAAATAGGATCACACAAGTTTAAATAAAAAACTTACCTCAACCATAAGAGTTTTAGGAGGTTTCAAGTCTTGGGTCAAATCCAGTCCGTGATTCTCTCCAAGGGATCCCATGTAATTGGCTAAGGTCTTATTGTAGTTGGCAAAGAATTGCGTCTCTTGCTCCGTCATGTTCGCCCTTACATTGGCTGGAATGACTGGACCATGTTCCCAACGCATATCTGTGATGACTTTCAGTCGAGTATACCTACGTCAAAAGAAAACCATCAAACCAAGGCAAATTAAAACAATTTATTAAAAGTTTACTATGGACATCACAGATATTCTAGAGCCATAATAATTGGTGTTCACTCACAAATAAGCAAGGATGCACTGCCTATTCCTTTCCAGTGCAGCATGACGAAGATGTAAAGCCGCAAGAAATTCTGGATTCCCAGGAATATTCATTGAGCTAAAGGCAAAAAAAATATAGTTATAAAATTCATGAATTATTAACACGACAACCTCCTGGACAACACAAAAAACTTGGACCAGTCAACAACAATTTAGACTTACACATCACGTTGATTTTGTTCAAAGAGGATTTGCATCTCATCAAGGGCTTGACGCAATTCATTTTCCTACATAAAAGCACCACAAATAGAACATTTGAAACATTTGGCTCAACTACATCCACGCACAACTTTTGTTGCATAGATTGTAACTAAAGTAGAAAGTAGTTAACTACCTGAAATGCTGGCAGCTTTCCTTTGTGTCGATCTAACTCTTTAATTAGCTCAAGAGCTATTTCTCCATACATTCCACTCATTTTTAAGGTATTCTTGGCTTTAACCAACTGGACAACTTATATCTAACACAACTTAAATTAGGTAGAAATTATCCAAGAATTTCAATAAAATGCTATCAGCCGGTGGTGCTTTTAGCAATACATAATAATATCACAATGGTAAATATTGGTGATTGGATGGTTCGCTCCTTTTCTTTATAATATATGGAATACAATACAGGACAGAATACTAAATAGTATTCGTATATCACATCGTTGTGCTCCTTATATGTTCCTTGTATGTAAAAACCATAATATCACTTAATGCACCCATGTGCTAAAGCATGTATATGACGTGGGGGATCATGAGACAAGTTCTTTGTCTAACACAAGTTATATCATGTCTTTCACTTTATTCGCTGTGAAATGTGAGCAATAGCTCATAGCTGGCTATGGCTGGAGTAGTGTGATCATCACATCACATCACTGTGATGTATTACCTATATTAAGGACACACACCGCGAATGAAGGAGGGTAAACTTCTTGTGAAATGTCAGAATTGAAGAAATGAATTGAAAACCTGAAGAATCATTCTAACTCTATAATATTTATTATACAACAGTTACAATAATAAATTGGTGTTATAATTGTGTACAGTCGTGTACAGGTGTATTTTTCTTTCTTGTGTAGTACTATTAATCTGCATAAGGTATGTTCAATGTATCGTAAAAGCAAATCATAAGTATTTTTTTTAAACGTTATGTATTGGTTTGATTGGTTGGAGGTCAGTTAGCAATGATTTTTTCTCTTTTTGCAGGATCTGCAGATTAGTTCAGATTAGCCCCATTTGGTGTGATTCATATTCGTAGCTTTAATCATGGCTGCATCTTTGACGAGTCCTGGTCAGCTAAAGAACAAGAAGACTTATAAAAATGCCAATCGAATCACCTACTACGAGGATGAGACCACTGAAAAGAAATACTACAAGTGTCCCATTTGCTCCAAGATGCTGAAAGGTCATTTAACAACGCACATGCGAAATGTACACTTTGGAGCTGATTTCTGGCCATGTAGGGTGTGTGGGAAGAATTTATCATCGAAATCTAGTCTTGGAGCGCACATGCCGATTCATGAGCCGGAGAAGCGTTTCAAATGCGCCCATTGTGGAAAAGGATTTGACTTCAAGAAGAATCTCCAGCGTCATATCCCTGGTCATCTTGGAGGAAAACCTTTTCAGTGTAAATATTGTCTGCAACGGTTCTCAACAAAAGGTCGACTCCATGATCACAGACGTATTCACACTGGAAAAACACCGTATGAATGTATGTTTTGCGACATGCAATTCTCACAGTGGCCTGAAATTCGTAACCACTACAGGAAGCATATTGGAGAGTGTCCCTTTTTTTGCAAATTGTGTGATTCGTCATTCTTCAGTAAATTAGATTTGTCTTCCCATGTGCGAACTGTACATCGTAAGCCGATGGTGTCTTGCATATTTTGTGACAAGAGTTGTAGACAACGTGATCTCTATCTTCATTTGCAAATACATACAAGAGAAAGGCCATACATTTGCGAGGAGGAGGGTTGTGACAAGGAGTTTACTCAAGAATATCTTCTCAAGAAACATTCTTATGAGCACACGGTGAGCCAATTTCCCTTTGCTTGTGATAAGTGCCCGGAAAAGTTCAGCAAAACGATGGAGCTAAAACGCCATAAAAAAGCTGTCCATGATGAAGAATACGAAGAAACTTATCGGCATGCATGTGACAAGTGTTCAAGGCGTTACAAGAAAAAGAGCGACTTGACCTACCACAAGAAACAAGTACATAATGATGACCCGGACTCATTAAAAAAGCATCAGTGTAGTGAGTGTCCCAAGAAATTCTTGCGAAAGACTGATCTTAATATCCACATGGCTGTCCACTCCAAAGAAAAAAACTTTGAATGTGACGAATGTGGAACAAAGTTCAAGCACCTGAAATCGTTGAAACGACACCAAGAAAAGTCATCATGCAAAGGCAAAACAACCTCTTGAGTGCAAGTTTTTTAAGACAACATTCATACAGATAATGCCATGAACACAAATCTTTTCTGAGCAGTTCCCTAAAATGAGTAATGAAATGTGCATGTAAATACAGTTCCACAAGGATAGTCGTCACGTCGTCCCATCAGAAGATTGGAACGAGATAATTCTCTTAACCTGTAATTTTGAATTTTTACATGTGGATAAAGTACGAATCTTTCAATTTCGCTTCTTCGCCGTACTTTTAAAAAAGTTTGTAATAATAGGAGAATCGTATTTGTATGTAAACATAACTATAAATGGTAACATGTATTGTCTACAAAAATGAGCCTTTCAAAGTAATAAATAGTTTGATTAGAAAAAAAACTTTTGTTTATTTCATTTACATACAGTAAACAAATTTTACATAATATATATTCACGGCAATAAAGCAACAACAACTAACATCGAACACTCAAAGCTATTAGAAATTATGGAACGAGCGTAGCATTAAAAATTAAACTATACGAGAGCATAACCAAAACCGCATCCACTACATTTCATAATTGACTAAAATAGAAGTTAGTATAACTGGTGTAATACAAAACACAATTCGTTTTCGACGATTGGAATAAAAGTGCTGGAACGAGTGCACATTCAATGCATAAAATAATAACAATATGTAAATGTAACTAAATAAGAATATAAATTAATGACGAGTTGTAGGACACTGATCAATGGAGACTGTGTGTAATGGTAATGATTCACGTTCTATATAATTATGATATAATTAGCCCATTCCATCGCATTTATTCATTGTCTTGGAATTGACAGAATAGGACCACCTTTTTCTTCCTTCCATTGCTGAGCCATTTCAGGAGAAGGCTAGTTTGAAACAACAAAACTCGAATGATAGAATTACTCCATTAAAGAAAAAAATTACACAAATAATATATATTATTACATCTTTGGACTTACCATGAACTTTGGGGAAAGCAGCAACTGTTTCAGGTTTGGCATTCTCAAAAATGCGAAATGAAAGGTCATATCCGTTAGTAAAGTAGCGTTGGCCGTTACTTCCTGATGAGGTCCAGCGTACAAATGGTGCTCTACAATTGCAAGGGATCGTAGTTCTTTCCCAAAACAAAACAAAAAATACAGTCAGTAACAATATTCCTTATTCTTACATAAGATACCTAGCGTTGGATTTAAAATATTTTCAAAATCTACCTGCCAACTTTCTTATGGAAGGAAAATTGTTATCATCCTTCAACTCCACATTATTCCAGAAATCTCTGTTTCTCCTAAGTGAAATTGCCAAGTCCGGTGGCGCGCCTACTAGTAATGCATCCCAATGGGAGTTATGAAACCCTTCCATGCTTCCTTTCACAGTTATCGCCAACTTTTGTAACATTCTCATTTCCATAAATAAATACTGCAGTCCACAGACTTCAGGTCCACACACCGACACCTCTAAACAAACAACATTTGGAAATGTCATGTGCAGGCTCTGCATTCTCTCCAAAGTCAAAGTCAAGGGTTCCTCTATCAGCGTTGGATGCATCATATACGCTGTATTGTTCCTGGGGTTGATGAGAGCTACAAAGAGATTTGTTACAGATTCTAGTACGGAATTCGTAGTCCACTTGGCAAACATATCTTTCGTCTGATGAAGGATGCGGAGCTCTTGCATGACTGGAAGCACTTCACGTGCTAAATTATCTTCCAGCTCCCAACATTGTGATGTGACTGTTAAAGTTGTTAGCTTTTCCATGACTGGGAATGAGAACATTGTAGTGCTTCTAACTCGAGTAGGATACTGGTTACCACGAAGGTTTAGAATTTGCAAACTCTTCCTCAACTTGCTAAGAATGTCAAAAATGAGACCATCACGATAACAAGCTTCGGCTATTGCATGCAGACGAAGGTGTACCAAATTAGGAAGGTCATTCTTTTTCAGCAATTCCAAATCAGAGTTTTTCAAAGGGCAGTCTATGAGTAGCTTCGTAATAGTTCTAGGTAATGTCAGAAATTCAAAACCAAAAGGAATCAGGGCTGTAGAGCGAGTGTACATGAACTGTAGTTCATAGAGCTCACTGGTAGCATTCAAAACAGTCTGGAGAGGGTATATTGTATGGGCATTATTTTGAAGTCCGAGGTAGTCTACTAATCTCTCATCTGAAAACTGGACCGAAAGAGTTTTCAGTTTTGGCAATGAAAACGAGTGAAAGACAAAGGTCATTGTGCTGTTGATTGGAAATGAGAGCTGGAGGTTGAGAAGTGATGAGCCACATTTTATCAGGCATGTAGACAAATCATCATAATTCTCTCTTCGGAAAAAGGAAGGCATTAGTTTCATGTTGAAACCTGGAATGAAATCTTCGATTCTGGACTCATCATTTACAGCGGAGAGGAAGTTGGCGAGTAGTTTTCCATTTTTCTGACAGTACACACTATCTGAGAAAGAATTATCATTGTTTAACTTCAATTTAAAGAGCGGCTGTTTGGCTTTTCTGATTAGGGAAGACACTGTAAGCATCCAGTCCTTTCTCACAAGACGAAGTGAGCACAAATCTGGAACATTGATTGAAGACTTGTCGGCAGTCCCACAAGGCCAAATTACTTTTGATAAAATAAGCTCCCGAAGCTATAAATCATAACAAAATAAGTTTGTGAATGAAAAGGATCGCCGTGCCCGTGCCATGTATAAATATTCATTATTACAAATTAATTCAAAGTTACCATCTCATTTTGAAAAACCTGGCAAGAAAGGGCAGCCAGATCGTCAGCATCGATGTCGTCTGTAGATTCAATTATTACAACAACCTCTTGCTCTTCTTCCAAAGGAGATGGAGTCCCCAGTATCATCTTTGATGAAGAATCAGTAGAACTATTTGAGTTTTCATCCATCTTCCCTCAGTAAAAAACGTAAAAACCCAAGCAGCATTAAACAACAACTTGTTACATCAAATCAATATGATTAAGGAAATGACAGACCGGATGATATTAATATTTGGAAGATACCAGATTTAAGAACTCACCTTGTTAAACGATCTAGTTCCGGAAGTCCACTAGTGGCGATACAGCCTTTGTTTTACTTATTATGTACTTGACACTGAAAACTGGAATTTACTTTTCCGGTGAAAAATTGTTCAGCATTACAAAAGTAATGAAAGCTTAACTGCATGCAACATATATATGCAACTGATATATTTATAAAACATATCTCTATTCAAAGATTAGTTACTTTTTTTCAGATATGCAACTAGTCTATACACAATGGCAGCTTATAATTTGGTACTATCAACATCAATAACTTAGAGACTACCTACAATACAACCACACACCTACACCATACACTCTACAACAGAGCAAAAAAGTTGTTTCACTCGAGCAAAATAATACAAACAAGCAAACTCTCTGGAAGATGAACCTTCATGTATTTACGTAGTAAGAAAGAACGCGAACGTAATGAACACAAAAGCACTATTTGTATGATACGCCAGCTGATGATGGGGATGTTATGCTTTCTCTTCACTCCATATTCACCCATCATCATCATCATCATCACTTCAATCATATCCATGAGTTACCTAAAAGAAGCATGAATGAATTGATGCATGTATGTATGTAAACCTTTGACTTTTTTACTGAATGATTTTTTACATCTAAAAACTAAAATTACAGGATGCGGATGACTCCAGACTTCATGTTGCAAATATAATATTTCGTTTATTCAGTACGAGATGCTGCAAGTTAAATATTACAGTAATTTGTAAACATTGTGTATTTTTTGTAATCCACTGATTAATCATTAATAGTGCGTACTTTCTTTTCTCTTACATTATCCATTTGAAAATAGAGACAGTAGTTAGATATAGAGGAAAGTAAGAAAAATGTAATTTACGAACTGAAAATATAAAATTGCCATAATTTTCATAAACTTTTAAACGTTTCTTTCTCTAATTGAACAGTACAATCTAATGCCAACGCCAACTATTTTACTCACAATGTAAATTCCTCGCCTCGCCCCTACATTATCATTTTAAGAAACCAGTCTCACATCGCACCTCATTCAATATATGTATATTGAATCGTCTTTAGCACAAACAATCCACTCATTTTCATGGAATTCAAAATGAGAATGAAAAACTTACAAACTAAATGTCACGTACACGTACAACATCGTTATCATTTAACTTAAGCGATGATAAATGGGGTATACATCAATCCATAATTTGACAGTTATAATTAATGTATACGTTTACTACTTTTAAAGGTCGAAGTGTGATTGATCATGAATCATGAGACATATCATACTTTTTACATTAATATGATACTGATATCTTACGGAAATAAAGTCTAAAGCTTTGTTATTGCAACATAGCGGATTTGTGATAATTACTGCTCATGGCTCATAGTAGCTGATGTCCAGTCTTCGTTTCGGTAGAGTTTTGATACGATAGCCTTTATCTTCATACCATTTCTTGTACATTGCCTGTGATGGCTGTAATGTAAATAAAAATAACATGAAATTACTTATAATTGTTGTTGTTTCTCACTATATTCTTATAATCAATCATATTATATAGTTTTAGTGCCAATGTGTGCAACTTACCGTGAAGCCGGGACTAACAGTGAGATGCTTTAATTTCTTCATTTTTAGCAAAGCAAAATGAAAAGCTACGTCAGAAATGTGAGATTCTCCTGCAGCTAGTTGCGACTGGTCATCCGGTTTAAAGCATTCGATTAGTGTTAGATCTTCAAGTTCTGTAGCAAAATGACATACCACCAGCATATTACAATGTGCTTTTATCAATTTTGAAGAAAAAAAATTACGTTTTTTTTATTTAGTTGGCTTACTTTTCATGCTTTTGATGGAAACATGATTTTCATGAAGATATAACTCTTCCCACAGCTCTGAACTGCTTTTGACTGCCTCACAGAAATCGGGTGGAATACCAGTTAACAATGAGTCCCACTTGATAGTCCACAAGGAGGGTTCCAAAACAATCCGTAGCGACTGCAAGCCGGTCATTTCTTCGAAAATATACTTCATTCCACAAATCTCTGGTCCGCAAATTGTGATGGTCAGCTTTGTTAAATTTGGGAATGCTAGGTTAATACTCTGCATTTTACTAAGGGTCATCGTTACAGGTCTATCAGGGAGATTTGCTTGGGGTAGAAAGGGTTGGAATGCACGATTCCTTGCTTGAAGCATTATACGTTCTCGGTATCTCCTTGCTGCTCGAACCCTAGCTCTACGATTAATGGGCTCATCCCTTCCGTCTCCGCCACCTCCATTTTGCTCATTGTCATTGTTGGCTGGCTCCGCAGCTCTATCACCATTTTCTGCTAGAGGAACAAGGGCAGCAGCAGCCGCAACATTGTTTAGAACTTCATTCTCATTGTCATTGGGGGCTTCTGGTGGTGGGCCAGGAACATTGTTTTCTCCTGCTGCTGCTGCTTCTGGCTCATTTTCAGCTTGAAAATTGTTGGGTTGAACCACAGCAACTGCCACATGCGGATTCATGTCTTCGTCTGGCAGCAGAGCATCAAGTTCTGGCTCTGGTTGACCAATAATACGCGGAGGTAAAGGAATGCCATTATTGACTTGATTAACTGCAGCAGCCAAATCTTCTACAGCTCTTCGCATTTCATTGAGTCGTCTATCATTGTCTCGAAAGGCGTTTCTGGCCTGCGGTGGTACATTTTCTTCAACTGGGAGACGAGCGTTATTTCCTTGGTTCACAGCATCAATTGGGGGAAATATGGGTTGTAGCTGAACTGGATGAATCATAATTCGACCCATGCCCAAATGACCTTCAGGAAACGGATCACCCGGTGCAAGATTTACTCTGACTCGCACAATTCCAGCTTGTCGAGCTATGAGACCAGGAGGCCGGTTAGCGGCATGTGCAACTGGTGGTAAAACTCGGGGTTGTTCCCGAAACCAGTGTTCAAAAAATGGGGGTTGAGCTTGGTGATCAAGGAGATGCTCAATGTGATCCCTTAAACGATCTTCAAAAAGTTCCAACTCGTTGTCGTCACCACGAAACCCAAGAGGTCGCACTCGATCATCAGCTCCATGTGCCGGAGGTGGAGGACGATGCTGTAGCCAATGTTGATCTGCTTGATCCTGCCGTTGTAGTGCACCTTGAGCACCTTGTATAATTTGACCTTGAGCAGCACCCGCATCCCCTGCTGCCCCGGCACCTTCCGCAGCAGGTATACCTCTAAGCACATTGTAACGGCGAGCCCCCATTTCACGGATTGCCTGAAGTCGCTGTTGCAGTTGCCGAATACGTTGCTCTCGTCTAGCAATTAGTTCTTGTGGTATCCTTAAGTTTGGATTTTGAGCACCAGGACCACCAGCGGCGGCCCCAGCAATATTCCGAGCCTCCTCAGGTCTTCTAGCAGCTGCCAAGTTTAAAATTGGGTTTTGGGCTCGAATTGAAGTCAACCAAACGTGAAATGATGTGACAGAGGTGAGTTTCATGGAGTTCATCATGTATGAGAAACTATACTCTGTTTGGTTTGCAAAGACTAGCTCTTTAAGATTCGGGAAAATATCTTCAAAATTGGTTGGTGGAGTTCTCTCTTCAAACTCCCATGGTTTAAAAATCACAAATTTGGTCAAGTTTGGCATTCTTGGCAATTTGATGGGTAAACTTCTTCTAGTTCCTGGTGAGCCAGTCAATGTAATGTTTCTCAATGTACTAGATAGTTTGCTAAAAAGCTCATATATTGATTCTTCAGAGTAAAGAGCAATTGTAGCAGAAAGACGAATGTGTGTCAAACATTGGAAATTTTTTCGAAGCAAAAGTTCAAAGTCCCTCAGAGGCGTGTCTACTAAAATACTGCCAAGTGAATCGGGCAAATATAAATTTTCTAAATCAGGTGGATTCACAGGGTTAGTGCAGGTCATTAACTGGAGGGTTTTCAGGTTGGTGGCGGCGTTCAATATACCCTGGATTAAATGGATTGTGCAGTGATTTGGAAAGTAATCATGTTGATGATGATATGGAACTGGATAGTGATGTCCCAAAAGTGACTGACCGGAAAATGAGACCCCTAAAAAGTTGAGATTTGGCAAAGATAATCCAGGTGGCAAGAGAAATGACATTGCGCTATTCTTTGGGAATTTGATGTAGAGCTCCACCAAAGATGTTCCACACTGCATGATACAGTTCACAAAATCTGAGTAGTTACTCTTTCGAAAGTAGGATGGTCCCAATCTCAAAGCAAATGGAGGTACAAATCCTTCAATTCTATTAGTTCGAGTCATCGGTCTAATGAACTCGTAGAGTAGGGTATGCTGCTCAAAGAAGGGACGAGGGCGAGGCTCATTTAGTAAACCATCTTTATTAGTATTCACCAGAAACTGGGGCTTCTTCTTTTTCCTATACAGCTTGGCAATTAAACATAGCCATTGCTTTGAAACCAAGCGACATTGTCGAACTGCTGGTCGATCATTTTCCATAATGATTTTCTCCAGGATATTCTCAACCAGCTATGTATCAAAACAAAACAAAAAATAGATTAGTTTTTAAACGTCACCTAAAGGATAAGTAAATCGATAACCAATGTTTTATACTCACCATGTCATTGCTAAACACTTGGCCCATGACTCTTAAAACATTTTCTGGTAAAACTTCAAACACTCCAACTTGTGCAACCGCCGCTGCCCAATTTTGATACGGAAGTATTTCCGCCTCCATGTTTTCTATTTCCATCACTTCCCTAGCAAGTGCTGCTCCATCTCCTAATTCTCCAACGTTATTCTGAACAACGGCAAGCAGCTCTGCTGCACCTCCACCTCCATTGCTACTTCCAGCTCCACCTTGATCCATGACTTGTTTCAAGGAACAACTTCAAATAAATCTGTAGTAAAAACAGTCATAACTTGATTGATCAAACTCAAAATACTCTTTAAATCTCTTGCTTCTTCCTCCACTCCTCACAACAATTGACAATGAAACCAACTCAATAAAATTAAATTGTAAATTTCCTACCTTATCACAATTTGATTTCAGTTGAGTATTGAAATGTGGTTGTTGTTTCCACATCGGCAAGGAGGAAATAGGTCAACCTCAAAAATTGTCCAATAACTCACACCTCGGCTTATCACGGCAAAATACTCCAAGATGAGGATGAAGAAAGATGACTGAAACTTTGAGATCTAACCCCCTTCGTCCGTCCGTCGAGATCGATCACCTATCACCTGCCATCAACATCAATATACCTTATTTACTTTACTACGTAATATTATCATCATTATTTATGTCACCACTTGTGGATACGTTATAAACATCAGTTCAGTTCAACAACTTACTCTTACATAAATTGTAAATATACGGATGCAGATCCTCCAGAAGAGCATAAAAAGATGGGGATATCCCAAAAAAGTGTGAAGACACACACACTCATAAAACTCAAACCCCAGAGTTCTTTAAGGCAAAACTATGGGCATTTACTAACCTCTCCTCTGTCGTGTTGCCTTCTACTTGTAACTTATCCTTGTCCAAAAAAAATCCAACTCGATCAAGAAGGAAACGTCACTTCATAACAAATCCAACAAGAATCTAAAAGAAGAAGAAATTTTTGATACCGTCTGCCGTCTTGTTCATATGGTCAATGTAAAGAATGGTAGCATAATATTTTTTTTTTGGTATGGTTGGTTTTGAT
The DNA here is from genome assembly GCA_964034955.1 of Orchesella flavescens. Classification (NCBI taxonomy): domain Eukaryota; kingdom Metazoa; phylum Arthropoda; class Collembola; order Entomobryomorpha; family Orchesellidae; genus Orchesella; species Orchesella flavescens. The sequence continues at coordinate 11,660,627 of OZ035958.1, read as the reverse complement.
TACGTTACGGATATGATACGTACCTAAAATACGTTCACTCTTACACAAACAAACATAATAACACCATGAAGCAGAAGTATAGATAGATGGATCGGATGGTGTTTATGAGAAAAATATGGGGGGATGGATGTCCATAAGAAGAGGTATAAGAAGAGTAGAGGTATAAGAAATAGTGGCTATGGACTGTAGATATTCTCGCGAGGGGCGAACTGAAGTGTATTTTAGAGACATGCATAAATGCAATACGCAATATACTTTACTATTACAACTACAACAACTACATCCAATAAGCCCGTTCTTTCGTTGTCTTCAGGAGCAGCTCCTGTGTATCGTGTATCTAAATCCTCAAGCCAAAACCAAACCTTATGAGAAGATGATGATGATGGATGAAGAGCAGGAGCAGGGAGGTGGAAATATATTATGCAATATTATGTAGAAAACAAAAAGCAATTAAAATTACATTGCAATAATTATTATATGGGCATGTATGATATGAATGATCATGGATGTGAGGATCATGATATAATATGATGATGATGATGATGACGACTATTTTTTGGCTCTTCTTCCTGTGCTTTGTCCTCTTACTGTTTTCCAGTAGGTATTAGGTTTTTACGCGTTTAAGTTTAATTATGTAATAAAATGAGGAGAGTATAAAAATGTGACTTCAGCTTCTGCTACAAAAAGCAATTTTATATGCTGTCATGTCATAAAAAAACTTCATTCGTTCGTACATGTCGATGTCAAGTAATAATACTACGTATTTTATTCAAAGTCAAAAAAAATCTAAAATTAGAACCAACAAGGATTTGCATATTAATAATTATTACATTTTAATTGTAAAAATAGTTTAACTATCAACTCCTTCTGTGGTAAGCCATCAACTTTCAACATTGCCAAGTTTTGTCAAAGACGGAGAACTTGTTTGTTAGTAGATGATGCAGCATGGGTGATTGAAGTGTTTTGATTGATGTTCCTTTCTCTTTGGTCCACCACTGCTGGATCTCTTCATTTGGCTGCAGACAATAAAGGGTCAAATAAAAATTAATAAATAGTTTGAAATCAATAGAAAATATTATGCATGGTGCATGAACTTTAGATCACTAACCATAAACCCTCCGGTACACATGAGCGTTTTTAATTTTGGCATTTTCATGAATGCAAAGTAGAATGCCAAGCCAGTAAGCTCCCGTGGAGTAATTAGCAAATCTTCCGGGTCAAAATTGAATAAGCCATATTCAGTAGGGTTGTTTGTAGGAGCTCCACCGTCATACGTTTGGCGCCCAGGATAGGTTGTTTCTACAAGGTAAAGGGCTTCAAGATCTGAGAGAAGAAAAAAATATAGTAGTAGCTATAAAAACCGTCACTAATGAGAAGGATTTCAAATTAAAAAAAAAATTTAAATATGAATACCTTGAAGTTCTCTGATTGAAGTGTTTCTTCTTCCATTCTTCGTTCCTTTCCATTTGTCCCAAGACTCCTTTCCAGATTCCATGAGGGATTTGCATGTCATTGCAGGCAGTCCAGTGAAAATCATATCCCAATTAATGTTCGTTGTAAACCAAGCCCCAGCGTTAATGTAGATCGTGAGGACTTTTAATTTACCCAAGTTTGAAAATATCTCCCTCATGCAATTGATGTAAGAGTCAGTCACACCAATTTCCAAGTGTGTCAAGTTGACGAAGGATTCCTTAACCCCATTAATCAGTCCCATCCATGTAAAATTCATTTTAAGGGACACGGTTGGAAAACCGGGTATATTGTGGGTTTGCAGATCGACGGACACAACGGTAAGTTTCTCTAGAGTCTTGCAGTTTTTGACAGAGTACAAACAATCTTGGAGCTCAACGTCTCGATTTACCAATATCATTTCCTTTAAATCTGGAAAGCAGTTTTCATAGTTGCAACGTGCACGAGTCTGTACATCAAAGTACCATGGCGCGTTCACAGTCAAAGTCTTGAGATCTTTCATGACTGGAAAATTGAGTGAGTACAGCTGCCGAAATTTGAAGGTCCGTGAAGTGGCCCCAACAAAGTTTAAGCTCCTGACTTTTCCAGCAATGCTTTCCAGAAGCAGATTGTCCGTGAAGAACCGGGCATATATGCCACAAGTTGGTGAAATGATTAAAGTTTTCACATTTTCCAAATCATGCATTGGAATTCTGAAATAGCAGGAACCATCCTCATCAGGTGAATATATTGAAATCTTCTTGGTGGTTCTTGGTAGTTGAAATATGTAGGGCGTTTCTCGTGACATGCTGTTAATTTGCGAGATAAGGGGACCATATGCAAAGAGCATCAGCGGAGATTCAGACCCGTTGATAGTCAGATATTCCAAGGAGGTACTTCCAGCTAACATCTTTTGAATAAGGGGGAAGAAAAGCAGGGTGATCTTATTATTGACCAATACTAACTCTCTCAAATTGTTAAATTGAAATTGAGGGATGTTCGTCGGTATGTGTTGAAATCTGGCACCACCGGTGAAGTTCAAGATAAAACGAATCATTCCATGTGTACCATAGTTGAGAAGGAATTGAAATAACTTGTTGAACACGGTTTCGTGCACCACATGAAAGAATGTTGGAGAAAGTTCCAACTCAAATCTGGGATATTTTTGGGAAGTTATCAACCCCTCCTCTTCCCAGTAGGCAACGGATGCGGCGTATTTGTTGAAGATCCCTTGAAATTGGAACTCCTCAAACTCCATCATGGCCAGGAAATCGTTATGGTCAAGACGAAGATGAAACAAGGGGACTTGTTCCTTCCTGCACACTTTTGACATAGTGAGCATCCAATGTTTGGAAACGAGACGGCAGTTGGAAACATCTCCATTACTGGAGCTTGCGTCTTCATTCCCTCGGTTATTGATGATGGTTGGGGGGCCATCATCACCTTGTGGCCTCACAAAGTTCACCAAAATATGTTCCAGTAGCTGTGTGAAAAATAAATTATGGTTATAAAATACACGTCTTTTATGCTATATAGACCATTAAATTTAAATATGTATCATGAGGATAGTAAGTCGAACCGGTAATCCGTTCACATATTATGCTCTTTCACGATAGGGACTTATGGAACAATCACAAATACCTATTCTATCCAACCTCTACTTTGCATGTATGATGATTGTCAAATCATTATTCATCCTATACATTAAAACATATTAATACAATATCTTTAACCTTACCAAGTCATTCTGAAACACTTTTTGCATTGCCACCTCCATGCGTGACCGTGACCCCAAGTGGTCAGACATTTTGAGTCTCTATACACCTCAATATTGATAAGCCTTCCTAGTTTAAAAAATATTCAAGGTGGCAGGTAAAGAAAACTAAAGTGTATGACTGCAGCCACGTCAAACGTGTCTTGATTACGTGCGTATAGTATTAGTTCATTCGCTGCAATATTTTATGGGACAGTTTTTACGTAGTATAAAACCAAAGTCACTAAATGCCGAGGAACTACTGAAGTAGTATATATGTGTGTATAGCCTAATTACTTCCTTCCACGAACAAGAATAATTCAATCTTAAAATTATTTTGCTATATCACTTTGTATACATTTCTATCTGCAAGTGTAGCTCCATCATAATTTTTTAACACAATTTACAATACCAAATCAGCAAAGAGTGCTATGTGCTATATACTGATTTTCATACAATTGTTTTATATCTAAACCCAATGATGAACCAACAAGCACGTATATAACATAACATGCCAAGTAAGATATGCTTGTTGATGTATAGAAAATAAAATACATATATTCAGCTAGTAGAGCTAGTACACTCGCCCGTCCAAAGTCCAACATGGTTTTTTTTAAATTGGCTGTTATCTTTTTAATATTCATACCTTTATATAGTAGCTAGCAAGATCCTAAGATTTTGTTGTTGTCAATAGGCTTGGTCTCAAACTCAAGTGTTCCATATCCATATCGCTATACATTCATATGTACATTAGCTAGACGAAGTTACTTCACACTTTGATAAACGTTTAGTTACGTTTTTCCTTTGGGGGCATTTGGAGGAGGGAGGTGATATACCTACGATATATCCACACATTATCAGAATTAACTGGAAGCCATGTTAAATTGCAATAAACCATCCTGCTAAATTTTCATTTTTAATGATATAAGATAGAGTAGTGAAACTATAATTGCTACCAATTGTAACAAGAAATGAAAAAGTTGCTTTGTATAAGCATAACGATTATATAGTTGAAATGAAGGGAGCAGTGGGGTGATGTGAAACTAATGTACTTAAACAACTGAAAACATTCATCTACAACTAGCATTAGCATAGCATTTACAAATAGAGAGATTTTAAAACCTCCTCATTGAGACATTGGACTGATAAGACAAAAAGAAAACGAGTGATAGTCTTTTGTGACTATAATATTTTCTGTTCCTTCCAATTGATCATAATATGATTTGATTAAAATGGCAAAAATGAGCGATATTCAGTAGAAAACAGAGACGTAATCATATCATCTTGCCCTGTTTTAATTTTGTAGACATTTATTTTACTATAAGTACTTTTTTAGTATAATTATAATAGAAGTTTATAGTACATCAATTTTAAATTAAAAATATAAATTATTATGAGCTAATCAACCTTCTTCTCAAGCATCAAATTCAATACTGCCAAGTTTTGTCAAAGACTGAGAACTTGTTTGTTAGTAGGTGGTACAGCTTTGGTGCTCGAAGTGTTTTGATTGATGTTCCTTTCTCTTTAATCCACCACTGCTGGATATCTTCATTTGGCTGAAGACAATAAAGCAGAAACAATTGAATAGTTTGAAATCATGAAATCAAAAGAGAATATTATGCATGAAGTTTAAGCTACAAACCATAAACCCTCTGGTACACATGAGAGTTTTTAACTTTGGCATTTTCATGAATGCAAATTGGAATGCCACGGCAGTAAAATCTCGAGGAGTAATCAGCAAATTTTCCTGGTCAAAATTACATAATGCATGTCCACCAGGGTTGTTTGTAGCTCGCCTGTCATATGCTCGGCATATAGGGTAGGTTGTTTCTACCAGGTAAAGAGCTTCAAGAGCTGAAAGATAGATGCAGAAGATGGAAAGTTTTTATTACCTGTAAAATTTCTTCATGAAAAATGTTTTCAATTTCTAGAAAGATGCATACCATTAAGTCCTCTTATTGATGGGTTCCTTTTGTCATGCTTGATCTCCAAAGTGTCCCAAGACTCCTTTCCAGATTCCATGAGGGATTTGCATGTCTTTGCCGGCAGCCCAGTGAACACCATGTCCCAATTAATGTTCGTTTTAAACTTTGCCCCAGCGTTAATGTAGATTGTGAGGGCTTTTAATTTGCCCAGGTTTGAAAATATCTCCATCATTGCAGCAGTGTAAGTGTCGGAAACTCCGATTTCCAAGTGTGTCAAGCTGGAAAACGAAGCAGTAATCCCCAGAATCATATCCAGCTTGGTAGAATCCATTTTTGGGCAAGTAGATCGATAGCCACGCTCGCTATAAATGTAAGGCACGACTGGAACAAGAGTAAGTTTCTCCAACGTCTTACACTTGTTTCCATTCAAGAAACAATAGTGCAGGTCCTCATCCCGATTCACCATTATGAGTTCCTTCAAATCCGGAAAGTGAGCTTCATAGTTATGCCTCGCATCTCCCAATACATCAAATTCCCATGGCATGTTCACAGTCAAAGTCTTGAGATTCTTCATAGCCGGAAATTTGAGGTGGTAAAAGTGTTGGAACGGGAAGACGCATGATGTGAAACCAACAAAGTTTAAGCTCTTCACTTTTCCTACAATGGTTGGAAGAAGACTATCCAGCTGGGAATACATGCAGGGCGATGGTGACAAATTGAGAGTTGTCAGATTTTCTAAATCATTCGTTGGAATCTTGTAGAAACAGAGGCAGGTGTCAATTGTTCCATAAAGAGAAATCTTCTTGGTGGTTTTTGGGAGATGAAATATGTAGGGCGTTTTTCTTGAGATTGTCTCTATTGTTGGGGCAAGGCAAGCAACTGTTGAGCTCATCGGAGATGGAGACCTGTTGAGAGTCAAACATTCCAAGCAAGTGCTTCCAGCTAACATCTTTTGAATAAGGGGGATGAAAGCGAGGGCCATCCTGTCAATAACCAATACTACCTCTCTCAAATTGTTAAATTGAAATTGAGGAAGGTACATTGGTATATATTGGAATCTAGTGTGGTCAAAGTTAAAGACAAAACGAATCATTCCATGTGCACCATAGTTGAGAAGAAATTCAAACAGCTTTTTGAACACGCTTTCATTTGCCATATGGAAGAATGTTGGAGAAAGTTCCAACTCAAATCTGGGATATTTTTGGGAAGTTGTCAACCCATCCTCTTCCCAGTAGGCAACGGATTCAGCATATTTGTTGAAGGTCCCTTGAAATTGGAACTTTTCAGAGTCCATCATGGCCAGTGAGTCGTCATGCCCAAGTCGTAAATAAAACATGGGAGCTTTCTCAGCCCTAAAGAGTTTCTTTAAAGTAAGCATCCACTGTTTGGAAACGAGACGGCAGTTGGAAACATCACCACCATCATCAGAAGACACCTGCGCCTGCCCAGTAGTTCCTGATTTGATTACCCGATATCCTTGTAACTTTACAAAGTTCCCCAAAATGTGTTCCAAAAGCTGTGTAACAATAATAACATGACTGTGTAAAAAGTGTGTTTTAGCTTGATATTTTGCTAAATTCAATCTTACCAAATCATTCTGAAAGACTTTTTCCATTGCTTCCTCTTCTCGTGGTCCCAAATAATCAGACATTTTGATTCCTCACGTCACACCTCCTCACTGTCAATAAATGTTCCGAGTTTCAAAGGTTTTCAAGATGGCAGCCAAAGGGAGAAATTAAGAGTGTATATGCAACGTTAAACGTAGTGTCAAGATTACGTGGCATTAGCTCAATACAATATCTTTTATTCATCAATGCCGAGGTGAGAAGCTAGGACAATGACATATTGTATTAGAACCTAATTAAATGGTTCCAGGAACTATTCATTGTCAATTGTTCAAACTTTCTGATTTAGTCACTTTGTTTTGTCTAAAACTTAGAGTATAGCAAATAGGTAGATCCGAACACGGTTTTTTTAATGCAATAAAATACCACAAATCCAATGATGAACCGTGTCGAAGAAAGAAGATAAATACACGCAAGTAATGCATCAGCTTAAAGTATACTTGAAAGAAAGGGCATGTTACGACATTACAGCTCGTCCAAGGTGCATAATAAAATTGGGATGACAAAAGCCAGCAGCCGAAAAGACGTTTAATGGCCCATTGTCATTTGGAAAAAGCTTAGTTTTAGCTAATAGAAAGTAAGCAAAAGATCCATTTCAATATGATTGACATTCACTTTAAATTAACAAAAATCCTTGAAGCCTGAGCATGATGTTTTATGTTTTTAACACAAATAAAATTATTTTATTTGCTTATAAATCGTGCCTATATATTTACACGTGTGTGAACAAATAAAAATTGAAGTAATTACAAAACGGTAGAAGGAATTATGGATGTTATGATAACTATATTAAAATTCCACCACGAGGGAATGCTTGGGTCCTATTATTATCGAGCTGGTATCTACTGATGATCTATAAAACGAAATATTCGAGTTAAATTCCATGCTGCCAAATAAATGCATTTGTTCTGAATTAGGAAGATTGCGAATTGCGGTTGAGTTTTTACATACCCAACAGCAGTTTCAGGTTGGAAGCCTACGCTTATGACGTATACAGTAGCACTCGCTGGAACGCCTTCGAATTGGGTCGCCGCGTTAATAGTTACCGTTTCATCCACAGTATTTGAGAGTACCATGAATCCTTTGTCGTTGAATATCCTGAGAATTTGAAATATTTAGCAATAAATCAAAACCATAATATGGAGCGTCATCGGGATCTATATCACAATCTAACTGTTTAAATGTCTTTTATTTTCATGGTGGTGTCTTACCTAGCAAATCCAAAGACTTTATTGCCTTCAATAGGTTTGGTCTCAAGTGATCCATATCTCCATGTGTCAGTATGTCGAAGTTGCATTAAACTTTTGTAAATACTTAGGTGAGTATTTCCCGTGGAAGCCTTTTGAGCTTCGACATTTACATCGACATAATCGGGATGCACTGGAAGCCACGTTTTGTTTGCAGTAGAGAATCCTACCAAATTATGGGGTCATGTGAAATTCCATAGTAAAATCCCATTTATATATAATTAATTTAAACAGCCATTTACCTGCTTTGTCACTATCATCCCATTGCATTGGAGTTCTTGAGGGGTCCTGAAACGAAAATGTGTTCGTAAATTTAAAAATGAAGTAAAGTCATGACATATGATTTAAAAACGGTAGTATATCGCATTCATTTTGAAAACTTACCCTGGAAAACAAGTGGTAACGATCTGGACCCGCAGCACATGCAAATTCATCAGTTGTGTCCTCCCAACTATTATTTTTAAAAATCACAATTATTGTTAGTGTTTTGTTGGTAACATTTGCTATCTTGCATCTTGTGTGCCTAAATATATATATATATATATATATTTACCTGATATTTGCATTAGACATTCCTATTTCTTCTCCGTAGTAGCTCACAGCATTTGCTATTTTTTAAAAACATTATATGGTTTAGACAAGTTAGATCTACTCTTTTCCTCATGAAAAGACATGAAAAAGTAGGCAATACAAAAAATGTTGTAGGTTGTAAGTAGTTCTATACAACGTACCTGGCAAAAGCAGTACCATCATGTTGAAAAAGTCTATGGCTTCATCAGTGTACCTTGAAGGAACTCGTTTATTGTCATGATTGGAGGAGAGCATATTAGCCCAAGCTCCCTCCGGAAGGTTATTGTACCAAAGGGACATAACGTACTCAACATTTTCTGCATTATAGCCAGTTGGGATGTTAATAAGGTCAAAGTTAAAGGGAAAGTGGGCAATGGGCTTCTGTTTAGTTCCATAATACTCAAAAAGTGCTGGAGGTGCAACGGTTGCTTCCACCATCATAACTCTAAAATACATTTTTGTTAAAATTTAGAGAATATTCAATAAGCTCTTTGTAAATATTTTTCAAGGATTCTAAGCAAGCTATTTCCTGTGTGGTATATACCGTTCTTTGCCATCAGCCAAAGTGTAAATGTCTAAAAGCTGTCTCATTTCAGCCAGAGCTTCAAAACAGCCAGGTAAGTTGTAGGTGTGTTGATGTTGCCAGTAGGCATAATCGGTTGGAGGAATCTCGGGTGGTCTGTTTGGATTTTCTTCTTCATCTGGAAATCCTTGGTCTTCAAAAAGATGAGGAACAGCATCCACTCTGAAACCGTCCACGCCATAGTCCAGCCAGATTTTAAATACAGCTAAAATCTCATTACGAAGTTGACGATTTTCAAAATTAAGGTCTGGCTGCTCTTTAAGGAACTGGTGGAGATAGAATTGACCTAGAAGATATTCATTAGTGTTTAGTTCAATCAAAAGACTATGAACGGTAGTATGAAAATATATTTTAATATATTGAAAGATACCTCGAACTTCATTCCATTCCCACATCGGACCTCCGAACAAGCTTACCCAGTTGTTGGGGGGTATTGGCTTGCCTTCTTCATCGAATCCTGGAAAATAATATTTCATGTGGATTCATAAATCTTTCTATCTAAATACTTTTTACTCAGAAAGTAAAGTAGCATGAATAGTCAATCCTATACCTGAAGCATTCTTCCAAACATAGTAATCAGTGTATGGATCAATTCTTTGAGCTGACATGTTGAACCAAGAATGTTGATCGCTAGAGTGATTTGGCACAAAATCCATGACAAGACGAATGCCTATAAATTTAAAGCATGGGTATTAATAAACCTAACTATCAAACGATTAGTTATATCTCTGATTTCATTTGATTGATGATTCACATTACCCCTTTCTTTCATGCCAGCAGCCATTCTCTTGAACGTTTCAATTGTTCCAAAAACTGGCTCAATATCAGTGAAATTTGATACGTCGTAGCCCATATCTTTCATGGGTGACTTGTAAATGGGGCTTAACCATACTGCTCCAATCCCTATATCTACGAAATGGTCTAGCCTCGAAATAATTCCTAAAATACACGAAGAAAGTAATAGTTTTAGCTTAACATTGCTCAAGATCAAATTGGTATGAATATTAAATAGTGATTGATGTATTGAGTAAAGAACGCAAGAGCACCGTACCTTCCAAATCACCAATGCCATCCCCATCTGAATCTTGATGTGACCTAGGATAAACTTGATAAATTACTTCCTCTTTCCACCAACTCAGTGGCTGTGGATTTGGATCTTGAGGTATTTTAACTGCGAGTATTGCAGAAGATAATACTGATACACAAAGTATAACAGTCCGTAGAAGTATCATTTTTAAGCTATATTTTATGCTTTTTTTTATTTCAGTTTTATGAATTGAAAGCTTAGTAGTAGTGAATTCAAATGTAGTATAAGTATTGCTTTGTAAAATAAAGCGTTAAAAAATGTGACTTGCTTTGCCGACTCAAAATCAGCACTGAAAATCTCTCCGATGCAAACCTCTTCTTTTTATATAATCCACTGGAATTTTGCTATCCAGATTGACAAGCGTAATAAGAGGCTCTTCGTTCCAGTAGGTTCTTTCTTTATCTCTAATTTCTCCATGATGATGATGCGTGTTGACAACAACCTGGGAAATTAGTTTCATGTTGCCTTTCTAATAATACTTTACCTAAAAAATACAATTATTATATTGAAGCATACTATCACCACATCATATCATCTTATTACATAACACATTTTTATCTAGAACATCACCATCACCTCGTGTTCTATATCTTTTGTACTGACCATCCTTTTTTTAACAGCCCAACCACACCAGAAAATTGCCCAATTCAATCCCACAATCATCCACTTTCAAAAGAAAGATATGCGTGTTTACAAACTGACATGTGTATAATATATACATGCATTCTATTTGTTTTGTGTATCAACGTCAACAAAACAAAACTGTTCTGCTCTATGAAATCCACATGAAAATTATCATGCTCATGTTTTACTTCATAGTTTTGTTTTGATTAAGATTACCAACATTACCACATTTCATCCCTTTGATGAAACTTTTGGGCAATCGATCAGTTTGCTGCAAAATGTCACAGGAAAAGATACAACTAAATACTCAACATAGTAAACCTTCCTATCACATCATCAAAGTATAATAATATCTTTTGATTATCACAATTTTCATGAATCATGCAACCATGAAACATTAACTATTCTCATCATCATCTTCATCCCACCCATATTATGTTATATGATCTTGCAATTTACAATAACAAAAAACAGGCGTTGGTTGAAGCGTGTATAATACATGAAGCCGGTACCACCGGCATCATGACATTCAATTTATGTATTTATGCGTTGGTTTCCTTTTCCTCTGATAAGCTCTTCAATTGTTTTTCATCAAATGTTAAATACTACTTGTTTTTGTTAGGCTTAGGTTTAACATTTATTTATTAAACATTGAGAGCACGCGTCATTTGTTAAAGTATAAAGCTACAAAATATATACAATACATACATTATGTCTTTTGCAAGGTCGACCCTCAACTTGATAAGATTATTATTATTATTGAAGGATGATTTGATAGCCAGATTAAATCATGATTAACTACTGATTTTGGGGCTTTACTGACCTGGAAACTCGATCGATTTTGTAGCCTCAACACTGCGCTATATGGTATGAAACCTGAAACCAGTTTATATTCAAAAGAATCAGGAAGATTGCCTTAAAAGCCGGGCTTTATCATCAGTCGCAAGTTTAATTGCATAATATACATCTTTCTGTTATGAAATTATAGATGTTCTTTGGAAAGTCAAGGTCATTTAGAGATAAGCAAAACTGTAGAATAATAATATGGTGTTGTGTAAAACAAACCAAATTAAAATGTTGCAGGTGCCACTCATCCTGCTGTGTAGCATGACCAAATGTTATTTTCTATAGTTTGTCTGCTTTTGTGTTTTGGATTAAAAATGTTACACAGGTACATAATATGGTACATGCACGGAAATCGCAATGTCAATAATGCTTCTGTAAAACGTGCTACTGCTATCAGTGATATGTGCTATCCCACTAACTGATGTATTATATTAGTCATGCCATTAGTCATCTTACATAAGTACAACTTCTAGAAATGATTCAGCACAATAATAAGGCCAATTTTGTGGTGTAAAAATAGTCAAGATGAGTGTGTACGGAAAGACTATATACTATTTTAAAAAATCATAATGCAAAAAACCTACTCGTCAGACAGACTCATCACCAGTTTACTCTTGTGTAAAAAATGTATAAAAAATAAAAGTTCATTTACCATTAACCAGTCATTATGATTAACCCATCAAGCAGGTGTTGGCGTTGAGCATTAAGCTCATATTTTCATTAATCTACCTGAACTCTGAACTGAACTGAGCAACAAATTTTTTGACAAATGAATCATAAATTTTTTAATCTTTTGAAAAATCATTTAAACCTATAATTACTAGTAGCGTGAATAATGCTGATCGTCTGGACAAACCCAAAGAATCTAATTTATTATTATACGCATGACCATGAATAACATATTAAATATGCTTACGCAAATGTAAATTGTAAACATTAAACTTTTTCATGTTTTAGTGCAACATTTTTTATTGCAATCTTGGACTGGAATAGCTTTTTTAAACATTGTTGCCTCCCTCATGCACTATTGTACATCGATAAAGAAAAAGATATATGCATGTGTAGCCTTTAATTTTGTACTATATTATTTCGTGTATAATAATAGCTGATGTTTTGGCTGATGAGTATAAAAAACAGGTACTTTGACTCGACTTTCGACTAGTTTCTATGCATTTGCGTATAATAATGTTTGTCTAGCCTGGTTCTGGTTGCAAATGAGATGCATGTAAAAATTACGGTTTTTATGTGTACATGAATATGAAAAAAAATTAAAACAAAAGTAACAAGTTCCCACGTTTTGTTAACAACGAGTTTAATAATAATTGGTAGCACGAGTCGATTGAAATAGCGGAAGTTCCGTTTTTTGTTTTACATTTAAAAGCAGTTAAAAATGACCACCTTTTACACGTTTTTACATACTTAGGTAGCTAATACATAACCGTATGTACTATGTACGTATTATATGATATCAGACATCAACATCAGCATCAGATCATTATTTCGAAGAGCACGGAAAAAATTATGGTTAATCGTCGGGTTTATAATGATGATGAGTTGAAGAAAATTTGAAGTTACTCAAGCAGGATAATATATATCTTCATCAATGCCACAGATAGACTATTAAATGGATATACACTTATATTTAAAGCAACCCAACCCAGAAAACTCATCATCTTCAGGTACAAGACGAGCTAAAAATATGCAAGATAATAATATTGATAATTGCGTTGGTCCCTAATTATCGTAACTGTGTCAAATCTATCACATTTCACAATTAGGTCAGACGTCTGTAAAACCAAGATTAAACGGCCTAATATGACAAAATTGCAAGAATGATTCTTTTCTTTTGCAAGAATGATTAAAAAGCTTTATTATAAAATCAAATCATAAATACATCATTTCAATTTAAAGTTCAAATTACATTCGTCTTCTTCTTCTTCTTACCAAATTGTAAACTTAATTAATACCAGTACTATCTAATTTAAAAGTAATTAATCCAATAACGTAGTTCAATAGACAGCATTGCAAACTAGTTATGACGTAGGAGTGTAAAATATATAGATAATTAAGAGGTTATAAGGATTGCCTGTCCCCATTCAGAATCAGACTCTCTCTCTCCTCGTCATGATTGTCATTCACATGAAATTTGACATTGCCAATTGTATTTACCTCCACTACTCCACCTCATATTGGAAATACCTATAACCTTTTGTCTGGTCAATATATTTCCACAACATTACATTTAATTATTAATTGTGATACACCAACCATCAAGAGTTGAGTTCTTGAACAAATTCTACTACTACCTTAAGGGTTGAATGTGATATGTGATGTGAATAAATGTGACGATTTTTACTAATAATATATTGTGGAATGTCCCCGCTTTTATCATTCATTATCATTCTATGCGAAGGTCATGACATGGCTCGTTGCGACAATAAAACCATCATTTTTTTTTCTAAGATGTGAATTTCATTTCAGTCTCAGTTTCTCTATTCCCCTCTCTCTTCCACCTATAAAATAGGATAAAATTAAGATAGTTGTAGTTCAATAGCTCATTCATTACCCATTATTATTAGAAATGAAAGAACACCACCATCATCACCATGTTATTAGTGTAACAAGATCATGAGATCACAATTATTTGCTATTTATGAGTGGAATATGCAGAAAATGCAATGGGATTCCATTCAATAAATAAATACAACTACACTTTCCTTTTCTAACTGTCTCATGCGTGAGAAAAAAGAACAAGCATAATATTGAACAAAGCTACATGGAATGTTTTTGCGAAGCTGAAGAAGCAGCAGCAGCAGGCATACAAACGAACACACAATGGGTATAGATAGCACACACTTAACTTACCACCACCAATATTTCATAATGATAATCCTCCTGATAATCACACTGATAATATAAAGATGAGCGAGAGGGGTTAACTAACAGGTAGTGTATAAAATACGTTGGAACTAAACAACAGGTGTAAATGATGAGACTTATTGTTTTCTGATGAGCGCAGCCAGGTGTAAGACAAGAAAAGTGATACGTGATGAAGCGTTTTACGTCTATTAGATAAATATATATATATATATATATATATATATATGCATAAAAATGTACCTCTCTGCTGCATTAAATATACCATTTGGATTGGAAAGAATCATAATTTCTTCTCTTTTGATTCTTCACCTTGTGCAATATTATTTACTGCGATGAGAATCGGAGCTAGGATTTACTTGACCCAACAAAACTATAATATACAAACCACGAATACATAACATAACAATTTTTTAATGTTGGTGGCATGGATTGGTGTGGTGCGGTGGTGGAATGGAATGGAGTGGAGGAGTTTGTGGTTGGTACTGTATGGGTTTTACCGTTTAACTTTTTAACAATGCGCTTTGTGCTTGCGTACTTAACAACTTTGTTCTAATATCAGCTCAGAACTTTGCGCAGTATCATCATTTGTATATATACATATGTATATACATACAAACAATTTGATTTTGCATTGTGTAATTTGCTTACGCTTTCATTGCAACTTCTCATTACGAGCAGAAACATTAAGATGATTCATTCATTCAGGGTTATGGAGCTATGTTATATTATATAGTTACATAGCTATGTTTGGTTGGCGGAGGCAGGAGTAGAATCAATTAATGTATGCACGTACTATTATTAGGTAGGTTAGGTTGTTTGCAATTGTTAAGGATTGTTTGTAGTTGTCAGTTTCCAACTGATTAGTAGTCCGCACGCACACGCCAACTGCACTTGAATAACCTTTGGGTTTCTAAAAAATAAATCAGATTTTCAAATTAACTTACTTGCTCACTGGTTATTATTGTCTATACTCATCCTGTTCTCACTCTCGGCAGACAGCCAGTGAAGATGCGGAAGTGAGTGAAAAAGGGTTCAAGTGCTCCCGAAGGACTTTTTAGTTGTAGACTAGGGGCAGTGGTTTAAAATGCAAGTATTCTTAGTGACTGATTTTTTTCAAGATATCCAATAAAAGACTCTAAAGGAACATGAGGTATATAAACAGTAAACAGTGTGCCGTTTCTGGAAGTGATCATTTATGCAGCATGATCGCTATGTTCATGTAAGTTTTGAAGTTTGTCAAAAAATGAGTAGTTGACAAATAAGTGCGTTTGATTCTGTGAACATTTTTAAATGATGAACTGTACATAATTATGACAAAATAAAAAGTGTTGTAGATAGTTTAGTTGTATGTATGTATTTACTTTGTGTGAACGATGTACATTTGTATAAAAAATTAATGCCAAATAAGTTATTGTGTGGCCGTGAATAATTTATTTTCTAAATCATAATGTGTGTTGTTTCTAGTATACTAAGCCAGTTCTTTCTGCTGGTTTCTTGTCAACTTGTAGTTACTCAAACGTAAGATCATTTTTTTAAATAAAAAAATAAAAAGATGAACAGTTTAGATTAAAAAATCTGCCTTGAAGTAAAAAAAATGGTTACGTTAATTTTACAGAACTGAAATAAGACATGAAGTCAATGGAGGGGGAGCATGTAGATTTCAAAATGAGTATCACAGCTCAGCTCATCAAGACTGGATTTATACGGCTCCTGCACGATTCGTTCCTGCTCCAGGTAAGATAAGATATATATACCTGTTCAGCCCAAACTGTTAATTTATTTCTTTTATCAGTTTTATCCATCACTAAAATCTCAATCAAGTTAATGCATCACTGCATCTCTTGAATGCATGATTAAAGCATATCTCATCTCTCATCATTTGATCATCAATCATTATATCAAACTGATGCAGATCTTTGTTAAATTGCATAAAAACTTTGTATTATTGGCTTAAATCAAATCAAACGAAATATAACGAGTGCTATTAACGAAATATAATAATATGGTTCTTGATTTGCATCTTTATTTTTAGCCGTGGATCCTGTTTTGCAACAGGGATTTTTACAACTGTTTGAAGCCCAGTCTTCCAATAATTACAGTGGGTCCTTCACTCAACAAGAAGCCTTACCACCAGGCCTTACTAATGCTGACCTCGAGTATATGGCTACAGTATGTCCCAAAGATGCTTTTTTCTACAGCTTATCACCGCAACACGTTATAGCCCGTAATATGCTGCAGCGTTATCTTGCAGGTAACAAGTAGTTTTTTTTGCATAAAATTTCATACTCAAAAAACAAAGCAACCTTTTTAATATATTCCTAGACCTACATTTTATAACCTTCTTTGTCCAAATACTCTTTTTTGCTACAAAACCTCAAACAAAAACAAACAAAAAAATTGCCAAAAAACAAATCTTCTCAAACCTCAAAAATGCATGGGATAATTACATACAATTCTTTACTTGAACTCGTGTCTTTGGGTAAACCTAATTACCAATTGATGGACGCAAACAACAACTTTGCATTCTGCTATCCATATAGTCTTGGGAAAAACCACAAAGAAAATTCTCTAGACAAAAGCTTATTAAATTTTTGACTGTCTTTTGAAATCAGTTTATTGCGGAAAAGAACAGTACAAAAGTTATTTCCGTATTCGACTACTCAAATTACTAGTGCATGTTATGCATAACTCATCCATTCTCTTCTAATATTCAGCTCAACCATCTCCTGGAGAGTTGCTCCGAGTTGCCCGGATAATTCTAAAAAATCACGAGATAAACCCTAAGATTTGGTACTATGCATTGATCGGAGCAGCTCTGGAACGCCCGGACATGAACGGCTACGTCATTGCTCAACCCCTGGACGCCATGCCTGATCTATTCATACCTGTTCAAGTTTTAAGTGAAGCGTTGAGATACAGTTCTGATATTAACGGTGGTGGTGGTAGGTTTAACTTTGGTAGTGCTCAATCAGGCAGTTCGTTGTCTGAGCGGAGAGTCTTGTTTCTCAAGGAAGGTGATGATAACAGTCTCCACAATTCCACATCTTTTCCCACCAGTTTTAGTAAAAGACAATTAGCCTATCCATCACCCCCTAAAAATGATAGAGGTAGTAGAAGCAGTAGGAGAAGGATTAGCCGTCGTAGAATCCGTAACAAAAACTCAAGAAAATCATCATCATCACCACATACCGCAGGTCAGGATTCTGACCGTGATGCAATTGAAGCCGCTTCATCAATAGCTGTAACCACTCTCGTTAAGGAAAATGAGAGCGGTAGTAGCATCACCCGAGGTTCGCGCAGCATTAGCAAAGAGAATTATGGAAATATATTAAATTATGGAGCAGGTGAGAGTGATGTGGAGCTTGAAGAATTGATGAGAATCCATGAGAATAGCAGCAACTCTACGAGATCATTAAGACAGGTTTGTGCACAATACAATAATTCCAGATAAAATTATTGATAACAATAATACATTCAACATTTGAGGATAACTCAACTCAAGAACATTGTATGAGATAAAATCTGAAAACAAAAGTAGAAAATATGAGGAAAGTATAAAATTATAAGTATATACTTCTTTTGCCCATGTCCATGAATCAGGACAGGGAATCATCATTTTTCATTCAATAATGGATGAGTCGATAGAAATTTTTCATTATTATTTTTCAACAATAATAAATGTTAAGTATGATATCATTATGTAAATAAAAATACATTGATTGTGGAAGCGCCCACAGGAAATGATGATTTGCTAGCTAGTAGGAAATGCATATTATAGATGAAATCACAGCGTAATTAACTATGTATTTACATGCGTACAAATTATGTTACAGAGAATTTTGCAACGACGCCTTCGAAGAAAGAGGAAGGAGAAGAGGGTCAAACGACAACTGTTTGGAGCTCCACCACGAGCACATATCCACCATGATGGGGTATAGTGACACACTATTTTTGCTATTTCGTAACTTGTTTTTCTCTTTTTTGTTTTTTGCTGTTTTGATATCAATCAGAATCAGATCAAATATCTGTTTTGTATCGCCTTTATCATTAAATATGTCGCTATATACCAACCAACCAACCACACATTCCCCCTGCTTTCTAAATTATATATAGGTTTCACAAATTTGTCATGTAATACGTGCACCATTCATCACAGAATGTATCATGTCATACTAATTTACTTATAACTGTCTGTCTTATTTTTCCCCGTTTCGTAACCTGAAAAAAACAACA
The DNA here is from genome assembly GCA_964034955.1 of Orchesella flavescens. NCBI lineage: Eukaryota > Metazoa > Arthropoda > Collembola > Entomobryomorpha > Orchesellidae > Orchesella > Orchesella flavescens. Next base: position 11,641,805 of record OZ035958.1, on the reverse strand, counting down.
GGTTGGTCAGTGTATATTAGTCAACGGTACTGTGGGAGCAGATAATGGGGAGGAGAACAGGCTTTGGTACTTTAGAGAAGACCTTATGCTTAATCAACACCATTGGTAAGAAAAAAAATATATATACTTGTTAAGTACTCATATTGCATTATATACCTATATGTTTATAATAGTTCTCAAAAGAAATCCTTCATGTAGGTACATTTTTTTATATTGTTTTAACACTTTTCACATAAAAATTGTGAAGTGCAACTTTCTTGTTGACGCTATATATATGTAATAGTAAAGTATAATTGTAGTTTTGAGTCTTTTTATTGTGTTTATAATTTTTTATTGTTACAACATAACATAACAAGATGAAAAATGGAAGCAACCATCATCAACGATGCACTTGTAGGTATTATGTGTAGGATTTAATCTGATACCATTTCCGAATGCAATACTACTGCAATGTGAAGATTATCAATAATTTATCCACTACAACTTCTCATAATAATAACTTGTAGGGAGGCAGCGGTACAGCGTTTCTAAATAAAGGGGATATGACTGCGAGTTAAATGCATATTTTTTTATGTAATGTATCCCTATAATGACTTTGCTGACACACTATCGGGTGCATTTCACTTTTTCTCTCAGGGTGATGGTGATGATGAATGATACTGATTAAGATTAAGCCAGAGTATTTAATTATTGATAAATGATGATTGTGAACGTTTGAAAAGGGGGATGATGATGCTAACAATTTTCTTTTTTGTAGGTACTGGCACCAGTGGCACCCACTTAATGCCACCCGCCACGCTAATAGACGTGCTGAATTGTTCTTCAATTTGCACCATAATATCGTGGCAAGGCAAGTTACATTCATAAAATTAATGTGTGAATAATTTTCCCGTCCAAAGGTTTTTGAAATATGGATTGAATTTAAAATCTAATAATACAAATTGATTCATCATGTCAAACAACCTTTAGAATTTCAACTAAATCGATTGATTTTTTAAATTTTCCTTCTCAAATATGTGAAAGATTTCGAAATATGCTTTTATCACTGCCAACTCCACACTTTAGAGTGTGTGTTTGTTTGCATACATGCTGTGGACTGTATATTTTTTTGTATACCTCTTGATATCCCTTTCCTATCTCGCGAGACTTTTATCACGCGACCAACCCCCTTTTCTAACCCTAGCTAAAGCTAGGTAACAAAGTGCAGTTATTCTAACTAATTTATTGCTTCGTTCTCACCTCTCTGTAACTTAAATTCTAAACTTTCATTTTCTTTATGAAAAAATAATATTATCCAATTTTAATTTTAAAAGTTGTTGGTATTTTACGTGAGAATAATATATCAATATCCTACTTATCTTGATTTGATATCAATGTCAAAGAACTGAAAACATGGACGATATGCATGTTTGCTAATTACTAATCACTGTATCATCATAAATCGTATTGTTCACACACACAGGTACAACGCGGAGCGTTTGAGCAACGGTCTTTCAAGAATCAGTCAGCTTCCTCTCCGACACGGGGGATATCTTGAAATCGGGTATAATAGGTAAGGTTAACTTTTAGGGTAATGCCTGATCTGTTACTTTTAACTTTTGGTCCGTTGAATAAATCCAAAAAATATTTCCATTTTCATTTAGCCATCTTATCGACATGACATCAAGGAAATTTTGGACGCCAAGAGATCCGCATACTCCACTAGCCGTAAAAAATTCATGAAATTTTAAAAAATGCACACTTTTTTAAAGCAAAAAATTATATCATGATGAGCTAAATATTACGACTTTCATTTTTACAGGATATCATTCACGAACAGGATCCTGATTTCGGCCTAAATATTTTCTTAAAAGATTTAACTGATTTGTACTACAAGCTCGTTTACTCAATTAAGGATGGTGCACTGGTTGGGGTAGGTGAAACTATATATATTAAGAACGTGCACCTTAATTGCTACTAGTCTTCATGATATTCTATGTATATGTGTATATTTCAGTCTTGAAAATGTAATGAACCTTGAGATTTTTTTGCGTCATACATACATACATAAAACGTGATGGGATACACAGCTCACACTGTTCACAACGCATGTGTAATAATTTGCTCTATGTTCAATAATTTTATACAAATTATAGCCCAACAACAATCCTATTCCCATAAGAGATAAAAATGGCATTGAACATTTGAGTAATACTGTGGAAGCTACTGAGCTCTCTGTTAATCCATTGTATTACAACGCGATGGGTCTTCACAATCTTGGACATCAATTGTTGGGGCTTGCTATGGATCCCCAGTTTATACTCAGGGCGCCTACGGGTGTGATGTCTGATACTGCTGTGACAATGCGCGATCCTGCATTCTACACTTTTCACGTCACAATCGATAACCTCTTCGATAAGTACGTATTTTGAAGAAAAAATTGATGTTTTTCATTTTTGAGCATTCTTTCACGCAAGCGGATATTTACTGGGGTTAATTTTCTTGTTTCTGATTGAAAGGTACAAGAGGACGATACCACCTTATCAGCTTTATGATGTGCGTGAAAACAAAAAAAAAGAATATAATGAATGAATGTATATACAATGAAAAATTTCATACCATAATGTTACAAAGACTATTCTTTATTAACTCTAGGGCGAATTCCCACTGGTTTGGGAAGGTGTGTCGGTCAACACAATAGAAGTCGTTCCGAATCTAAGTGATGGGCATTCAAACAACATCAGAACCTTTTGGGCCACACAAAGACTCCCTCTTGAGTCTGGAATTGATAATAGTATTCATCACGGTGATGTTAAAGCGGATGTTTGTGCGCTGCACCTAAATCATGAGCCATTTACATTTAGAATTTCTGTGGTACGTGAATGCATTTTTAGATTAAGAAATTCAACGCAATAAGTTTATTTTTAAGTGTATTTTTTTTGTCTGCAATTATTTCAGACGGTAAATCCATGTGTGCGAGTGCAAAGTTTGAGCAGTCAAGGTATGATGCGGATCTTCATGGCACCTCGATATGACGAATATGGAAGGAGATTCCCACTTAAAGTGCAGAGACGTCTTATGTTTCAGTTGGATGTTTTCCCTGTCAAACGTAAGCTCATGAAACTAAAAAAAACATGCATATTTTATGTACACTGACTAGTGAGAAAAACCACTTTTATTATGTCTAGTTCGCAATGGGAAGAACATAATTTACCGAAGCGCCAAAGATTCTTCATTGACCAAACCATGGCTGAGAGGATTGCGAGACCAAATTTATGGAACAGGGAAGGTTGATGCCATGAGTGCAGACGATTGTGGTTGTGGTTGGCCCGAACATTTATATATTCCAAAGGGAAGTGCTCAAGGAATGGATTACGATCTCTTTGCAATGATCACCAACTACGATGAAGACGTTGTTCGGGATAGCATTGAAGATCTGAAAGTGCAAGAACCTTGCAATTCTCCATACATATTTTGTGGCATCCCCTACCGTAATTATCCGGATGCAAGACCTATGGGCTACCCATTTGATAGACCAGTTTTCAAAGTCCCTGTCGACTGCAATGTACAAACTATGTTTCCGGACATGCTCTGCAAACTCTTAAGACCACAGTGGTATCGAGCGGTTGACACGCTTGAAGAATATGTACATGCTGTTCCTAATATGGCTACGTCGATGGTAATTTTTTGTTTTAATGAAAGTTAAACAGTTGATGAGCTAATCTAATAATAATAATAATAATAATAATAATAATTATAACTTTCTGATTTAAAATAGATAACCGTACGGCATGTGGATACGATTGTTTGATATATGATGACTATAATCCATTTTATGAACGACCACCTCAATCCATATGCCATGTCAAAGGAAGAAAAACTGTCATTTTCGTCATTGCAAATAATAATTCTCAATATTTATCATATTTTTCTTAAATATTATTGTTTCAAATGTTATTTAAGGCTGATACTATATATATGTATATGTTCGTTTAAACCGATTCACGTTACCAATTTTTTTTTACATTTTTATACATACTGTCAAAAGAGTCAGAAATGCCATTAAAAATACATTGTATAAAATAGTTTGCTATCAAGATGAAGATGGGTAGGAAAGAAGTCAAAAAATTCGTTGCTGTCAAATGCATAGTATACAAGTACACGTAGAAGATTTAAGATACAATGGTTTTCTTTAAGGATACTCATCATTATTAATTTCAGTCAAATTTTAATGCATCCAATAATTAATATACATACCGAATCCATTAACACAACAATCATGTATGTGGACTTGGCTCATCTATAAGTTTGACATTTTACGACATGCTCTTTTAAATTGATCAAATGTTTTGTGTAGTTACAATATATAAATATGTATCAACACTTTAGCCAGTTTATACTTTGAGTGTTTCAAAGGAAAAATCTGCTACGGAGCTGGAGTAGGGGTAGTGGTAGTAGCATTAGCGGCAGGAGTAGTGGCAGGGGTAATAATGCATCTTTTGATAGTATCATCCCACGAGTAATCAGTGCCACACTTGTATTTGGTCACCATCCAGGTATTCAAACTTGGGTAGAAGATGCAATAATAATAGTCACAACCATCTTCAACGGGGGTAGCAAGTGCACAACTGTAAACTCCATTGGCCTTGCATGTTATGGAGCTAGCCTCATTCAGAATCATGGCAAAAATGGCAAGAGCCTGTAGAAACATTTTCAAATATTATGTAGTTCAAAACCAATATAACACGCCTTATCTACATCAATTATGGAATTTTTTTTAAATTTTCCTTACCAACACGACCTTCACAGCAGTCTTCATTTTGAAATCGGATGATTACACTTGCGTAGTTGTTTCCAGTCAAAGCTACGATGAATAGAGTGTGACTTAATAGGGTTGGTAATGGCTTTTATACTATCCACCATCAATTTGACTCCAATGAGCCATAGTTGTAAATGGTAATCCTAATTCTTTGAAAGTTATCTTGCAAGCAATCAATATTTTTAACTCAACGCCTCAGCGAGTAGCTCCAGGTAATTCGGAGAATTTATTCTGACGCTAATAGATTTCATAATTTCATATGAATAACATGATTACAAAAGTTTGCGTGATTGTGCTCTGTAAATAAAGTTATTAATATAAGCATACATTTTTACTTATACAATTGGATAACCAATTGTTGCAATACAACCATACATGGAAAATAGAAGTATTAAAACATTTCGGAGGCTTCTCATTGAAAGGTAATATTTTGGGTTAAGGAATTAGTGTAATTGCCGGTTAATTCAGTTAATGGAGCCATATAAAAATAAAAAGGATTAAATGGCAATCCTACAGCCGACTTATCATAAGCATCTTGATATATTATCATTATTTGTTTGGCCAATGGAAATAAACCGCATAGTATTTGCGACCATGAAACATAGTTCATTAATATTTTTATATTTCTGGCATCACACAGTTTTATTCATAAAATTAAAATTAATAAAAAAAATCCTCAATCAATAGACTTTACAATCATTCTGATACTTTGAAAGCTTAATATTGGTTTTTGACGCTGATTTTTATGCATAAAGTTAGAATACAAACGAAGCATTTGCTTTGGTGAAATTTCTTCCGCTCCTTAATCCTTTATTGTTCTTGCTTTACTAACAAGTAAATAACAGGTTTCGTTGAAAATTCATGATGGGCTAAACTGTTATCAAAATGAATCAGCGAGTAAACATATTTTTATCTTTGTTATTTTCATCATGCCATGTATTTTATTAAAATATTACAATTTTTACCGTTTACCGGTTTACCTTTCGTGATCCCCGTGGGTGTTACATGATAAGTACAAAAACAAACTCAGTATAGCCAGAAAAAATTCATCATAATATTTAATGTATTTCATGTAGTTGATACATTCGTCAAAAAAGTTTTATAAGCCTATATATTATGAGAGCTTTCTTAACATAAAAATTCTTACAAAAACGATTTTATATACAAATTCAAGTTCCGTTTTCATTTATGAACCTTTTCTCTTGAGATAATAATATTTATTTAAGTATCGCATATTCACTACGCATAGTTTCCTTCTCGGAGGGACTGATACCCAGTCGGATTTGTACTGGCATATGACGCATCCGCAGGGCTGAGGAGTGGAGTTCTAGCATCCATTTGACTTTGACTTCTTCTCGGTTCTCTAACGTATGAGTTTGCAAATTCTGCTTGGATCTCGTCTAACGTTTTGCCTATTAAAGGGCAATTTTTTTGCCAGGTTAAAAGAATTAAACATTGGGATCACCTTCTTTTTTACGGACAGTTTAATAGCAGATTCAACATTACCTTTCGTTTCTGGGACGAAGAAGAAAATGTAGAAGAAGCCTAGTAAACAAAATGCTCCAAATAACCAGTAGCACCCGGCATTTCCCAAAAGGTTGATGATGTCCAAAAAGAATTTGGTCATGGCAAAGGACATGAACCACTTTGCGGATGTGAGAACACAACCCGCAATGCCTTTCACGTGGTGCGGTAATATTTCACCCATGATCATGTAACCAACCGGACCAACCCCGACAGAGTAGGCAACTACGTAAATGATTAGACTAGTAAGTGGAAGCCAGCCAAGTCCTTCGGGGGACACATCCCCATTTTGCTGTTTGAGGAAAAAATAGTAGCCAAGAACAGCAAGCGACAAGACCATTGACATTTCTGAGATCATAAGGAGAATTCTTCGGCCAAAGTATTCTACAAGGAAAGCTCCAAGAGTTGCAAAAACCTGGGAAATAAAAAAAGAGAAAATGAAAGTAGTTATTAAACGAGATTTGAAAGCAACTTTGTTGAAAACATAATGAAAATGCCGTTATTTACTTACCACTTGAACTGAACCAATAATAATTGTTGAATAGTACTCGTCAATGTTTGCACCAGCGGAATGAAAAATATCCACAGTATAAAATAGAACGGGATCGATTCCAGAGAAAACTTGGAAAAAGTAAATGATGAATGCGATGGAGATTGGTCGAATCACAGGGAGCTCCAGAAGATCCCTCCATCCACATGATTTCTCTTGACTGTTCCTCACACTGATTACCAACTGTAAGTAATGAATTACTTGCATTAGCATTAAGACTATGTAAATTCGTTGATAAAGAGCACCAGCACATTTTATGTTGTAATGTACTTACAACTCGTAATTCTGGATCAACTTGTTCCTTAAAATAAGCTCCACGGAATCTCAAAAGGGCCGTTGTAGCTTCCAGCGTTTTCCCTTTCTGGACTAGATATCTTGGTGACTCGGGAACAAACAGCATCATGACAAATATTATGACTGGGAGGATTGCTGATATGAGTGCTTGTATTCGCCAGGATACAAATGCACCGTAAATAAAGCTGAATTACAAAAAAACCATAATTACATTAATGTACGGGGTTCACGCTATTGAACATTGATTATCATTAAAATTTAGAAATGCATACATCAACAAGATTCCAACGCTAATCATCATATCAAACCCAGCACAAAGAGTGCCACGAATGCTAACATCAGCCATTTCGGCAGTGAAAATTGGAGCAGCAACCGCGTATACACCACTACAAAATCCTAAATATAGACAATTTTTTAAACTCCTACTCAGATTAACATTATCTCGTCAAGTAAGTATGATTATGTACCTGTAAGAAATCTCCCGACAAGAATCATTGGGACACCATTAGCGAAAAAGATAAGTAGCCAGCCAGCAAGAAATGGGATCGTCAAGATAAGCATACTCATCCTCCGTCCAAGCTTCTCAATAGCCAATCCAGCCGCGGGACCGCTTGCCACTGCCCCTAACTGCATAAATTAATCCTTTTCAGTCTGGTGATCGTCACAGTTATAATGACGCAATTTCATTTTAAATCTTCTTAACATCTGTGTACTAAAGTATTTTCAATACGAATAATTTTGTTTCATAATGACTTCCAACCTATCTCACACTATAATTAGCATTATTTCTCTCCCTTGAAGCTTTTAAAATTACCAGCAGCGTAGCTGGAAATAACGATTAATATTTAAGAAACATGTGGCGTATGTGCACAATGCGTGCTAATCTGCCCCAATTGTCAAGTGAGATTATATATGGTTCTTGTCACCTTTATCACTTCATGCTAAAACTTATTAGATCATAGACTTGTGACATATGTCACCTACTCAATTGGTGCCACCCAAACCATCAGCAGGTCAATAGCTTTCATTTGACGACATTTTTTGGATGGAGCTCTTGTAAGATTGGCATCATGAGATGAGATATTAGCTCATGACAAATTTATATCAAATGAAACTGTCTCAAAAACGAAATTTAAACGTGTTGTCAATATAAATGGTTGAGAAAAATCTGGTTAAAGCTCATAATTTGTCTTGAAAATTGTAGGAAGTGGCTGCTTTTTTGGGCATGTATATAAATCTACGTGCTACCAATTTGAGAATGTGGGTGATATGATATGAGACGTACATAATTCTAGTTGAGGTCATGCCATAAAATGCATTAATTTCTTGTTTACCTCAATTCATCATCATCATCATATCATATCATATCATCCTCTAGTTAAACTTGTAAATACTACGCCTACATAAAAACAAAAATTACAATTAATTCAATATTGAGTTGAAGTTTAATCGAAAGAATTTTGAACCTTGGCTTATCTTTGGTCATCATCAACCATTCATATCATATCAAATTTACTTTGCACCTTAACCCAATAAATCTCATTTCGTGACATTTTGCCATTTCCTCCCAATTAAATGCCTACATACATTTTATCCATAAAAAATGTTTATGTGAAACATTATGGTTGCCTACAAGTAGAAACTGTGGTCATAAAAATGACAAAATGGAAACTCACCGTGATAATGGAGCCAATCCAGGACTCTTCCGTGAGACTCATCGTGATGGTTGGATCTCTCCGCAAATCTGGCAATGCTACAGCGGACCAGCTAAGAACTGTTCCTAATGCTAATGCTCCCATATTAGCTAGAAAACGTTACAGAAAAATCATGAAGCCCTTAAATGCCCGTGTAAAACATCCCTCAAATCATTGTTTTGCATTGTATTAATGCGTACCTGCAAGAGCTGCAAAATACTGAACCTTTCTCGATCCTTGAAACTGTGGCAAATCTTCATCCCCATCGCACTCACTAAACCGGAAACTCGCTTTCCTCACCCTCTGAACTCTAATTCCTGATGCTGATGAAGCTGTAGTCGAAGTAAGTCCTTGTGACAGTCCTTCATCCCCCTTTGGCGGAGACAGTAAAGGAGATTTGATTGGATCCATATTTAAAATCGTTTATCGTCAAGTGTTCTTAAATTCTTTTTGTACTTTGTACACTTTTGTCAAGTATTTAAAAAAAAGTTTCAATTATTTTTTTCGTCCCATTTGTCAATTCAGTAAAAACACGCTGCTGACTCCCCAAAAAATATGCGTACTCTGCACGCTACATGTGGCTCTTATGTAACAAAGATTTTGGAATGCGCAAATCGCAGATCCAAAACCGGCTGCTTATGCAATTTTTTTCTGTGCGTTAATTCACTATATAAATGGAACTGGAACAGGGTTTGCTATTGCGATAGATTAGTAGAACACAAATCCAAAGAGTGTGGACTGTTTAGGGCAACTGACTACGAGCTTCTGCTTTTGTGGAGTCGAATATGAAAATGAAGAAACATTTTGATGAGCAGCCTATACTCAGCTTAGGTGATATGGATATTATGCATGTTTGTAAATTGTTGAAAGGGAAGACCTTTGTGTGTGTAGTAGTGGAAATTTTACATAAATTATCAACTAACTGGATAAATGAAAAAAATCTGTCCCCTCTTTTAACACTAAGCTTAAAAAGAGATATGATAAAAGTTTTGTGTGTGTATTCATTAGCTGCTTTTGATTTGAATAGACATGTGTGTTTTGGCCTTGTCTGCAGCAACAGTGTGTGCAGACTGCATTAACGGATAGGCTAACTTATAAAGGGAATGTGGATGGAAGTGAAATGCAACGTCCTATATGCTACGACGACGACATGGTGAAGTCATGTAAGTTTATAAGACTTATCAGGTTACTTTATAATATAATATTAAGAAGCCGTAGTACTACTAGTTAATCCTTGTGCTTGCTTCGACTTGTAGAAAAGTAAGGATTCCTATTATGTGAAGGCTATATGTACGTATAAAATGTGTATGTGTTTGCAGAAAATGCAAATCAAAAACTGGATTGCCTTTATGATGTCCACTCCAACCACAAAACCAGCGGAGTGGAGTTCAATGCCAAGTCTCATGCATAAGTTCACCATCAAGCCCAAGCCAAGCTTGTTCATAAGTCTGTGTGAGTAATTTTCCTTCGGGCATTTAGATTATGACGATAAAAAAGTTTATGGGGATCGACAATGTTGATATGCGGAATAGAGCAAGACAAGACAGCTTTTATGTCCAGCTAGGGATGTTGATGTTGATTGCTTGCACGTTGCACGTGATGAAGAAAATGCGTACATGCTAAAAGGTAGACTAAACCAAAACAAAACCTACCTATTTGGCATTAGCATTCATATAAGGTGCATTATTACATTATTCACTCCCATGTTGCATAACTCCTTAGAAATGATATCTCCAGAGCAGAGTTTTCTTAAGTTTCATTAGAGTTTTTGAAAGATTGAACGAGAGCTCTGCAGAGCAATGAAACAAATTCTATGCTATCAAATCTTTTCCTTCTGAGGCGACACTATTCAATCGACTGCCCTGTCTGTTTTTTGAGTCAACTCCTCTATATCTATGAAAAATCACGGTTGAAATGTTTCATCAAAATTGCACTTCAAGCTAGATGTCAAGGTTTTATTATATATTTTAAGTTCTGTTGTGCATGATTGGATTCGACCAACGATTCCTATGCATAAGCATAAATCCCACTTCATCTGCGTGAATGAATGAATGATTAGCAATGTGTGCATTACTTAATGTTTATATTTTTTGTGTTAAAATCTGTTAAAAGGTGAATTTCATTGGGGGCGTGTGGAGCAAAGATTTTCATTTAAATGACGTATCAATTAAGACAAGACGGTGTACTGGTTAAATACTTTCTATGCTGATAAACTTCAATATATTCATTAAATTACCTTCATACAATGTCAATGTAATGTTTGTTATCAATACTTTACTGCATTGCATGCGTAATTTATTTGACTGATTGGCGTCAGTTAAGCAGACTTAATTATCTTACGTATGCTATCAAATCAATCAACATTTGTATTAATAGTAGACGTACGTACGAAAGACGCTGAGCCGTGACCTTTATGTAGACAGGCAACGCTCAGACTTAGACTTCATGCATTGATATTGATACAGATCAAATGAGTAGAGGCTATGCGTATTTAGCATATCTTCTTCGTATGTTGAGACTGAGACTACGTCCACAGTTTACTGGAGATTTTTTTTTGACTTTTTGGTTAGGAATAAAGTAATGTTAGAAATGATAATAGTATTACTAGATTTAAGTTCAGGTGAAAACCATTTTAATTATATTCATTGCATTTTCATATCACTAGTAATATATTTTACTATGTACTTATGTGTATGGTTTAATGCTAAAAGCACGAAGAAGACGATCTCTCTGACCTAATTGAATAATAATTCATTTATTGATTATGCTCTCTCAAGTTCTTGATTGGTTATTGTTTAGATATGAAATGTCTGAACAGCTAATCAATCAAATCGTTATCAGTGTTTCAATATTTAAAAGGTGTGAAAGCCTCTGATAAAATTCTTGCAACCAAAAGATTCAATAAATATATAAACCAAAAACTAGGAATATGATCTCCATATATTTGTTTAAATGTATTGGTGTGTGTACATAAAAATTAAAATCTCTCGAATATCTTAGGAATATTGGGGGGAAAGTCTTCAAGTTAGCATTTTCTAGAATTTAAAGTTTAACATCTTTTTAAAGGTGGAAGGTACATAATAATTATATTCTGAATATGTGGGGTTTATTGCTTTTGAATACCTTTACCTATTTCATATATGTGGCTGTCACTACAAATTGCATGACTTGATACAGACTTTACCCTCCACTTTAATTTCGATTGACTGTGGATGGATGATTGATTTCTGATGATTTTACAGCATGATGAAAAGTACGTTAATTGACAACTCGCAATCACAAAAGCTTGTTTAATCTTTTCTAAGATAAGAAACAATTTAAGTGACAGAAGCTGATAAAGAGTCCCTCAATCATTTTTGCATATTTGCCACTGCATACACTCTAAAGTGGTTAGCTATGGCTTGGGATTCTCGGACAATTTTTGCATTTCGGGACACCTTCTCTTCCAGTTCAGTCACATTCCAAATTCATTAAAATGGGTCCGAATCGTAATTTTCTCAATGTGTTAGGCATTTGCATTATTGCACTAGCTTGCTCATCCTCTGCTCAAGAAACTTTCACAAATCCAATCATCGATGGAAACTCTGCGGATCCATTTGTTGGCCGTGTTGGGGAATTCTACTACATGATCCTCTCCACAGACACCGAACATGAGTTGACAATTTACAAAAGTTCAGAAATGACTAATTTCCGAAATGTGGAATCCAAGGTCATTTTCCGAGCTCCGGAAGGCTATCAAAACGTGTGGGCTAGTGAAATGCATAGAATGATGGATGGAAACTTGTACATCTACTTTGCTATGGGGCCCATTGGTGACTTTAATAGAAACTGGGTTATCAAGGCTGATGATCCAAATGACCCCATGGGCAATTGGAGTGAGGCAACTAGGTAAACACATAAATCCTGTAAATGATCTTAAAATCAAAGCTACTTTAGAAATCTGTACAGCTAAACCTTAAAATTTTCCAAAGATTGCTACCTCACCTTGAGCAACCTGGCGTTGACGGCACCATCCTCAAGCACAACAGTAAATGGTACTACGTCTGGAGTGGTCGAGACGGAATTGAAGGATCTATTCGACATGACTCCATTCTCATTACGGAAATGCTTGACCCCGTAAACACCACAACTCAAACTACTATCATTCGTCAGCCTCTTCTTCCCTGGGAAAGGAATGTGAACGAAGGACCCTTTTTCATTTACAACAATAACGTGTCCTATCTCCTCTTTGCTGCATCCTTCACATTCTCAGAGTATTACTGCTTGGGTCTCATGAGCATTGATGAAGGTTTGGATCCCATGAATGCTAGCAATTGGTGGTATGGCCCAGAGGATGGTCCAGTATTTTATAAAAATGAGGAGGAGGATGTTTGGGGACCTGGGCATGCTGCTTTTACCGATTCTCCAGGTACAAAAATCTACATTTTTGAAACAAAGAGTTGATAATTTTGTCAAACATGCTAGTAAGCTGAAGTAATATATTATAAAATACAGATGGAACTGAAACATGGGCTATTTATCACGCTTCTGACGATCAAGAGAGAATTGAACATTATAGAGTTGCACGTGCAGATAAAGTCGAGTGGGGCTCAGATGGAAGACCAGTTTTCCCACGCCCACATGGCTATTACTCTCCTCAGCCTATTCCTAGTGGTCAAACAACCAACATCGTAAAGACCACATTTACCAACCCAATCATTAGTGGAGATTCTCCTGATCCCCATGTTCTCCTCCTAAATGGAACATATTATCTTCCTCTTGTTACTGACAATGCAAGGTCCATCACAATCCATAGCAGCAGACGTCTTACCAACTTCAGAAATGCTGTTTCAAAGAAAATTCATGAGCCTAATGACTGCATCAGCGATATCTGGGCACCTGAGCTGAGTCTAATTAATGGAGAGCTTTACATGTACCTGAGTCTAAAAAATTGTGAGGATTCTAGTCACAGCGTTTATGTAATGAAAGCAGAGAATCCATCCAATCCGTTGGGACAGTGGGGTAGCCTTGTGAGACTGCTTCCGGAAGTCCAAACTCAAACTGCGGATGGGGCAGTTATGCAAAGAAATGAGGGAAGGGAGTTGTACTACGTTTATGAGTCGAGGGAGAACCCTTACGGACTATGGATTGCGGAAATGACAGACCCCATGAGAGTCAATGCTGCTACGAGAAAACTGCTCAAAGCACCAACGGAGAGTTGGGAGGGAGGCGTAACAAATGGACCTGCTTTCCTACAAGGAGGAAATGCAACTTTTATGACTTATTCTGCAGGAAATCCAGGGGGAGCAGAATATAGTACTGCTTTAATGAGCATTGCAAATAATTTGGATCCATTGGTCGCAAGCAATTGGAATGTGAAACGGGATGGACCTGTGTTTTATAGAAATGATGAAGAGATGGTTTTTGCAACAGGACATGCTGGATTCACAACTTCTCCAGGTAGCATTTTAGAATATTTTTCCAACACTTAATACAACAGAGCGCTTGTGAAATGACTGTTCTTTTTTTGAAAACCAAGATCAAAGTGAAGTTTGGATGACATATCATGCTGCAGAGTGGCCCGACAGAGTTTTTGGGAATAGAGTTGCCCGTGTGGAGAAAATTGAATGGGGTCAAGATGGAAACCCCATTTTCCCCAGACCGCATGGTTACTTTTCACCCCAACCTTTACCAAAAGGTCAAACCTATTAATATAGTTTTTTTGTGACGGAATTACTGAAATAAAAAAAATTATTTTGAAAGTTTTTGTTCATTTTATTAAACAAACTTTCGTTACAACCATATCATAAACAAAACAGAATATTATTTCAATTAGAAAATAAAATATAATACAAAAGTTCAAAGTAGGTGTCACAAATAGCAAACTATATATAAATTGCACTTTAAAGTAACTTGGTTAATATTTAATAAGGAGTTCGGGTATGAATTCTGCAAGCAATAAATCTTCTGGACTTGGACGGATATTTTTACGTGACGATGACTTGCGACGTGGAAAGAGTTGTCTATCAAATTCTCCTCCATGGTACATTGGTGGAAGCATTCTTTCTACTTGTTGAGACTTTATCTGTAACATTATTCGTTTACCACTTTTATTTTTAAATTTACAAAAGCTACTATAGTCTAAATTATCGTAATTTCAGGTAAATATATATTACCTCAAAAATTGCAGTTTTGCAACAAGTCTTGAGTGACTTTTGACGAAACAAGGTACTCACTTCTATATTTAGAAATGCGTACACAGCGTTTTTCCTCGTTACTGCATTTATCTGCGCCTCTCCAACTAATTTGATCTCTTTTTTAATACCCTGAAAGTTAAAAATAATATTTATTTCTTCTAGAACGTCAAATTTTATATTTCTAAATCGAGACAATTAACACTTACTTGGTCACACTTAAAAGGTCTCACTATTACAGTTTTATACTTGTTTCCATTTTCATCGGTTTTGTTTTCTTGGGTTTCGACAAATCCGATCAAATCTATAACACACAGCAAATAAAATAGGAATTGATTTTTCTTTAACCCATTAACTGACGCACCCTGTCACATGCAAAATCATATCCTTTCATACTCACCTATCCATTTCCCATCTGGTACTCCATCTATTCTTTCAAATGGTGTGAATTCAAAAGGAATGTATGTAATGAATGCAGTATCATCCACTCCCTCGTATGAAGGAATTTCAACAATGTCGCCTGTATTTTGACTCAACTTCAGTCCTTTATTTAGATGTCTAAATAAATTTTTATCTATTCCTTCACATTTAGAAGTAAATACTTCAAAATTGATGATTCTCCAGCTTGAATCAGGCTGCAATGTGTTTAAAGGAACATTATATTATGAGATTTTTATTGCAATGGAATCTTAACCAGTTTGCTACCACAAAGAAGTTTAAAAATGGCATACTTTCAACCATGTATAATATACTTATTTTACAATTGATAATGTATGTAGTACCCGTAATTTCTCTCGTACATTCCTGGAATTGATATCATTTTCTTCGAAGAACACGATGGCTGGTATGTGTCCACTGCTATCCGCAAAAATTAAGTTGCAAGCTCTCGAATCTTTTTGGTGTCCTGATCTCCACAGAACTTTAACTTGAATGTATCTGCAAAAAAAAACGAAAAACTCTGGTATAGTTTTGATCATGTTTGTAATTTCAAAATCATTTTAATTTATATAAAAGCTAAATTACGGCTCCAGCATGAAGCTCCTATATGCTATTAAGTTACATACTTAAAGTCAAGGTGAAATTTATCAAGACGGTCTTTGCCAAGTAGTAGTATATCTGAAAGACTAATTATAGTCTTGTTACTGCAAGGGTTGGTCTCGTATGTATTCATCTTTGCTGCTTTCAAGACAATACTATATTCCTTCCAGACCCCTTTAATTTTTTGGATGCCGAATCACGCAACAATTCACAAATACACGGTCCAACTTAATTTGAATTGAAATTTATTTGTTGTCAAGTTCGTGTTGTATTTTGTTTAGAAAATCAACCAGAGACAGATAAACTCACTCCAAAGACTCACACACAACTAAAGTTATTCCTTCTCTTGTGGTAAGACATCTGCATATTGTACATGTTATCAACATTGCAAGCAACTCAAACGCCTCCGTAAATACAACTAAAGATATACTATTTCTAAAGTCCAGGAGCTGCTTGTCGCCAAGTATAGGTATATCATTTTTCCTGGATTTGGAGGAAGCAATCATATAATGCATACTGCTATTCTTGAAACCTAAGTAGACAACGGAGCTGCTACCTAAAGCATCGTACGCTTGCGCGTGTTTTTATGTACACACCTCTACCTTAGGTAATAATACTGAACCCTTTTCACACTTTTTTGGGATAGGGAAGGGATCTACACGATATTATTATGCCTCCTTTGAGGGGTCTGTTTATTTTTGTTGTTGCATGCACACACTCCCTGAAAGTAATAGGATCACTAATGATTTAAGTAAATGCTTAACAAATTCTATGAAATGGTTCACATATAAATAAATTCGAAAACTTTTTTTCACACGTAGTGAATGGACATTTGCCCTCAAGGGATTATATTGTTGTGGTTGTGTTATGTGTAAACGGAGCACGTACTTTTTTTAATCTTTTTTTGTTTCAAAATGCCTTTGCATCCAGATGGTCTTCAACTACTGTTCTGAGATCTTTCATCTTTTAAGTGCATCGTATTCAGATGTTATATTTCATGGAAGGGGGGAAATGCTTGAGTACACTTTGAGCTTTAGCTCACAAATATTAAAACATTCTACTATAAGATGCCAAACTTGTTTAAGCTATCGCTTTACAGAGTTTGTAACATTCTAAAAATGCATATACATATAATATTACCATAAAAAACTATTAAAAATTACAACCAGATGCATATAGATGCATAAAAATGGACTGTCTTTGTCCCTACAAGCTCTGTATGTATGATTCGTCCATGGCCAACTGTGTTGTACCTCGGACAACTTAGCAACGCTATCGATTACTTTTTCGCTTCTCTGCTTGTTGAACAGATTGAGCCTTTTAATGCATGAAGGCGAATATATGGCTAGAACCACAGAGCTTTCTTAAAAACTTGCTATTTAGTTTATTGGCTAGAGCAGGGCTCCCTATACTTTTGTAATTTTTGCAAATGTCAAAAAACTACAAAGTTCTTAATAATTGGTTTTAAGTTGTGTTAGTAATTTAAAAAAATGAATCGCAACCGTTTGGGGACGTCTGGAGGATTGAGTACCTATCCAGCAAATGGGTCCACCTCTGACGATGATGACCTCTACTCAGGGTACAATGAGTTCCCCTCTGCATTGAATACCGAAGACTTGGAATTTGATGAAAGTTTTCAAAACTCAGCAAGGACATTGGAGAGCAGACGACCTACAGTAAGTAAACGGTAACCTTATATTAACAGTTGTAAGTTGATCATAGGCACATGATTGGTTGTCTCTAACTTTTTATACAGGCACTTCCAAGTCGTGGAGGAATGCCTCCTGGAACAGGATACCAGTCAAGACTAGGAACTGCTGCTGGGGTATTGTGACATTTCATATTATACAAACTATATATTCTCAAGCTGATCAAACTTAAATAAACTTTTTTTGTTCCCTTCACTCAAAGTTTCAAAGACAGTCCACTGCTAGAACGGGAATATTCACTCGAAGTGGAACTGCAAGACCTATAACAGGTATTGGTGGAGAATCTGGAGGGCTTAATCGTCCTATGACTGCAGTTCGTGGTGCAGGATACACAGGATCCGCAAAGACTCAGCAAGGGTTTGACCCTCTAAACTCTGCTGGAGGAAATAAGTCTGCTACACCAAGCATAGAGCCCAAAATTGAGGATACGTAAGTTGAATCTACTTTTAAAGTTACATCACAATTACACATTAGCTTCAAAGTCATTAAGACCCTATATTGCAAACAGAGTTGAAGAAAAGATGAAACTACTAGAGGAGAAAATAAATGATTTGGCAGAACAATCAGTTCTTGCTGGTTGTAAAAATGACACAAAGAAAGCTTTAGATTTGGCAAAAGAAGCAGCAAACAAGGAAAGGTCCCTCATTAGACTGAAGGAACAAGCTGGGGCTAATGAAGGTCATGATTGGGACATTACATTTTCGGTATGAAGACTAATATGCAGAATAGAATGCTATTAAACGTAATGTACAAGCAAACATTCATATAAACTTTAATTTCTATCCATGTTTAGGTAATGTTTAACTTGGCGAGTCAATATGAAGCTTGTGAAATGTATAGCGAAGCATTAACTACATATCATGATATCGCCAAGAATAAGGTGCTGGCTCATGGGGCAAAGGTGAAAATTAATATGGGAAACATTTACTACAAGCAAAACAATCCTGCAAAAGCAATCAAAATGTATAGGATGGCAATGGATCAGTTAAACAATACAAACAGAGATTTAAGGTATACATTGATTTACCTTTCATTAGTTACAACTGAGAGTTTCAGTTCATATAATTCACTTCCCTTATATGTATCGGTCAAAGGCTGAAGCTGATGCACAACATGGGTATCTTATTTCTGAAAATGAATCAAGCCACTGATGCTGCCGCAAGTTTTGAGTACATTATGCAAGAGCGACCCAGTTTCAAAACTGGACTACATTTAGTCGTCGCCAATTTCATGACTGGTGATCCTGACAAAATGAAAAGAGCATTTCAAGATTTGCTAGATGTACCTATGGATTTTGATGATGAAGAGGAGAAATATGCTTCTCTCTCAGTAAGAAAATTTATTGTCGTAATACGTGATTTCGTGTAACATTAAGATAATTATAATTTATTAAGTAATTTTTTCACATCTAGGATGATCCAGTTTCTCAACTTCTTGTTGAAGTACTCAAAAATGACAAGCTCAGAAAGTTGGAGAAAGAACGAAAGTTATATGCTGAACGATGCATTTTGTCAGCAGCAAGACTAGTTGCACCTGCAGTGGAGTCCACATTTAGTGAAGGATATCATTGGGTTACGGAAGCAATACGATCATCTACTAAGCATGCTCCACTGGCTCATGCATTGGAGGTGTGCTTATACTTTACAATTTACCATAAAGAATAATATTTAGCAATTTAATCTAAGAATTGAACATGTTTTTGCTTTTACAAATGTCATAGATAAGCAAAGCACTGGTATGTCTTAAGCAAAGAGAACTTTCAGATGCTATTGAAATTCTCAAGTCATTTGAAAAGAAAGAGACGAAAGTAGCTACTGCCGCAGCTACCAATCTTTCTTTCATGTTTTACTTGGTATGTTCATAAATTAATTTAACTTTCACCATGTGCTATCAAAAATGTTCAGTTAACTGATCTTATACATTACTCAACTTATTTAATAGCAAGGGGATCTGGAAGCGGCTGAAAAGTACGGCATGATGGCATCCAAAGCCGACTTTTACAATTCCAACGCCTACGTCAACTTGGGAAACTGTCATTACGCCAAAGGAGAATACGAAGAGGCACGTCGTTCCTACGCAGAAGCAGTTCAAATTGATGCCTCATGTGCAGAAGCACTTTTCAATCTTGGGTTGGTTAACCAAACCCTAAAGTTTTATGAAGATGCTCTCACATGTTTTCATAAAGTTCAATCACTAGTGAAGAATCATCCTCATGTAACATTTCAACTTGGTCGTACTCACGAGTTAATGGGAGAAACTGAAATAGCAACAGAATGGTTCCTCAAAGCATTAGCTTTGAATCCTTCCGATTCTGGAATACTAAAGAAACTCGGTGAAATAGCGGATATGGAAGGCGATCGGCAGCAGGCTTATCAACATTATTATGATGTATTAATAGAAACTGATATTATTTTTTTATTTATAAATGTTAGAATACAAAAAAAAACAATATTAATTATTTTGATGATTTCAGTGCTACAAATACGATCCATCCGATTTGGATGTAATACACTGGCTTGCATCCTATTTGCAAGAAATGGGGCTACCTGATAAAGCCCTTAGCTTTTATCAAAAAGCACTTTCTCTTCAGCCAAATGAAAGTCGCTGGCAAATGTTGATGGGAGCTGCGTATCGCCGCGTTGGAAATTATTCACTGGCTATTGAATGCTTTCAAAAGGTATATCGGGACAATCCGGAAAACCTGCAGGCTCTTCAGAATCTCGTCAAGTTGACAAGTGATTTGGGAATGCCAGAGTCGGAAACTTACAGGGAGGATTTGATGAAGCTAGAAAGGACGATTGGAAGCCGGTTACAGTCTGCAAGAATGAGAAGTGGACAGCAAGATGCGGGGGGACGATTTGCTCCCCCATCTAGAATGGGTTCGTCTGGTCAACAACTTGGGAGTGGAATGTCAGGAAGAAGTCGCGGAATGATGATGGATGGACATGATACAGACAACGGGTTTGGAGATGACAACAACATGTACTCTTCAAGGTATGATGTGATATGATGTTATCTCGTGTGACCTGATATTTAAGCGTGTTTAGTTTTATGAAACGGATATTTGTTATAGGGGGAATTCCTCCGATTTCCGTCAAAATGGAATGACTGAAGAACAGGATACAAACAATATGGATGACTACGGTATATTCAACTAAAACAGTATATAAATACATATATTGTGCTTTTTAATTTAATTTTACTCTGCCTCTTCTATTTCCTTGTATAGAAATGCAATTTGGAACTGGTGGAGGTTATCCTACTGCAAACAGTGGAAAGAATCAACAGCAACGTCGGCCCGAAACTCGAGGAGGTCGTGGGAGACCTAAAACGGGCAACAGAGGTGTTGCAGCTGCTAACAGCGATGATGCGGATGATTTTTTTGCTGATGATGAAATACCTGACGATTTTCTACCGGCGTAGGATGGAATACTAAAGTTTATTCTCATTTATAATTAATTACAGAATTATAAACTATTTCATTTATTAGTGTAATACAGTCAATTTCTTCGTGAATAAATATTCGATCTTTGGATCTTTCAGTCTACTTCTGTCTGGCATTTTATGAACAGGAGTACTTACTATTTACTTACAATTTTATTACAAATTAAAATGTTATCAGAATCTAATAATATCAACTTTCATCTGTTTAAAACTACATATATTACATTCACCAAAGGATACTACACGGCTTTGTAAAAATTGATAGTTTCCAGTTGCCCCATGAAGTGGCAGTCCTAGTGCAGGCACATATGCTGTAAAGTAATTGCACCAAATGTGTACGTGAAATACGGGCAATCTAAAAACTGTGATTGTGGAAATTGTAGAAATATTTTGAAATTATGATACTACCAAATGTTTCTGAAAAAATAAGAAACTCAAGTATAAATTGAGGTACGTATTTAATTATTCATGCTTTAAAAATATTATGTTGCCCCTCCCAAAGGCTTTATACAAAACCATGAAAAGTTGTAAAGCTTAGCGTCATATCGTAAACGAAACTAGATTTTTTTGTTTTGTGCAATGTTAGCAAGCTTGATTTAATATTATCTATATCCATTTTGCTCTAAAAGGTATTTGCGAAAGTTTTTTTTTTCAATTTCAGATTTGTTTAAAGCCATAAATTAATTATTTATTTGGTGACATGTACGCTGTTGATATCAGAATATGGATTAGAGTCTTGTAGAATTGTTTTCTATTTGTACTACGTATTTATATACAAGCCCGACGGGTGATAGATATATCATTGGCAAGTTTGAGCAGTTGAAAACTGGCATCAAGCAGAAAACTATAATAAATACATTATTTTGTCTGCATAAAGTTGAGCAGTAAAATCCGGTTAAAATGATTACACCATTAATTAAAAGAGCCCTAAACTTAAACCAACTAATTGTTGGTCGTACCTCTTATTCCCAATTAATAACTTGGAACTCCACAACTGAAAAATTTCAGTGTGAACAGAATATCTGGAAATTGATTCCATGGTACGTCGCAAACTTAGTAATTATTTTGACCGGGCTTCCCTCGTGCATTTTGGTTCTCTTCCGCTCCCTTTTTGTTCCAAAGACTTATAGCACATTTGAAGTTTCAACTATAATTATTAATCTCTGTTTCTGTGTGACAATTCCTTTAACGGGAGCCCTCACCTGGTTGCATTCGAAAGACTGCGTTACTTACCTAAATTGCTTCCCAAGTTTTAAGGAGAAACTAGAGAATAAAATCATGAAAGAACTCGTATTTCTTGGTGTTCCAAAGAGGAAAATTATTGCTTGGAGGCAAGGCAGCTTATTTGAAGACCTTTCCACTGCTTTGCATGATATAACAGGAGCGCTCCTTTGCAATCTTGTTTTTACATCAACATCTTTAGCAGTTATTATGCCGTTGTCTGCCCTTTTGGCTGGCGTTGATCCGTTTTATCTTTGCACTCGTGATTATTTCCGTACTCTTTCTAATAATGACAGTTTTGGATACAAAGCGACGTACCTAACAGTTCGATACATTCTGGCGCAAATTTGTTGTCTGGAGGGATGTACGACATATCGCAACATTGCGTTCCTTGGAGTCATTCCCTTGAAATATTCTTTGATCTGTTTGAAGCAGTTCACACTTAATTATTCTGTTAATATGACAGTTTTGCTAAAGTTATATAAGGAGTTCCGTGTAATTCATCATATTGGAATTGAATTTACATCAAAAACTATCACGTTGTACTTTGGTGCATTTTACTTTACCCTTGTTGACTATTATACGGTGACAATTCTTGGTGCAAAAACTATTCCTCTTAATTTTTACCTGTTATTCCCATTAGGAACTGCCATGTTCACCATTGGCTTGGGTGCTTGCTTGATGTTCCTTGCTGATGTGGACGAAAGTAGTAAAATGATTTTGAGGAAATGGAAGTACTTGCAGTGCCGGACTCATTCGCTATTTTCAAAGAAAGCAATACAATGCGAGGTGAAATCTGTTCGTCCTATATCTTTCAGATCGGAATTAGGAACAAATTTAAATCGCGAAACAAAAACAAGTTATTTTTATAACATAGTTGACACATCTATCAGCGTTATGCTTGCCACTAGAATGAGATTCTAGACGATTTCACCATTTTATTCACGACACGATATTTTAATGAAGTATAAGAATTGTAAAAGAATAAGATATGGTACCTAAAGAATAATGTTTTAATACTATTCAAATTTTGTCTCATTGATTGATTGAAAGAGAAATAAATTCATCTAAAATTACAGCAAAGGTGAAAGAAGACTAAAAGAGTTAAAACTGAGAAAACGCCACTGTCACTAATCATTAACGTGTAAAATGTTGTTGTTCTAACATGGAATAAAATACTTGAATAAAGATCTATTGTTTAAAAAGCACATTTGGATTCATTGATTGACTAATTATTGAGAAATTATGCCAGTTTGGGAGAAGTCGAATTCACTCGATCAGTATTTAATTTACATTATGTACGCGATTAATTTGCACTAACAAGCGAATGGTAAGGTTAACGCTCTGAATTCGATTGAAAGTTTAGGCAGAGGTAGATTTTGATGACAAACTAAGCCAGCTTAAGTGCCTGGACTCATTGGATAATTATTTCGGAGACTCACAAATTAAACAATTCTTCGGGTTAGGTTGCGAAATTTATTTAAGTTAGGTTGCACAGGCTATACTAACGAGGGAAGGACCAAGCAAGATTTTTTTTTGATTTGGCTGAAACTTGGCGTAGGAGTACCTTATACTAAAACATTATTTGGTGCCAAATGCGAGGTCTCCATGGCAAAGTGTTTCTGAGTTAACGAGCCTTCAATTTGTCAAATTCGAATTTTCAATACAAGCATGGGTACATGCATAGGAACGCTAATAGCTGTTGTTTGTCTAAATTGAATCGTTTGACGATATTTCATGGTTTGCCTTACTTTTACTTCGAAATATTGGGTTTTTAGGCATTTTTTGAATTTTTTGCAATTTTGAATTGATTGTGAAGGGGGGTACCCGTGAAAGCTGGCTTTCTCCATGTTAAACTCCATAAGAAAAACGGAAAATTTCAAAAACTGACCCCGATAAAATTAAAATGTTCATAACTCGGAAATTCGTGGCCATGGAGTCAAAACACGTTATATGGTTTAGTTTCTCACCAAAAGGTACTACTACAACCGCGTCCCAGCCAATTCCAAAAAAATCATACCTGGTCCTTCCCTCGTAAGTTTAAATTTCAATATGCACAAAAAATTGACACAAAACAACTAAAGCGAGGAAAAAATTCTGCAAAATGTGAAATACTGCTAGTGCGCGATTCGTTCGCCACAGTGCGCTAAGTTAGCTGTATGTTTGCACTGCGTTAGCACTATTACATACCAATATTGCTATCTAAATACCAATTCAAAATTGACGCAATGGTGTACGCTATAGTGAAAGTATGATGATGGCAGTACGGTGCAAGGACCATTTACGTGTTTTTTGTCGTCGTAAAAGAGAAAAATGTCCACGATGTAACGCTGTAGGTATATACAGTTTATGCATACAAGTTTGGAGGCAAACGCATGAACATTTCCTTGTATTCACTTCAGCGCTCGGCATTTTATGAGTTATATCATTGATATCTTCCAATATACTTACGGTTCTAAAAGCAACGCCGCATACATTTCTAAATCGTATTACAGTATAGCTTTCTAAAGTCAGACAGTCCGCAAACTGACATGAGCTATCCTTTCCTCATGCTTTTTCTTTCCACCCGGACCAGTCAGTTTTCGTTCGTCGGACGTGAAGGATGTGAAAGTAAACTGGAAATATAAAAACAACAATTTTCTGTTTCGTTTAGTGATTGGGGCTCGAATTTTGTTGAGACGGTGCTTCTTTCACTACGACTTCCAATTTAATCGTTCCGTTTATTTATACCATTTACTAATACATCAACAACGCTACCTGACATCTTCAACTGAAGTATTGAAATTTGCCTGATTTTACCATCATTTCATCTCGTAGTACCTGATAGTGGTGTATAGTGTTATTGACGATATTAGTAACATTTTATTTGAATAAGATTTAGGCAATTTAGTTCCATTTACATTCCATCAATAACCATATTTCAAGGACAATACATTGCATTGAGCAACTGAAGCGTAAAGTAAAAGCTATTTTTGACCTTGAATGGGTTCATTAGGGCTTTTACACATGTGTTACTTTATCCCCTTGAGTATTCCAGTCAAACTGATAAACAATTGGTTTTAATGGGTTTGCTTATTAGAAATGTCATTTAGTTGTCCCAAGTCTTTTATCCTTGTCAACTTTCACCTGACAGGCGATAAAGTAAATATAACCACAATTGGAAAACAGCATTACCTTCAAACGCACTTAAAGTAAAACAAGTGGAAACTAACAAAAATTGACATTCATTCAGTATGAAAAACAATGAAGAAACCCCTACTATCTTCTGAAGTGGATCCTTAAGTGCATTGAGCAAATCAAACAATAAATCCCATTGCCATATATTTTCCTTCATGGGAGTCTAGCTGGCATGCCACGAACTTAATAGCTGTTTTGCCACGCTTGTTTTGTTTCATTTCTAAATTAGTGGATGTTGTGCTCAAGTCCGTGGAATAGACTGGAACCAGTTCCGACCCGCTTCTCTTTCCGATCTAATTTCTTTTCTGTGAGCAAACAAGTGGGTGGTCGTGTTTGTGGTTAATGAAAATATTTTGCATGAGACTAATACTCTATGAACATGAAAATAATATGAACAATTCATGAAAGAGATTGAACTACTCTTGAGAAATCTGAGTGCATAACAGATACCATCGAAAATTATTGGATGTACCTTTTGCCGAATACCAAACTAAGATAATTACATTTATTCCATACGTATTAAAGTCAAACCGGGTATGTGGAGAACATTCTAAGTGAACATATAATACTCGTCATCAGTGACATTTCCTAATAAGACATTCGATATACATTTGAAGCTCGTGGGTCTCCTCTTCACAGTGAGCATTTGATAACCACATTAGTTGATGTGAAAGAGAACAAACAACAACACTTTTTTGACAACTAAAGTAGATATTATACCTGATCCTTTCCAGTATTAAGTAGGCACATATTGATTTAGCATTGGCCTAGATCCTTTCATCGTTTGGAATGTGCAGCTGGCGGTGTTGTGTGCTTCATCCTCTTTTCAGTGAAAATGAGTAATAGAAGTATATATTTGTTTTGAGAGCTAGTTTTTGAGCTCTTGAAAAAAATGAGCATGTACCTATACATATAATAAGCTTGTTTGTATAGAACTGGAAGACGAAGGAAATTCGTTGTGAAGCCCATCAATCCTCGTTGAATGAACATAAATCACCATTCTGCAAAACATCGAATCAATGTATATAAACTGTACAAATACATACATGGTAGCTACAAGGTTTTAGATTTATTCAACTTGTGGAAATTATATTTTGGAACCCTCCTGCAAAAGAAAACCATTATTCCACTGAGGGAGAAAAAATAGCATCAAGCTGATTGACTGATTACAACCCTCTTACTTTTGGTGTGGCAGTGAAAGCAAGTAAAAGTAATAATGAATGAAATGCTAAGAAAAGAACGAGTCCGTAGCTAATAGAGCATATCTAATGCAAAAAGGGGAGAATATACTAAGAATGTAATTTATTCTGGAAATGGAAGGAAAAGTAGAAGCGTGGCTCGACTTCATTTCGGCTTTCCTATACGTATACGATGATGAACTTCGCATTCAACAATAAGCCCATGAAAATTGAGTGACCAACTTTCCCTTTTCTGCTCTACTTCTGCCTCAAACCATTGTTTAGTATTGTTACCAATTCCGCGTGGTACACAGTAGTAGTTGAATGAAAAATATATAGGAATACGAAGGTGATTCTGTAAGCTTTAGTCATCTGTTGGACTAAATAGAGAAAACTAAAGTGGGTCGAACATTAATATTTCGTTTGGTCTTCTTTGAAAGCTCTTGTTAGCAACTCAAGAAATATTAGAGCCTCCTGAGGTGTGAAAAGTGACAAGATAATTTGATTTACAGCTACAGCTTTTGACGGTGGAAGACAACTTCCAAGAAGCTGATAAATTTTTATGAATATTTTAAATAGAATGGACAAGAAATGAATGTGTACAGCAGCAGCTGTTAAAGTTGAAGTAATGAATATCATTGACACTGGGCAGTAGTGGTCCAATTTGAATGGATTGCCAACGTTAACGAATTAGCTATCAAGTTATATACTCCTCACTGATATATGATGATTAATTGGATATTATATATATATATCAAACACTCATGATGACGATGATGAGTGCGAATATAAAAACTAACAAAGAAACCTGAAGAATCTTGATTCTACAACCAAGTACCTTGAACTACTACGGGATTTATTTTTAAAAAGCTACTTTCCAAAATAACAGGATGACGAATCAAAGCGAAACAGTAAAAGTGGTCGTGCGATGTCGGCCAATGAACGAGAGGGAGAAGGGGATGCATTCCAAAGTAAGTCAGTTGAATAAATAGTATTAGCAAAATACATACTGTTAGCCTACAGTCTATGAAGCTATTTTTAACAAACTTTGATCCTACCGATTTATGCTTGTGTGTTTCATATTTTTAAGCTGGTGTTCTCTTAAGATAGCAATTCATAAATACTCAAAGCAAAATAATTTACCACGCTGAAACTAAAGGGCTAGGAAGGACATATGAAGAGTTAGCTAAAATATGTCAATGCTGTGAAAGTGAACAGCCTCTCCTATCTGCTATCCCATACTATATAGTATGAGCTTGGTCAAAATATTATACTTTGCAAAGAAAGTACCGGGGTTTCACGTTTCGTAATGTTGAATGTAGCATGTAGCTCTTGTATGTTTTTTCACTGTTGTGTGTTAGGCTTGTATACCATATGAAATACATATCCATTCATTTGATATTGTTTACTTTCACTTTTGTTATGAAATGAACTCAGGTTTGAATATGGAAAGAAATAGAATACACGAGCACATATGCAAGTATATACGAATATGCCTGTATTTAGAACGTGATGCGGCAACATTTGCATAGTAATTATTTATAAAGACAGTAAATGGCTATCAGGTAGCACGCTTATATTTCTACGGCATGTGTACATGCCAACTTTTAATAATATAGTCTGAATTTGGTGCATTCAGCTCCAAAATATTCATACAATTTATTAGGCAACGGCAATCGAAAATAATATGCGATCATTGACATTTCCTGAGGCTTCAGTTGTGACAAAAAGTTATTAAATATATACATACATGGTGAGCGGTGTATATGGATTATTTGGGCTGTAGACTGTGAAGTGTAAATGAAAAGTGTAAGGTATGTGTATGTGAGGCCACAAGAATAATTAACTTTTTCCCTAGCATTGCTAACATACTAACTAATGAACGTGTGTGAATTGATACGACAAAGAAAATATAAATCTACTCATCCTTATTAACATCCAAAGATATGCAGATAAAAATCATAAACATAATGAGTATAATAATTCTACGATGAAGTATTTAGTCAGTAATCGTTGTAAATACATTCAAGGTATTTGCGTTTTCAAACCAGAAATTTTATTTATACTACTGTAGGCGCCTTGGAAAAATTTCATATTTCGCTATTTCAAAAGCAATTCAACTTGCAAGTCAGCAAGCAAACGTTGTTAGTACGTCCCTAAAAGTTTGGCATTATAACCAAAACTCGTTATAAACAAAGACGACTGTTTTAACCTAAAAATACAAAGTTTTTGCTTCCGCGTCCTCGCACGTCCTTCTTTTTTAAGTATTATTCATGGGAACTTTCCCCAAGTTTCATGGAAGCAATGAAAACGTCTACCGTCTCGTCAGATCGCATGACATCCACATAGTCCTACATACACTTCCATGAGTTGGAATTCCAAGTTGAGAATGTAGTATGTAGGCGATTCCATTGTATCATATTTCCTACTAAAAAGTTTTAAGTTTGTTGACATTTTTGTAAAGAAGAAAATTGTCAAGCAGAATATAATACCACAGTATTGGCATTTTATTACTTTTTTATGACAAATGTTTTATCCATGTAAATAGTCATTCAATACTCTCTAGGAATCAAAATCAATGCAATTAGGCAATAAAAATACGCAAAATATAAGGTACAAAAAGAAAGCAACGAACTTTTTCAGACACATATATCCATCATATCATGAGGAAGGACAGTCAGCGTTAAACATACATGTATATATATTTAAGTATTCACAGGCCCGATATATAGAATTGTATCGTAACGTATCAATATCAATTTATCATATCGGGAAAAACTAATAACCCGTTCTGGAGTATATGAGCGGTATTGTTCCAGCTAAGGTAAAAACTTTCACCATATCATGTGAGGTTGGGCGTAATAGGAAACTCCGTCGGTTCTGTCATTACACTAACTTTTGTCTGGTAGGTAGAAATAATGGTTATTAAAGCCTCTCTCTTTTAAAGCACAGCGACACGGAAAAGACACACGATAGGATGCGATAACAAAATTTTCTACTTTGATATTTGATATACGTCCGTCATCAGTCATCCCTTTTGTCATATATCATTCAAATCGAGTGTTGAAACAAGTACCTAGAGATTATTTTATGCATTTCATGCACTAAACACGTGACCGTTCAAAACTTCAAGTGCTTTCTCCCTCTACTACCTCAACTTTTCCCATGAGACATAACATGATATATGTGAGAAAGGCAACATTCTACCCATTTCACTCTTCAACTATCCATTTTTGTTTGTGATAATTATCTCTTCTAGGAATTGCTTTACTTTCTTCTATCATGAGAGAAAGGGAGAGAGGGATTGCTTAATGGACATGGGAAAATATAAAAACTTTGTTGTCAAATTGCCAGGTATTTTGTCGTTTGTGGTCTACTCGAATGGTATGGGGTAAAATGGATGTGCTAGACCAGAGCTGTCCATTACTACATGTGAAAACAGTAAAGTCAACCATGCAAGCTTTGAATGTTCATTTGCATACACTCTAACTTTTCTAGGAAATGCGAGAGTAATCGTCATTAATTTTTATTATGATGGTGAATGTTGATGGATTTCACATTGCTTTTACTTCAACTTGTCTTCCCAATACCTACGCCAACCGCTATAATGCTTATAATTGCTCATTTGTCATTTTTACTTTGCAGTATTAGTGGTCCAATCAAACCACGTGTAAATTTTTGGATAATATAATAAAATAATCGAAAATATTCATACTGATAGACAGTTTATTTTTAGTTTTTTGAAAAGTACAATGACCTTCTCTTGTTCGAGGTGAACTTTTTAGGTTTTTCGATTATAAATTCATAAGTTTAAAAGACTATAAATCATATTTTAAAGAAAAGGCATGTAAAAATATCAAACAGTACTTTTCCATTATTTTTCATTTTGTAAAGCCAGCTTGGGAAAAATAACTTTTGCTACTTCATATATATGAGACACGTACATGTTGGCGAATTTTTTTTGATGGTCGAAGGTCAATGAAACGATTGATTTTTTCGTGTATTCAGTATTGTGAGTATTAGCCAATAACAGAAAAATTCCATAAAAATCATACAATACGGATACCAATGACCGAGTCAATATATTGTCGTCTGTTGGTTTTGCTTTTTGGTTCTGTATTTACATTAGGTTATATCAGAATTGTGTGCTATGTATTATATAGTTGTCCACTAGGGTGATGCATAATATGGAAGAATATTTTTGACGTGACTCCAGCAAAAAACTGGAAACGCGTTCATCAATAATCATGGTTCCATTTAAGTACGAAGCTATGGAAAGGGTTCCTGATATATAGCCAAGCTAAAAAATTTCACATCACTCGTGAACCGAAAGGAATCTATATAGCTGACGAGTGAGTGGCATGTAAAATACTGTAATCCTTAATAAGCATCAGTTTTTATCAGTTCGCATTTTTAAACGTTTCTGCTACTTTTTTTGTTGAAAGCTGTGATACAAATGTACATAATTTATGCAAGTATGACTACATAACGTAGAGCATGCCATCGGTGAAATAACTGTATTGAAAATTTTACTAGCATATCAAGGTTAAAGTTATTAGTAATTTTAATTACTTTGCACAGTTTGTAAAGGAACAAAAAGGATATACGTTCCTTGTTTGCAAATGATTTCTTTTATTCTGTCAGCACCATTATAACCATGAGTTGATCATGAAAAGGCTGAAGTGGAAGAGACGATAGTAAATAAATTATATGACTCATCAACCATTCTTCCAAAAAAAAGTGTAAAAATATTCACATATGCTTCAATCCAGCTATACTGTCAACTGTATTTATTAAAAAGGGAAAATATTTCAGCTTTGACAACTACCTGTCCTTCGCCGCTAGTAAACATCCGCATCTAAAATTAAAATGAATATGGTGGATTGGCTGCCGGTAAATAATAGAGGGACATAAAGGCAGCGCCAACTTGTTATGAATGCTATGATACCTTTTGACATTTGTTAAATATGCACGTTTCCTCGCTATACCCGCATTGGCATCGGTATGTGCTGTAATGAGAGGGAGGAATGAGCCGAAGGGAAAAAAACTATACGGTTAACCAACCCACACTACAAAATTGTACAAAAGGTTTATGCTTTCACAACTTCCCATTGAAGTATGTATTCATGTTTTGAGCCTATTAGACAACCCCCTAGTAAACATATTAACGGAATGAATGGATGTAAAAGGCAAACCTCTGTATCTAAATACGTACATGCATTTACACTACACATACATAATTATCGCGGAACTCTAGTAATTTTCCTTTTTAATTGGAACCTTGATCGGTTCCAAGGACTGGAAGTGTAATGGTACTTTCATACGTTTGCGATAATGATGTAAAGCTATTGGAGGGGAACTTATAGTCAAATAGACCAAAGAAACTATTTGGGAAATCAGTCGGACGATAATGCTTTTAAATTTCATACAATTTTCAAGAACGTTGATAATTTTATTTAATGTAGAAGACTAAATTCGTCTAGACAAATGGGTAAAAAGTAAATGAGCAAAGAAACGATGAGACAAGATTGAAAACTTTTGAGTTTATGATACTTTTGTTTCACAGTAAACCTCTCTATCATTTTTTTTGCACCCTAATAGTGAAAAAGAACGACGAAACCACGGCAAGAATGATAAATGAGAAACGATATGAAGAATATGATGATTGCTATCATGTAGGTACGTAAACTGTAATTAGGAAGGAGTGTGCAGAACAAAATATTCAATTTCGTTTCACGTGTCTGACCACATTTTGACATGTGAGTCTTGTCTTGTGTTGTTAAATATTGTGCAGCTTTGAAAAGGAACCAGAGGAAACCTTTTCCCTCATAAAGTATTAACATTGTCCAGTTTTTAATTGAAGAATTCGACTTTCACAATTTTCTTATTTTTCTCACAGATTGTCGTGTTCATGGACTCGTCCCTCTGTCAATGCAGTATTCTCAATCCAAATGATGCTTCAGCACCCCCGAAAACATTCAGTTTTGATGGAGTTTATTACACCGACTCAGCGACAGATTCCCTTTACAATGAAATCACGTACCCGTTGGTGGAGGTAAGAAAGAAATAAAAGACGTTTGGATTAGAAAAGAAAGTGTGGGAGAGGAGAGGGCAGAAAAGTATGTTATGTCTACAAGTAACCAAGAGGGTTGGGCTTGGGTTGACTAAAGGTCATGTTTGGAACAAAGAGAAACAATTTCTGAAGAATTTCCTCTTGGCCATTGTACCTCCTATTGATTTATTGTATTATCATTATTGCTCCCGCAATGACAATGCATGAATATAAAAAGTTTAACTAAAAATGGACAAAAGACGGAGGGTTGTCTGTGGCCTGCCAAGAGTGTTTCTACATATTTCGTACTTATGTTTATTAAAGAATTTTTCCTCGATCATTTCACAAAATATATGGTATAATAATACAGTATTTTATCATTCATACAAATATATTTGATGGTGAAGTTCATTGGCAGCCTTGAGTGAAAATCGATTGAAAAGAGCAATTAATCAGGTGCTATCTTCCTTCCTGCTCCATGTTTTCGAGACTTTTATAGTAAACTTTACAGATGTTCAATTTTGGTAAATGTATACCCAACAATAAAAATTGTGCGAATGCCCTCCACTAAAAATGAAGGAAACGGAAGTTAGCGACATTCAGAAATAGCTCGAATTGTTCAACATAATATTGCTCTCTTTAATTACGAGATATTTCAGACAATAAAAAAGACAACGTACGCTTTCCTTTTGTCAAAACGCATTGATCAAATACCTTTCTTTACACGTGCGTATTTTGGTTGACTTTCATTCTCTCCCATACTTCAAAAACGACCATAGGTACATTTATCATCTTAATAGTTGTGTAGGAGTTGTAACTGGAACCGTTTTTTTTACAAACTGCTTCAAGTAAAGTTAGTGTAGTAGTAGGTCCATCGCATACAGAAGCTTATGTTGATATGATCATTAATAAGCTTCATCAAATACTTATAGATCTATGCCCAACGTATACACTTATCTACATCTTCCATCATCAAAGTCGCCCTTCTGTCCGCCCGTCGAATTATACATATTGATGCATATGCGATAGTATGTAATTGTTTTTGACCCAGGGCATAGAATACGTCGGGAAATGAGTCAATACCAAATGAATATTCTTTTATGAATTACAAACGAGTATAACCAGCAACTATTCATTCAGGCATTATAACACTATTTTGTCCAATTTTTTTTGAATAGCTCTTCTTAATCTTTCAACCAACCTTTTTGCATGAAGAGCAGTTAACGAGTGTCAGAAAAGGCTAAACGATAAGTGAACCCAACTCCGAATACCTCTTCAGACAACCTACATTATGTTCAGCTCCCAAAGCTTCTCCATTGTCAGGGTCAAGAGAATAAAGAATTACCCACGAGGAATACTGTTATTATGCTCATACTTAACTTTTCAATGAATGCTACTATTTATATCTCCGGTATTCAGCCAGCCGTCAAAATTATCTAATGACGCATACACCCTTTCCTTGTTCAGATTAGATAAGAGAAACACGCGTTGGCGTTACCTATCTACGTCATTCCATTATTTGTACAAACAAGCTGCTTGAGCAGTTTGGAGCACCTAAATTTGAATTAGAGACTAAAATTACAATGTTGAACAAACAAGCAAACATACTGACCAACTATCATTTTCATTAGTAATATGACATCCATTGAAATTTAATATGATTGTCTATTAGACCCAAACATAAGTTTAGGTTGTAGATAATTCCCTTTTGTCTATATAGACAAATAAATGATAAATGGTTCTTTAAATCGTATCAAGGAATCAATTAATTGAGGGAATAACAAGATTCTTGTAATCTGCATATTTAAGCATGTATTCTTCAAACACAACACAATCTCAATTAATAAACGAGCGAAAGAACAATTCAAAGTCACAAGTTCGAAAACGTGTTCTGAGTAAATTCAATTTTTGCAACAAAAAAATATAATTTGCAGAAATTCAATATATGAACGTTTTATTTGTATGATGGCACCCTAAAATTAATGGAATATTGATGACTTACCACTACCATAATATTTGGTTTGTGTTTTAAAACGCACAAAAAAAATGATTGCCAGGTTTTGCACTTTAAAGGCAGAAATTTGATGTAAACAAGAATGTCCTCGGGAGAAAGCTATCTATACGTACAATGTAACTTATTAGGTAGGAGGTGTATGATTCGTGATATATTGTTTGTGTGTGAGTCATCAATTTATTTTTTATCAGTTTACTTAACAATTCACCATTACTGTCGGTTGGTTGGTGACTGGACAGGCTATATTTTTCTCGTTTCTCCTTTTCCATCATTTCTGTTTTCCCCTGACCTGACAATGAAATTCAATCATACGATTCAGAGGGCAACTCAAGGACAAGGTTTCGATTTTTCTTTTCAGTTCGACTCGAGCACATGCATTTTAACATGAAAATCATTTGAATTTTTTGACCATCAAAGCAACGTGTACTTTTTGCTTGGTTTAGTTTGTATAGTCATCATATATTGCTATTGACATTGACATTAGGGTTTTATTGATGATACCTAATTGCATATTATGGCTCACCACACCACTACGTTTACTACCTTGTTGTATTTTTGTATTCTTTCTATTGTATTGGGTTGGATGGGTGCTGCTCTGCACACAAGTGTCCTTTTAAAATATAATAATAGTGTATTGTCATTGAAAATTGGAATATTGGAGTGAAGTATATAGAAGAATGAAGAAAAATGAGCTTTTTTTGCAAGGAAAAGAAAAAGTAACTCGCAGAAAAATGGCTTTCATCCTGTCCTCTTGAATTATTAACGAGGACGGGACAAGTCTTCCTAAGTTACCTAAAAAGTCTATCCTTCCCTACAGAGTGGTAACGGAAGCCAGTAATTCTTTCAAAGTTTTGTGTGTCATCCAGGTGGTGTGGTGTGGAGGCGCTGTCGAAACCACTTTTGTTGATGTCTTTGTCTTGTTCACACGCGAAAAATGAAGAGTTCTTTACATAACATGCTCTATGCTACGTGTAGTTTGGATGCGAAACATTTACTTGATGAAATATGCCTTTGATAAAAGAAGATGTCATCAAAGATTGCGACAAATAAAAAAATGACATCTAGAGCTGACGCTAAAATAAATTCCTTTGTAGTAAACATTGCTAAAGAATTTTATTTGGTTTGCAGGGAGTACTCGAAGGGTACAATGCCACCGTGTTCGCATACGGTAAGTTTTTATTAGGAATAAATGTGCATGAACTGAATAAAAAATTATTGTGGAAATCTATTTGAATAAAAATGTGTTTAATGATTCAACTACAAATTTCAAGGTCAAACTGGATGCGGGAAGAGTTATACGATGCAAGGAGTTCCGGACTCGGTTCCAAACAAGGGCATTATTCCAAGGGCCTTTGAACACGTTTTTCAATCGATCGAAACTTCTGAGAATATCAGGTCTGAAGCCCCTAAATTAGAAATTTCTACTTTAGGAGCTTTAAATTTTCAAAACGCCGCCTCACCCTTAATAGAACAATTATTTTTTTCATGACCATTCAATGACCATCTTATTTTTGATTATTACAATTGTTAGATATCTGGTTCATGCCTCCTACCTAGAGATTTACAATGAAGAAATACGTGACCTGCTTGGGAAAGATTGTAAAAAGAAGTTAGACCTTAAGGAAAATCCTGATCGTGGGGTGTTTGTTGCAGGTAAAAGTTTTCAGTCATTATATGAATATTTTCAAATATTTTTATTTTCTACATCGCGAATTCCGGGTTTAGCTAATAATGTGGAGTATTAAACCCGATCATTCACGAAAGGGACCAAAGTCACCTTGACTTTTGTATAAAAAAAATAAGGTCTAGTTCGGTCCTCCATGTTTTCATTGCATTTGGCATCCTCTTGAATAAATTATAATTTCCATCTATTCCCTCACAATAATGCGTAGATTGTATTTTAGGTACATAAAAGACATGAAGTTATTACTTCTGCATAAATTTCTTAGTTGCTCGGACCTCTGCGAGCAAACTCTATTATCATCATTTCCATTATCATCATCACACGCTGCCCCTATTATTACACAAGTCTTTTGTCAGCTATTGTGAAGTATTCAAGAACCTTGAATTTTCTCTAGTGAAAAAGCGCACCCACTACTGCCTAAACTCCTCAAACAGACGGGGAAACTCAATGGTACCCAATACATTCACCTTCTGCACTGTGCATACATGTAACTTATATTCATTAAATATTTATGAGAGCCTATGTCAATAATTTTCCCAACGTGTGTAGAAGAATGAATGAGAGTAATATTCTCTCTGAAATTGAGTGGCTTTTCCTCATTGTACGAAGGCTTTTGTATTGGTCAGAATCAACACAAAAAGTCGAGGTGCTAAGTCATTAAAGTCGCGCTGGCCATTGATAGTGGTGGTGGGTATGAGCAAAAAAATATTGCTTTCTCAGGGTGGATGGTGTAGTGGGTGCCACATAATAATACCATTGCTTTTTTTGCCACGTTGCAATAATGGATGCGTGGCATTGGTAGGTAATGTGGAACAAATGACCATCCTTCCGCCCGCACAAAAGGTTTTTGTGATGGAAAATGATCCAGTTTTTGCAAGTTTGCTTGAAGTATAAGTCTCTAAGAAGTATAAGGCTGCCATGAAGGAAAATGTAGTGAAACATTAACATTAACGTATGTAGGTGCCTTAAGAAATGAATCTGAACGCACAATACATGCTACATTTATAAAAAATGATTCTATTTCACAAAAAAATCCATTACGTTATATAAGCATATATTCTATACTTTGCGCTTTCAAAATTTGCGTGCCGTGTGGACTTGCTGTATCGTAAAAAAAAAAGAACATGAACACGTAAGTACATCGCTATCAACTATTGGCTATTGATAATAATATATTCTTCCAAGTTCCACGTATGTTTATCATCAGCAATAATGAATGGAGCCGGAAAGACACATTCGTAAACAACAGCATGGAAAAAATACTTTACATTATAAATTAGATCCCTACTGGACGGGCACTTACTAATAATAATGGTAGTAGGCAATTTTGCGCATGCAGTATACAGTATAGTTTCTTCAGGGACAATACGGTTGGACTTTGTGGTAGTGGAAATTCGGTAATCGCAGAGAAAGAAAGCCGTATGTATACATTTCCTGTGGATATGGATGTTTGTATTAGGCGAATAGTGTCTATTCATATGTATTATAAAATAGCGTGTATGAAATAGCCTTCAACTTAACATTGCCAAAAAATGTATTTGCCATTGACGATATTTGGCGATGACAATTTTTCCAATCGGCAACGACTCCTTATGCTAGAGAGAAAAAAAAACTTATTAATATCGAATCAATACGACGTAGTACACTCCACAATGTACCTTTTCAGAGCTACTATATGTTCATATGTATAAAGCTTTGTGGTGAAAGCATGCTAGAATTACCTTGAGTTTTTCGTAAATAGTTTACGAGCAATGAAATGGTGGTGAGGTGGTGATGTACTGAAAGAGTGATGACAGATGGATGAAGGAACAATATTTGACTCTTGTTCTACATTAACCTATAGTTTTGTATTTCTTTTCTAACTGAAAAACTACACGATGAAATTTTTTAGCAATAAATTTAGGATTGATGTTTTAGAATTCCTTTAATTTAGACAAACAAAAATAAATTTCTGCAGAAGTTAAACAAAACATTATGTATCCGCTAATAACAATCATCATGATTATCTTGCATATAGTAATATTAAATTATTTAAAAAGTGTACAATGCTACTTAAATCAACTCAAGAAATACGGAAATACATTTAGTATGTTACTTTCAATAATTATGAAAAATTTAGTTGTGAAATATACCAAATTGGAATTAATAACTACTGCGGAAACTGCACATTTGTCGATTTAGGTTTTTGTAAGCATTTCTGAAATATTTTAATAAACTTTATGCTTTCTCTTTCATATGCTCAATTTAACAGACCTGAGCCAGCACCCTGTACATAATGTGGAAGAGTGTGAAGCACTAATGGAGAAAGGATGGAGAAATCGTGCTGTTGGTGCTACCCTAATGAATGCCGACAGCTCCAGATCCCACTCGATATTCACAATAAATATAGAAATGATGGCTTCTGATCAACATATCCGAAAAGGAAAGCTCAATCTTGTTGATCTCGCTGGGAGTGAGAGACAAGCAAAAACAGGTGGAAATTGCAATATGCTATGGGTTTTTTCCATTTCTCCAATGTTGAATTTAGATTTAAAATGTTTTTACAATTTTTTATGATACCAAAAGGTGCAACTGGGGATAGATTGAAGGAAGCAACAAAAATCAATCTTTCACTGTCTGCCCTTGGAAATGTGATATCCGCTTTGGTAGACGGTAAATCCAAGCATATTCCTTACCGGGATTCCAAATTGACGAGACTGCTTCAAGTAAATCACTCTCATTGCAATACATATGTATTCGAATCGAATTTAAAAGGGTGACGTTTCCAACTTTCGAATTTGTACATTTCATAGGACTCCTTGGGTGGCAATACAAAAACGTTGATGGTAGCCTGCGTCAGTCCCGCAGATAACAACTACGACGAAACTTTGAGCACACTTCGTTACGCAAACCGAGCCAAAAACATAAAGAACAAGCCACGAATCAACCAAGATCCTAAAGATGCACTGTTATCCCAATATCAAGAAGAAATCCGTCAGTTGCGAGAAATGTTAGAAAAGCAGCAATCCATGGGTATTCCTGACATGTTGACTGATGAAACTCCACTCAACTTCCAAAGCAATTCCTCCGTAGATTTAGAAGCAGAAAAGGAAAAAATTCGACAACAGTATGAGCAACAGTTACAATCTTTGAGGCAAAGTTATGAAGCTGAGAAACAAGGACATGCACGTCTGCAGGCAGATGTGGAAAACTTGAGAGAGCAGTATCAAAAGGAGATGAATAAAATACAAGAAGAAACTGTTCAACAGCCTCTCCAAAATGGGAATCATCTCGCCGTTCCAGGAATGCTAACTAGGAGACCGAGTGGGGTAATTAGTCCGGGCACTATGCAAAATGGGGAGAGTCCTAATTTAAGTCCTGAGCAGCAGGAAGCCCTTGCAAGGTATAATTATTGTGATGATATGATTAAGAAAAGCCCCAATGAATATTATTAGGTAGTTTTTATGTTTCATTTATAATTTTGGATAGACTTCAAGTAATTGAAGAGAACATGGTTGGTGGAGAACGTGCTCATGACAAAGAGTTGAAGGAAAAATTACTGAAAAAGAAGAAAGCTGCAGAGCGTCGGTCAAAACTTTCGGAAGCAATAAATAAGTCGGATGATGATGATAGTCTTCTAATCAAAGCGTATGATAATATTCAAGAGGAACTTCGAGCAAAAACTGATGCGTTAAAAAAGTCCAAGCAAAAAGTGAGCATGTTATATATCCATTGAGTTTACTATTCGTTATAATATTACCATCAGTATTGAAATTTCACTTTCCCACATTTCCATCGTAAAATTTTAGATTCGTTCACTGGAACGGGAAATATCTGACCTGTACAGTGAGTTCCAGAATGATCGAACAGACTACTTAGAAACCATTCGCAGGCAAGACCAGCAATTGAAGCTTTTACAGGGTATACTAGACAAAATCCAGCCAACAATTAGGAAAGATTGTAATTACAGGTATGTGTGTTTTCAAGTTCTCGTCATTGGATCTGGCTAAGACCAAATTTATGAACAAAGAAAGGTATCGACTTACTGTGCAATGAATTTTGTAGCAATATTGATGGAATAAAATCGGAAGCTGTTTGGAGTGACGAGACTCAGCGATGGAAACTTCCAGAACTGAGTGTCCTGAAGACAAAATTACCTCCAGCAGGTCGAAAATACACAAAGCCCTTCATTTACCTTCTAAGCTTAAAAAAATATACGTATTAAATATATGATTTTGATGGCTTACAGGGATTGCAATAATGGCAACAAATAATTTGAAAAATATCTCAAATACTACAAATCGTGTGCCTTCACGAACAGCACCAGCTAGTTTGAGTATAGACAGCGATGATTCTGATGAGCACAAAACAGAAAGTATACTAATCAAGGTATTCTTTCATGACAAGCCAGTCCATTCATTTAGAATATTGTATGCAAATTGCAAATCTTATCTAAATTAATGTTTTTTTCTCAAACTACTTCGTTTTATTTTTAGAAATTCGAAGCAAATGATCAAGATGATTTTGCCGAAAACTACTTCAAACCTAAAAGAGCAACCGAGTTGCTCATAAAAGCACAGCAGGATGCTAACCGAGTCATCAGTAAGTGGAAGGGTAGTGCAAAACCAGGCATCCAATTTTTTTTTGCATTTGCAATATCAAATATGCATTGCATTGTTCACAAATACGTACTGCATATATGTAGAAGTGCAAATGGCAAATGAGTATGATTGAAGCAATAAATGGAAGCTTTCCAATTTGCATATCCGTGTGCTTCACGAAAAAATAAAAAGTTTTATAAACTACGACAGCAAAAATTGATGTTGTTTGCTTGCCTGGCTATCACGTACCTTTTAAGCTGTATGATTTCGTGCAATATATTTTGCATGGGATCATAACACACACTCAAATCGCTTAATTTTGTGAATGAATAAACTAAATTGGAATCCAATTACTAGACAATTTATACTTCCCTTTCCTTAGATTTAGCACAAAAAGTGCATAGCTCAAATGGGAACATTTACTCCAGTTGGAACAACAACCATGTCAATGGATTCAACAACAAAATTCAATCCAATCACCATTCTTGGGGACCATCGCCTGTACAAAACGGTTGGGGCTCTGGTAATAATGACTAGCAAAGCATTATATCAATATATCAATTGCTTACTTAATTGAACTTTTACCGGTATAATCTGGATTTCTTTTTCATTTCAGCCGGTAGCACAATGAATGGGTTTCTTAGCTCCCCAGAAATGGGTTCCATGAGAAGACCTGCAAAACTAGAGGCTTTGCCGATTGAAGCCACCACAAAATCTCTCAAGAAACTTAAGCCACTAAACAGTAATGAATTGTAATGTAATTAACAGCAAAGGGTTACTTGCTGCTTGCACTGCGTTTCCTATTCATGAATTCACAATCAATATGTATATTACATACTTTTCATGCTCCATATATTATCATGTTATAT
Organism: Orchesella flavescens; assembly: GCA_964034955.1. Lineage (NCBI taxonomy): Eukaryota > Metazoa > Arthropoda > Collembola > Entomobryomorpha > Orchesellidae > Orchesella > Orchesella flavescens. The sequence continues at coordinate 11,599,806 of OZ035958.1, read as the reverse complement.
ATAAACCAAAGATGTTTTTTGCAGTTGGGTAATAATAATAATATGACCTTGTATTGTATAATTAGACAATGAAATGCATTAGACATTTAACGAAATCTTGTACCTTAATAATATAGCCAAACTGATTCCTTCGGCTACAATCACATGTATACCTTTTATGAAAATACAAATAATTATGCTGATGATCATATATATGACTATGAAATCATTGTTTTTGCAATAAAACTGTTCCTTCAAGTTATTTTTTAAATGAATTCTGTTCAACTGGCCCATTTCGTGTCAGAACATCATAAAAATGCGTACTATAATCATAATATATGCCATTATTGCCATATATGCATAAAAATAAACTCTAAAAAAGTTTGAATTCGACTTCACGAGCATAATGATGTCTTGTCATCATCGTCAACTTTTATTTTAACATTATTTTTTCTCATCTCTTCTCCATGTCTGACCTGTCATCAAAAAATCACAATTAAAGAACTGGTGATAACCTTCTTAACATTATTTTAACTCATGAAAACTCATGAATAAATTGAAAACTTTTGCTCAAGTGGTATTGGTAATATATATATATAATATGAATGGTGGTTATCGCGCATTCACATAATAATATATTATTTTAATTTAGACTATAATCCGATAAATTACTTTTTCTTCAAAGTCACTAAAAATTCATAGAATATACCCATTCGTCGCTATTTGTAAATGGTGCCACAATTACTTTTAGCCTCACAAAAAGTGAGTCTCTGTCACTGTCACTATCGTTCACTCCAACTCTAAAACCGCCTCGCTCATTTCATTATTAATTTTTTTTTCATTGAGAGATTTTTCATACATTTATGCTTTCAACATTATACCCTTATATTGTCAAATAAATACTATAAATGTTATTTTTCTTATAGATTTTAATCCTTCTTGTAGTTTAATCATAAATTCTTTTTGAATCAGTTGCATTGCATTGCTATTGATTTGATTGATGTAATGCTAACTGGTTGCTTTATTAATGGTCTTTTTTCAAACATTACCCCAGACATATAATCGTAATAATTTATTACGTGTATTGTATTGTATATTATTATTATTATTATGCAACTATATTTAGAATTAACAAGGCATTGTTTTTAAACAATTACAAATAATCATTTAACTTTCAAAAATGCATTTTAATAAGAATAATTATATGCACAACAAATTATAGTAGAGAGCAATGCGAATGCAGATTCGGATAACTTATTTACGGCGGCAGTGCAACCAGTTAGCAAATCGGTATAATCTTTAGACTAAAAAATAGTTTGGAAATGATGGGCATACGATATATATACGAGCACACAAAAATTGAATGGTTATCGATATACTTCTAATTACTTTGCAATTTAATAGAGTTGAGTGATAAGAAATTACATATATATTAGATAATAATCTTCTGTGGAATGTGTCGGTCTAAGGCAAAAAAGTAGAAGATGAGTGCAGTAGTATGACTTTGCAAATGCTTTCTAATCTAATTAATCTAAATCTGTCTACTTAACTGAACATTTATAGAATATATTTTAGGTTATCATTTTACTATATAATATCATAATCACCTTCATAATCATGATCATCTTAACATATCATATTCATCAAGAAAATGATATTTTGTTAAATACATTTTAGCGATAGCCTGCTTCAAAACAAAGAGAGGAACAACAATAAATATTCTCATCTATTCTACTAATAATTTTATGCATAGTATTTAATATATATAGGCTTCGTTTGAATGAAACACAGTAATTATTATTAGTTCTTATTAATTTTTTTCATAAATGCTATGTCAGTTAAATACATGCTATAACTCTGTTAGATTTTATTGCACCCAACTGGAAGGAACCCAGAGAGGTTCCGACTCCACCTTTTTGACAATCTTTACAAGTCGGTCGAATGACTTGGGGAGGTCATCATTGATGAGGATTTCGTCAAAGAGGTGGCCATAAATGTACTCTATTCTCTCAGCGGATTTGATTATTTCGTTAAATTCCTCGTCCTGGAAAATATAAGAGAATGTCGAACATGATAAATAAACATTTCCTTTAAATATTTTTTATCGCTACTGATAAATTCGTCAACATTATTTACCCTCATCACATCATCATATGTATCATATTCAATTTCCCTACAGAAAACCTAAAAGTCAAAGTTAATCTCTCATTCTCTGATTTATATATGGTACATCATGACATAATGACATGAAGCGAATCTTTTTATGCATACTGACATAAATTCATCATTGGGAAAAATATGTATATGGAATTAAATAGTCTTTGGTATTTTTCAGTCATACAAGAAGGTTTACCTCATCATACCATACCATACCATACCATACCCAAGGCAAAAAATCAACCCTGTTTGAAAGAAATAATGTCACTCTTCTTGGAATCAGAGGATCGGATCGGGTTAAAAAAACAGACATTCTTTTAAACATTCAACATTGAAAGAGATAATATGTAGGTACATAGAGAAATGATACTCACATACATTTTCGAACATTTATAGTATTTTGGAATATTGGTCAGGTACGAGTTTTTTTATGGTCAAGTTTATAATACAAGATTCATGACATGACTCCAATTTTTGAAAAATATAATAATGTATTCATTATATATATATATATATTCTATTATAGTATAGCTTTGCCAAAGCAGCGTCGGAGAGCAGGGATTTGTTGTTTGCAAGGTGGAAAATCAAATTCAATCACAAATTCACAAGACAGTAAAATTTTCAAAATAGAATCTCGAATCACAACAACATTCACAACCACAACCTGTTCAATAGTATCAGGCATGCAACACAACCCATACAAAAAAAACATGCAAAATTTGCAGACTGAACTCAGTTTGTTGTTCAAAACAACACCAATAACGTACATACACGAAACGTATTAATTTGAAACATCTCAAGGAAACATTGTCATGTTGTATGCTGCGTGCAGGTTAATAGTTACGAAAACGGGATTGGAAGTTATTAGTTGTGTTGTGCTACTTTTCGTTAGTTTTCTTGAACAAATTTTGTTAGCATGCACTAAAAATAAGAGTAGTCCTAGTGCTAACCGTGAGTATTAGTAAAATACCATTTTCATGCCTAATGAGATAACATGCATACTAATTCAAACCTAAAAGTTTGACTATAAAATGTTTTCTACATGTACCAAGATCAACTAACTATGTATAAGTAGTAATATGCGGTTAAACTCGTGTCATTCTCTAACTATGTAACTTTAAAAGTCACTACAAAAAATCTATCTGTGTGACAAAAAAGAATATATAACTTTAACTTTGTGAGCTAACTATAAAAGTTAACGAAATCTAAATCTAAAAATGGAACACATCGTATATAATGAATAATATATATTGAGATTAATTAATATATTTATATATATATTTGTAATTAGGGATAAAATTAAGATATTAACAACTGAAAGTAAATAAAATACGGAATACGTACGTTGAAAGCGCGAGAGTTGCTCTCGTCAAAGGTACTCTTTGCGAAGGCATTATGTCGAGATTGCTTGAGTACCTCGAATTCAGGTGGTTTTATGAAGATGATGTACGGCTTGAACTCTGACGTTCTGAGCATTTTCAACGCTTGTGAGTGCGGATTGAGAACACAGACGAAACCGGTATTGATGATACTTCTCACGGACTCACTTGCCGTGCCATACAAATTCCCTTTGTATTCACCAAACTCTATAAATTTTCCTCCCTGAATCTCCTCCTCCATCTTCTCCCTTGTCACGAAATAGTAGTCCTTCCCATTCGTCTCGGCTGGTCTTTGCGATCTTGACGTAACTTTATAAATAATCAAGCAAAATTTATTAGGATTAACATATTTTATAACATATTTTGCCGACCTCTGATTAATGAAACTTACAAGGAATGGTAGTTTTGTACTTATCCGGATCCAACTCGATAAGTCGTCTTTTGAGCTCATTACGACCCACACCAGGTGGACCAATAAGGACAATAGGTCGGAACTGGCCAGTTCTTGGGTACAACTTGGCCACTTCCTCATACGTTGGAATCTCATCCCGATCGTAGTCATCATGCTCTGTCAGAGTATATGGGATCTTTTTAATGGAATTTTTTGAACACATCGTACTATCAACACCGGTGATCAGTGGAATGCTCTGTGATATCGTTGATGCAAGGCCCATTGAGCTCGAAAACTTACACGGGGTACAATCAAGCACTACAAAATAAAGTTTTCAAAGCAACATAGTCAACTTGTCTCTCTTTCAATATTTTTCTTCTGTCAATTAAATAAACACATCATAACATAATAATGACCAAAAGCATATATATTACATACATTACATTACATGATCCTTCATAATAAATATTTTTGTTAATCATACACATGTCAACTCAACATATCCTGAAGAAGCATGCTAAATGCTAATTTTTTTCTTCTACAAACATGTTATTTTTCAATTTCCTCAAGCAGATTTAGCACCATTACTGTTAGTACTGTATTTACATAACCATTAAAAATAAGCTGCGTCCAGAGGCTGGAAAAGTGGCAGTTAATAACAATTTCATTCCTTTGCTCCAGCACCACCACCCCCATTATAATTACAGATATCAATCATAAGAGCAATAAAACAGGACAAAACCATTAGTTTCTTTTTCTTTCCCTCGTGTTTTTCTAAGAAGTGAAGGAAAAGACAGGTGAAACTACATGAAACAGCAAACGATGAATGACTATGATGCATGTCATAGACGCTGATAAATTCAAGTCAATTTAGTTCCCTTTTAACACCTCCACCTGCCTTTCACTCTTTAACTCTGACAGTCTTTTGGAGGAAAGTAAGTATAATGTATGTACTGTCGTAGTAGATAAAGTAAAAGTAAGTGTTCATTCTGCCATTGTGTTTTTATTACCTAGAACGTACATACATTACCATATATACAATTCTACAAAGTCCCAAAACTATTATGCAAGTTAAGAAATTGTAAGAAAGTAAGTGTATAACAATAAAGGAAAGAAAAAGACGACATGTCAAGGAGAAAAAACAAGAGAACAAGAGAAAGAACCCCCGAATGAGAAGAAATGGTTGGAGATCGATAAATTCTCCATCTTTGCAATACAATGTTATGGTCATGCAGATACGTACAACTAGAGGGTAGAAGTCTAGGGCTAGGACTTTTTCTCTGGTACGTTGGTCTACATGTCCCTTATCGGTAGTGCCTGTGGTTTTGGCACCATGCATTTATACATGCTGATGCTGTCAAGTGAAAGTGGAAATGAGAATGAGGTGGGGAGCAAAGAAGGGGCTAATTAAACGTGCTATTTAATTTTGTGGCTGAAATTGATAAAAATAAATGGAAATTATTACTAAGCTGATGCTGACGCTGACACCACACTACCATTCAACATGCACTCTATATTAAGTAAGTTTTATAGGCAAAAGGCTTTTAATAGCATCTCTAAGTAAGAAGTAAAATAAATGAGATTATTTAGAAAAGTTTAATCTAAAATCACATGCTCATGCAGGATCAATACTAAAGAGAATTGATAAAGCTTTCGACATTTTTTTTTTAAAAAAAAGAGTAGACACGTGAAAGTTTTCAAGGAATATCAGATTAGATATATAGAGAGAAAATGAAAATGGACCTTACACCATACCTACCACCAAGGAGGAGAGAGATGTAGTACGTGTGCTTGCGCTGCTGTATTCGCACAAGTATCAAATTTATACATTGAGGTTGAAGGAGGAGAAAGCTAATTCCGGTGAAATCAAATTAGAATTGGAGAGTTAAAATGAAATTTTTGTTTGGAAGAGACAAGATACACTTTCTTTTTATTTTTTGGATGAGAGAATTCACAATAAACAAGACGAAAGGAAATTGCGTAAAAACAACTTTTGTTTAGAAGAAAAGAAGAGGGTTGGGTACAAGTGAGTTTAAAAGAGGTGAAAACTAATTAGACATAAATTTTCTTGGAGCCCAGACCAGCAAAGTGGGGGGAAGAAAGACATTTTCATAAATTATTCGAGAAAGAAAGTGTTCAATTGGATTTTCACAGGAGCGTACCACTATATATGCATAATAAGTATGTACGAGCATAAGTATATAGTAAATGTATGTAGCTTTCTCCACTCAAGTTGTTATGTAATATACGAGACATACATACATACATACTATATACATACATTTATATAAAAGAAAGACGCCCCTGTGTCCCGTGTATTTTTAGTAACTTGAAATTTTGTTTACTATATAAAACCCATCAAACCAAACCAAAACCACGCCATTTAAGTAAAAGAAAGTTAAGCCTATCATCTCTTAGTGCGGAAGACGACGACGAAGTGTTTAGAAAGGGAAACAATAAAATGTAAAATTTTCGTTCTTTTATGTTTTCTCTCGCGCTTACCATGAGTCTCTGGGTTATTAGTCCTCACGAGAAGAATCCGCTTCTCTTGTAGCGACCGACTTGGTATCAAACCAGCCCTCATCGACCGATCTCCTTCCCGTCGTGCTTGCCACCTAAAAAACGATGAGAAAAACAGACTTCTTGTTATACACTCTTTCGTTCCTTTTCCAGTCATTAGCCCATTCAAGTAGGAAAGCAAAACGAGAAAAAGTCTCATATGTGTACTTTTATATGATATGTATGAATTTAGACGTAAGTGCATGTTTGAGATTGTGAACGCTTTGCTTTTCATTTTAGAGAGTGAACAAGGGAAAACTACGCTTACAGAAATTTCATTTCCTTCCATTCACCACCTCCTTCGCATCTACTTTCTCACTATTTTTTTTACACACTTGAATATATCCTATCATCAAAAGAAGAGCAGAGGAATACTCAAGAGAAAGAAAAAGGGGAGTGTTCCTTGCAGGTATTTCAGAAGAAGAGAAAGTACGCAAAAATGTCATTAATACGTGAGGTGATGGGATGGGAGTTGAGGAAAAGGAAAATGGCAAGTTGGACTTGAAGCCCACACCAATATACCACCACCAACGACGACCACCACACCAACAAAAAATGTTAAGTAAGTTGAAGAGCAACATTTTATTTTACCTCCAGTTGTGTGATATATGAGTGTGTGTGTGTGTTGCAAATCCAATGAAATGAAGCTACCTAAAATTCACGCATACACATACATGCATACATATATTTACATTGTCGACAAAGACGGAAGGAAGGAGTGAAGCGGAGGGCAAAAGTGGAATGGAATATGAATACTAAATACGTGCAAAAGCTTTATTCTCTCCCGTTTTTTGGCTCAAGTTCCCTTTGTAATTGAATCGGAGTGCTGATGCAGCTCTTGGGCTTTCCTCCTTTTTTTAAGGGAAAGGAATGTGCCTTGGGTCTTATATAAGAATGGGCCTTGATGTGATATATCTAGTGTGTATGTAGTTGTGTTCCATATACATATAAAATAGGCAATAAAGGCACACAATAACACATCATTTTGGAGGCAAACAACGTGCCAAAACACATCCTCCCAAATGAAATACTAATGTTGTAATACAACTATATAGACATACATCTTTTAGTCTAGTAACTCTTCATCAAAAAAACATTTCCTCCTTCCCATCACCAAAAACCCCAGACGTACAAACGTATTATGGACATGGACGAATGATACGATATATGTACTCAAACATGACCATTTTTCTTATTTTTCAAGTAAGTCACTAGCTCTTTCTCTGCTTTCGTATTCTGGATTGATATTTTGAGCAGCTCATCAACATCAACCCCGCGATTCAACTCCCAAGTCAAAAGTCTTCAAGTATATAGTAGTACAATCGTGGTCTTGATGCCAAAAGGATTGAATGAGGAAATACGAATTTACAAAATTGAACATAAAATATAGGCACGCACACAAACTGCGATGCAGTCCTGATCTGATGAATGAACCTATTTTTTTTTATACAAGATTCCATTTTCTTTCCTCTTCACTTCCCGTTTAGAGATTTTCCCTTTTGGTTTGCAAACATTCTCACTTTCTCTTATGCAAACACGATCTTTTTTTGACGAGTTGTTAGCTGTTGTTGTTACAACTGTTGGTGCTGCTTGAGTAGAAAAATTCAAGAGAACCTGTCATCAATAGGATACTTGATACTTTACTTGGTTTTTAACGACCTGAAATGAAATGACATTTAATCTGATCTGTGAAGACGGTAAAGCAATCTAGCATTTCTCTATATTTTCTGGCTTCTCTTGAATCTACAGTCATCTCATTTTCTCATCCAATCAAATTCTCTTGTTGAAAAACCTCCATTTATCGAGATGATGATGATGATGATGAAAGGTTAATAAAAGTGGGGAAAAAGTCAACCCAGAAGGGAAAACTGGAGAAAGAAGAGGGGAGATCGAAATAATGAAATGGAATTGGATATTGCTCTAAGCATTTTTTTCTTAGTTTGCCTTTTTTACATTGAATTGCTAAGTGAAGTTGGTGGTCTAGTCTGCTAGATGCTTCTGGTGGTTTCATTTTCATTACATTTCGCTTGACATTTGGAAACTGAGAAGAAAGGGAATACAAAAGGGTTCCCTAACAATATGATTATTTTTTTGTCTTCATTTCATTCCCTTCATTAGACAACTATCAAAAGCTCAAATACTAGTGCTACTGCTGCTGCTTCAACTTTGGCCAAACACAAAGGACTGGGTTAATGTTATGCAAGTCATGGAACTACTAAGCTGTAATAATGCCAACCAATTGTATTACTATACTACTCTTCTGCTTCTTCTCAAACTCCGCAGCAGCCTGGCCTGGTTGTACCCAAATATTGGTGTGGTATCGTATATGTATATGATATGGTGAAAGCTGCAGGACAAAAGCCCACAAGAAGAAGAAGTGTGCTATACTGACGACGACTTTAAGGATGGCGGCTCCTTACATTATTTATGAGGTTGGATTGGACAGCAAAGTAGATTTTCTACTTACATCTTACAACAATATATATATAAGATGGAAGAGAGGAGGAAACATGCCAAGAAAAAGTTGTATCTGTCATGAACTGCCAGTGGAAATGGAAATGAAAACTATCTGGTAATAGTAGTAAAAATGTGAATTTGACAAGTGACATGAACGGCAGGACAGTTTTCTGGTGGTTGTATTTTGTATTTGTACTTTGACTATTTTTTTCTCTTTACATGTTTTTGTCTCGTAGGAGTAATACCCTTTAAAATAGTGATTTGTCGGTTGCGCCAAAATATGCGGGTTTATACTGCATAATAAGGACGTAAGTATGCGCCATTGCTATACTATAAAAAATAGGGTTGGATATGCTTGGCCACTTTTCTCCTTGGGGAGAAAGCGATTGTTTCATAAGGCGTGACAATAGGATAGTATGAACGCAGTAGATATAGGATAAACAAGGTGTCTAGCCACACACTATACAACACACATTTTTAATTTGAGTTTGGGTCTTTTCTTACCAATAAATGTCATCTTGACTGACAATGTGAAGGATGTCACCTTTCTTAAAATCGAGCCCAGCATCCTCACATGGAATATGAGGATCATCCTTTGACGTGTAGTTGAACAGACAACGAACTCTCACTTTGCTTTCTCTCTGTGGGGAAAAGGAAAACGAGACACCAGGTAAAAAACACTATTTTTTTCTCTTTCTTTGATCTCATCTCTCCCTTTTTTCTTAGTGAAAGACTTATTAACTCTGGAAGAAAAAGGGGGCACTATGTAGCGGAGAGAGAAAATACATGCTTATTTTTTTTACTTTTTCTCATCTCATGCTCCGGTTGCATTATATTAGCATTAGCAAACTCTTTTTCTACAGAAATGGATAATGGGGTCCATTAAGGTTGTAAATATGATTTTTCCTCTTGGTATGGTAGTTATCTTTCACCGTGAAAATGGAATGGATAATACGAATAAGATGGGTGAAAGATAATGGAAAAGAAGAAGGATACATAAATGTGTATTATGTGCATATATTTTTTCCGCCTTTATTACCTTATGTTTGCCAGTATCTCCAGGGACTAATTTGAAGGTAATGGTTCCCTCCGAGGCCTTGAGGATTTGGAGCACGTCATCTGGCGTCTTACCTTCCGTTTCGTAACCATTCACCTCGATCACTTCATCACCTGGGAAGATAAGCCCAGATCTGTCCGCCGCTCCACCGTGCATTACTCGCGCAATCACGATCTTCCCTGACTCCTCGTCCTTCCGTATTGTAGCACCCTATATTATACGAGGAAAAAATTGTAGGAAAATAATGAAGAGCCACTCTCAAACAAATTTTTTACTAAAATGGATTCAAACTTCAAACCAAATTACCCACAAAAAAATGGTTAGTATATAATAATATTATATAAGCCTAAAACCAAAAACGCAGATGAGTTTCATGCGGCTTAAACCGCCACACTACTCAAGCAAAGATGTGAAATCATAAAAAAACGAGATATACCCTTAATCCACAAAAAGTACACACATACATATACAAAGACTGGATGTAGTGAAAGGCTCACTGCCTTTCCTTTGCTTACCACAATAGGTTCAGCAGTTTTGGCTCCATCCTTAGATTTTTTGATAGTAATGTGCACATAATGCGAGGGCAGCATTAACAAAGAGGAACAGAGAAAAATACACCAGAGTAAAGCATGTCAAGAAATGAAAATTTTTTTAAGGATAAGAAAATGAAAATGTATCACATTTTTTTTATCCCAAAAGAGTATTCTCACTAGAGTACATAAAGTATATGGTAGGGGAATAAATGAATGATGATTAATGGAATGATATACAAGATGAGTTTTTAAAACTTGATGGAAGAGAAAAAAAGTCCATGTAAATGGTTGACAAAAATGAATGAGGTTTTATCCCCGGGATATTAAGAGCAGAGAAAATTCCCCCTACATATTTTACAAGATGAATGTCATCATAAAGAGTAATAATAAAAGATCATATTTTTTTTGTTTTAAAGTAGGGAAGAAATTACACATTTTTTTATTTGGGTATGATACGATGAGATATTATGCTTTAAAGTAATATACTTATAGATGTACATATGGATATGCTTACCAAAGGCTCACTGGATTTGACAAGTTGAACAATTTTGATGGTTTCCTCTGGATCTTCAGGATCCTCTAGATCAGGAGGAATATCTGGTAACTTGGGAAGATAGTCTTTTTGTGCGATTATATCGTGAGAATAAAGTAATCCTTGGAGATGAGGATTTTGTAGGATGTCGAAAAGGTCGGAGGCTTCAGGGTTGTCATCATTTGCTTGACTCGCTAAAAGTTCCACCACTTCCTCCGCCACTTGAACAGAGTTGGAGAGGATCGGACAAAATCTCTCATCCTTTTGCTCTATAGAGTTGTGAACTTTGACGAGAGCATGGAGCTCTCGAGACTGGAGGAGATCGCTGAGGAACCCAAGTTCTTCCTCACAACCCGATGGAAGATTCGGGCGGGATTCTTCCAGCGTTAGGAGGAGTTTTGAGAGCGCTGTCAAAAAAAATTCCATGGGAAATTTAAAAAAAAGTTGCATTGAATGTCATGAACCAATTCATTTCAAAAGTTATGCCATGTCATTATAGATGCCTTATCCATTCGGTAGTTTTCTCTAATTAAGGAATTTGCCAAGAAAATTGATACGTAAGCTTTTACTAATCACACAGATTAAGAAAAATACAAAGCTTATATCATTTTTCACATTCCCATGGCTTGCTATTTCTGTGTTTAATTTCATTTCATGACGTGTGTTTAGCAAAGTAGAATGCTCACGCTCTCACTTACACTTTTCTAGTCATGCTATCCCCATATGAATGATGATCATTGTGTACTAAATTGCTGTTTCTCATGACTAGCCTTTTCCTTATCCTAAAGTACTTTTTCCAGTGACTGACCATGAAATGAAAGTGGCATGCTAACTAGTATGATCAAATATATGTTTTTTTCCTATAGACGACTCTAATTATAATGTATGTGGCACTGCAGAGAACAATATTTCTCTCAAGTGAATATTATGTATGCGTTCTGTTCTATTATGATGAATTAAATTCCATATAAAAATCTATATTCAAACAACGTACCTGGGTCCCAACGCCCAGTGTCCAGCATCTTTTGTTGGCTTATTTTTCCGGTTTTCTAATTTACTGCGGTTTATCCTCTAATTTATGGCTTCCTCTTGGACGTCACGTTTGTTCACGTCCAAGCACACACGTTGTGTTTTACGTTGTGTTAATTAAATACTTAACTTATTCTCACTAGCTGTTCATTACGTTGCTGTTGAGAGCAAAAATAAAATTTTCATTTACAAGATTTTTGGAATGTCGTGATGAGTTTGAGTTTGAGTTGCAGTGAAGATGATGATGATGACTATCCAATGTTAATACTTTATGGCACATGGTACGAAAAAAACAACTCTACAATAATGAATGTTGATTTGATACTTTATGTATATCGTCACTCTTATTATCGTGTCATGTGGTGAAAGCAGTTGATTTGATATTCTGCTCTGAACTGAATGAATGAAGAAAGTCGGTTGACTAAAATACTGTTATGTTGGAGTTGGAGCTTTCTTCCTCAAGAGCAGGAACGCTGAACATGCAGCGTGAGTGATAGCTGCTGTGTAATACTATAGCTTGCTTGGAGTAAAAATCCTGTGTTTTGAATAGATCGATTCGTTATAATATTATATATAGGACTAAAGTTGAGTTGTCTTCTGGCTGGACTCTGATGTAGTGAATTCCCAGCAAGCTCTGAGTCGACTGAGGAGTAGTCAGCTTTGGTGTTCAACTATATGATGATAGTTCAACGTATAACCATTTAGGTATTATGCTTCCTCCTGTGTGTCTCTCTCTCATCTAGTGGTGTGGTGATTCTATGTGGTTTTTGGCATGTTTGTGTTTTCATAAACTCACTCGCAATCTTATCATTTAATGGATCTATTGGTTTAATAGAAATGACCTCGTCTATAATTTCTCGTCACATCAGATCACATCACCGGTACTTTTACTTAATATGGCTTTTACAGATCGAGTAGAGTTAGAGTCGTAGTCTATGCACATCTTCTTCTCATATTGGCTTTGACTGTGCTTTATATATGTAGGTATAGTAGAAACGTATGTTCGTTGTGGTTTTGTTAAATTGTTTTCCCTTTCCTTCTTCTAGGCAAGGTAAAATGTAACCATCAATTTTGATTAGTGTCTTCCTCTCCTTTTCCCTACATCCTGGTTTCCTTCCATTCCAAATCCAATCCAATTTCAATTCAAACTCGATCACTTTTTCAAATGGGAGAAACACTAATCTAATGTTTCCATCAGGATACTAAGATAACAGTTTTCAGATGACTGAAGTTTGCTGCTGCTGCTGGTTGTTCTTCCTCCTCAAGTTATAATATATATAACTTTTTATTTACATCGATCAGATCCCATCGATCCGAAACCCAACCCACTTTCATTTAAAATAAATGGTGACCTGATCCTTTCTTACGGTGAACTAATAACCATCAAAATAAGAAAATTGAGATGATGGGGATAACGTATACGTTTTCCTTTGCTGGGATAATGGATATTAAATGTAAATAGAGTCGCTATTCCGATTTTGATATCCAGCCACTAGGACCTATTTACAGAAGAAACTCGTTATTATCCTTAGTATTTGGGTTTTATTAATTCCAATTCTCAACAGTAATTGAATTTATTAAATGTTTTCTTTCTCATCAATTCATTTTATTAATGTCACTGCAACAACGAAGTATGGAAAGTATTTGATTAGTTTCACAATTTTAAAACTTTTTTCCTCTGCTGTTGTAAGCATGTATTTGTGCAACCAATGTGTTCACATTGGTTTACGTTGTGACAAGAACATGCTTTTTGTTGCTTATCTTTCTCTTGTTGTAAACTTGTAAATATACACAACTACAAAATCATAACACAGCAGTACACATTCAACTAACAACGATGATGATGATGATGATGATACCTGTTCGTGTGGTCAGGAGTGGTAAAAGATTTTCCCAATTCTCTTTTTACTTTACATTATAGTTTGGATGAGTTTACACGAGGAAATAAAATTTTGGAGTGTGTGTTTCTTCTCGACTTCCAAACTAGTTCTTCTGCAGAGAGTCTCACAATACTTTTACCTTATTGCACACTGCAGTAGTAGTTGTTAGAAAGTATAGGATAACAGTTTACATAGCATAACCGAAATTACCCGTATCCCCAGAAAAAAAATCTCCTCCCACCTTTTTTTTCTATGAGGACACAACTACTCCTCCAGTGCTTCGAGCTCGTTCGCGATTTCGACAGCCACCGACCGACCGCTCCACATTATTCTACAGAGGAGCCAGAACCAGAGCAGCACATATATACCACTTACTTAACCTTTCTTTAGTATTCCAATATAGCACACACACACAGAAAACACTATATATGTTTTTTTGGCTAGTGGGAAAACCTTTCCTTGCTTCCAGCAACTATTCCCATTCCCACATTTTGGAACAGAGGATGGATCCGGATAAGCTGGTGGAATGGAGAAAAATTGTAATCCATAAAAAATGGCCTAGACCCCAAGGAATCTAAAGGAAATTCTTGTCTTTGTTCAGAACTCGAATGAGTTAGTGGCTCGAACTAGTGTAGCACGAAACCTTTCGGTTTTGGGTTCTGGTGCCAAAGCCGGTATTTAATGTTGCTAATACCAAAACTTTTGCGCTACAATTTTTTTTACACTAGCTCGTCAAAATATGTGTCATATTTTTCCAACTGACTCACTCAACACAGGACATACCATACCATAACACACACTTTACGCCGCAAGCCTTCTTACTTGCCTGTTCAAGCTCTCCCTTTAATCTCAACACACTCACTCACTTACAGAAGAAAGAAAATCACTCAAACTTCAACTCACTTTTTCATCTTCCTCTCTTCTCTTACGTTATGTCAAAAAAATGACTGCGTGCACTATGATATATTCACTTGATCTATACACTATCTACTTACACTACCCATGCCTTGTCATTAGCACAAGAGGAAGCAAGCCGAGCAAACTTTTTTTTGAGGATATTTTATGGATAAGTATTTTGAAGTGAGCCAAAGCTCAAGTCATTTTTCCGAGAGATTCCTTTATCGTGTTTCACAATGTAATATGCATGTACTATGCCTACATTGTTAGCCCAGCACCAAAAAATATTTGGTAATACAAACGAATCTTTCTCTGCATACTACATACTACCCATATATAATGGAGCAAAGGGACACAGACAAGCTGAAAAATACTATGGTTGGTACTGGGCTCTGAGGGCAAGAAAAAAAAGGTATCGAAAAAAGTAACCAACGGATGTGGTTGTGAGTATATATATACGGATGAGGATGATGTTAGATGTTGTTGCTGATGATGATGATGATGATGGCAATGATGGGATCAGAATGAAGAAAGGTTTTTGTACCATCCTTTTATACGCATGCATGTATATTTGTAGATGGATAAATGTACACAAAAGATAGGCATTTTTTGAATGTAGGATATAAGCTGATAGCTGCTCAACTCCCTTTCTGAATTAAAAGGCTTTGCTCGCCGCTGCAATAAAAAAAACTGCTTGTTTCATACAAGAACTCATATCATATCATGCAGGCAGGCTCTGGCTCTGCTGGACTGGACTCAATGCAATGTTGAATGTACATTTTACTTCTTCTGGTGAGTGTTGAAAAGAATGTTTTAGGGCTCGGCAAAACGGCATCGAAGAAAACTCTTTCTTTTTTGGTATTATTACCACCATCATCACGATCATACACAACAAGCATATTACCCATTGCACAAGCCTTTTACCTCTTTTTTCCCTTCTTGGAACATTAAATGAAGTAAACGCAAAGCAAAGTGAGTATTTACGTGATGGGATACTCAAACTCAGCTCAGTTTCACTTGAGCAACTTGTTAAATTCAAGTAGAAAAGGAATAAAATATTTTTTAGAGTCCCTTGCTCTCTTTCATGTCTACATTTCAGCAACAACAACAACAGCATCCCATCCCATCATTTCAACTGAGAGAATGCAATGTACGTACATAGTTTTTTTTTCATTATTTCCTCTGGATCATGGGATTTTTGCCCTACAAATACACTTGGGAACCCCATAATTGTAGCCTTTTGGGTGTTGATGATGAACAAGCGTCGTAGATACTCCTTTTATGAGAGCAACCTTTAGTTGATGGCAATGGTACTAGCACTAGTGTGTGTGCTCAGCAGTTTAGTCGGGTTGTTGGTTGAAAAAGAAATATTTAATTTTTATTTTCGCTTTGTAAAAGCTCCACATAAAATATGGATGGAGATGGCATGGTGGAATGAAGAAGAAGAAAAAGGGAAAAATATAGTTGACTCGGCGCAAAGCAAGCAGTTTTAGATTGTACTTTTGTAAAGGAATGTTGAATGTGAGTTACATGTCGATGTCGAACTCACTTTACGGCATAAAATCATTTTCATTATTCATAGCCATTTATAAGCTTATGGCATATGCCCGCACATTCTCAGCAAAAGAGAGTAAATTATTCCACCGCTCCTCTTCTCTCTAACAAACAACATGCTTTTGACCTGACCAGTCGACGGAGCTGTCATATATATACATATATATATGCGATGCGATGCATAACGCACACGTACAATGAGTACAAAATTGTTTTTTCTTCTTCTCTCTAGCTTCAATGTTCATATCCTGACTGACTGACGAGTGAGCTTGGGAGTTGTAATGTTGTAAAAGGATACAATTTTTGTTTTGGTTTTTTTTCTGCTCTCCTTTCCGTATTATCGTTCATGTTCCATATTATACACATCCAACTCCAACTCTGTTCTGCTTGCTGTTCCGTAGCCTCTTGATGAAAGAGATATGGAATTAGTTTATAGTGCGTTATATTTGATACTGCTGTTGAACACCAAAAAATGTATCCTTTCGTGAAGTACGGACAATAACTCTATGATAAACAGTTTTTGAAATGAACACATGCTTTACTAGTATATCAAGTTTCTGCGTTGGGTTGGTGTTGGTGTTGGTATGTTGTCCATAATTTGTTTTCGGCATTCCATATAAAGATTTGTGTTTATGTTGTGTATGTTTGTTGGTGTTGGTGTTTTGTCTCTTTTACTATAAGCCAAGTTACAAACCCATATCCAAAAAACTTTATTACTCTTGCACCCGTAGCATCATGATGATGATGACTGATCCTATCTGGTTTGACTGGAACTAGGACTTCAACTCTCTCTCTCTGGAAAGATTGCAAATATGGCAATGGGATTGGTGGAAGTGAGTGGATGGTGGATTATGGATAATGGATGAGAATTTCTATGCACAATGGATTGGCTAAACGAAAGTAAAATATCATCTTGAGCATCAGCACACTCTTCATTTTATGAATATGCATGCTTAAATTCATGTGTATTGACAATAAGGCTTAAGCTTAAAACTTGGCCAGTGATTTATACGCATACTTAAACTATGTCTGCATCAAGTACTTACTCAAACCCAAACCAAAACTAACCACGATGATAAATTAAAATTTCATGAAAGGCGAGCCCGCACCCTTCCCAAATCTAAATCTTTTGAGAGAAGAACAATGCATATTGCATTTAAATTGGGTGCAATCTCTCTCCCAGTCATAGCCTCACATCTTTTCCTTTCACTACATAAATATTTCAGGTACATTATCGAATTTTTATGTAACAGGGCAAGACATCATCCCATTCTATTGTATTGTAGTTAGTGTATTCATCCCACAATGTAGTTGTACATCATTTTCACCTCGGTGAACCCAACTAATGCATATTTTATGTGAGGGGATGATGGCATGTAAATATGCAAAAAGCAACGGAACAATACTATATTTTTACTTAACAGTATGCGTGAATACGGGTTTTGTGGGAAAAGCGAAATATCATCATACCATCATATCATATAAAAGCGTTTTGATGCGAGAAATTTCTCCGGGGAATGAGAAAACAGCTTATATACATATAGCATTGTATGGACGCGGCCTTAATTACTCTTGTTCATTTGTGTGTCATTTTTGGGAAGAGGAAGACATTTCTTCTTTAGGCCAGTAATTTTGTGATTACGCTGTTTCCTCTTTCAATCCTTCTCTGTATGCAACGAACAGCAGCAGCCTTTTAGCTAGTTTGGTTAAAGTTGGAATTTGGTTGGATGGGAGAACAAAACAAAGTCCTTGAAAGTTGGGTACGGCACGGTAAAACTACTACCACTACTGCCATGCAAACAAATATGAAAAGGTGAGTGGTGAGTGAGTAGTTAGTGAAAGTACAACCAGAGAGATTCAAAGAGAATGGGGAGGAATAAACTACCTATTTGCATAGTTGTCGTTCCGAATCTCAAGGAAAACTCTTTAACAAATCTCCAGTGTTTAAATTGGATTAGAATGGATCAGGGAGTAAGTGGAGTGAAGCGAATGCTTCAATGTCCTTTCCATGCTTTCTTTCTCTATAGCTAAACATTATATGTACAAAAAGTTTATCGGATTAAGTGCTCCAACTCCATTCACTCCGACCAAAACCAAACTCTGGACGAAAACATTTTGCTAACATTGTAACGTAACACGTTCCATCCAAAAGTATGAAGATGCTCATTTTGAGGTGAAATCCGGATTCAAGTATGAGAGATTACCTAAATTGCCACTCTACTCCAACATCATTTCATACCACATACATATGAGCACTTAAAGACTTGAACTGTCTTGATCCATGTCAAATACCCAAGTACTGCGGCTCTTGAGAGATTAAGTATTCCGTATTTCAAGAAAAATGAAAGCTCTCCTTTTCTTCCAACATCAAACTTCCTAATCATCAGCATTTTATTTTTTTAAGAAAATGTAAAAAAAGGAAAGGATTAAGTACAAGTTTATCATTATTGCTTCTTTCACTCTGGTTTTTTATCTGACCACTCCACTTCCATCCCCGAGTCTCTTTCCATCACCGCCTGTTTAAGTCCAACTTGAGCAGCACGTTGTTGAAAAGCAACACCCTCAGGCGTGTGTCTACTCATCCCATCAAAAATGGTAGCAAGTCTTTGTGTACTCAACAGCCCCATGCTTTCCACAGCTTGATTGATCATTTGCTTTTGAAACCAAAGTTGGTTACTGGGAACTGTCACAATTCGTGCTATAAAGTCGTCCACAGCTTCATCCAACTCTTTACCCGTTTCCAATGACTCGCCTATGAGTCCAATATCAGCAGCCTTTCTCCCTGAAAGGATTTCCCCGGTGAGAAGAATCCGCTTCGCTTTCTCCATTCCAACTCGATAAAACCAGAAAGCGGTTGTTGGACAGCCCCATACACGACCTGCCAGAGAGGTACACAGGTGGCGTATGATAATAATCATCATAACATAATATTTCATCATAGGCACCACATCATCATCACCATGAATGATAGCCATAAAAGCTTTTTGGAGAACGAGAGCAGGGCAAAGCGTATATAAAAAAAAGCATTTTTTGCAAACTTTTTTTCCCCGTTTACTTACTTGGTGGATACCCAATCCGTGCATTATCCTCTGTGAAGGTCACGTCGCATGCTAATGCAATATCACTCCCACCTCCAATTGCTACCTTGTGAATATATATATATATATATATATGTTTATATTGTCAGAAGATGAATATTATGTTATTTATACATATATATATATATACCTTGTGTATTTTCGCTACCACGGGTTTAGTACTTCTCCATATTTCCATGAAGGCTGAGGTAGATGCTGACATGAAACTGAGAGAGAGAAAAAAAACAAGCAATAACTTGGAATAGCTTTTGCTTTTAC
Source organism: Orchesella flavescens (assembly GCA_964034955.1). NCBI lineage: Eukaryota > Metazoa > Arthropoda > Collembola > Entomobryomorpha > Orchesellidae > Orchesella > Orchesella flavescens. The sequence continues at coordinate 11,580,046 of OZ035958.1, read as the reverse complement.
TTATTCTCTTCAAGCATAATATTCTTTTACGGCGGTATTTTTTCCCTAATGCCGGAGGTATTTGGTGTAGTTGTACTTAAAAGATTTCTTTGATGGTGAAATGCGAGTCTCCCTCAAAAAGCTTTTCATATTATCGAAACGGAGCATTAAAAAGCCATTTCCTTGCTTGTATTTTATGAGCTTATTTTTTTCAAAGATACATTGTCGTAGGCGGAGAATCACTATGATCAGCTTTTATTTTCTAGTTGAGTGCTCATACCGACAATAAAAAAACGTGAGTTGGTCTTGTTCTTTTCATTTCTGTTTTGAAGCTAAATATACTGCTCTTTTTTTACTTTAGACATGATGAAAATAAGGCAGGTAGGTATGAAAAAAAAAGTTTTTATAATCCAAACATAATCATCTTACCGAAAATCAATGAGTGGATCCCAAGGCATCTCCTGATTCCCTAGCATTTCCCCTCTCTTTCCTTCTGCAAAGAGCTTCAAGTCATAGCCGGAAGAGAAAGCGGTGCCCGCACCATAAAGGAGAATTACCTTGACTTGATCATCAAAATTGGCTATTTTTACCGCACGCTCTAGCTCCATTGGCATGTGGTGATCTATAGCGTTGAGTCGTTCCGGTCTGTTGAGCATCACATGAGCCACACGCCCTTTGTTCGCCGTCCAATATCTCACGCTTTTGAAGTCTCCCACAGACAAAAAAGAATTGGAAATTCCGCTACTACTTCCGCCGGTCGTGGTGGTTGTAGAATAATAGTATTCATGCCTGCTGGCCATCATCACCATCGTTCTTCCTTGTGTCGTGGTCCTTTTAGAATTGCATAGGAAGGAGAAATAGCATGGTGATGATGGTCGTAGTGTTGTTCTCCTTCTGCACGACCACCATTGTTGGGAACTCAAGGGCGAAATTACTTTTTGCAATAACATTTTTTTTCTTCTTAGAAGTTTCTCCTATATGTCCTGCACTGAAACTTAGGAAGTAGAGCTACTGACAAGAATATTTACGACAGTATGAGATGAGAATGATTTGGGAATGGAAATCTCAGATGGGTCTTTTGACAGCCTGAAAAATTGTGGATGTTTGTGAGAACACACATCACCACACCACCGCATCGACGGTACCAGTATATCGTGGTGTGTGGAGATTTAGATGCAAGTTTATTTTACAAGAAGGGAAAGAAATGTGGGACACAAAAATACATTTAGCATTAAAAAGAAAGCTTTTTTTTCAAAACAAAAATATTCCAACTCCAACCTCCAACTTGGGAATTTGCGGAGGAAGCTTGCTTGAGAGACGAAAGATGCGCTCCTGCTATTTGACAAGATAGATGGATACACCAAAACGAAAACATTCAACGTCAGATTCGGATCGGAACTTGAGTAACTTTTCTCTTCTGTATGCTGTAAGCGTGTATATATGTGTGTGTCTGATCTGATGTTGTTGGTTTGGATGTATTGAGAGTGAAGCGTAACGTTCGTTTACTATCTCTCATAAAAAATCATGCCTTCATTTTCCATCTTCTACCTCTTTTCCTTGACAGGCTGGATAAATAAACATACAAAAATTTGGGGAACTAGACGGCTTTCTATACTCACTCTCCAAAAAAAAAGTTGCACAGAAAACTGAAAAACTATCTCACTCAATCCATCCATGTCATGTAACAAATGGTTGCATATGACATGGAACACGGGAGAAGGAAAACTAGTGTTTATTTGAAAAGAATATTTTATTAATTTCCCGTCTTTCATCGGTTCGCTTCCTTTACTCCTTCCTTAAACTTTCCAATTGAAAAGTTTTGAGTGATATATCGTCATGTACCATATCCAATATCATATCGGAAACAAAAACTTTTCATGTGATTGTGAGTCACGGTAAATAAATTGTCTAGAAGCAAAAAGAAAATCTTTAGGGTTTTGCTTTGATGCACATAAAAACACACATATAAACTGAACATTTATGTACGGTAGATAGTAATGATGAAACACAAATGCTTCTCGTCTTGTCAGTCCCAATTTCCCATGATGATGTTTTCTGTGTTGACTGTCAATCCCCCCAGCCAAACCAAACCAAACCACATGTTATGAATGTTGCATGCATAGATTTATACTATACTTGTGTAAGTATAATACAAGACACAAAGTACTCCTCATGTGTATGCTAAATGACACAAAGTGATATGATGATGATCACCGCATCCTTTGCTATATACACATACATACGTGCTTCTTTACTGCTAAAAGCATATCAAAAGATGAATATTGTATGTTATAATGCATATACTTTACTTCACATCAAAGTAAACTTTTCCCATATGATATGAATGAAGTACACATGTTGTCATATGCAAATTAAGACCACTTCACTTTGTTTTAACATCTCACTGCCTCCAAAGTCTCTTTGATGCTAGTTTGTGTTTTTCTATGCTGGTCGGGCAGCATAAAATATATTGGTAACATTTATGCATAGGACATGGGAATTTTGAACTTTCTTTGTTTGCATAGTTGGTTGTGTTATGTTGTGGCAAAGGTAAATATGTGAAGAAGGATAAGATTTTGTTTACACGGGCTTCCCGTAAACAACCCTTTTTCTCTCATCAAAACATCTTACTTTAATAATAAAATATTGTAGCATGTGTTTTAAATGGGACACATATTGCACTACTAGCTTGCTCTTGCTATACATACCGGGTAGTATGTAGGTCCTAAAAGTAAATTGGTAGGAGTGTGGGTGGGAGTAAATCAAATTTGATGTGATGAATTTCAAGCTGCTTCCCCTCTTTTGATTTACATTGTATTTTATGTTTCAAGAGGCTTGCTTTTATGCTTATGACGGTAGACTGAGTTTTTAGCAGCGCTTTATTCGCACTGGAATTTCGAAAGGGCAAAGGTAAAATTTTGTGCCAAAAGCGACGATTGGCATTTATTAATGAAAAACGGATGGAAATGTATACAAATGATTTGCGCTATGTATGTATACAAACTATGACATAATATTTTACCAAAGAAGGTATGTAATTACAGCTAAAAACTAGTAGTTTCAACTGGAATCAACAATATATATTAATGAAATGGAATGCAAGAAAGTTAAACCTAGCATAAAAATAGGAAATGTGTATATACGAGCTATAAATTATTATAGGCCTTTGACATTCAAGATTCAAGTACTAAATTATGAGTATAATACGAAGAAGGGCACATATTTTCCAAAATCATAATAATTTTAGGTCATGTCAGTAAAACTGACTGGTAAAATTTTACTAGCTAGCTAGATTCTGCGTTGTAGTAAGATGCGAAGTTTGCTTATAGAATCATCCAGCTAATAGTATAATAAGTAGGTTGGGTAATGGAGGATCTAAGAGATTTTTTTTAGCACAAACATGTTTCATGCTCAGGTAGTTGATCTCCATAATAATATTCATCATCGTAAGAGGAGGAACTGCGTGGGAGTTGAAGGCGACAGGAGGATGAAGAGATCGTGTCATCACGATCAGAGTCAAAGTCGCTAGTGTTCATTATAAGGTACTCCATTATTTCACCAACAAGACAACGAAAAGCTGCTTCCACGTTGTTGCACTCCTTTGCTGATGTTTCAAAAAAGGAGATACCGAGGTTGGTAGCTAGAGCCTAAGAAAAAATTATGCAAATTATAGTAAGACTCAATATGCTCAACAAAGGAATTAAATTATACACAGTTGTTCATAATAAATAAAAATGACTGATTATTACTCGTCCTTGATCAGTAGTTACTGTACGGCTGCCTTCCGGCTCATCAATTTTGTTTCCTATCAAAACTTTCACGGCTCCTTGTGGGCCGGCCTTATCAACGAAATCTATCCATTCTGGAATGGCTTCAAAAGTTGCTGCTTGTGTCACATCATAGACGAGAAGCACGCCCTGAGCATTCCGCACAAAGTTGTGGGCTATAGAACGAAATTTTTCTTGACCGACTCTTTTAGATCAATCAAACGACAACACATAAGACCCACATAAAATATTCGAAAAATTCTCAAACCAATTAAATGTACACCGTAATTTATAAAGCTTATTACGTATCCCAGATATTCAACTTCACAACTGTCTCTCCGATCTCAATGGTTTTAAAGCACTAAAGAACCAAAATGTCTTAAATTTTTGAAACATTCAAAATTTTAGAAAATAAAAACTCCTGTTGCAAAATTAATTTACCATATCACATCCAGTTGTAGCAGTCATATCACAGTGAAATACTCCAGTCTAAGTCCAACCCAAAAAGAGAGTTTATATTAGTTTAATTTTTAATTTTATGTATGATTTTTGCTAGCTTTGCTATATATAAACTCACCGAGAACCTCTTTAAAAGACAGGACTTTCCTACCGCAGAGTTACCCAAGAGGACCAATTTAAAAGTATAGTCTCTATTTTGAAACAACACATATAGTTAACATGCTTATAAAATATCAATCTTAATGGTAGATGAATCATTTTAATTCATTACTCACGGCTTTCTGAAAGAAAGTTTGTTATCAACGCTACCAATTGACTGCTGTCGACTAGTCTTTCTTATTTTGACAGAGGGGTCAATGCCGTATAAGCGGGTCAAGTTACTTAGGCTTACTGCTTCTCTGCACATTGGACAACTGTAATGATACAAGCAGGATAATGCTTTGTCTAATCTTCAAACAAAAACTCTACTGTTTGGACTGTACTCATGTATTGTACCTTTTGTGCCCCCGATCAATAATTCTTTTAATACAAGTGTAGTGAAAAACATGACCCCCAGGAGTTGACACAAACCAATCTTTCCCGTCGGCTTCTGTAAATATAAAAGTTTGCAAAAGTTTACCGACGGGATATTCGTCTACCCTCCGAAAGTTGTAGCATACAAGATCATGAATGTAAACCTCACCTGAGTTAAATTCCAAACAAATGGAGCACTTAAAAGTTTCCGACGACATAATCAACTTTCTGTTTGGCCACAGGCCTGTGCTCACCGATTGGAAAACAGCGCACTCCACTCGAAAATTTTGCGAAATGTATTTCTTTCTCGAATGTTTAAAAGGCGACGATGATTGATAAATAGATTTTAAAACTTTTTCACAGTTATCATTTTCCCATTCACATATCTATGACATTCAAAAATTTTCTTTGTCAGACGCAAAGTAAAAATGAAAATTTACAGGTCAGTAAGTAACCTAAAGAATTTAACTTCTTTAAACTGAAATAAAACCTTCACCTCGGATGGCCTTCACATTTACATTCCTTGTGTAGTCTCTCAAGAATTCTTTGGGTTTTCCATTGCATGAATGTCAGTCTTACTTTCCCCGAAGGTAGGTCACATTTAGGTTGTAACGTGTGATGATGTTATAAACGCTAACAGTAAACTTCCGTTCTGGGTAGACTCTTAGAACTCTTCTGAGAGAAAAAAATGTATGCGCATTCACAGTTGAAATTGCAATTGCTGTATAGCACTATTGTAAAGTACAAGGCACAGGGCACAGCAGCAAATGATATTTAATACATAAGATGAGTAGAAGACTGATCTGATATAATGATCATAAAGTCCCACGTTCTGTATTCATTTTGCTACTCAAAAGATTGAAGTTTGAAATTAAAACGTTTTTTAAACTATCCTATTTCACATTTAACGCTTAAGTTATTAATGTCAGTATAAATTTGCAAAATGCTCTTTATAGCTTAAACTAGTTTCATATCTTATGTCCAATTAATTCCTTTGCAGATTAATTGATATGGATTTTGTGACTTGACTTTGTTAATGATTTTTTTTCAGCTTGAAAATGTGTGTTTGAGTCTTACAAAATTATCACTGCTTTTCTGCTTCTTTCGGTCATCTACAAAATCTATAATCTTCTGAATGAATGGTTTGGAGTTGGATGTTAAGAGACACTAACATGAGTACATTTTTGCGTTAATTTTGTTTTATCGCATGAAATGATGAAGATGAGATGAGGCAACAACTTCTGCTACTCACATATTTCACGTAAATGCTACATTTACATACATAATATTTCACATCACAGCCAACAGAACCATATAGCTGCTATACCACATAATATTTGTATGAATGCGTGACTAGTGACTATGCAATAGGGTGCTGCTAATCTTCTTTTGCCATTTATTTATCTAAAATTGTCAGATAGATAAGACGTGCAAACCAAACCACTTTAAGTTGGTAAAATAGCTCGTCTATCCTCTTTATAGGTATTATTTGAAAAGAATACACTGAATTTCTTTGTGTTTGGAATATGTGTACCTATATGAGAAAAATGACCTTTTAGGGAATGTAAGGTGAATACTACACAATCCACAACAAACAAAAAAGTAAGTGTGAGATAGAGACAGCAGCACCGAAACAGCTGAAAATTTGATGGTCTCTGGTCTGGTTGATGCTTTTGTGCCTTATGCATGCATGAATTTCTATTGAATATTTTGAGGGTTCTAAGAAGAATCTTACATAGAGATAGATTGTCGTGATTTGGATACACAATGCAAACATTGCACATACATAAACACGTCGTATTTTGCAAGAGCAAGATTCCTAGAGCAAGCTGAGAACATCACGCATGGTATCACATGTGTACCTTTTATGTACATGTGGTTTGGTTGAAAATGTATGTATGCAGATGCAGTGTGCATAGTGCATTCATTATTGTTCAACAATACAATGATCGTAAAGTACTACACAAACCAAAACCCAACAAAGCCTTGCAAATGTGTTTTGCCCATCATGCGTGAATTTTGCATATCAGTCACAAGCATTTTATGAGGCACATTTCCGTTGGTGCGTATTACTTTTTATGATCTCTTACAGAGATCTATAGAGATGGTAGATGACTGTGATTCTTAATTTCTTTTACTGATAACCGTAAATATGAAATCCCATTGTAAGAAATAGTAGTCGAGGAAACAAAGTTATCAGTCCCATTTACGCCCATGTTAAATCTTCAATCACAAGCTCTCCTATGCATTCCTTATGGGCATATACATTCTAGTTTTATATAATTTCTTTGATCTCTTATGACAATGGCAATGATAAAATTTTGGATGTGTACATGAATATAAGGCAAAATGCGTGGGAGGACAAATTCATACAAAAGCACATACTAACAAATAAAATTTATTTTGCAATTATCTCTTAATGTATTGCTTTTCTCCTATATTCTATAAGGCAAACTGTATTGCTGAATGTTGAATTTATGAAAAAGTTGGTCTTTCAGTCTTTCAACAGTTATTTCTACATTTTTCCACATTAGTATTTGTTAAGGCACAAATTTTTGCCATAAAATGGATAATACGAAGAATATTTTTAGAACTGAAGATTTTAATTCTGAATACTACACATTAATTAATCAATCAATGCTTCTAAAAATAGAAATACATCAATGCGCTAGAGTGAAATACTTTGTGAACGCTGCGCTGCAACAACATTATCATGCTGCTAATCATTTATGCGTGGAAATAGTTCCGCTATTGTTTTTATTTTAGGACGAAAAATTTGACTGCAAACACAGATCCTAAAACTACGTCTTGTCTACAGTATTGGTTAGTCATAGCCAAATTAGCAGTGGTTTCATAATTTGATTAATTAATTCGATGGTGGTGTGACAAGCCGCTGTACTAACACCGTTTTTGTTATCATTTTGTAAAATAAAATAGGGTTTCCATGTCCAGATTTTTTTAAACGAATGCATAAGCATCTCATCGAATAAATGCCCTTTATCATTTCACTACTGCAATATTTTTCGTCAATTAGTATTATAGAATTACGCTACGTGTACAATGTCGGCGAAGAAAAACTTTTTTCAAAGTTGATAGTGAATAATAAACTATAATTTTACTGCATCGTACTTTGAATATTTTTGGTTAGTATCAAAATGGATCCAAATATGATCACCGAATGGAGCTGGAAAGACCAGAAGGTTGAGAGAAAACATCTCGCAAGAGTATCAGCCATTCATAGAAACAGCTCGGCTGGATCATCAAGGAAAAGTTCTGCTGGATCACGAAAAAGTACTCTGAGCAGACGACTAAGTTCCATAAAGAAATCCTTGCACATTCCTCGATTGACTGATGCCTTTGCTCACGATGATGACAATCAAAGAGGGAGCTTAGGTTTTCTCTCGCCCACGCCAGGTCGCCAGAGCACTCCCCTCCGCGCATCCTTACTTGGAAAAGACTTTGCTACAGTTACGTCCAAGGACATGTCCCAACGGATATCTCTCTCCAGTTACATATCCCTAACTGCAGAGTCCCTTTATGAGCACTCACCTCCTGCATCTCCTCGAGGAACTTTAACTGAAGAGAGGAAAGTGAGAAAGTCAATTCTTAAAAAGCATACCCCTCACGTGTTCACACATGCTTCAATCACAAACGACACAATGAAACGACCTGTAAGGTCAAAATCATTCTCAGGGTTTGAAGCAGAAAAACCTGAAAAATTTCGAAAGTCGTTGGCAATCCCTAAACATATCCCTCTTTCAAAGTACGCTATACCTCCAATGGATCTTAATGTTGGAGCAGCAGTAACCGACAGTGAGTTTACCATTGATTGGGAGGGCAATAGAGTGTTGGGAGATGTTCCCTGTAAATTTTACAGAACTGTGGTGAGGAAAGAATTATGCACGAATGATGATCTAAATGAAATATTTGCTGAAAAATTCTGTCTCAACGATTCCAATGAATATTTCGGACGATCTCTTCTTGCAACTTGTTACCTTTATATGGTAAGTATAAAAGCTAAATAATACACGCTCATAGAAATCCGATTCATTTTGCATGATGAATATTATGACATGACCATCATTTCTAAAGGTACTAAGCGTGGTCATACTAGCCGTTGCAATAGGTCTTTACCAAATGCCTAGCGCAGCCCAAGCAATAATCCATTTGGACAGGAAACGAAACATGAAGGGGCCAACAGCTATGCTATCTTGTGGGATTCTCAACATATTTCTTGCACTGACAGTATACATCACCGTCCTTCAAAGCTATCGTCGTCTCATCCCATACATTATCCAACTGATGACAGTCATCAGCATCATGTTCCTCGCGGTTGCCTGCTGGTCTCCAAAAGAATGGAGTTCCCCAAGTCCCCGAGATTACGCAAGCCTTTTCGTGGCCACCGTGATGAATGACATTGATCCGGATTTCCTTCAAGACGTTTGGCCAACCTTAGATCCCACGAGTTATCCAGCAATACAAAAAATGTACTTTTGTTGCGGCTATCAATCTCCCTCTGACTGGTTTGCTTTGAATGCCTTACGAAATCCCCTCAAGCCCAAAATCCACCCTTCCTGTTGTACTAACCGAGGAGGAGGTAAACGTAATGGCAACAACGGCATATGTGCAAATCTCATGGAAGAATGGATGCGGAATCCTGGAGACATTATGAAACTCCAGAAGATAAAAGAATGGATATCCCAAGAGCCTTGCAGCACAATGCTGGAAAAAGAGAATGAATACTACGCCTGGGATCTTACGTTATATCCATTAGCCTTTTTTGTAATGCACACGGGAATCCTCGTGACCTTGAACTATTTACTCAATTCTTATATCCGAGAAGTAAACACTTGGGATGGGGAAGTGAGGATGAAACTTTACAGACAAAATCACAAAAACTATTTAAAGTACCTTGTGAAATGGATAAAGTACCAGGCTATACAGATACTGTGTAGTTGTTGCCGGTATCGAGTGGCCCCATCAAAACCTCCTTGTTTCATTGTGGGGAGCCCAACCCACTTTGAGATTTGGCATACAGCAAGTGGAGAAATTATCAATGTTGTTGAAGTCCCAGTGGAGAATGAGGATGAGCTAATTAGAAATATTATGGGGAAGAGTGGGTACGTAGATCTAAATGAGGTCACGGTTGAATCGAGTACCACAAATAACAAAGTTGGAGGAGTCGTCGCTGGAAATAAAACCTCCTTAGGAGGAGGAGAAGGAAGGGGAAGTGAGGACAGTAAGAAGGACAGGCAAAAAATGAGTGTTAATTTTGAGCATGAAAACCAAACGTGACCTGATGATTATATAATTTTTTTATTAACTTCACCGTGTTGTTAAACATTGTTAGTCATTCTTATTCGAATGGGAAATATAAAATCGTTCATGTTTTGGAAAATGCATACTCCAAGCGCAAGCTTGTTAAAAGGCTCTCATTTACTATTCAAACTCAAAAACCATAAACTAAAAGATCGAGATGTTTTCAGCTAAAAAATTCAATATCATCCTTAAAAGGATAGGACAGTGCATTTATGCCGATAGAAAATATCCTTAGAAGGATCAGACGTTGTCTAATATGACGAAAAAGCTATGTATATTTTTATACATATAAAATGGGATGATGCGATGTGCTCGGAGATGTACACATTTTTATATCTGTTTGGAGCACACAAGCTAACCATGCATATATCTTTTACATATACAAGTTAAGCATATTTTGTTATTGCAGGTATGAATGATGCATAAATGCTTTTGGGATTCGTGTGAATTGTGAATCTCCGATGATAGTTTATGAATGGCAATATTGTTACAGAAATTTGCATCACCCTTTTTACGGATTGGCAACCTTAATGTATACCACTACCCATAGTACCCATCTGTTAATGTTTGTTTGTATTCTTTCGATTGTATTGTATTTAAGTAGTAGACACGACTTAATTTTTTAAATTCTTATGGGGGTTAATAGCCTAAAACCGGTATGGTAATATAATACGAATACAGAGATGTGCTTCGTGATTATCTAAAGAGTGAAAGCACACACGACTGCGCGATCTAAAGTTCATACAATTCTTGTCCTTCTTTTAATTATTACCCGGCATGAAATAGTTAATTGGGCATTCAAAAGATAAGGCTTCATGATGTTTATGCAGCTTACTATATCTTAATGGGCGGAGGAGTCAGTGCTATTATCATAATATAAGGGTGTGAAATCTTCCCCGGACATAAAAAAATATAACGTTGTAAAAGCAATGAGGAGGAATTTTCGATTCCCATGGAGGAAATGAAAGGTTGATTAATGCAATTTTTATGTTTTACAGCAACTCTAATTTCCAACGCTTAGCGCTGGTACTGAAAGATTGATTTTGTATAAAGACCTTGTGTGTAAACTTTACACTTTGAGCGTCATTTCAATCCAAAGATTAGTTCGTGCGATAATAAATAATATTCTTTTGCTTCGAATATAGGTAGTTTTATTACGTTATAGCAAACATTGAACGTGAATTATTTTTACAAGTCACTTTTTCAAGTTCAGCATGGATAAGGGTAAAATTGCAATAAAGAAATTCCTTTCATTATAATTATTTGCATTAAGAAGGACAGCTAACATTAAGTGTTGACTGCTACGCAGCCAAAGGAATGGGTAAATTTCAACGTGCAATTGCGACTGCTAAGAAAAAGCAACAGGAGGAGGATCCAAATAAACTCCATCCACTAAACAGGAAGGGTTCAAAAAAGGGATCCAAAGCTGGTTCTTCAGGGAGCAAAAAGTCAAATAAATCAGGAGCAGGTGACAAGCATCGTATGTCTGCTAAGCCTGTAACTTCCGATCCCAATACCATACTTCGTCGCAGAGTATCTTCCTCCACTTCAACCATTCATGGTGGGGGAAACTATGAGCATTTACAAAGTAATCAGAAGCGTTTCTTTTACGAAGACTTTGTTCGAGGATACGATCCTTTTTACCATGTTGACGTTGGTACTGACTGCGAAACCTACTTTGTGGGACAACGAGCCCGTTTCCAAGTCATGAAAACGGAACACTTTGCCTACATTGTGGACTTGGATGCTTATGAATATCACAAAGTTGTTTTTCACTCGTTTCTCAATGAGATCCTCCAAAGTGCATTTTTTCGTCATAGTATCCTCTTCCTAGTGATGGTCAACGCGGTTCTCATTGGACTTGCCACGCTACCCTTTCTCCAACCTTGGGAGGCGGCATTTGACATAGTGGACATGGTCATTCTTAGCGTTTTCATTTTTGAAATTATCATCAAATGGATCTACGACTTTCGTCTGTTTTGGACTGTTAATTGGAACCGATTGGATTTTTTAATTGTGTTTTTAACCATGCTTGCGTCGCTAGTGCCTGTTTCAGGAAGTGGGGAAACAACGACGATTGCTGTGAGCGTCGTCAGAGCATTCAGATCTCTGAGATGTGTTAGGCAAGACCCAGTGAAAGAGAAAATCGCTAGATCCCTAAAAAATACATTGTTTGTTGTTTCAACTTCAATTTTCAAGTTGGGAAATAAATTGTTATTATTATTTCTTGCTTTACAGTGCAATGACGAGCCTATCTATCGTAACTCACACGGTTATCAAAAGTGGGCTAGACATGGGCAACATTTTGTTGGTACTTATCATCTTCATGCTTGTCCTTTCGGTGATGGCAGTCATTCTATTTGACATTGAAGATTTGAAACCACAAAGATTTCTCAATGCTTTAGACGCGTGGACTGTACTTTTTATTTGTGTTACGCAGGATGGTTGGGCACAAATTTTAAATAGTTACGAACGTGAATCAGTACGTATACTGCTAAAACAATTTCCCTTTGCGAACCTAATGCAGCACAGTTTTAAATTAATTTAAAACAAATACGGAAAAAGTTATATAACCTAGTCAATTGTGCATTTTACACTTTCAAGAAATACTTTGTGATTCTCGCAATCTACCTTATATTTGCTGTTTCTGTCGGTGCCTTTGTTTTTGCGAACTTGATTGTTGCTGTAATTGTTGCAAATTTGGAGTCCTCAGTGAAGGAACTGAGAGAGGAAAACAGACTTCGCGACAATCCTTTAGAATTTCAGGGATCTGCGGATGTGGAGATTATTCCCGTGTATGATTTACTATCGAGCAGGAACTTTGTGTGTATCTCACAACGCCCCTTAAAAATACCTAGATTGAAACGCTTGTCACAAAGGAGATTGCAAGTTTATACAAGTTGTAAGAACATTTCAAAGTTGTAAATTAAGACAAAATTAAAGACGTATATACATATTGTATGTTGAAAAGTTTCCACTTCCATCTAAAACTAAAATGATTAATTTCTAGTGATTGTGGCACTTGAACAAAACATGTTGGAAGCAGAAATTATTTGTTTGGACATGGAAAAGATAATGGCTGTTATTTTAAGTATTATCGTGCAGGTTTGTTGACTTACAACATATTTGCAATAATTTATATTAATGAATCGAGTTCAAGTATGAATTTGAAACATTTTGATAAAAATGTTGTGATTGAAGCTGGATGCGAACACTAGTGAAATATCCCGTGAAGAAAGGAAAGCTGCATTGGAAGCCCTGGCCCATATCTTAAGCGAAACCAGAGCTAATAACAGAGAAGCTAATCTGCCAAGGAAAAGCGTTCAGTTTGGGGGAGCCGATATGAGAGAGATTTAAATTATGGATGGACGCGTTGTTATTTTTTCATTATAAATTAGTTTATTTAATTTCATAATGTTGTTATTCTCAATAAATTAGTACGAAAAGTATTCAGTCCGTAGCTCAAATCAATATTTAGAGTCCCTGTCTCGTCCCGTGTTTCATTTATGTTTGCTGTCCGTTTCTTAACGTTCTTGTAAGTGTTTCATTCTAAGAACCGAATAGGTATATAACTTTAGAATGTCAACATTAAACGAACTTGATTTAGCTTTGGAGCTAGTAAACTATTTTTTTTGTCTTACTAGAGTACATAGCAGAGATCAAACTTTTTTTCTTCATATATTTCCAGTCCTGTCAACATCTGAGATTACCATTCGCATCCAGACTGGCATTCGCACTCATTGAGCTTGAATAACCTTCTGAGTGGTTTTTGGTGGTCTTCATAATAATTTCCGTTAACGAGCTGCGACTTCTCCCCAAGATTTTTAAACTCGGAGGACCTCCCTCAAAAACTTCATCCTCTCCATCACTATCCGGCACCGCAATAGTAAACACTGTATCATTTTCGTTCGCCTCCTTTCTCTCTTCTTCCTCCTCTTTTCGGTTGCTTCGCTTTGCTTCCCAAACGACGAACAAAAGGATTGCACACACGATCATTAGTGAAGTACCACAAACACCCCACATGCCAATTACCATTGGTTTCATTACGTCTTCCGTCATTAAACTTTAAATCTCTAGCTTCAGACATGGATTAATCAGGATTACGATGATAAGTTCAACACAAGTTACAGATACACCATTGAACAATAAGTCACAATCGAACACTAGGATTAAATTGAATGATTTCCCGATTGAACCCGAGTGCGCATATACAAGACCTCAGGAACAACCTTTTGATCTGATCAGGAAATCCGATCAGACTGCACTGCTGCGGCTGTTGAGGTGTCACCAGACAAGGTTATATAGCTTAACCATTCTGTATTATGTACATATATACATATGTATTCGATACTTACAGCTCGACTTAGCTCTGGCTCTTTTTCGGTTAACTAACGGAGTTTAACTGACGTAAGCTATAACTCTATATCTCAACTAAATGTAAATGTTCTACCCATTCATGACTTTCCTTTCCTATTCCCACATACAACGAAATTGCAAGGCAAATTCCAGTCAAGATTGTGCGTTATGTCATCGCGTCATCACATCTGCAGTATCATCATCGTGAATGCATTCGAGTCAATTTTGGGTGTATTAATGTTCCCACATAAAAGAAGATTAGATAATATAAAAGCTTAAATGATCATTCAAGTATCATATTGTGAAGCTTATATACCATGTGCTGTGTGGCTGTGACAAAATTGAACAAATACAATAATACCATTTTCCTCCTCACTCACACTCACTACACACTACACACTGATCAATAATTTTTGTTGACCGAAGGTGATCAATAAAATATTGATTAGGGGCTTGATGTTTTAAGTGCAAAACCTACTCAAATGTCAATATTCAGATAGATGGATCCTTAAAAAATTCAACATACGTATCTATAATATGATGCATGTTAATTACAAATTATCGTGCTTCTGTTTTATTGTATTCTGTTGGTGATCGATTTATTCTCTGATAAAGATAAATGGTTCGACATGGAAAAAGCAGGATGTAAACAGTCAATAGTAAGTGGTCCTTATCTCCATTTATTTTTTTCATGTTTAGGACTTCAGGAGGGAGACATTTTTTTAGCGCAAGGCTAAAAGTGATTAAATAATTGACATCTTACATGAAATTTTGAAGTAAAAGGAAAATTGCCGATGTTAAAGTATGTAGACAAAAGGACTGCTACTGTTGAAAATGAAGAGACGCCGTTCTCCATGGCGCATGGTGGTGGTGGAGTTCCCTCTTCTCATCATATGCACTAAAATAATTGAAGCTGCTTAAAATTTTACAAGTGACATTCAACCTCATGTTTCAACATCCATTTCAGACGATGTCGTTGGTGCATTAAGTTGAAATATGATAGTAACATAAGTCATGAGACTGGACACGACCTGGACAAAAAATATGATAAATTTAATTTTTATTTCATATTTAATGTCAGCATGATATAATTCAACCTACGCCAGACAGAAGGGGTCGATCAACATCGAAAAAACCTGGTCCTCCAGTAGGTACCCAATCCCATTCATTAAAGGCAGTCATCACATTTCTCATATCAGTTCTTGCTTCTAAATTAGTCATGAATATCACCATCCTTGCGAGCTTCTCCTTCCATTCATTGATCTATATATAATGAAAGCCTTTTTAAATGCATACAAGAAGGAAACCGTAAAAAAAAAGTTTGCAAAAGTTTACCTTTGTTTTAAACATATATCCCAAAGCCAAAAGCCACAACTGGGAGATTTCCGTAATGAATAAAAACACGTCCAAAATATACTTTGCCTTTCTCTCTGCCATACTGTCAGGATTATTGTAGAGTAAAATTGAATTGGCCGAGCTGACCAAAACATACACGGCTCGAACAATAAGCCCAAGAATAACTGGTCCACAAACTTTGTCAAACTGTCCACAAATCAGTTTTAAGTGTTCCAGTTTCCCAACCAACTTGTCTACGCTCATCGGCTCTCCATTAAGTCTGCTTTTTCGTTCTTGGATGTACTCCTCATTTTGCATTCTTATTGTTGTAGAAGCAACAGAAAATATTGCATCAAGTTCCCCCAAATGTGTTTTAACAAATGCTTGATTCTCTCTCCCATTATATGCATGAACTTGCTCTTCCATGGATTCACAAAAGTCATAAAATATCCAAAGCAGGTGGAACGTTGTGACAATAACTATCGCAAAAGCGAATGAGATTGAACACAATATTGGGAGTTCTCCAAACACAAAGAATATGATTATATATAAGGGTTCCGGTAGGAATTTGAGAAAGAATGAATCCCCTTTTCCTGAATATGAGACCATTTTGGTCATCCAGTTTGTATCCAGCACACCGGAAACAAAATGGAAGAGTAGAGATAGGTAAATCAATCTTTCACAAAATTTCCACCCTTTTCTATCCTTTTCTGTGAGCTGAATGTAGTCTGCAAATTTTTTCATGTCGGCTTCCAAAGTTTTGAGGAATCTCACAACCAGTTTAGACCGAAGGATGAAAATGAGATGAAAAAATATGTCAAAGACTGATTCCCCAAAGAGCATGCTGAAATATAGGAATCTTGTGACCATCGACTCTCCATTTAGACTTGAGCTCACGATTAGATAGAAATCTATGCGGAGAATGATGTTTCCTATGAACAGAGCAATAAGAAAGAGGGAAAATGGACGCTTCTTTCGAGCAGGTTCTGGAACACCTTTGGGACTTTTGATTAGAACCACCCCAGAAATCCATCCGAGAAACATGAAATGTTTCAGGCCTTGTAAAACCATTAAGAATATCCAGAAATTTATGTGCTGTGAAAGGAAGGAATTGTCGCAGTGAACTTCATTTTGGGTTATTGCATCAGTTTGGATGGACATGGATCGTTTACTCAAGTTCTAAACTAAAAATACAATGTTCAAATTGATTGTCTAGTCTATTCGTACATGATCATTTACGAAAATCCATTAGCATGTCACAAGTTATGTAAAATGACCTTTCCCCCCTTGGTAATGCATCGTTCCTTAATAAGAACACTTTGAATACTAGCTGACATGCAGCAGTTGATCATTCTCTGAAGGATGGATAGTAATTTATTAAAATTTTGATTTCAGATGCCAAATCCAATGGAGCTCAAAGCTGCAAATTGTATTATAATGGTATATTTGCAGTCTTACATAAGACACTTGTCAGTGCGTCATACGTATGTATGTAATTCTAAAATTTCGTAAATACCTATAATAGGAACTGCACTTAAGACTATTTGATTACCCATTGTTCTATTGAAGCTCCATGAAAAACTGTGACGCTTTTGGTGTACCCATGCGACTTTGTTTTGACATTAACCTTGAATTAACCGATTTGTTTTTTTGCAGGAATATACACAATTCTTAGAAAGTGAACGTGCAGAAGTTATATAATAGGCTAATAATAATTTTTTTTCAGACTTTGACATTGACGGCAGAAGGTGGTCTAAACTCAAATTCATGGGATTGCAAACGATTTTTCATTTATTGAAAATAAGGTTTCCGTGAGGTAAATACAGGTACATAATCAAAAGTTTGACGAAAATTTATAAATTACAATACGGATTAGTTTCATGTCACCGCAGCGCAGTTTACATAATAAATTAGGATGATCAACCTTAAAAACTTTGTATCCGAAGATGTTGCAAAGCTGCTTATCCACGACATGGAAATTGTTTGGATCGTTAGTGCTCTCATCATAATTCTCGACTTATACAAAATGTGTTATTGGGAGGAGAAAGCTGGTAAGTTTGTTCTTAAAAACTGAGAATTTTAATGAGGCACTCATCTTCTCATACTCTAAATGTGCACCTAGTTAATATCAAAGCTTAAATATCATTTCAAAGAAACTTCAGCTGTTCTGTTGCAAAATGGACAAGGGAATTTGCCAACTTTCGGACCACTTTCTCCATCTTCAAAGGCTCTAAAATGGATCATGAAGGGTGGAGTCAGTAACGCTTCATCAGGTCCCTTACCAGATGGATCACGACAGACAAAGAGAGAATATGTTACAATAGACATTCCATTTTATGAATACAAATGACTTACGTTACTGACTGAAAGTGATCTTGAATTAAAAATGTTTTAACGCAATTTTACCGAATTATTTGTTATTAGTAAATTTTTGTCGTATCATATTTTCATATTCACATCTTCACCACCTTTGTTACTGTTCCATATAAAGTTGGAAAAGAATGACCACGTAGGCGATAATTGTAGAGAAAACCTGAAAGAAAATATTGTTCAAGTACTATATAAGTTTCATGTATCTTTTATATACATATGTTCAAAATTGAGAATAAGCTATATATCGTTTCCTAACCCCCGATACAAGACTGCGATCCACAGTGAAAAACCCCCAAGCGGTCATACGCCATTTCCACACGCATAAACTTTCCACAATATTTGCCAACTGGAATTTTGCTGTGCTTTCTCCCATCAGCATAACCATTCTTGTTAGCTTCACTTTCCGTTCATTTATCTACAAAATAAAAATTAAAAACTAAAATATACAGAACTGGACAAAAATTTAGTCTACTTTTACCCCAATCGCACCCTGTCAAAAGTATCTTGTCCCAACTGCAACAAAAAAAGTTGCACAAGTTGGTAAACCAAGTTGAAGGAATCAGACACAAGTCCAGGCCATCCTCCAGCAGAGCCTCCTTCAATTAGCAAAGAATTTGCAGCGTGAATTAGACTTGTCACGCTCATCACAATCAAACAGAAAAGTAGAGGGCTGACAATCGTATCGAAAAGCTGGAACACTCCCCGAATGTCATCAAATCTCTGTACAAGATCGTTCATTTGGGCATCCATGCGGACATATTGAAACAAGCTCTTTTGCTGGCCAGGTGTGTCTTTCTTTGCTGTTTTAATTGCTTGCTCAATCTGTATTCCATAATCCTCAAATATCCACACGAGATAGACGGCTGTTACAACCGTAAATGAAAATGCAACATAGAATGAGGCGACAAGTGGTAAAACCCCGAACGCCCCCATGATGACAAGATAGCCCCATTGACCCACGGCCCCAAACCACGAGTCATGAGGAACATGAAGAGAAAGCTGTACTGCAAGAAATATCCCGGTAGCTAAACGAAGACCAAGTGACACCCAACAAAGGATGGAAAAAAGTCGGCGAGTTTTTTGCAAGGTTGTGGGCACCGTTGAAACAGGCCAGAATTCAAGGTGGTTCAAGAAATCAACAATATGTCGAGCTCGGGTATAAAAGAAAAGACGAATGAAGGCATTGAAAAGGACCCCAAATACGTTGAAACCTTGGAGGAGTATCTTTTTCAGAAATTTCTCCTTCTCCGATGAGCGATTGTGTTGGAAAAAGTCAATCCAAAGGATTTGAGTGAGAATGTTGGAAGTGATGATGAGAATGGTGGTGAAATTTAGCCAAGATTTAAACTTTGGAACACCCCATGGAACCCAAACAAATACTCCAGTTAGCCAACCAAACCATGACGGAACTTCTAAACCTTCAAGTACCATTTTAACGGAAACAGTAATGTAAGTTGTAATAAAAGACGCAGAGGAAAGTAGGATTCAGTCTGGAGTATTCTGTGAAATTGGCGAAAACGCTTGTCGTGTATTGATTGCTACAACTTAACATACCATCGATCATAATTACTTGTCCTTTTACTTGGTCTATCATTATTCAACGTCAACAAATCGTCTATTACGAATGACGGATTACAACTCAAAAAGCCTTTGCACTTTGCTGAATAATTTACTAATCTTGCTCAAAAACATCCAGATCTATATATTTGTCTTTGTTACCCCAAAAGATTGAAGCTATTTTAAAGATTTGTGTCTTTGTTCCCCAATCCCGATTCTCGTCTTCCAAAAGTCCCTCCTTTTCTCAACTTCTCGTAATTTATATATAATTTGCATTCTGTATTTTATGCATATTTATGCAAAACTTCTTCATCATCATCCGCTTCTCCTTTAATGCTGGAGCAGGAGTGTCTCGTTGCGGTCTTTATATTCCACCTGAGCGACGCTGGTGTATGCTGGATTGGATTGGAATGATTGGATGCTTCTTGCTACGGCTATGTTGTACTATACGCTTGTGAGTTTTATTACGTTCTTATTTGTTTGCGTCCAATTCCCATTGTCGGTTTTCCAATGAAGTCGTAAGTCGTGTCGTAACAGGACTTTGTAAAAAGGTTGTAACGGACGTCTGTAAGATTTGTTATTACTACGTCTTTGTAAGAGGTTGAATGTATCCTTAATATTGTTATGGTTTGCTAACGTTTGGAGTTTACTCAATAATTTGAAAACGAGTAAAGTGAAGTAAAGAAGCTTTGGAGAATTAAATAATCTGTGACTTGTGGACAAGAAAAGAAGGTAAAGAAAGATAAAAGAGGCATTTAGCTAGTATGGACGTTTTTGGACATTCAATATTTGAAGCACATTTAATATTCAATCTTTAGTGAGACAATACGCACTGATCAGGAATTATTTAATACATAAGTATATGTGATGTGATTATTTTTTTGTTTGCAGTTTTTTTATCTGTCTATTTTGAGATAATTGGGACTTGTGACATTTTGGATTTAAGTATGGCTCCTTCGGTTCGGAAAAATCCATCCCGTTGGGATAAGGAGAAGCAGACGACCGAGGACGGATGTCAAAAACTGGATTGCCATGTAGCTTGGGTAGAGGAAATGGTCCCACGTCTTTTGGCTCCGAATAAGAAAGAAATCTTGTTTCAAGAGGTGGTTCATAGGATTCGGGATTGGATTAAGGATTCGAAGGATGTCATCGTTTCTGACTGTACCACCTTAAACATTCGTTTAATGATGGCTGCATTTAATGCTCACCTTTCCAATTACTCGGAAGCGTTGGATTGGATATCTGAAGCGACGGAATATATCGAGAGTATGGTTTTACAAAAGGAACAGCATGGTCAAGGTTATCGATACCTAATTGGTACAAACTTTTGCACCATCACAAATATGATGTGTTTGAATTATGGGATGAATGTGGATGACTCCAATAATGAAATGATCCAGTCGCTTCGTAATACTTATGATGGTGGGGATAACATTTTCAAAGCTGTTATTGCCAATGCCAAGGGAATGCTGGCGCATCAAATGCAGTGTCAAGATTCTCAAATATTTCTTTTCCGGGAGGTAAGTGTAGTAGTAATATTAACACACAAATATTTTGTTGTAAATTTTATCATTTAGTCTAAAGTTTTTTATTTGATGACACTACTAGGCTACTGAACTGGATCCTGAAACCGCAGAGTGGCACAGAGCACTTTACAAAGGTTTGAGGCACCAAAGAAGGAAGGTGTTCCCTGTACCAGGTCCAACAAAAGAAGAAAGGGATGCCATTACCAAAGCTTACGATCTTGATCCTGATTGTTGTCTCAACCTTTCTCACTATGCATGCTGGCTCGACGAGCAAATGAAAGGTCGCCGGGACTTTTTCGTTGAAGAGACTAAAGAAAGTATTGCGGACGAAGTTATTGATTTGATGGTGTAAGTGTGTATTTTCTTATAGCAATGGACTTGATCACTTGATATCGCTCTGTATATTATACTTGTCATTTTTTCTGTACAGGAGAGCAATAGAGAAAAATCCAGAGGATCGGTGGGCTCATGTACGTCTGGCGGAAGTGTACGGGTATGGTGCTTATCCCCATTTGGATGAAAAGAAGGGTGAAGCATTGTTTGAAGAGTGTGAAGAGCGATGGCCTGATTCTTCGATGGTTTTGCATAAATTCGGGAAGTATTACTCGATTGTAAGAAAAATTTGACAACGTAAACTAATTCCAATTATACATCCCATTCACATTATTATTATGATTTTTACGCATTCATTTTGTTTACAGCATTACAATTGGACAAAAGCCTTGGACTACTATACTCGAGGACTTAATGCGGACTTGGGAAATTTTCCTTGTCTGATGGATTACCTCAAATGTCTTCCAAAAAACTACAACGCCGACAATCAGAGGCTAGACATGATAGACCGGTGCCTTCCAGTACATGCCTTCAATAGATTGCAATTATCGAAGCTTTTGCTAGCTAAAGGGTTGGTGTTTTGGCGTATGGAAAGGAAATGGGAGGCAAGTGATCTTTTGATTGAAGCAGCTACTACGGGTTCCGAGCGCTCTACCATTGCAGTACGTGGTTGATTAAGATTTTAGATTGAAGTTGGCTATAATTTAAAATGTCTTGAGAATGTCTCTTTAATATTAACATTGCATTTGTTCTTTAAGAAAACAATCACTCGTGGACATTGGGACATTATTGGAAAGTATGAAGTTAACATTGACGAATTGATTGATATTATGTGCCAAATGTTACCCTCAAAAGATGCCGATAGCAATGAAGAAAACGAGAAGAAAACGGAAATCAAGAATTTGATCAGTGATTTGCGATCCAGTGAAAGTCGGGTACCTGCTTACCATCATCCGTTCAACCGAAATCGCTCTCCACCACGCCTGCGTTATCGCTCCGATAGTGTTTGCAGCCTTGACTCTACAGTTTCTGCCAGATCTTCAGACTCTTTTGTTACAGCGAAATCGTTTTGGAGTATTGGAACCTCAACACCATCCACATATCTTAGTGATGATGATGATAACTGGCGTGTTGGCTGTGGATCTGCACCTGAACCTCGAAGAGGATTCTATGGCTTTAAACAGCATCAAAACGAGAGATATGATTCTTTGCGTAACGCTCAATCTAAAGTTTACTATTCGTCTGCTGCTCAGCCTTCGTCTTCTGTTGTGTCAGGAGAACCTCTCAGTGGACAAACCAAAGGGCCTTACAAGAAATCTAAATCTAAGGGCAATGCCGGGCAATCACGTTATCACGTAGCATGAATTCTTAGTTTACTCTGAAGAAACGACCTTATCAGTTTTGTAGTACTTGTAAAGTTAGTTCGTCCGTGTGGAAGAGAGAAGACTAGTTAATGTAGTTAGTCGTTATAAGTAGAACCGAAACAAATATTAATTTATTAGGTTTAAGAGTGTAAGAATATTATTAATTTTCTAATTTTTTAGTTTATGAATTAGCAGCTTTATTAGACTGAAATACTTTAATACTATGTCACTAATATTAAGGAAATGTGGGATACAATGGGTTTAAAGTGATTTAAATGTTTTATTATTCGTAAAACAGCCAAATCTTATTATATTATAAACAACATGCTATGGTTTGATTAAAACTTTATTGCTAGTGGAATCTGCTGTAATAGGTCAAGGAAATGTCAAAAAGTGTTGTAGTTTGTAGTCTTTGCCATATGGATATTATGATATTGAGACTGACCAAATCCAACTATTTTCTTATCAGTCATCCTAACCCATAAACGCACGTCAAATGCTGACTGAAGATTCAACTTTGGAAAGACATAGTGTTATCATTTACAATCTTTGTAATACCCATGTAATTATAAAAGTAAGCAAAAATATCTGTCATAACATTACAATAATATATCAATAAAAATAAAGCAAGAAATGTAACTTAATCATAATTAATATGATTATGATAGAAATATAAATCGAAAGACTACAAGTTATTTTTACAAACTTCCCATTCCATTCCATGTCATTTTCATCATTTGCAAACCATAAGTCTTAGGTTTTGCAGACAATAGATTTTAAATGATAAATCATTTCAAGCTGGGTCAAGTAACTTGTAATAAATATCATTAGTTTATTCTCACTTTCAATAACATAAATCAGAGTTCGGAGACGAGAACATTAATTATCATTGGTTTAAACATTCTTGCGTAACACACACGCGGACACGCGTATAGTATTTTTCTTAAATTCGATTGTTTATAGTTCATTTCCTCCGGGATGAACTAATTGCATTACTAAAATAATAAAACTGTCCTTGACACTTGCTTTGGGTCGGCCAATCACAGACTTTAGCAGGATGATTCCATTCTGTGCCTGGAGGGCAGGTTTGCTCCTTTGCTTCTCCACTGACACACCAATAATACTGCAATTCAATAATAATTAAAGAAACTTTTGTCAGTATCAATAATTTCGTGCATTGGATGATTTGGATGTATGAAATATATGCATTTTTAAAATCCCTTGCCTTCCGACAATCTGTTGGATGCTCAATATAATCTGTATTTGAATTGGAACAGTCAGCAGAAGCTCCATTTCCCCCGTTCGACGAGGTTGTTGTCGTCGTGGTGGTAGTTGTAGAAGTCGAAATCGTATTCTCTTTTTCCATTGTTGACATTGACGTGTCGGCTGAAACAGAGGTGGTAGTGGTAGTCGTTGTGGATGATGGCGGTGCAACTGTTGTGATCGGGACTGAACCGAGCTTAAGGCAAGAACTTGGAGGTCCTGGAGCTGGAGCACGTTTCCATTCAGCCACCTGTTTGATTGGTGGTGGGGTTGGAACTATGTAGCCACCCATTGCTTATAACAGTTACAATTAATTAATAAAGTTAAAAAATTAAATATTTTCGGTAGTACAAAAGAACAAGCAAGCATCTTAGTATTGGAGTTGATACCATTTTTAAGAACATCAATAAGAACATCCTTCGGTCCACACAAACCTCTAAAGTCATCCATATCGATTGCCCAGTTCATTGCCTACGATTAAAAGAAGAAAATTTATACCCTTGTCTTCAATAAAGGTCAATGAAATTGCAGTAGTTCTCAAGTTACCCCAGCATAGCCTTGTTTTTTCAACCAGTCCATTTTTATCTTGAGTGAATCCGCATCCTCATACCCTATCCAGTTCTTTTCAAAATGCATAAATGGAACTTTGCCATCCTCGTCATATTTTTTTATCCAGCGTCTGTCCTTCAGTCTCAAACAAATCTACAATGGATAATCATTTAAGTTTTAGTTTCAAACGATTCGGTCGCATGTCATATTATGTAACTCACCTCGTAATAGCTCATAAAACCACGAGCATCTGTATACTCGCCAGGGTCTCCACCATTTGCTTGCTTGTCAATATAATCTCCCAATTTATGCAAGTCTGGGTCTGATAACTTGAAGGTGCGCCCATAAAATGCAGTTCCAACAATCAATTTATCTTTACTGCAGCCCTCATTAACCCACAATTCTGAGCCATCGTTGACATTCAACTTTTCATAGGCCCATTGGTCATGGGCTCGCTTGTAAAGGGGTGTGTGAGTGTCAGCAAAACCTTTAAACCAGTTTGAAAACTTGAGATTAGTTTCATACTTTTTCTAACGGTAAGTAAGTCAAGTAAATAAATAAATCCATATAAACTGTCTAAGCTCTGTCTGACCAAGTAGTAAGAAATGGGATAAAGTGGACTAAAATAGGCGTGTCAAAATATATTTAGATCAAAATCAACAATGACAAATGATGAGTATAAATAGGTGAGAGGGGAGAAAATGAAAAAAAAATAGGTCACAGTCACAATGCCCTGGATGAACTAAAATAGGAAATATCTGGATCAAGTCACTAGCCTATGTCCTATGTTATGTCTGTCTAGACTTGGCTCGGACATCATTGTGTATGAAGGGTAGGTCAAGATCAAGATGATTTCCTCCGAGACCTAGCTAGCTGTACCCTGAGTTTAAGTTGCATTGTTTCATTCATTGTATTGTAAGTAAACCATGTAGCCAGTCTCATTATTATGCGTACTTTGTGATCTGCTTGATACGATATGATTGTAACCACCTGTGTATTGTTGGATTTATTGGTTATTCAAAGTGGATGTGTCAGACTATGTCTTTCTATAAGGAAAAGAAGAACGAGCACGACTTACCAACCCAGTTTCCTCTCAAGTCATAAGCCATCAAATGCACAGCGTTCATAATTCTGTTTCACAAAATGATCATTTGAATCATTAGGAATCTAGCACGCATTGTATGACGTACGTAAAAGTAGCCAACATAACATAAGAAATGAGCACTTACTGACACAATTCCGTCACAAAGTAGCCCTCCATCAATCTAAAATTTGCAACTGGTACTGCCATCGAGATTTCCCATTTTGGATTGTAAGAGTCAAATGCATATCGGAGCTCACGAACAAATTCTAAAAATGTTTTTTTATCACCAAAAGTGCCACCTCTATCTGCTGCACCCTGTAATAATAATTATTTTTTGGAAAATTTTTAAATTATAAGTATCAGACTGACTGCACGACTATACATTTTGTCAAAATTATAGGTGAATTACTGGATATTCCCAATCAAGGTCAAAGGCATCAAATTTGTACTTTGTCATGAATTCTGCAAGAAAAAATATATAATAAAACATGGGGTGAAATGGAATCACGAAAAAAATCATTGCCATTGTAATTATTTTGCATATTATCTCTCTGGAAGATTTTTTAAAATAAATTACCAGTGACGCTATTGATAAAGCTGCATCGTTTCACTGGATCTGCCGCCATTTGTGAGTATTTTTTTCCTCCTTCTCCCCATCCACCAAGGGCAATTCCCATGCTCAATGTTGGATTTTTTTCACGAAGTGACACAAACTTTTGGAAATTTTGCTGTTCCACGTCCAACTGAAAATATAAAGAAAGGCATCATATTATTAAATGTGAAGATAATATTTACATAATCAAATATTTTCAGATAAAGTTAGGCCTTCATTACTAATATGGAGTTATCAATAAAATTACCTCAGGATCCAAAATGAGAATTTCCCAAGTCACATTCGAAACTCCAATGAATGAATATATTAGATGAGTACATTTCAGCAATGGAATGTCATCTACAGAATAATTACCAACTCCTGGCCTGTATATCGCCCAATTACTATAATAGCAAACTACCTACAGGTAGAATGTAATGATGATAATATTGATAATATAATATGATGACAATGTAATATGACATAATATGATTATGATGTTGGTTTAACCAAATGTATTTTATTGTAAGTCAGCATAATAATGCTGACAGAGGTTAAGAATGAATGACTTATGATGTGTATAAAAAGGAAATGAATAAATGCGAGCCAGTCGATGCTCGAATTAACTTTGAGTTTAACATTACCCTAGCCGGTTTACCAGCTTGACCTGGAGTGTGTGGATCCACGGCATGTTGTCCAAAGGTCACGCTCAACAGAACCAACAAAGCTGCTAAGGATCCATGTAGTAACAACGAAGCCTTTGAGTTTGATAACCAATGCATACTTTATATTAAAAATTCTGTTTCGTTCTGAGATCTGAACAAAGGCCTATTGGCTTCAGTGATTCCTAACAACAAATTTAAATGATGATGATGCACGTAAACCACCAGTGAGCAGACTGAAGTTAATTCTGTGAGTGAATCTTGACTTTACCAAAGACCGGTACAATGTGTAAGCTAAAAACTTGCTCTTCTTCTTCTTCGACTTCTTCTTCAAGGACAAAGGAGCTATGTAATAATGGAGAGGTGAGTGAGGTAAGCTTATAAGCCTGTGTTCAGGATGAGAGCACAAGAAGACAGAAGATGAGAAGGAGGAGGTGCTGCTGTTTGAGGCATTTGTATATTATAACGAAACAATGATCAAAATGTACATGCATGTATCTTCGTATCTTCAAATCAAAAGAGTTTGAGCGAGTCCAGCGAACCCATTTACTCAACATTTTTTCGATTCAAGATTCAACATAATAATAATAAATGATTGAAGACAAAAGGAAAAATAGATTTCACTGCCAACAACATGTTTATAATGGGTGATGGAAGATCCAGTTGAATTGTTGAATGTAAAAAAAGGTATCATTACGCAGCACAATTGGCGAATATTCCGTTTTTGTTTCATGATTCATGTAGTTATATACATACAATCCAAGATATGCATTACATACGTAGATCATAATGGGGGATCCGTGAATTGTCATCATCATTAACTGCGTAATCAATCGGTGAGTAACAATAAAATCTATTTTTCAATTTGGAAAGCTAATGCTAAGACTTTTACAAGGAACAACCCAGCTGGAGATGAGCATCTTATTGTTGAGGTACCACTTAAGTGATTTTATACTTGGATAAAAGGTGAAAGGAGAATATAAATTGATTTTTTATGAGGAAGAACTGGTCTGCATGCAAAAATTATCTATTATTATTGACACGATGAGATTGCTAACCTGATCAACGAACTGCATAAATTATTTTCAAATAGATTTTTTTGGTCTGGTCATTGACATATAATAGTGCATCTACTTGGATGATTGAATGGAAAAATGCATTTAAATTAATAAGAATTTATTCACTTCAGCAGCATGTAATTTGCGAAAACAATGCATATAAGTTTCGTTCATTGTATTCTTTCTCGGTCTACTTGCATTTCAATTTCAACAATCATTGTTTTTAATTATACATGTACTTCAATAATGAAGAAGGGTGTGGTACAATTTTTAGAATAACTATTGAAATGAATGATGAATGAGGTTACAATTGAAATCAGCAGGGAAAAGAAATTTTGCCCATTGAGACACTTGGCATTTTGCTCTTCATCCCAAAACTGTACTTTGTAGGATCCCCGCAAACAGTTTCGTTTGCCAAAACTGCAAATAACACAGCTTCCTTGGCATCTCCCGGAATGCCTAATTCGTCCGTACTCCCAATGTCAACGTGATCTTGAAGACCTCTCTTGATTTCTGACATGAGCAATGGATTGTGAGCTCCTCCTCCGCTAACGTACACCCTGACTTGACCTAATGACTTGTAGTTTTCCAAAGATAGAATTGCAGATACGATAACATCTGTGGATAGTTGTGTCAGCGTTCTAAGAACATCCGCTGGGTCTACCTCAACAACAGTAGCAGTGTCGTGACCGTTACCATCATCATCACTGATTGTGAGATTTAGTGCATTCTTTACAAACTTTAAGTTGAACATTTCAGGCCCAGTAGTTTTTGGGAATGGACGATGAAAAAACTCGTGAGTTTTTAGCTGAGCTAACAAATCATAGTTCACTTTACCCCTCAAACTGATTTCTGAGTTGTGATCGCACTCCATATTGAAATGCTCCCTTGTCCACATGTCAATCAAGGTGTTTCCAGGTCCTAAATCGGTAGCAAATGCTTTTGAACTATCCATGTCTCCATAAAGGCAAGTAATATTAGAGATTCCTCCGATATTCAGCATTATACGATTTTCTCCTTTTTTGGAAAATAAGCAGTAGTCTCCATACAGTGCGAGAGGAGCACCTTCCCCCCCTCCAGCAACATGCTTTTGACGAAAATCTGAAATTGTTATTATTCTAGTTATCACTGCCAAGTGGTCTCCATCTCCAATTTGGAGAGTGGAATTTGAAAACTTTGAAATGGTGGAGGAGGAGGTTGGATCCTTTGGAGAGTGGAAAATTGTTTGACCGTGACTAGCAATCAAATCCACTGACTTGGGATCTACCTTCCATTCCGATAAGCGGGATAGTATCATCTCCCCATGAAGTTTGGCTAGCCACGAGTTTACGTTGCACAAATGCTCCAAATCCACTTTTTGTATTGATGCCAGTTTACGTAATGCAGACTTTGTTTCATCGTCGTAAGCAGTAGTAGCGAAATGAAGCAGCTCCAGTTTCGTGTCTGATCCACTATTTTGGAATACACAGTGAGCAATATCCAACCCATCCAGAGATGTGCCAGACATTAGACCAATTATTGATCGAGAGTTTGAATTCGAAATTTTGGATAGATTTTGAATGTTTTTGGCCATTTTTTTTATGAGTTGAACTGTTTATAGCCTTTGTGTTAATTTTAATGCTGCGCTGTAATGTTGTGGACACCCTTTGCCTCAGAGGTTTTAAAGAATGTGCGGATACACAATTTAAACTCATATTATGCAAGATATAATAAAAACTCTTAAATTATCGCCACAAATTGGTCATCTACACAAAATCATCATTACAATTATGGTGATCATTTACAATTTTGCATGTCTACAAATAGTGACATAATCAAAACTTATCATTTCAGCACATTCCGATAAATTTAATCTTTTTGTTTACCTGGAATGGATTATATAAAGTGAAAATACCTTTCCTAATTGACTCGCAATCTATGCACATACAGATTTTCATACCCTGTAAGGTATCTCCAATTTTGAATGATGACTACGAACATTTTGTTTACTGTCTGAAAAACTTCAGAACATTATAATGACAATGAGCATGATATTTTTTACATCTAACCTGTTTCTAAAAAATATACCACTGAAGGAATGATACCTTTTAAACGTTTCAATTTATTTTTCAACTTTTATAGTCACAAATAAAAATACTGTTAAGCTAAAATTCAGTAAGGGACCAGGATCTTTTAATGAAATCCAACTGGACACGACTGTTGATCACTACAAATAAATGATGTGAATGAGTTCCCCTCAGACCACATGTTGTACAAAGATTGTAGTCATTGCATTGCAAACATTTGTAGAGGGTGTCAACAATCCGTACAATTCGACATCCATCACATATTACTCCAAGAAAAGAGACATGGTTAGGTTCACCAACTGGCTGTGTCAAAGCGTTCATGCCAATGTTTCTTAAGTCATCCGCTTCATGTTGTCCATTAATAATAGGTGATCTAATAAAAAAAGGCAAATTAGAAACAAAATGATAACAAATCAGATCTGCAAAAGGTTTAGTTTTATTTTCAAAGTTATATACTTCACCTAATTCTAGTAAGCCTCTGAACAAAGTCCTGTTGTCCCATATTTTGTATCATGACTAGCACATGGCGACAATGAATTTTGTGAACCATGCAGGGTAAACACAAGTTGAAATCTGAACATTGAAGGCATTTGTATCTCGTTCCAGAAATAGGAACAACGCAGCAACCGTTACATGTTACGCCGTCAGGAAGGGGACTGCAATCTGGGGTTATGGTTTGAGTATGGCTTCGTGATATACTTCCACTTTGGTTTATTGAATGGAAATTCATCTCAACTCGTGTTCTTAATAAGTCTGCGATGAAGCCAAGCTGATTGGGATTAGTTAATGCAGCAAAAACATGATGAGAATGGCTTCCGTACTCCTTACACGTTTTGCACAAGTCGTAATTGGGGCATTGTAAACATTTGTATCGGACATTGTTAAGGGGCTTTTGCCTGCATAAGTCACAGGAAACGTTTTGAAAAACAACGGCTACTTCTCCAGAAGTGGGACAATGGCTTTCCAGTCTTGAAGATACAAATCTTCTATCAACCCCAGCTATTGGTTTAAAGCAAGTGGTAAATATTGAGACAGGTTCGAGATTAGATGTTGTTGTTGACTTTGTCCTTGTGTCTGTTTCAGATAGATCCACTTCTGTAAATTTGCGAGTTAAAGTCACTTTAACTTTAAGAGTTCCTTTCACTGCGTAATGTTGTGCCAAAGAAGAAACAGGAATTCTATATGGACGAATTTTAAGAGCAGTCTCTGCTTGAGTCAATGGTATAGGTGAGACTTTCCAATTAAGTTGAGGTATTTCATCTTCTGATAAATTGTTTTGAATGGAAAAGTCTACTATAAATTCATTTGCCTCCTGCAATGAGTCGCCTAAAAATAGGCAAATCCAGGAAGCAGTTTTGTCTTCTCCGTTGGTCATACTTAGGATTATAAAAGAAGGTTCGCAATCTTTTTCTAAATTAAGTAGAATCGGAGTCCAAACGCTAAAGCCCTTATCAGAATGGTTGGCAATCACTTTTGTAAAATTTTCTTGAAGAATCTCCAGTCGATCTCCGGTACGACCAATTACGCCATGCTCATTTTGTAGGTGCCTAAGTGCAATTGGTATGCTTAAGGTGCTCAAGGAGTAGTTGCAAAGACCATTTCCAATCAGTTTACAAAAGTGAAAAGGTTTCTGGCTGGAAATATTTTTTAAAATTTTATGTGTTAATTAATTTATGAAATTACTTATCTTGCAAAAGAAATCTCTCAATTACAAACTTACTTGAAAAAGCAAATTTCTGTATGACTCGCCATTTCCTTTCGTTTCAGCTTTTCTTTGCATCCAAAATCTTTATTAGAGCACTCAAATCGCATGCTGTCCAGCAATGACTCTAGAGCTCGAACACGAATTTTATTTCCCTTCCCAAATGGTACCCGACATTGAGGGCAAGCTTCCAAGCAGTTGGAACATTTGGTACAAATTGTATGCCCATTTCTACACTGAAAAACTTCATTTTCAGGGATTTCAAAACAGATTGGACACTTTAGCTGATCTGCAAATTCTTCATCCATCCTAAATTGGGATTCCCAATGAAGACAAAAATAATAAAAACAACTACAAATGGGATATAGAATTATTATAACTTTCCTGCATTTACAACTTAGTTAAATTAAGGCGTACAGACTATGTTAAATGAAGACACGAATTAAATCGAAAGAAACAGCTACATATGAATAGTGAGGAAGTCACAATTATGAGCGTAACAAACTGTTCTAATAACAAAAAAGAGACATAAAATACGTAATACGTAATTGAGATTAGATAACGAGTGCTGAAGATGATGTCATCATCACTACCATTCTCCGAGCTTTTTTCGTAAACCTGACACACCATATTCCAATTCATTTTCATTAGTCAGGAAAAAAATTGCATTGTAAAGCAAATACATGTATAGTCATATTGGAATGAAGAATGATAACCTTTGGGATGAGATGACAAAAAGATGAAGGACAACTTTGGTTATCACCATTATGACCAACAACAACTCCAATTGAAGCCCAAATATTTCAATCCGTATTCCATTCTCGGGTTACTCAACAACACTCTCAACAATAATGTACATAAGAATCATAAAATCATCGGCATAGATGAACAAAGCGTGCCAATATACCTTAAAATACTTCCTATTGAAATCATTCAGGTATCATTTCACCCCTATATTCAGATAAGCGTCCATACTTTTAGGTATAATATGGATGGGAAATATGGGAATGCTTGTAGAATGGAAATCATACATATATCGAGATATCACATCAACATATCGAGAAGAGAGAGCTAGTCTCGTTTAGTAAAAAAAATGCAAGCTGCTTTTTCTACAGTGAGGTTTACATTCACACTGTATATATATATACACAGTATTTACACAGCCGGTGGTCTTTATATGTAACGGTATGTATGTATGGAGTTTTACGTATAAAATCTTATGTATGGGTATTAGGAGAGCTGCTTCACCTGCATTAAAGTAAAGGATCCAAGCAGCACATCATATTTTACAGATGACATTTGTAGATGCAATTAAATGTTCTGATTACGCATTGAAATAAAAACAATAGTGTCACTTTAGTTATTTCACCTGCAGATTTGAATGAATTTAATCATCTATAATATGGCTATGGCTGGGGAATAGTAAAAGTTAAGAGGTTCAGTAAAATTCTGAATTCTCATTTAGTCGCTCTTACGGCCATTAGCCACTTTAACAAGTTTCAGTCGAAACACATTTATTGTGGGAATTCCGTTCTTAAAACTAACCCAATTATTATCAATGATGGATTACGAGTTCAAGGTGAAAACTGCTGCAGAGAGGGTTAAAGTGGAAGACTGGTTTGATTATGAAGGCTGTAAAGTAGGGAGAGGAACTTATGGTCATGTGTACAAAGCTCGCAGAAAAGATGGGTACGCTTATATTTCTATAAAATATCAAATTTACTAAAAATGTATGTTTTCCAAACGGTCCAATCCAATCTAATCAAATACATTGACTTAGCTGCTCTTTGCCAATCCGCAGCGTGCCTAACCCGACAAATGGCAGGAGTGATAATAGAGACTATGCTTTGAAGCAGATTGAGGGAACAGGACTTTCAATGTCTGCATGTCGTGAAATTGCCGTGAGTTAATTCAATCACTACAAAATACAGCATTTTTGACGTGTACAAAAATTATTGATGAATCGACGAAAGTTAGTTTCATATTATAATAGCAATTATGCTATTTCTTACAGCTTCTTCGTGAACTCAAGAATCCAAATGTGATCTGCCTGCAAAAGGTTTTCCTCTCACATAATGATAGAAAAGTGTGGCTCCTCTTTGATTATGCAGAACATGATCTTTGGCATATAATCAAGTACCACAGGGCAGCAAAGGCTTCAAAGAAATCTGTGATGGTTCCTAAAGGAATGGTGAAATCCCTACTGCATCAAATTCTTCAGGGGATTCACTACCTTCATGATAACTGGGTTCTTCACAGAGATTTGGTAAATTTGACTTTAATTAATAATTGTTTATGGTGCGATGCAGACTATTATAAAGCAAGGTTTAATTTTTTTGGTTTAGAAACCTGCAAATATTTTGGTAATGGGGGAAGGGCCAGAAAGAGGTCGGGTTAAGATTGCTGATATGGGATTTGCAAGATTATTCAATTCACCTTTGAAGCCCCTTGCTGATCTGGATCCTGTGGTAGTAACCTTTTGGTATCGTGCTCCAGAGCTGTTATTGGGTGCCAGACATTACACCAAAGCAATTGATATTTGGGCAATAGGTTGCATATTCGCAGAACTTTTGGTATGCTCTAAATATGATATACATATAATTATGACTATTCGGTCAGACGCATAACTTTTATTGTACTGATAAATCTTAATTTTTCTTTAGACAAGTGAGCCGATATTTCATTGTCGACAAGAGGATATTAAAACCTCCAACCCGTATCATCACGATCAACTAGACAGGTATGTATTCATAGTGGAGAAAGTTTCAATGCACATTTCATACTATTTTTTGAGGAGTTAATTGAGCTCAAGTAATATAAATTTGAACACTTTTAGAATTTTTAACGTGATGGGATTTCCACTAGAAAAGGAATGGGAAGACATTCGCAAAATGCCTGAACATCCCACCCTCCTAAAGGATTTTAAAAGAACGAATTACGCCAACTGTTCTTTGATTAAATACATGGATCGCCACAAGATTAAGCCTGAATCTAAAGCATTCCTTTTGGTATGTTATTTATTATGAATCGTTTATTTCTTGGAAAATAATATTGAAATGCATGCTAATAAATTATTTTCTCCAACAGTTGCAAAAGCTTTTGCTGATGGACCCAACAAAGAGAATCACATCGGAGCAAGCATTGATGGATCCATATTTCAATGAAGATCCAGTTCCAACTTCAGACGTCTTTGCTGGCTGTCCGATTCCGTATCCCAAACGGGAGTTTCTAACGGATGACGACCAAGTAAAGGTTGGTAAACAGGCAAGAACAATTATTTCTTTTTATTTTGATTTATTATTTCAATTTATCCTAAAAAGATCTCGTAAGTACAAGCCGAAACTGTTTATTTTTTGCAAAATATACTCAATGAATTCTGAATGTTTTATTCCTTCATCGACCACTATTAAGTGTCAAGGATTGTAAATTGACTTAAAATCAGATAACATTGCTTTAGAACTCTAAATGAACTAGCCAAAATTATATTATACAGGAGGAAAAGACTGAAAATAAGATGCAGCAGAGGCCACCGCAACCCCAACAAAATGTTCAAAATCAACAACAAAATCAAGTTCATCAGCAGCAACAAGGCCAAAACCAAGGTACTTACAAGTCAGTTAGTCAGTCGGGCGTAGTCGTTAGTAAGTTCGTGTTTACAAACTGCATAAGCATATTATAGCAGATTGTAGTGTAGTGTAGCAGATTGTATAGGTTTCACTCTTATTTTTTGCAGGCAATAATGGGCCATCGGATCCGAAACGTATCCGAATGGGTCACCCACACCAAGGTCAAAATCAGACTGGAATGGATCAAAATAATTCCGGGCAGCAATCTGGTCATGGACATCAAGGACAAAATCAGGGTGGTGGTCATACACATGGTGGCAGTGGTGGAGGGTACATGAATAGTGGACACGGACACCAAGGGCAAGGTCATCAACAAAATCATGGTCAGGCTGGTGGTCACATGCACCCGACGGGCAACTCTTTGATGCATCAGCATTACCACCAACAAAATCAAAATCACCAGAATCAAAACCAAAATCAAGGATTTGGGCAAAGATTTTAAAACTGGTGTGGAGTGAAACTAACTCGCATAGGCTCTAATTAATAATCATAAATCTCATTATCTAAATATATCGTCTCGTATAACACTGCGCTAGTGTCGGATGCGTAGTGTGTAGTTCAGGTTCCAAGAACTGTTTTATATTTGATATTATTATCCAGTATCAATATTAATTATTATTATTTAAAATTATTGTTAAATATGTTTATAGAAATAGTAGTACTTCAATAAAATTACTAGTTATTAGTAATATTTGTTTAGCTGGATCAAACCGAATTTGACAACTTTATTAACAATAATAAAAACTCACAGCACATTTTTTTCTCGAAAAGTTGCTCGACATAATATATCATCAAAACATAAAGGATAGAATAGAAATCATCATCATCAGTTACAAAGCATATACACTTTGTTTCATTTAAAATTCATGTGAACTGACTGACAAAGAGACATTCTCGGCAAAAAATTAACAATAACACCTAGAAAGAAATTAATCAAATGTATTTCTACGACTAGTTAAAGTGATAGTCTCTCAGGTTTAATTATGGAATATGTGATAACTAGATCCCCTGGCCCTTTCCATAGCATGTGACGAACAGTTCGAAGATCCATATCTGGTTTTAATAGCGTATCAAGGCAGTACAGTCGTACTCTTTCTTCTGCTGGAACTTCAGCCCCACTAACACTTCCTGTCGTGGATTGTGGGTTTTCTTCCTCCATTTTCTCTAAAACGTGCTCCATCACTTTTCTCATTGATATAAAGTCATTTGCGAACAAGCGTTCCCTATATAAATATGAAAAATAGCTTTAAATTTACAAAGCTAAAGCTAATTGTAGATTTTACTTTTGGATACGTTGTCCGGCTTACTTTTTCAGACTTTTCCCATTCATTGTATGAGGTGTAAGGAAAAACAATATTTTTATGAACTTTGGTGGCTGTCCATCATCTATTATTTGTTCAGCTACCCACTGCGGAATTGCTTCCGATAAACAGGCTCTCTCGGCTTCACCGCCGGCATCTCTTACAAGAAAACGGTACATTGTCTTTCCACCTATTGTAAATAATTGAGTTCAAAACTAAAAGTACAACTTTTTCTTAATAAAAAACTCAAAATGCTTTATAAAATCAAACCTTGCTCCCCAATCACACAAGGAGTATGTCCTGCAATGCTGAAAAATCCGTTAACTGGAGGATCTAATGGGGGTTGATCCGCAACATTAAAACGTTTCCACTCTTCAAAAAGAGCTTGTAGCAGCAGTCTTCCATAGTTAACTAAATAAAGCAAGGAACTTCACAACTACTTAACACGTCAAGAAGGTCTGCAATATTGAATAATAAAAATTACCTTTCTGATCCTGATCTGAATCTTCAGGTATAAGTCCTACATCTTTTGCAGATACCCATGCTCCAAGACAATCATTTTCGTCTTGAGCAAGATGAATAGTGACCATCTAAAAGTTTCAATTCAAAACATCATTAACTTCACATTAGTCTAGTTGACAGAATTTAACAATGGCTTGAAGCTAGTAGGAATCAGTTTCATACAGCGGTGTGAAGGCCAACGCTGAACCACGAAGGAACGTAAATAGACCTTGAACGTTTTTTGACTTCCTCGTCAAAGTCTGCAGGACCGAGATCTTCTACTTTTAGTGCCTTATCAAAGAATTAAATCCATTTAGTTTATCACATCGATTTTAGTATGTTACTTGCACAGATTTCCCCTAAACAATGTATAACATTGCTTACCATTAAGGCATCGTATAGTTGAACATGCCCTTTGGTATCTTTGGTTAGGATGTGACGTTTGTCACTTAGAATTGAATATTGCTTTATTGCTGGTGCCCCTTCAATTTCCATTAATGGTTGACCAGCATACTCCTCGTCTGACACTGAGAAACCATATTTAAATTTTTTTCATCAAAATTAATTAAAACCACTCATCTTTTTTAGCATTTGCATAATTGGCACAATTGCATACAATGGAAATATCTCTTACCATAACCTTCCCCATGCATTTGTGGAAGGGGCCAAGCTCGTATTGTCGAATCTGTTGTTCCAACCCAAATCATGGTAAGATCAGGCGACAAACATAAACTAAGGATAGGATGTGACTCAACAGCTATTAAAGTGGAATGACAATTGTTATTTCGGAGATCGGTAAACTGGAGCCGACAGTCTTTGCCTCCAGATATTACAAAATGGAATGATTCAGGAGCCTGTAACATAACATGTAAAATTGATAAGTGCCCGATACATTTCGGCTTACGATTAGTATCTCTAAGACAAAACACTTACAGCTAAAGCCCATACTCCTTGCGTATGACATCGTATTGTTTGAATACACTGTTGTTGACCCAAGGCCCAAAGTTTGATTGTTCCATCAGAACTTCCAGATAGGCACTGAGATCCATCCCAGTTGAGTATGAGTGCTTTGACATTATCCGAGTGCCCTGAAACAGCAATAACATTAAAACATGCTTTAACGGCTCCCATACTATAAAAAACTTTCATAAAGGATAGTTTACCAGAATAGTAGATTACAATTTAACAGCAGTTAGGTTTAAACTAATTTTTTTTAAACTAAAACTTTTAATGGACTAGAAACCAGCACCAACCTTTTAATTTCATTGTTTTAATGTATCTTCTTGTATCCCAAACTCGAAGAACTTTTTCAGTTGATCCTGACACCAAAGTATTTCCATCGGGACTCATAGCAAGACTATATATACTATTTTTCGAACCGGTTAGTGCAGCAGCTAATAAACAAATACACATATTATTATTAATGAATGGTTAATTGTTAGCAATAGTTAAACTATATTTCCTTTAAGATTATAATGTGTAATAATTAAAGGTATTAGCCGTTTACTTGTGACAGTATTTTTTGTCGCCGTAAGGGCAGTGAGCGTATTGACGTCCCATAAATATATTGCACGATCAAATCCTGCAGAGGCAACCATTTCTTTTTCTTTCGAATATGCTAAAGCTCGTACGTAGTCTTTATGCGTTCGTAGGGTGCTGCAAATACATAGAAATAACTGAAAAAGGTTCGTAAAATATATCCTATGTACAAGGCTGATATTTGGTATCAACAAACACAAGTAAACTACATATTTTCTATATATAATTTAATAATATATTTACCTCATGCAGAAGCCTTTTTGAGCATTCCACAGTTTCACTGTACAGTCATTGCTACCGGACATGACTGTAGAATATAAATAAATAATAAACAATAATATGATAACCACCAAACTTTTAAAGCTAACCCCACTTAGCAAATTAATCATCTAAATATATGTATAATCTATCTCAATATTCTCAATAGACACTTACTATTTTTCCCACTGCTTGTCAGTATAATATCATTCACCCAATCGGTATGGTGCTCCATCGCGTGAATAAATCTAATTTGGCCTTTTCCAACACTCCAAGTTCTGATGACTCCATCACGCCCGGCAGAATGGACCCTGATATTAAAAGACGAACAATCACAATTTGCAATCACCACATTAAAATTATATACCCTTATTATTAGTATAATTTTATTTAGCTGGAGTCTCTGTCACTACCTATCCGTTGTGGGGTCATATTTGATACTGGAAACACCCGAATGATGTCTGCAACACAAGACAAATATTGTTAACATCAAATCAAATAGCTCCCAACTTGTCGTACACTATTTAAATTATGATTAATTCTGATTAAACCGGAATTTACCTGGGCTCCTTATCAGCTCGTATCGTAAAACTGACTTGCGTCTTCCGTTTCCCAACTCGTTCCTCAGTCATGGTCCAGTAGTTGTCAGTTGTTGAAAAACGGGAAGGGGGATGTTGATTTTACCACTAGAACGGCAATTGCAATTGTAAGTTTGGTCGAATATCGAAATCAATTAATAGGTAACTTGAACAAGTTCTTGTCTTCACAATAACTGAAGATGCCATGAAGAATAAAAAACTTTGTCAATTTTATCTTCTCTCTTCTGACCAGTTGTCGATGATATAAGTTATTCGTGCCTTCCGTTAACCACTGGTAAAGATACTTATAATCGATAAGCTTTTTAGCAAGTAAATGCACTTTTCATGTCTTCATGCACCTGTCACAATTCGCAAAGACTCTCTAAATTAATACACAAAGTAATAGATCAAATGTCCAATTTCTCTTCTTCAGGAGATCCAGATACATTGATTGATGATCAATTTTTATTATGATTTGATCATGATTTATTATTGGCATCAATCAACACTTTACACTTACAAATAATGTTTGTTATTATGAACTTGTATTTCAAGGATGTACGGATGGCGCTTGGACAAGTGTATCTTTAGCAGATGAAGCAGATACAAACTTTTTTTACTTGGACAACACACACATCTGACAGAGAATGGGAAATATGTACATAAAAACACTATACACAAGGGAAAAAGCACATTATGCACATCCTCGAGCTGGATACCTAAAAGGAAACACTGAGATGAGGTTTGTTGTTGAGTGAAATGCTTTTTAATTACGAGTTGTGTAGTAAAAGTATCGCCCACTTTAACCCGTCATCTATAAAAGGTATAAAATTAAAGTTAACCTCGTATTTGAATCAATTAAATTTTCTTGGTGTGTATTAGTGGTGAACTTAAAATGGTTTTGTATTTTTTAGTCTTCAATTTGAGTTAGAAGCAATCAGATTGACCTGGCGTTCCTCGTGGACGGAAGACGGTGGACGGTGATTTAGATGTTGGAGTGTTTGACGTTGAACGTAGTTGTCCATTATAACTTTCATTGGAGGAGTGGTTGAGTTATTGACGGCGTTGGTGTTCATTGAAGGTAAAAATAATGTTGTGTTATTCATTATTCAGGACCTGTTTGTGAAGCAGTTACTAAAATTTACATTTTTGGTTTCAGTTGTAGGCAGCTATCATAGCGGTTTCGACTAGAAGAATGTAAAATTGAAGCTGCTGACGAGACGTCAGGCCTGGGAATCAACTTACTAAGAAGCATTGGATTATGTGAAGAAACTACTTATCAAAATGAAAAAGTATCAGCAACTTTTGATTGTGTCTCTTGGACTAGTCAGTTTCATCTGTTTTTTAATCTACAAGCATGAATATGACCGACTTCGAAATGTGCTTGAAGTGCTAGAAGTATTTGGCTCGCCTCCTCCCCGCACTCATCAACTAGAGGTCAATCAAAACCAAGGGGGATTGATGCCAGGTTCAATCAATGAGCTAAATTTGGGACAAGGTGGCAATCAATATGAGCAGGGAAATAATAATAATAAGCTAGACCATTTTGATGATACGTTCATATCGAAAAATGGACATGGGGCGAGGCCTCCGGATGACCATGACATTATACCTGGGGACGAATTAAAAGTAAATGACGGGGGTGGTGGAAATCAAGGAGGGAACCATAATAAAAATATGAATGTGATTCAAAACCCTATGGCAAATAGTGGAGAGGTGATTGACAACATGGTTGACGATGGGGCCGAGGGTAATGGCATAATTGGGAAAATTGGTGCTTCGAAAGTAAAAAAGATGGTGCAACGTCAGGAAAGCATTTTTAAGGAGCGACAGAAAGCTAACATTGTGTAGTGAGATTAGTAAGGCATTGTGTTTTTTAGGTTGTTGTTATCTCTTTTAAAAAGTTACTTTATGTCTTTTATGTCTTTAGTCGTTAGATCGCTTTTGGTATTTGTTGTATACATTTACATACACGTCACCTTCTTATTTTGTTTAAAAAAATAATAATTAATTACGATTTGTAAGTTACAGCCCCATATCGAGTGGGTGAGAGAAGGACAAAGGACATACGTCGCACCCAAATGTCATGATATAACAACATTGCCTTCAACGGCTCAACATAGGTTAAATTATGTGATTTTACTACACAATGCATTTTTGAGAGATTAGCATGGGTTCAAGACTTGAAAATTTCAAGTGCAGCAGCAGCGTAACATAAATTTGAATGAATCGAATTATTAAAATACAATCTTAAATATAAATGTCTAGGTCCAGGTCGAAGGTCGGACTTTTTATATGTATTTCAATCAAGTAGGCAATGGTAGCTTTTCTAGTTTTACTTAATAATAACGATTATGTACAGTAATTGAGTAGTGTAACATCAATCAGTTTTGACAGTTTTGCATTTATAGCGTGAATTGACGACAATAATCATCGTGACTTATTGACTTGTTTATATAATACTACAATATGTCATATTGTTAAATGTGGTTAACTTTCAACTTTGGTGTTGATATGCATTGTGCCAAAAAATCTTCTATGCAATATTGTGAAAGGTGCAAAGAAAGTTGAGATTGATTTTTACCATGCATTTGTATCTGGCTATCTATTTTTAGGAAACTTACGTAGTGTTAAATTCTTGTTTAGCTATTATACTCCTTTAGAGTAGGGTATGTATGTTAAATTGATATGAATATAATTCGCATTATATATATGTTGCTCCAGTACTAACTTGCTGATTAGTTGGAATTGTTTGCAGCTTACATTGTATCCGTAGTACGGATAAGTGAATGTTCAAGATGGGACGAGAAAGGATACAACTTTGAACATGAAACTCTAAAAAAAAGTTGTATAATATTGTGTTGTTAAACATCAAAATTAAATTTTTGTGCTACATATGTTCAGCCAACTATTTAAAAAGAAATATATATATATATAACAGCCTTTTTGTATGATCAACTATAAACTTCACAAGCTTTTGGTTCTCATTACAATATAATAATTTTATTTCGCAAACCCTCGACACCAATACATGTGTACGTATACTCATCCCTTCATTTCATAAAAACTTTTAACTAAGAATGATTAAACATTTTAACCATTTGAACAGCACAATTAACATAGAGGATAGAAATAATAATAGCTGAAACATACAAATATTCCACTGCTTAATTGCAAACATCTTAGAAATTATAGAAATAAGTAGAGAAATTACGCTGATTTATTAATGTACTATATAGATTATTATTTCACACGTGTAATTTTTACTAGAACAATGAATGACTGTAATTATCTGGACTTTCAACAATGTATGAGTTCAAAAAGTTTTACACCATAAAAAATGTAAAATCTCTGCAAAAAAGTAACTACACAGTACTCCACTTTGGCTCAATTTTACTGTTTAATCTTTTGAATCAAAGCAGAATTAGACAGTTTAGCGGATTCTACTGTCTGCGTTTTATCAGTTAGCTCCGTGTTGGGAAACAAGGTTAAGACGTAATTTGTAGCAGCGTACTGAGGTCTTGCACTGTTAAACGACAAATAAAAGTGTTTTAATACTTTTCCATCCGTATGAATCAATAAAATGTACTTTTACAATGTTCAATGCTATGTAAGTAATCTTACAGGTTTATGTAGCTATGAAGATCATTAACGGTATGGCTCGGATTGAACCGGGCAACCAAGCGAGTTCCGTCAGCAAGTCTAAACTGGATATTTGCAGTTGGAGCTCCATCCGCCAAAGGAATTTGTTGCCTTGCGGCAGCTTCGTTAGCTTGTCGATCAGCATCATTTAATGGAGCTGTTTGACCAACGGCAACTGGTGATGGACTGCAAAATAATACAATTCGATTTTGATACATTCAGAGTCCTTTACTTTCACACATGTGTAAGAATACTTACCTTCCCAATGTCTGCCCTTTGCCTGTGAATGCCGCAACCTGATTTCGTGGTGGAACATAGTCCTCGTGCCGTTTATCTTCCATAGTCATTTCAATTTCTTGTCCTTGATACTCCCGAATAAGTTCTCTTGGAACCTCTCCTCGTTTAACAGACACCAAAAACTCCATATTCGAAGGATCCTGGTAAGTCCTCAATGGTCCTTCATTAACTGTAAACCCTTGGCTCCATAGTCGAAGTACCACTTCACGAGACTCTGCATTTGCATTCCCAGATGACGAGCTTGTAGCACCAACTGCTGCTCCTCCTCCAGCCGCTTGTGGTTCAGTGGTGTCTCCTAATTTATATCCTGCGCCAGAGAAAGCACCTCCTCCTCCAGATGACTTTTTTTTAATCATTTGAGGTGGACCTTCGATCTCTTGTGCTCCAGCTCTATAAGAAACAAAATTGTTTTGCTAGGAAAAATTGTTACCTTATTTCACGTAGGAAATATTTTGATTATATCTAGCCAATCGATATAGGTTATTATTATTATTACTCTCGAGCTTTCTTGAACATTTCTGCTACAAGTTCATCACGTTTACGAGGGGGTCCCAAAACTTGCTGACCGCTTGATTGTGAGCCAC
This sequence comes from Orchesella flavescens, assembly GCA_964034955.1. Classification (NCBI taxonomy): domain Eukaryota; kingdom Metazoa; phylum Arthropoda; class Collembola; order Entomobryomorpha; family Orchesellidae; genus Orchesella; species Orchesella flavescens. The sequence continues at coordinate 11,535,863 of OZ035958.1, read as the reverse complement.
CAGCATAAAAGGCTTGACCTTTATCCTCTTCTTCCGAACTTTCATCGTCTGATTCTTGATTTCTTAAAGCATCCAGCGTCATTGGACCAGTTCTACAATAATTGAGAGATGCGATTAACAAAACCATCAAAAACTAAAAATAGAAATCAAATAACGAATACCACTAAATAGAAACTCGCTGATTACAAACCTTGGAGCTGGCTGTTTCTTCGGTTTCTTAGTCTTTGGCTTCCCCCCAGGAGCTCCTGCTGACGGTGGAAGACCACGACTTGCTATCATTGACTGAAGCATTCCAGCCACATTCTGCTCTATCCTCTGTCGAGTTTCAGCATCCACCTCCGGATCTGAATCTTGATCCTGTACCATAGCGTCCTGATCATTGTCCCCATCGAAAAAGCTCTGAGTAGCTAACTAAATTATGGAAAAATATAAAATGATTTTGAATGTTCCTTACACCTACCACAACCGATGATGACCAAGTCAAATCAATTTCCAATCACAATAAAAGACAAATAACAAAAATAATTAACCTGAAGCTGCCATCCTGATGCCTCTAAATAAAACCGTGCCCTCTCCTCCTCCACACCAGTGATGTCACGAAATTGCGCGACTAAATCGTCGTGTGACTCTGACATTTCTGAAAAATCAACAACAAAATTAATAATTGATCATCATCACCAAACTAAACAAATGCTTACGTAACTTTGAACTTGCCGAATCTAATTTATTATTACTAAGATTAACTAAAGCTTTGCTTTGTATAGTCAAACAACCAGAATTTTTGAAGTAATACAGTCCAGTCCAATGTGAGTTATTTATTGAAGTTACTCGATCTCGATCTTATTTTAAGGAATCACAATTTGCAACGCGTGAATGAATACAAGTTGTATAACACAAAAGCACGAACAAGGATGATGATGAATGAAAGAATGAACACTAAAAATATTTTGGGTTTTTCGTTGTGTCCAACAACGAAATGACATGACAGAGCGAATATTTCCCTGCTGCTGCAAATGCGAAGCCCAAAAGTGTATCTTATATCAGTCAGCCGGTGTATTCTGCTCCTGTCTTACCAATCCTAAAAGAGACCGCTCCATTTGAAATGCTCTTAGAGAAGTACAATATTTGTTTGGATTTGCGGATATTTAGGATCGCTGTTGTACATAAACAAAATGAATTTGTGAATAATAATGTACCGAAAAGCAAAAGTGCTTTTGTGCGTATGCATCTTATCTTATCTGGTCTTATCCGAATTTTATGATTAAAGTAAAGTTGGTTGAGTATAGTTTTTTTACAGTGACCGTTTTTTATTATTAACTCGTCCGGTTGTAACAAGGATGAGTAACATTTATATCCAGGAGCCTCCCACGGAGGGGAAGGTAATTTAGTAATAATTTGAGTGTGTTAACGTTAAGAACAAAGGTATAATTGGTTAGCCGGTGACTATTATTTTTTATTTTTAGGTATGTTTGGAGACAACTGCTGGAGATATCGATATAGAGTTGTGGTCTCGTGAAGCTCCAAAAGCATGTCGGAATTTTGTCCAGTTGTGTATGGAAGGGTATTACGATGGAACAGTTTTTCATCGTCTTGTGAAAGGGTTCATTGTTCAAGGTGGAGATCCAACAGGTACTGGATCGGGTGGCAACTCCATTTGGGGGAAGCCCTTTAAGGTACTACTACACTTGTGTGATTTTGATTTTTGGGGTAGGGGCATCAGGTGAACTGATGCTTAATTAATGGTTTGTTTGTACTCCTTTTTTTTGGATAGGATGAATTTCATTCCAGATTGAGATTTGTGAGACGTGGCTTGGTGGCTATGGCTAATGCTGGAAAAAATGACAATGGCTCACAGTTCTTTTTTACTCTTGGACAAACGCCAGAGCTTCAGAATAAGCATACTGTGTTTGCTAAAATTGGCGGAAACACGATTTATAACATGCTAAAACTGGAGGAAGGTTTAGTTGACGAAGTAAGTGAATAATATTATCTGATTATGCGATGCGGTATTCGCTCATGTTCAGATGCATATGAATGTTTTATAAACTTAAGATTGTCTAAATATTTTAGGATGACAAACCACTGTATCCTCATAAAATTGTTAGGACAAACATCCTCAGTAATCCATTCACCGACATTGTTCCACGAGAGTCGATCAAGAAGGTTAAGGATGACAAAAAGGATAAAAACAAATCTAAATCAGCAGCGACCAAGTAAATTATATTTCTTTTAAGAAAGTAAAATTTGTGGGCTTACGACTGTGTTAAAAATAATAATTGAGCTCAGATCTAATTGTGGACAGTACTGTTTCGTCCTATTGGGACTCGTCAGCACAATCCAATCCTTGCTCAAAAATATGATGTACTGTTATTGTTAGCACAAGAAAAAATTGATCACGACAACTCAAAATGTATCTGCAACTGCTGACCACAAAATGAGAGGAGAAACATTCTCACTATTGTCATGTAAACCGAAAAAATCTCGCCCGGAAGATGATTTTAATAGAAAAGGAATCGGTACACAGGAAAGGTTAAGAAAGTAAAATTTGTGGGCTTACGACTGTGTTAAAAATAATAATTGAGCTCAGATCTAATTGTGGACAGTACTGTTTCGTCCTATTGGGACTCGTCACTCGTCCTTTTCTATTAAAATCATCTTCCGGGCGAGATTTTTTCGGTTTACATGACAATAGTGAGAATGTTTCTCCTCTCATTTTGTGGTCAGCAGTTGCAGATACATTTTGAGTTGTCGTGATCAATTTTTTCTTGTGCTAACAATAACAGTACATCATATTTTTGAGCAAGGATTGGATTGTGCTGACGAGTCCCAATAGGACGAAACAGTACTGTCCACAATTAGATCTGAGCTCAATTATTATTTTTAACACAGTCGTAAGCCCACAAATTTTACTTTCTTAACCTTTCCTGTGTACCGATTCCTTTTCTATTAAAATCATCTTCCGGGCGAGATTTTTTCGGTTTACATGACAATAGTGAGAATGTTTCTCCTCTCATTTTGTGGTCAGCAGTTGCAGATACATTTTGAGTTGTCGTGATCAATTTTTTCTTGTGCTAACAATAACAGTACATCATATTTTTGAGCAAGGATTGGATTGTGCTGACGAGTCCCAATAGGACGAAACAGTACTGTCCACAATTAGATCTGAGCTCAATTATTATTTTTAACACAGTCGTAAGCCCACAAATTTTACTTTCTTAACCTTTCCTGTGTACCGATTCCTTTTCTATTAAAATCATCTTCCGGGCGAGATTTTTTCGGTTTACATGACAATAGTGAGAATGTTTCTCCTCTCATTTTGTGGTCAGCAGTTGCAGATACATTTTGAGTTGTCGTGATCAATTTTTTCTTGTGCTAACAATAACAGTACATCATATTTTTGAGCAAGGATTGGATTGTGCTGACGAGTCCCAATAGGACGAAACAGTACTGTCCACAATTAGATCTGAGCTCAATTATTATTTTTAACACAGTCGTAAGCCCACAAATTTTACTTTCTTAACCTTTCCTGTGTACCGATTCCTTTTCTATTAAAATCATCTTCCGGGCGAGATTTTTTCGGTTTACATGACAATAGTGAGAATGTTTCTCCTCTCATTTTGTGGTCAGCAGTTGCAGATACATTTTGAGTTGTCGTGATCAATTTTTTCTTGTGCTAACAATAACAGTACATCATATTTTTGAGCAAGGATTGGATTGTGCTGACGAGTCCCAATAGGACGAAACAGTACTGTCCACAATTAGATCTGAGCTCAATTATTATTTTTAACACAGTCGTAAGCCCACAAATTTTACTTTCTTAACCTTTCCTGTGTACCGATTCCTTTTCTATTAAAATCATCTTCCGGGCGAGATTTTTTCGGTTTACATGACAATAGTGAGAATGTTTCTCCTCTCATTTTGTGGTCAGCAGTTGCAGATACATTTTGAGTTGTCGTGATCAATTTTTTCTTGTGCTAACAATAACAGTACATCATATTTTTGAGCAAGGATTGGATTGTGCTGACGAGTCCCAATAGGACGAAACAGTACTGTCCACAATTAGATCTGAGCTCAATTATTATTTTTAACACAGTCGTAAGCCCACAAATTTTACTTTCTTAACCTTTCCTGTGTACCGATTCCTTTTCTATTAAAATCATCTTCCGGGCGAGATTTTTTCGGTTTACATGACAATAGTGAGAATGTTTCTCCTCTCATTTTGTGGTCAGCAGTTGCAGATACATTTTGAGTTGTCGTGATCAATTTTTTCTTGTGCTAACAATAACAGTACATCATATTTTTGAGCAAGGATTGGATTGTGCTGACGAGTCCCAATAGGACGAAACAGTACTGTCCACAATTAGATCTGAGCTCAATTATTATTTTTAACACAGTCGTAAGCCCACAAATTTTACTTTCTTAACCTTTCCTGTGTACCGATTCCTTTTCTATTAAAATCATCTTCCGGGCGAGATTTTTTCGGTTTACATGACAATAGTGAGAATGTTTCTCCTCTCATTTTGTGGTCAGCAGTTGCAGATACATTTTGAGTTGTCGTGATCAATTTTTTCTTGTGCTAACAATAACAGTACATCATATTTTTGAGCAAGGATTGGATTGTGCTGACGAGTCCCAATAGGACGAAACAGTACTGTCCACAATTAGATCTGAGCTCAATTATTATTTTTAACACAGTCGTAAGCCCACAAATTTTACTTTCTTAACCTTTCCTGTGTACCGATTCCTTTTCTATTAAAATCATCTTCCGGGCGAGATTTTTTCGGTTTACATGACAATAGTGAGAATGTTTCTCCTCTCATTTTGTGGTCAGCAGTTGCAGATACATTTTGAGTTGTCGTGATCAATTTTTTCTTGTGCTAACAATAACAGTACATCATATTTTTGAGCAAGGATTGGATTGTGCTGACGAGTCCCAATAGGACGAAACAGTACTGTCCACAATTAGATCTGAGCTCAATTATTATTTTTAACACAGTCGTAAGCCCACAAATTTTACTTTCTTAACCTTTCCTGTGTACCGATTCCTTTTCTATTAAAATCATCTTCCGGGCGAGATTTTTTCGGTTTACATGACAATAGTGAGAATGTTTCTCCTCTCATTTTGTGGTCAGCAGTTGCAGATACATTTTGAGTTGTCGTGATCAATTTTTTCTTGTGCTAACAATAACAGTACATCATATTTTTGAGCAAGGATTGGATTGTGCTGACGAGTCCCAATAGGACGAAACAGTACTGTCCACAATTAGATCTGAGCTCAATTATTATTTTTAACACAGTCGTAAGCCCACAAATTTTACTTTCTTAACCTTTCCTGTGTACCGATTCCTTTTCTATTAAAATCATCTTCCGGGCGAGATTTTTTCGGTTTACATGACAATAGTGAGAATGTTTCTCCTCTCATTTTGTGGTCAGCAGTTGCAGATACATTTTGAGTTGTCGTGATCAATTTTTTCTTGTGCTAACAATAACAGTACATCATATTTTTGAGCAAGGATTGGATTGTGCTGACGAGTCCCAATAGGACGAAACAGTACTGTCCACAATTAGATCTGAGCTCAATTATTATTTTTAACACAGTCGTAAGCCCACAAATTTTACTTTCTTAACCTTTCCTGTGTACCGATTCCTTTTCTATTAAAATCATCTTCCGGGCGAGATTTTTTCGGTTTACATGACAATAGTGAGAATGTTTCTCCTCTCATTTTGTGGTCAGCAGTTGCAGATACATTTTGAGTTGTCGTGATCAATTTTTTCTTGTGCTAACAATAACAGTACATCATATTTTTGAGCAAGGATTGGATTGTGCTGACGAGTCCCAATAGGACGAAACAGTACTGTCCACAATTAGATCTGAGCTCAATTATTATTTTTAACACAGTCGTAAGCCCACAAATTTTACTTTCTTAACCTTTCCTGTGTACCGATTCCTTTTCTATTAAAATCATCTTCCGGGCGAGATTTTTTCGGTTTACATGACAATAGTGAGAATGTTTCTCCTCTCATTTTGTGGTCAGCAGTTGCAGATACATTTTGAGTTGTCGTGATCAATTTTTTCTTGTGCTAACAATAACAGTACATCATATTTTTGAGCAAGGATTGGATTGTGCTGACGAGTCCCAATAGGACGAAACAGTACTGTCCACAATTAGATCTGAGCTCAATTATTATTTTTAACACAGTCGTAAGCCCACAAATTTTACTTTCTTAACCTTTCCTGTGTACCGATTCCTTTTCTATTAAAATCATCTTCCGGGCGAGATTTTTTCGGTTTACATGACAATAGTGAGAATGTTTCTCCTCTCATTTTGTGGTCAGCAGTTGCAGATACATTTTGAGTTGTCGTGATCAATTTTTTCTTGTGCTAACAATAACAGTACATCATATTTTTGAGCAAGGATTGGATTGTGCTGACGAGTCCCAATAGGACGAAACAGTACTGTCCACAATTAGATCTGAGCTCAATTATTATTTTTAACACAGTCGTAAGCCCACAAATTTTACTTTCTTAACCTTTCCTGTGTACCGATTCCTTTTCTATTAAAATCATCTTCCGGGCGAGATTTTTTCGGTTTACATGACAATAGTGAGAATGTTTCTCCTCTCATTTTGTGGTCAGCAGTTGCAGATACATTTTGAGTTGTCGTGATCAATTTTTTCTTGTGCTAACAATAACAGTACATCATATTTTTGAGCAAGGATTGGATTGTGCTGACGAGTCCCAATAGGACGAAACAGTACTGTCCACAATTAGATCTGAGCTCAATTATTATTTTTAACACAGTCGTAAGCCCACAAATTTTACTTTCTTAACCTTTCCTGTGTACCGATTCCTTTTCTATTAAAATCATCTTCCGGGCGAGATTTTTTCGGTTTACATGACAATAGTGAGAATGTTTCTCCTCTCATTTTGTGGTCAGCAGTTGCAGATACATTTTGAGTTGTCGTGATCAATTTTTTCTTGTGCTAACAATAACAGTACATCATATTTTTGAGCAAGGATTGGATTGTGCTGACGAGTCCCAATAGGACGAAACAGTACTGTCCACAATTAGATCTGAGCTCAATTATTATTTTTAACACAGTCGTAAGCCCACAAATTTTACTTTCTTAACCTTTCCTGTGTACCGATTCCTTTTCTATATTTCTTTTAGTTCGTATAGTATGCATGATAGCTTAGCTTGAATTCATTCATTCATTTTAGTTCTACGTATGTATGTATGCAAGTATATTACTTATTCTACAGAAACTATAAGCTTTTAAGTTTTGGAGAGGAGGCTGAGGAAGACGAAGAACAAGTTGATGAAGTTAATAAAAAGTTTTCCGGAAAAAGTAAATCCAGTCATGATTTAGCGAAGGATCCAAAACTCAGCTCACAACCAGCACTAGCACTGGAAACTTCACCGTCGAAAAAAGATAAGCATAAAAAATCATCAAAAGAGTCCTCTAATGATGACAGTGCAAGTGATACTGAAAGTAGGAGAAATAACCAGGTTGAAGAAACCGAGGAAGAGAAAGATAAGAAACGACTGTAAGTTGCCCTCATCATTCGAATTAAATGTTTTGTTCGCCACAAACACAATCAATTAATCGGACTATGTCTTTTGTTGTTGCTCTGTAGGAAAGATAAAGAAGTGCAATCTGTCCGCGATAAGCTAAAACGAAAGGAGGAATCAGTAACGACAGCTTCTACAACAGAGAAAGTTAAAGAATCTTCAAAATCAAGCTCCAAGGTACAAGAATCAAAAGCAGATGCTGATGATGATGGTGAAGAGTATTATTTGGGCAAGGACGATAAGTTAGAAAAACAACGCAAGTTGGAGGAAATTCGAAAAGAGTATAAAGATTTGAGAAGATCAATGAAAAAGGAAAAGGATGTTAAGGAGGAGGAAACTGTGAAAGCTAACAAAGAAGCAGAAGAAAAGGCAGCAAAGTTAGCGGCTGAGAACGTTGTTGTGAAGGAGTACATGGATGAGCAACAAAAATATAAGGAAGTTAAAGCAAAGGCGCCGAAAAAAGAAGACAGAGAAGCTCAAACACTAGCGTTACTAGCAAAGTTTAAAAGCAAGATTGAAACTGCAAAAGAGACGTTTACAGATTCAGACGTTAAAGGAAATTTAGAGGAAGGGGAGGAGGAAGACGTAGAAAACCCAGATGATATTTCATGGTACATTCAACTTTACAAAGCAAAAGTTACTAATTCTACCTCATGTACTGATTTACTTTATTCATCACTTTTTCTATTTTTTCAGGCTCGCGAAAAAACTGCAGAATGAAAGCAAGGGAGAGGTGGTCGCTAAAGATGCTAACACAAAGTCTGATGATTGGTTTGATATTTATGATCCAAGAAATGCATTGTCAAAAAGACGTCGTGAGCAGAGTAAGCAAGACTCGAAGGAGAAGAAGAGAGCCAGAATAAATAATTAATTATGATATTAAATCAAAACTATTTATGCATTCTACTATTATTTGTTAGTACTAGTACTATATTTTCTCATAGTATAAATCTGAAGTACAATATTATATATATATGTAAGTTAAATCAAGTCGTTGAAGATCTTTGCGGTTCTGGTACTGTTTTGTGAAGCGATATATATGTTTTAAAGATTATATCGAAACATATTCTTAATCCTTTTTGATGCAGCGCATGCAATAAATATTGTAGTTTGAAGGATTGGAATGAAATCCAAGATTAAATCCATCTAATCCAATGCATTATTTTCGTGGAAACAATCTATTAATGGAATTATTACATAATCCATGTACCTAAAAGTGGGGTCTTGGGGTCCTCAGGTTTCAAGAAAAAATATAGTACATAAATAGTACTTGCAATGCATGTAATCTTATAATGCCCTGACTTCAGGCCAAAAACTAATACGGAAAAGAGTATGACAAAGCCATCGTCATGTTGCGTAACACGTAGGTTTTTAGCTTAGGCTCTTGTGTTGTATTGAGTTTTACTGGATAGCTGCATTTTCATCGTTCGTTACTTTTAATCTGATTGTGATCTGATATCTGATGATGACCATTTTTTGTGTCCTTTTTACTCACATTATGTATGCTAAGGATATGTACGGTATACAATGATACGTAAAAAACTTTATTACTTTGGGTAGAAACCTAAGAATGTCAGTGATGCTGTGTCCTTTTCTCTGATTCCAATACAATAGAGTAGTTTCTCGTGTCATCATCACATAACATTGAAAGCAGCTCCTAGTCGTCTTCTTCATAATATTTGATGTAGTTAGTGGTTCGCGTGCATTCACTCTGACGATACAGCGAATTGATGCTTTTAGGAGAGACAAGAGAAGAGCTGACGAAAATGTAAAGAACTGAAACAAGGCATACCTATGTAAGTAATGCTTGATATAAGCTTATGCATCATCGGTACTTCTTACTAAAAAAAAGTTCAGAATGAAGCGTGCATATGGGTGAATTGGATCACATAAACAGATGCACATGCATGGTTTTGAAATGTTTTTGTTTTGGATTCTCATTGTAGTCGTTCTTGAATACAGAGACGTAATAGACACAACAACTGCGAAGTGCATTGAGATCATTTGGGGGTTTTGAATTGGAGTAGAAATAGAAATGGCCTGTTCTGTCCGCAACATTTATGTTGAAACCTTGACTTGCTAAATAACAATTTATATCTATTAGCGAAAGTAGTTGAAATTGTAGATGAGCTAAGTTACGTTCTTATCCATTAGCCTTAAAAATATTTAGTAAAATCGAAATCCAATCAGAATTCAAGTGCTACTGAGCTCACTGAGCTGCGAGTGTTACATGTTTTGTGCATTTGCACACACATGCAACTATGACTGGAAACTAGCTAGCGTATGCACATTTTTGTGAATATTTCTATAAAATGTTCCAAGGACATCGCGATACTTATATAAGCCAACTCTGCATTGTGCACTAGAATGCATTTGGTTGCGAACAAAAATATACCAAATGTGCAGCAGCAGCAGAGACAAAACAGTTCAATAGTAATAATAATATTCAATACAAACCCACGTTGTCGCATCTAAATCAGTGTGCATGATCAGCAATTACATATTGGCGTAGGAAGGGAAATTTGTGTCATGAAAACACTCTTTTTAGAAAAGTGACAATATATATAAAATGCGGATTGGGAGGCCTAAATGAACACGAACGTGCAGGTAAGCAATTGTATTTAGCCACGTCATGAAGAAACTGCCTTGGTGAGTAGTAGTCAACTCCACGTTTGATGTTTCTCCGCACAGTCACAGTGAAATAATCAGAACTGGCAGGGAATTCGAGGATTCCATTACATAAGTAAATTGCATACGTGCAGACAAACTAATTGACCAAAAAGAAGTGATAGCTCAAAAGTGCGCATTATACACTATATCTATCTACTAACATCGACTCATACTAAAAGCGTTATGAATGGCAAAAACCACTTAAAATGAAAAACTACTGGAACTTCAAAACTGAGATTGTTTAGTCTACATGAAAAAGTGTCAACGAAAACACGCTTTATCATCCTGTTTTCCTACGTTATCAGCGCATAAATTGTGTCATGTAATAAAATACGTTTGTCACACGTAACCTAAGTTTACTCATGCAATTTTTGTACTATTCCATTTAAATGCATTTAGTGTGTTTAAATGACGTTCACTTCATCGAACTACTGATTAATCATATTGTTAAACATTATAACGGGAAGAGCGTCGCATGTCGAATGTAGAAAACAAAGTAAATAGCAAAATATCATACAAGTCAGAGGGTTTCTGTATCAGAAGCATATAGGATAGCCAACTGTGAACACGTGTGGGCGAATTGCGAAGATGATCAGAACTTAATTATACATTAATGAAAATTTTGGAATAAAGACATTATAAGGAAGATATAGGTCAATGAGACATTAGAAATCTTTGTCCGTTTAAGTTTCAATAATATTGAATCCTCGGAGGACAAAGTGTGAGTCTCAAATTCTCAATTCACATTGTTTTCAATCGAAAACTAAACAAATCAAGTGATCATATATTTGACAACTCTGTTAATTTTGAATTTATCATCAATCCGACTTCGGAACAAACTTTTGTGTTCACGTAAGACTCTTGTCCATAATTGTGAAAGTTTTAACTTGTGTGCCACAGAGTAGAGGCAGGCATACCAGACAAGCTAGTCTTCAATGTGACTGAAACATGGCAAGCTCGTATGGAAGCTCAACATTTGCAAGGCCACCAACATTTCAATACCAATATCAATCTCCAGGTAAGAATAGCACAAAATCCATGAAGTTTGGAGCTTCGCTCACCATGAACCTGATATGTATGCACAAAAATCTCATGGCTCATTCAGGTTTACTGAAAACTAATTAAGTCTGTTTGGTAGATACATGTCTGTAAAAATAATATCTAGATACATATATATATACAGTTTTACAACCTTTCCCAAGGTACGAGATATCAGATTGAAAACAAATATGGGTTAACATTGTGTGTCCTTATCAGCTCATTTCAAAACCTGTAGTACTATTACGATGTTATGATGTATAAATTTATGGTATGTATTAAACTTTATCTGAATACAGTATTAAGATAATTCAGATACGTTAACATAAGCCAAAATGCCTTTTTTGTTTTAGCATTCACAATTTTAAAGTTAAAGAGTTTTCGTTATTTATTGGCTGGCAGTACAAACTGGAGTTTCAATCTTCTCTTAAATTTTAACGATGTAGAAACTTACTGTAATACAAAGTTAGTTTTTTTGCGTAGAAAATTTGTTGTGATTGGTAATTTAGTAGGCTTCTATTTTTAAAGACTGAAACTTCAATTTCATAGAAAAAAATGAGCAATAAACCTACGAGTGCAATTAACCCAAATGAATATTTTTCTTTGCACTATTCTTCTTATAAAATTGGAAATAGTACTGGATTTTTAGAACCTGGTAAAGGTTTTAACATGGATTTAACTTTGACTATCAAAATGACTTCATATAAATCTTTTTGTTAGTAATTATTACTGGAACGTATTTTTCCTCACTTCTTTCAGGCGGTCATGCAAAATGGAAAGGACCACGAAGAGTGTGTTTATTTTGCACCATGGCTGTAGTTCTGCCATCCCTTCTCATTTCTATCCCTTTGCTAATGAGATTTGTAATTTACGGATCCAGCTCGTACATTATTCATCCATCTGACATGCGAATACTTGATCAGGTAACGTTTTAAAGTTTATGTTTCAAGATAAAAATATTAAAAATAAAATTATTATAAATATTTTAAGAAATTAATTTTATTCTTATGTTTCTTTATTCTCACAGAGGATTTCAACCATTTGGTGCCAAGTGAGTATATAACTTGTTGATTAATTTAAAACATAAGAAGCGTACATATTGTTAGTGTAACCTTGTTATCACAAAGTGTATACACACACGCTGGCTGTAGTTCCAAAACATAAATGTTATTTCGATTCCGCTTCCTCTTGCTAGTAAATATTTCCATAATCCTTATCCCACAAAGAAGCTTTTGGCAATGTGTCACTAACACTACTATATGACTCATATATTTATGCGTGTTGATAAAATGGCCATGCCATGATAGATCATCTTATTGCACTTGTAAAGTAAAGTATACAAAAGACAAAAATACTTGCGTGACATGCGTGTATAAAACAAGTTCATCAACCTCCACATGAAACTGACAGATTATTAGTCTTGCCAATGTTTAGTTTACATGCGTAAATTGTCAAATTGTATACCAGAAAAGATATGTCAGAAGTAGGAAAAGCAAAATCTACTTTTGAACATGCAGAGTACATTTATGATAAGAAATTGTATCAATATTATGACTTGAGACTTTCTCTTTGGATAACAGGAAGAATCGGTTAGCATGAATGCATCTTTCACTGCGTATGTCACAAGCGGGGAGCCACATGTATTTGATACGCCCACTACTCTGACAGTGGACCAAAACATGAAAATTCCAGATGACCAGAAGGAATACTGGGGTCTGTATTTATTACCTGGATCCACATTTCGAATACGAACATGTGCTAGGTAAGTCTGATTACAGGTTTGAAAGAGTTTAGCTGGCAGTAGGAAACTCTTTCTCACTGGTGGTGGTAATTAATTACTATTATTGTCTGTATTTGACTGTAGACATCGGGGTGGGACCATTCTTATCGTTCGGGGAAACAAACACATGAAATATTGTGCCTACGTGGGGGAAGCCGACTCTGCAGGGAACTCTGATGAGGTCTCAAGTTCCACCTCAGTTGAAGTCAATGCACGATTCAAAAATAATCAAGGTCAAATTAAGCATGTAACCGGGAACTCGAGAGAAAATCGGTCTCACGACGATCTGACGATTCTCTCAAAGCTAAAGAGTTATCTGCAAACTCATCCAAACAACCGGGATAAAATACAAAAGACGTTGGAAGACTGGATGCTGCTGAATAGTACTAGCAGCAGTGAAAATGCAACAATGCAGGAAATCCCGGTTGAAACTACAACTCCTGAAGAAATTGAGAATGATGAGACTCAACCTCAACCTCCAAAAGATTCATTAGAACACGGAGTAATCCACCGAAGTCGGAGATCAATTGATGTACGGCCGGACACCGAATCTGGAGAAAATGGGGCATTTGAAGACAACTCTATTTTGGAAGGAGAGGAAGAAACACCAAAGAATTTGTCCGTTGTGGATCTCAAACCTTTTCAAACTCCAAATTCTATTTGGAAAGAGCAACATGGCCATCACTCTGGTGTGCTTAATGACACTTTAGATCCAAATGATGGATCCCAGTCTGAGTCTGAATCTAGCTTTTCGAGTAGTGAAGAAGCGTTACTTAAATGTGAAGGCATTGTAGTCAATTTCAACATACCCCAGGAAGATGACTGCACAAATAAGGGTAGCTTTGAGGATCTCAATTTAACAAAAACTCTTCCAGGGATGGACTCAAATGCTTATGAGTTTAATGTCAAGGAAGGGGACTACTACTATTTCATATTTGGGTCAGAGAATGAAAAATACACTAATTTAATACGGGCCAAGTTTGAGCTAGAAAAGATGGAGTATAAGCTTCCCGAGCCTGTGGAAAATTGTACGAATGTTGTGGAGTGTCAGATCTCATTAAGCTTTGCGTCGTCCGAGAAGGTACGTTAACTTTAATCATTCATGTTTATGTATAAATACAATCAGCACATTTTGAAGATTTTGAATAGTTTTTTGTACAATTTATTTTAGGTTGTGATTAAGGTGCCACAGCCACCACCCACCAACAGTTCAAATCTTGTGTACGTTGTGGAAACGGAATGCAAGCCACGAGCTCACTTGTATCTCATCTTTGTGATATTAGTTCCTCTTGTCATTTTAGTTTTCGCTTTTCAGTAAAGGCATTTCTCATATTTCACGCTTGAGCTGTTGTATATTTATGTATATTTCGACAACGTTAATACGCAATACATACATATATGTAAGATATATGAATGAACTATTGTGTACATAACATGACAGTAAATGTAAGTTTTGTGATAATGAATTTGTACAGGACTGAATAAAACTAACGATTTTCAAATTCATTACTATTTATTAAGGTGCTTCTGGGTGACTGATTATTCAACACGTAGTTATAAATACTTCTAACTAAAGATGTTACAGTTACAGATTTATAAACACTTCGCTCACCTAGTCAAACATTCGGAGCTCTTGCATGGCTCTTAGGTTTAGACGTAATAAAAATAAATGTCACATATTAAAATCATCCAGATCATCTTCAACAGCATGGATACAAAAGTATGGAGTTGTGAAAGGGCATTCTGAACAGATTTGGGATGCCACTATTTTTGCGAAAGCTAAACCGATGCATGAAGAAAAAAATAATTAAACGAGTTTACAACATTGCTTTAATGCTTTAGTAATGCTGTATGCTGAGTCAGCATTGCTGAAATTTCCACTTTTACACAAACAGAATGCCCGAATGCTTTCATTCAAAGATTCAACGTGATTTTCGTCGAAAATCATCAATCATAATAGCGATCAATCAAATGCCAAAAATTCTGCTTCAGCAGAGTGTTTCTATTCATTCATTCTCATCATTCGATAGGTTTCACACAAAGACGAGAACTTTCTCCATCTCTTTGGTTTCACAGTTTTACTACTATTTTTCAAGGTCGGACGCTAGGAGACAAGCCAGTCTAATTATTGATTTTATTTCTAATTTTAAATGTTGATGTTTAATAGTAAGCTATTTTTCAATTCGCAAGTTGAGAAGAAAAGGAATAGGAAAAAGGTTCTTTGGTTATTACGGTGTGTCATGCAATACATCTGTTTCTAAGCTGAATAAACCTTGTAGTCTAGAATTATGAGACGTTTAACAAAATTACAATTGGTCAAAGGGCTTATCTTCTTGCTTCTCTACACAGTTCTATTTACAACTTTTAAATTTGTTAACAAATTATATGATGATTTTAATCTCAACAAAAGTATCAAAATTGACGAAAAATCGTTTCATGTTAATGGTAGCAACACCAATCTATCAGCAGATTTCTTGAACAACAGCACAGCAAGTCTTGAACTGGATGTGATTAGGACGCAATATCTGACTGCTCCACCAATTTCGATAAAACAACGAAAACTAGCAAAGAAAGTCGTCAGAAAAAGCCCTGTTACTGCCTATGTGAGGCAACTACTGAAAAACAAGGTTCCAAAAATCTAACTGAAATAATAATATAATATGAATGCAACAAGATCATCATTGACGTATCATCATTGTTATTGCTTTTGTACCCACTCCTTAAAAATGGATCTACAACTCTTTTTTTTGTGTGAATTAGAGAAACGGGTTCTTTGTCGAAGCCGGGGCTAATGATGGGGAGTATTTGTCGAATACTCTTGAACTTGAACTTGATGATGGGTGGTAAGTATTTATATGGTGTGTGAAGGCTCCTAGAGCACCTGTTAAAGGTCAAGGTCTTTGGTCCACTAAGTGAAAAGCGTGATTACTTTTAGGAGTGGGTTGTTGGTGGAACCAATTCCAGTTCCACAACGACAATTAATTGCCATAAAGAGAGATGCTTGGGTCGCTAGTTGTTGCTTGTCACCAATTCCTTGCGCTACTAAGGTATTCATCACAAAATAACATATTTTCGAAACCGTCATCAGAATTTCTTTATTTGGGGTTTCCGTCAATTGAATTTTGCTTGTACTAACTGCGTGTGTTTTTCTTATACATAACGAAGATGAAAATGGTTAGTCATTCGAAATGGCCTGCACTCGGAAACATTCCACAATATTTTTCTGGAGTTGCAACTAAAGAGACATTCAATCGTACATATCAAGTACAATGTTTCCCTTTACACTCTTTATTGGCTGCTATTGGTCAAACTGAAGTAGACTACTTAAGCTTGGACATTGAGGGGGCTGAGCTTCCTGTTTTGAAAACTATTCCTTTTGAAACATTTTCGTTCAGGGTAATTACTACATACATGGTAGCAATAAATTGTTGTTCCAAAAGTACAATTGCTTCTTATATTCTGACTAATTTAATACTTGTTACAATTAGGTTATAAGTGTGGAAGCCGTCGAAAAATCTGAAAACAAAATCACACAATTTCTGTCACAGCATGGATATCAGAAAATGAAGTATATCAAGCAGCCCTTCGTTCACGACTATATTTACATGAAAGGTGTAGTAAAATGAGCGGGTTTTAAGGAAACTATGCGTAAATTGGGCTTGAGCCAAGGCCATAATGAAAATATAGTGAGTTTTGGTTGTTTTTAACTAATTTGTCTACTGTCATGCATTTTGACCGATGTGGGAAAATATTAGTATATATATATTTTGTCTCCATTTATCTTAGTCATATTGTAAAGGTTATTTTATGCCATGTGTATGTATGTTTGAATTTTCAAGTAATTAAAAGTAATCAGTTTATAAAAGAAAATGAATCATGAATATGCATTTATGTAGCGTGTGATTTGATCTAACATACTATAGTAAAGATAACTGGAAAACTTTAAATTCCAACAATTGCTATGCATGTATTTTATGTATTTTTGTTTACTATTAAGCTATAAGGTGTGTTTGAATTTGAAAGTAATTATATAGATGCCTTTTATAGTTCAAGCAGTATATAGTTCAATAATGCATTCATTTTCCAATCTAGAATTCAGTTTATGTCACAACGGTGTAGGTAATAATTTTTTTTATTAAGCTCGAGACCTACAGAATCTCAACAACGATGGATAAAATGAAATACAAAGTTCGAAACAGCATTTGACGTAAATAAATATTATACAGTAACAAATTATTACTTATTGTAACCTTACACATTACTTCTCAGTTTCTGACAATTTGGCAGCTCTGTTCACAAGTCCTACGATCGGGCTCCAGTTCTTACCCTCAACAACATCCATCACGTCTCCCTTATAAAAGACCATGATGGTTGGGATTTCATTTACTCCATGCTCTTCTTTAAGCTCGGGAACTTTATCAAAATCAACCATAGCCATGTTCAGTTTGTCCCCTTTGCGACGAATCATTTTCTCGATCATTGGGAGCAGTGACCATTTACAGGGGACACATTCACTAAAAAGAGGACCACCAAAATGCTACGTTGTAATATAAAAACAAAGAATGAATTTTAGACGAGACAAAATTTACCTGGAAGAATAGTAAAAGACCACAAAAGGGGTCTTCTTGTTCCGCATCACAGCCACATCAAACAATAGTTTAGTCTTGATATCCACAATGGCAGGCTTGGTTCCTTGAGCTGAAACCCCAGTTGGGGAGCTGACCATGACAATGGTGGAAAGGACGACAACGGCTGTCGCAACAGCCCCAGTCAAAACAAGAGATTGGCGAGACATTCTGTATTTTGAGGAGGAAGGAGAAGAAGTCCCTGAAATAAATTTATCAATTGAATTCAAACTTTTGAGCAATAAGATGTTTTTCCTTCAGATGTTCACTTGAGCAAGAGAAGATGAACAATGAGCAAACCGGCCAGTGGTCAACGGTGATTTTGTAAGCGCTTCTCCTCCTCTTCACTCCTGAGACTATTTTTTTGGTGCTGGTTTGGTTGTTGTACGACAACTCTAACCTAACGACATCAGGACTTTAGCATATAGTATAACTATATATAAATTCATATAAACCTGTCATGTCTACATGCTTAAATAACTTGCTTATCCATATACAAAAAACACCTTATGAGCAATGCAATCCAATAAATTAATTTTTAAACTAAACAATCCTCGCAGCTATTTTTTCATCCATACCCAGCCTGCAAACTTGTAATCAAGTTAATCATCGATATTATAGTAGAATTTGTAGAAAAGGCAATTAACTACGTATTTTTTTGTATGTTTTGATTTTAAGTATAGAATGTTTGAGTCAAATAGTAAAGTTCGCAGTTGTCGTCAATCACTTAATCAGGATATTTTTTTCTGTTTTAAGTAATGATACACGTGTATTCATAATTTGTTATGTTAATTTGTGTGTTGACTTATACTTATAAATTCGTAATTACAAGTTCTTGATTAACTTAAAATGTTTTTTGCAGTACCTTACATGCGGGTTTACGTTTGAAGAAGAAAAAAATTATTACGTATCTGTACAAGAAGAAGGTATGCAAATATCAATTCAATACGAGTACAATGTTGTTGTTAAAGTTGATGAACGCGTTCGAGTTGATTTTTTTAATGGTAAATTAATTCCGTATTTTTTTAATATTAAATCACTTTTCTATATATCCTGAAATATATTTCAATTTAATGATGATATTGTAAAGGGAATCTAAATGTGTGGCTTTGTTTCTCTGAGAAGAGATTATCAAATCTCGGAATGCCCCACCTTAGCTCATTCGTTTAATATAATGTGCTCATCACGAACTAAACATTGATTTTATAGTGGTTAACTAATTCCAGGTAGCAGCAGGGCAAGTCAATGAACAAAAAAATCTGAAAGTTATGAAAAAGTTAGTATTAGTTATGGTATTATCATCCATTTATCCAGTAATAAAATGGTCTTGGCTGGCGTACATAAATTGCGTTTTCGGTAGTTTCATGCCATAAAAGGTCATTATTTCCTGATTATGGATTAAGATTATGAGAGATGAACATGATGTCAGACACACAAAAGAATGTATTTGCGATTATCCAAGTCGTAAGCTTGTTTATTCAGTTATCTACGCGTTTACCTATTATCCTGAGATGAGTTGTTTTAATCTTTCTCGTAATTTGCATTTTTTTCTTTCAAGACTGTAGACTTCCCTGTACTGAGAAGAATGAAGTGCGTATCTTTTGCTGTAACTACTTCTCAATCTCAATTATTGTCAATCAACGTCTGGATAAAGTTAATTGAAACAGACAAAAGCATTTATGTAGTGGAAATCTTCTCAACTCAACAACATCTCAATTTGTATTTTTAGATAAAGGTGCCAAGTAAGAAATGCAAATAACTCATTTGTAAATTTAAATAGTTGTTTATCTCAATGATTCCATTTGACAAGTATTTTTTTATCATTTTTTTAAGCATGCATAAATATAAAA
Source organism: Orchesella flavescens (assembly GCA_964034955.1). Lineage (NCBI taxonomy): Eukaryota > Metazoa > Arthropoda > Collembola > Entomobryomorpha > Orchesellidae > Orchesella > Orchesella flavescens. Next base: position 11,516,326 of record OZ035958.1, on the reverse strand, counting down.
TCAACTTCAGTTAAGCCCATCTTCTTCTGATCAGCTCAGCCACGATTTTTGAAAGCTTCTCTAACCCTTCCAACTTTTACTGCCCTGTCAAACATATCATAAATTGCTGTCATTTTCAATCCTCTCACTTCTTCCGTCAATTGTCCCTTGTTGTAAGATCGGACTGTGGGAGTTTTCGACACTCCAAGTCTTTCCATCAATTCCGGAAATCGATCCAAGTCAACTCGGGCGAAATACAAGTCTTCGCTATACTCATCCTGTGCCTTTTCTTCAAGTTTGCTCAACATCCTCTCGCAAATCACACATTGTCTAAAAAAAAATTATAAAAAGTTATGAATTTAGAAGGATTAAAATAACTCATTATATTTCATTCCCACTCATTAGCCTCATAATCAACTTTATATGCATCAGAAGGCTAACCACTCAACAAAATGCATTGTTTCGCTATCAACTGCTGCAGCAAGAAATCTGCATAATGATTGGGATAAATGGTTTGCAGGTCTTGTGCAACGTGATAATTTCTTTAATAGCACAGCGATTATGATCAACTTGATCTTATCACTGCTATCACTAACTAGAGTCTTTTATAGCAGGAAACGATAAACGAGCCGTAGGACACCAAATACGAATATACATATGTTGATTTTAATCAATGTCACAGTCATGATTTTTTTACACAAAAAATGTGCAAATTTTCCCACTTTATGGGTGATAATAAAGTGTCAAAACATGCCGAAAGGGACACCTACTACTTAAAACAAAAGTGACTGGGGACGACTCTACAAGATATTTATCACTTCATTTGGCATGCAATCTAATCTAATCTTCCTTGAAATGAGATATATTTAATTGCCGGTTCCGATGATAAAAATAGATGATGAAGAATATTAAAAAAACTGTAACTAGCTAAAAATTAGAATATTAAATTACTTACTTTGATGCAAAAAAGACGATAACTGGCTTTTGATTGCGGAGCACAGCAATGTCAAAGACTGCCGGACTGTAGACATCAATAATGTTCTTACTCTTGGATTCTACTCCTACCCATGACCCATGAAGTTCCAAAAGGGCAACGATAAGGAATGTCCAGAGGACTTGAGAGAAAGAGCCAAACTTCCGCTGCATGATTAAAGAAATACAAGAGGCGATGAAGAAGACGTAAAAAAATTCAAGACTTTTGCAAACCAGACAAATGTCCTACAGCAACTTCGTTTCAAATAAGTCTGTTGATCAGTGACATGAGAGAGACTAAGACTGAGCGGAACATCAACAAGTTTTCTTGGTTTTATACTAAAACAACTCATAAATGGGTTTTTGCATGTTTTGCGACTTTTCTTCTTCTTAATGGTTATGACAAGAAATGTGATTACCAAAGAACGAAGGATTTTTGTAAACAGGAATTAAAGTTAAAAGGGCATTATTTTATGAAGAAAAAAAGTTAGTGTCATGATTAAAATGTCTTTCATTCTGTCAGCCAAAAGGGGTTGGATGATGATGATGATGCACACACTTCTGAATATATATTTTTCATACTTTTTTGAAGTGCTGCAAAACGCCAACAATTAGGTGATCCCTGTTAACAATACAGCACTCATGTTTATATGCTTATGCTTATGATGAGATCATTTTTTTTCGCCAAGAAGATGACCGACCCAACAAGTTAAAACAAAAACTGACAGCGTGACTAATTGACAATAAAACCTGTTTACTATCACATTTAACATGCATTTTCTGCAGTTTTATCTAAACATGATCATTGATTTGATGATGATTTTGATGTTGATGTTGTTAGTGATGAGAGCATGATAAGGTAAAAATAAAAATATGTAGGTACACACACGTAATAGCTTTAAAGTGCATATAAAATATAAACCCCAAAATTTTTGATCATGACATTGCCTTGTGTTCACTGTCGTACCGACATTTTATTGATAGGAAAAGTCTTTCATTCATTTTAAAACATCGTGACTGCGACACCCGGATAGATGTGCAGTGAGAAAAAACTCTATAATTATCCTACAAAAACAAGAGCTATAAAATTTTGGTCAGCGTTTTTATGGGTGTGATCAGTGACTTGATGGGATGTGATAAGCAAAAGCAATGAACTATCATCAAGGTCCTTTTTACAAATTCTCCCGTTCTTTTAGAAACACATCCTCTTTGAGTCAAAGTCAATGTATCCACTACTTGATCATGATGACTTCCCACAGAGTCAGCTACAGTTTATCAATTCAGGGCTGAAGAGAATCATGATGAACGGGAAGGATGATTTTTTATGACGTTGATAATGACCGCATAAAAATGAGTTAATGTTGAATAGTTGAGGATATGTGGGTGCTTAAAAAATTAGTATGGATGGATGTTTTTTTTTAAATTATTGTGCTTTTGGCAGAGATGCAGATAGTATTTTGGATGTTGCATTGGTGCGGCATACGGGAACAGAGTTTTGGGTTTTTGCTGTCATTCATCTTTTAATAGGAAGGCGGATCATTATTGTAATGGCTTTTAATAATAATGAGATTGCTAAAAGGGTATTGGCATTGGCAATGGCCTTGTCAATTAACAAAGCATGCATAACTTGTTTTCGCTGACAATATAGAAGAAGCGGTGTTATCTTTGATTGTTTATGGTTTTCAGGAGGCTCGCGAGTCTCGTTCTTCTACTCAGTGTGATACCCTCATGATATGACGATTTGACGATGATGTCTTGAAAAAATGTCTATTTTTGTACAAAGGTCATACAATTAGGTAGCAATTGGCTATGACTCAATAAGCTTGACCTTTTCCGGTTTGGTTTCTCTCTTGGAAGTTTTAGGGCTTCTGTGACAATATTGATTATAAAATGTCTTTGTCAATATTTATTTTTTCTTGTGAAGTCGGTTTTTAGTTTAAAAACGCCAAGCTGTCTGAGAAAATGTATTGCTACCTGATTATAGGTAAAAACAAGGGGATTAACAAGGTATTTCAGGTTTCTCTCAAAATATTTACCTGTCAGAATTAAGTTTTGGGAAATCCTATACGAGCTTATTTTTTTTAAATTCTTGAAATGTTCATTTTATGTGTATTTTACATTTGACATACTACTGGGAATTGACATTATTGCAAAAGGTATTTTCTTTAAAACTACATATATCGGATCAGGAGATCTGGTTTTGGGATTGTATTTTGGTATTCTTGTAGGGAAGCAGATTTTTGTAAAATTTGCGACGAGACTCATTATGTCAGGTGTCATGTCATAGATAATCACAATTAATCCATTTCTCATTCTTGTACTGGTACAGCAAATAAACGTACACAAGCTTATAAAGCATTCTAATGGTATAAATTGGTAAATAACTGTGACTTAAGCTGAATACTGAATGATAAAATGCAAGTTAAAGTTATGGCAAAACCTTTTATTTGGGTTTTGGTTTTAGATTTCTTGTTTTCTGGTCAATGATATTTATTTACAACTACCATTTTCAGACAGTCATAGCTGAAGAAAATTTTCCACTTCTTTGATTTTTTGTTGTAGAGTTTTAAAAATGTTTCTCCACAGGTGTTTGCCCTTCTTTTTTTTGCCAAAATTCATTATACCTACCTACTTAGCATTGCCATATTGCCAACCTTAAATATTTTAATTGAAGCAAAAATAATCATTAAAACCATGTAACCCCTCATCTTGTTTATTGTTTGCAAGGGATAATTGTCTGGTGACTGGTGATGTGATCTCTGTGATCTCGTTAAGTATGCGTGTAAGTAATGTAAAGATGAAGAAGAAGGCCAAGTCAAGTCAAAAGAAGATGAGCGGGTCACTAACACTATAACAAACAGAAATGAATTGATAAAATTAAGCAAATCAAAACCAAAAGGGTTTTTTTGAAATTGAGTTGAAAATTAAAAGGCTTACGCAATTCGTGAGACGCGTGTATTGTCTTTTCTCAAGAGGCTCTCATCTTTTGTCTCACTTATTTTTGTTTGTTGGGTTAGGCTAAATTGCAAATATTTTAGTTGGATAGACCTACATGATTGTTAGTAATAAAGAGCTTGAAGTTATAGAGTAGCAACACTGTACCTACCTTAAAAAAGTACACAAAAAAACATTGCGTTACTTACGACAAAAAGATCATCATGAACATGACCATTATATTGTTTCATTGTTAAAAATTTGTTCATGAATGTAAACGAGCGGTTGCTGGCTATAACGCAGACTTTGTTGTGAACTTTTTGTACCCTCGTAAACAAAAAAAAAATGTGATGATCCACACAAAACAGTTGACCATACAAATTCCATTTTCATGAGAAAATAACCTGTTTTTACAACAACAAAAAAAGTCTTCGGATGACGATGACGGAATGAAATGAACCGGCTTTATAGACGGAGGAAGCGTGATGTGATCCAACATCCAACAGTGGCTGTTATGGGCGCATACATCATCATTTTCATTAATTTCAAGACAGTTTTAATTTAAATCTGTAAAAATTACTAAGATGAGGAATTAATCCTGTTGGTGGACCTTACTTACAGGGATTTAGACTGTGACATTAATTCATGACTAGATGTGATGTTGGATATGGTCTGGTATTCTTAGCTTCCGGGGTAAATTGAGATGACGAGTACTTTTCCAGTTTGGTAAATTTTGCTAACAAATTTTTACTTGCACACTTGAAAAATCAATTGTGAATGGCATAGTTGAGGGCTTATATATAAGCTAAGCCAAGCCAAGTCAAACTGCTTTCTAAAAATTAATCCATTTTGAATGATAAGATTGAGTTTTGTTTGCCGAAGCTGGATGATGTTAAAGGCACGTGTGTGCCGTGAGCACGCGTGTGGAATACGTGTAAATGCATGCAATTCAGTGTAACATTTTATAGAAGACTGGATAAATACAATAAAAAGTTGATGGGAAAAGGGGGCTGGTGCTGCGGATACAATGAGAAAAGTTGGTCTACCCGAAATTTCCTAGTGAGCACTCCACCACTACGATCGTTGGTTGGAGTGAAAGACGAAGGGAGGAGGGAAAGGGACTGCGAGATGATGATGATGCGTCCGTCGCTGGGAAAAGAAGATTAAATGCTGATGGGATGCTTAAAAAACTCTGATGCTGAGCTGTTGAAAGCAGAGGAAATAGAGCAATAGCATAGCAATATTGTACCTTTATTAGTTCCTTCCTTTTCCTAACTCTAGAGTCATCAATGCAGAGTCATGTGCCTTGTTGAATACAAGGGAAAAAGCAAACCGCATTGTTAAAAGTAAACTTGTAACTTTTGATTTGTGTGTATAGGCTAATCTGAAATTGATACTCTTAAAATGACTTTCCCACTTATATTCTAAAGACTCTAGGTTTAAACTGAATAGACTTGCTGGTAGAAACTGAAATAGAGTGTGTATTATATGAGATTCCTATTCCCCTTATCTATGGCAAACACTCACGGATTTATTTTCCAGGCTATTCCTGCTGAGTACAGCCAAGAATCTGTTTGCTTCTGGAAAAGCTGGAGCTCGAGTAATATTCTGAGCTCATTCTTTCTTCACCCACAACTGGAGAAAGAACGCTTTGAAGTACAGCAGTGTGCTATGTTATTCATAGGAAGTTCTTTATCTACTTTTTTTCTTACTATTATCCAGATATTTCCGATCAGGCGAGCATCTACAAATTCCTAATTAATTTAAGATTATGGATCTGCGTCACATTTCCAGTTAATAATCACCTAATTAACAGGCTCATTTATGATCTCGTAAGTTTACACAAGTGTTTCAATGGTCGGATTGGTAGTCGGTATTATACAAGCACATTTTTTCTGAAAGACAAATTGTCAATTGTATTGCTTACATACGCATACAAGGGTCCTAACAAGAAACCAAATATTTAATAGTGGTAATATATATATCCCTAACTAAATAAAAGAGCACAATTTCGCTTTGTATGAGTGTACAAGAAAACAAGATAAATATTTGAGAAGGAGCATTAAATTCTGTGTTCTCAAGATATTTGTTTTTCGTTTTATGTTGTTATCTCCAACAACGAAACAGAAGACGGCCAAGAACAAGATAATAGCAAGTAGAAACTCCTTTTCACTGGAATATCTTATATTGAAATGAACAAGCGCCCCTCATACGGACCAAATTGTTTTTTGTAAAAAAAACATAGATTGTGTCTTGTGTCTACTAATTTATAACACAATCAGCAGTGTTTTTTTTAAAAAAAAATTAAGTTCCAAAGGAAATCAATTCAGTTTTTCCATGTACGTCATTTGAATATGCACCTGCACCCAAAATATACTCCTCAATCGTTTAAAGTGAAAAGCCACTATGGTACTAATAAAATTTACTATCTCTACATCTACATCATTTCAATTTATCCTTCATCCTGTCATCATCCGTTGTGAAAAGGTCGGAAGGAGTTCTTTGACTGAGAGATACCAAGGCTGGAAGATTCTTGTCTAGAAATAATCCATATAAGAAGATGTTGGACCCTTCAAGGAGCACAGTTTCTCCAGATGACTCTAACAGTCAAGATTTGAGTTTAGCTCATCAACACCAACTCCAACATCATCATCAAGGAAGTGGGGGTGGTAGTAGTGGAGTAATTAGAGCAACTAGCAGGGGTGGCAGATCCTCATCAGTTTGCTCTCTCGACGACGACATGCTAGACTACTCGGACGAGGAGCTGGATTCAGATATTTCTGTGGATACTATGGATTTCGATTTCAACTCTAGTGGTCATCACAATGGCGTCAATGATAATAGTTGGGATGTGGAAGGGCCAGTGACTACCCCAACCACGTCTTCAGGAAGCTCTGGGGCAATGCGAAAAACGGGATCGGGCTCTAACTCTTCTTTCATCAACCCTGAAAATTCTTTGAGTTCTAAAATTGCATCTTTGAAAAATAAGTTGTTGAGCAGTGGCGCTATCAGTCCTTCCTCTGGGGGTAAAAGTCAGGATGTTTGCTCTTCTGGGGAGGTGGATGGAGAGGATGAAGACGTAAAGGATAAGGTATGTGGTAGCAATTCTCATAATCCTCATTTTATTTCAGTACATCTAAGTTTCACTTTGCCCCATTCCGATTTCAGCATAGTGTAAGTAATCATTCCATTCATTTTCCACATTAGAACAAAGACGGTAGAAACAAAAACCGTCTTCGCAAGTCAAACTTGGACTTGGGTCCTCTCTCCATCAAAACAAAATCCAGCCCTGGAGAAATGTGCGCAGCTGGATCATCACCCCCAGATTCTCCCCCATCATCTTACTCCCAAGATCCTTCATCATCCTCTGGCCATTCTCCTCGTCATCCCCGCAAAGTATTCACCAACACACGGGAGCGTTGGCGGCAACAAAATGTGTCTGGTGCATTTGCAGAGCTACGTCGGCTCGTTCCAACTCATCCTCCAGATCGAAAGCTGTCAAAAAATGAGATTCTCCGACTGGCAATTCGCTACATTCGTCTTCTTGCCTCTATTCTTGACTGGCAAGACAAGTCAACTAACAACAACAACAACAATAATACTTTGCTCATGGGCAATAATAATAATAACAACAACAAAAACAACAGGCACCACTTTTCATCATCCCAAAGCTTCAGTAGCTCTTGTCATTTTAACAATTTCAACAACAACAATAAAAGTGGCAACCACCATAATTCTCATGGGATAAGCATGTCATGTAATGAAATCTTTGGGAATATTTTTAGCAGTAGTGGGGCTGAACCTGGATCGGGAAAGATTAGCGGATCTTCCTTCTCAAAGTTCTCATCATCATCATCAGCCTCAACAGGCAATAAAGGGAAGTCGTCTAAGAGTCAAAAAATGAAAGTGACAAAGATGACAGGAAATGTCAGTCAACCAAAGAACTCATCTCATCATCATCAGCAACAACAGCAACAACACTATCATAACCAACAACAGTCCCATTTGTCATGTAACAATGTGTTGATGCTAAGAATTAAGGAAGAAGTTCATTCCCCAACTTCATCTTCATCATCCCTTGGTGGTGGTGGTGGTAAAGGCTCAAATGGAAGCTGCTCTTCGTCTGCTGCCGGAGATTTTGACTCGCTCATTGACCCTTTCGAGATGGACTGTGGTGGTGGTGGTGTTGCTGCTGATAATAATCCTATCAATTCCAATGCCAATCTCAGTAACAACGGCATGCATGAGAAAAATGAATGAGATAGAAGGAAGGGAAAGCAGTATAGTAATTCTTTATAATACATAGAGATACAAGCATGAGGACAAGGGTAGTAATATATATGGATTGAGATTGTGAATTGGATAATATATGATGCATTGTGCATGTCGGTCAAGTGTAAAATTTTAACTTGTAACTTTATGATATGATTAGAGAAATAGGCACAAAGTGTGTTACTAACTTAGTATTCAATGTAGTGTATAGTTGCGTATAGTGTCAATTTAAAGATTATTTTGGTTCCCCTTCCACATCTTTCTTTTACCTAATAATATTCCTTTTCCAAAACATTTTTAAGCATGTATACTTTTTTTTTATTAATTTGTCCTTGTCATCACATAGGTGCCTCTCCATTTCCATAAGGCTAAGTTAAACCATACGTTTGACTTTTTTCCTTTAAATATTTAATGCTACTCTTAAAATTATCATAATGTCCTTAAAAATTGAAAATCGAAATAAGTTTTGTTGAAATGACGTGTGTGCCAGTAAAAAGTATCACTTTGAAACGCGTGCTCTTGTTTCTCAATAGCTTGAAATAAGGGATGTTGCAAAATTGTGTACTTTTTTTCATACAAAACTATTCATCGAGTTGAGATGACATTATGATGATGCATTTCAGTTTAGGGCTATGAATAGGAATTAAATTTGTGCACGTGTCAAGAGCACCACATGCACTGCTCTGCGTATCTTCCAGACCAGATAAAGAGGAGACGGAGACCTTTGCTACACAAGCTTTCACAAGCCCATCCATCCATCTATCCAAAAGTCCATAGCCCGTGAAATTTTCATCCGTAGAGAGGCTTTTGGGCTGGATAGGCTAACGACACACAAGGCACGTTGGCAACTCTCCTGCAGCTCGGTTCGATCCACCTGCACCTGCAAGCCAACCTGAACCCGCAGTAGAGATGAGCTAACTCTGCAAGGATATTGGACCTCACACACTGACTCCATCCAACAACTCCTAAAAGTTCCACTTATCATGCAGCTGGATGGAACTGAAACTCTGGGGCATCGTGGAGCAATGGGATTTTGCGGACAACCAGAATAGAGTTTTTAGGTACAATAAACACAACACATGAAATGTTTTTAATGTTTTTTTACGCAGCAGTAGTCGGTTCCGAGCTGTTCTGAGACGGTGGTTATCAGTCAAGTTATCACCAGTTTTCACAGGTACCTGTGTTGGGTTTTATAAAAACTGTATAATTTATGTTGGGTTTCTAGGTTCCTTGTAATTGCAACATTTTTTTAAATTTTAATACAGGAAGGTTGAAGGTGAAGCTTGGCATTTGAAATTGCAACACAAAAAGCAGTCTCAAGTTTTCAAGAAGGAAGGAGTCTTAACAGATTTTTAAAAATGCAGCCAGCAAGTCGCCGAGTAGCTATGAGTATATTTCAGAATTACATGCTGAGGAGTTCAATAGATCGAGCGTTACTCCAACCTCTGTCGGCTCTGTCAGTTAACGTGACTAATAATTTTAATAAAAGTGTTTTTCGACGACAAGAACGAAGTATTTTCACAGCAATGGCTTATGCCAACGGACCCTCAAGTTCGAATAATAATAATAGTCAAGCATCCTCCTCAAGAGGTGCTCCACCTACACAGGCCCAGTTGGATGAGGAATCATGGAATAAATTAAACCAGCTGAAGGATGGTCTCCAATCGAAAAACGAGTATTTTGAAAAGTACAAGGATAAGCTGCAAAAAATTGAAACGTGAGTGAAGAGAATCTTAAGAAAGGGAAATTATTCAATTCAATTTTATCTTTTGATTGTCGTATTTTTTTGAATTTTAACTGTAGTTTCTAATTATTGATTTTTCCAGAACTGCTCCAAGAGAATTACTTGCAAGATTGGAGCAGCTAGAAGATCAGAAAAACGATCAAATCAAACGACTGAAGACTGCTGAGAAAGTTTCTAGAAAGCCCCGAGTATGTATCGATTAACGTAATATAAAGTATACTGCAGGAATGCTGTGTTTAAACAGTGGATTTTTAAAGTCCCTGAAGTGTCTAATAATAATTAATTCTTCTATTTAATTACAGTCACTTAACGATGTCATGCACGTGGACTCCCTCGTCAATCTAGATAGGCAAGATGTAGTAAATGTAAGGAGTTTTTAAAATTTGACCATTGGATAGTTGCTCTTGCATTTCATGTGGAGGTCCAAGGGAGTATACTTATTTTCTTAATTCATTTGCAGCTTTGGCAAGAATTTCATCGTCACAAAGAAGGTCTTCTTGGAGCAGTGATGTCGGGAGTCGTTTACGATAAAATGAAAGATTTGGCATCTGTACATAAAATAGTAAGTTAAAAGTTAATGTGATAACTTAAGTTTGTAGTAGTTTAAGACTAACCTAACTATCGGAAACTTATAAAAACAATAATTTTGTGTTCTGCAGTTTGTTATGCCCCTGCCCCGACAAGATGGGTACGAGTTTTTCTTCATGCAATTTCATGACAATACTTTTCATTTCACGCCTCTAATTCTCTACCAAACCCATCAAGAATCTGCCCCAGTAGCCCTTAGACTGATAAATTATACAGATTTGAAGAATGGAAAGGATTTGGTGCTGCTGCGTGGAGAATATGACCATAAATGCATGGTAATTTTAATATTTTGTTTTGCTCAATCAGTAGTTAACTTGACGTTTTAATGATGTCATCTGAATTTTTAAAAATCTTTATTCATTTCAGAAAGCTGAAGACGCTCACTTCCTGGCAGTACAAACCAATTTCTACTACGGTGAAACTAACGAGTCCAGGTTAGCTCTATTGGAAAATTTTACAAAGGAACCCCAGCTCTTTAAGCATACGGACCTGATTGACGAATTAAAAAGAATCCAAGAAACGCATGCCCAGCTCTTTGAGTTTGAGACTACGTCGAAATCGGGTTCTGGGTAGATAGACCATAGATGACCAACATAGTAACAATTAATTCATAAAACTGCTGCGAGCGTTTTAAGTTTAAAGAAAAAAATGTATGCAAATTCGTAGACACCTGTAGATTATTACAAAGTCCGATCACATCTTCTCGTAAGTCAAATAAAAAAAACTTATAACACAACATCTTATTAGTATTACGTGCTAATTGAAATATTTATTTAGTTCAAAAGTCAGTAGAATATCCATTACGATAAGGATTTCATTTCATTTAGCATAGCACATAAGAATGAATTTTATTTCATAGTCAGTTTCAGTTCATTCGAGACGATTAATTTTACCACAACTTAAATATGTATTTCGAGACGCTAGTCTTAACTTAATCTTATCTTTATCAATAATTGTCGTGTATTATTATTATTATTATTATTAGCTAAGGGCTAAGATCTTTCCCAAAATGCAAAAAAAAAAATCAGTACAGAAGGCATTTAATAAAACAAGATAGGTAAAAGCACACGTACATACGCTTTTCAAAAAAGACTACTCGTTAAACAAAAACATGTAAAAATATTAAGTATGAAGCTCTATGCTAATGTTTAATGTATTGTATTCAACCATTCGACAATTCTTTCCTTACCAGTTCATTGCTTAATGAACTTGTCCAGTTAGGCGTGTGTCCTCTTTTTTTATTGGCGGATATTTCGTGATTTTGTCCGATTTGTTGTGTCTGGAGTTGTATCAGTAGAACTTTGTGAACGTGTTACAGGACGTAAGTAGCTGGTGGATGGGCGAAAACCTGTGTTATTTTGTTTCTGGGGTGAGTAAGATGAATTTGTTTTTAGAATTCCCCGTCGTACTGGTAGACCCAGGCTAGAATCATTTGGAGTTGAAAACAAAACAAAAAACAATGAACTTATTGAAGTACCAACTACGGTATCTAACTAACTATGCGTCGTTTTATATTTATAAACATACCGTCCACTAGCTCCAACGTTTGGCATTTCAAGCTTCGTTTTCCCATTGTTCAGTGCTGCCAATAGGACCGAATGACGTCCTTTGGGGAGTGACATTGATCTCTCTAAATTCCGCTTTGTAGTTTGAACTTTAGATGCTAGACTCTGCTTTGAAGTTAAAGATAAGCTTTCGTTGTTCCCTGCATTAACTGGTCCTCCTCTAATGATACGCTGGCTCATATCAGCAGACCCTTGTGAATTAGATCTGTTGATGTTCATTGTTTTCACGCGATTCATAACTACGTATGGTGGACCCACGGGCATTCCAGATTTTGTGTTTTTAACTTCATTCTCTACAGCAATGAGCTTCATCTTGAGGGAGTCAATTTCCTTTATCATGGTAGCCTTTTCAAGCTTCATGTCCTTTATCATGGTAGCTTTTTCAAGTTTCATTTCATTGTTTTCATTGTTAAGAAACCCAACTTCCTCTTTAAGTGAAGCATTTTCTGAGCTCAAGGTCGCCAGTTCCTTCTTTTTTAGTTCTATCTCAGTCTCCAACTTCTTTAAAGACGTCCCGTCTAAATTCTCTTCTGTGTTTAAGTACAGCTGAATGGCGAAACCTAACTGAAATACGCTGTTACAAATCGGACAGTGTCCTTCCAATCTGAAACAAAAAAACATGAGTTTATTAAGTGACTCCAGACCCAGTCCTGACATGTCAAATTCCCTTACATTTCCCTTGACAAATAATGTCAAGGGATATGTATTCTTAATGATTGACTCTCTACAGAAAACGTTTTTACTTACTGTTGATCATTTGCAATGTCTGGTTCTACTTGGGCGTGATTTTGATTCCTTGCGGATCTCCGGAACCATTGTGCCAAGCAGTTCGAATGGTACACATGCCCACACACAGGGCTTGCAATAACAATTCGGTCATTGTCTCCATCAGCTAAAGAATCCTGGCACACGGAGCATGTTATCAAAAAACTCACGTCTTCCATCCTTAACTCCTGCCTAGCTTATTGCCTTTACCGTAACCTAAATTAATTAAATTTGACTAGTACTGTTACTAAAGATTATTTTAAGAGATTCCGAGATTCCCTTCAGTTTCAGTAGTATCGCAAGAGCTGCAGCAAAAGCACCTATGCTGACAACTTGATTGAGCAAAAATGCGAAGTAAGAGACCAACGAACTACATTCGTCACTACTACACCACCTTCAACTTTAGACAACTTCAGACAAAGCTGTATGTGGAATTTATATATTTTGTCGTTGTCGGTTCCTAGAGAGTGAGATGTGCATAACAAGAATCTCTACTTGCATTACTTTACTTTATACATTTGCAATTAGCATAAAATGCAGATGAAGGGATGAACTTCATAAAGCTTGGGGTAAAATGTTTGATTTAGCTTTCCTAAATATCCTATCCTATAGGATAGCGGATATCCTTTCCTTTCCTTTTATCTTGCAACGTTGTAGCCACCTCTTCCCTCTCTGAATAGTTAGTTAGTCTCCATCTTAGTCTTAAAAACATGTATAGTATTTAATGCAATGCTGCTGGTGGCTGAATGAAATAGTACCTAAACTGAACACCAATTATGAACATTCTATTCCATAAAAGACCACACATATCCAGTCATCCACTATAATAGATAAACCCACCAACATGAGATGTAATCATGTACCTTTAAATCCTACGGCTAGTGTCAAAGGTCACGCTGCGGTTGTCAAAAACTATCGAAAATAGTATCACTGATCTACTCTCACCAGTAGCTTCATATTGGTGTATCACAACCCATACCTTGTTATTTAAAAATATGTTTGACCTTGACCTTTGACCCAGTTCCTGATAATCGATTAGGCCCATCTCAGAATTTAAAGTTAGCTTTGACCGTAGGTATCCATTACTGAAATCAGAATTAAAATTTTTTAAGTCGTTCAAAAGTTATCCTGATCCCTAACACACGACGCACGACGGACGACTAACAGTGATCTTAATATGGACCTAAGGGAGAATATTATTCAGATTATTTCCATACCTCGTTCCTTCTTCTCGTAGAATCACTCATCGCGGAACATATATACATATATTTATATATATATACCACCTCAACCACTCACAACATATGCCACCTGAAGACTATACTAACGGGAAAGAGAAAAAAAAGTATAATTTCATATATGTTAGAAATCATGGAATGATTAAATTAAGTGTTTGCGTTGAGATATGTGTGCATGGAACGTAAAATCAGACTATGGATACATGGAATAATGAGGTCTTTTTGTCCTACTCTTATCAATTGTACCTTAAAAACAGAGATACGAAACGGTAGGCTAGAAAATGGACGAAAGATGGATGCAGTTTTACTTCATTATGTACATTATGCAGATTCAACACATTCACTGCGAAGGAAACCTTTGGCACTTCAATCTACAAACTTGCCTTCAAGTTGCAGTTAAGCGTATGCATTAATCAAGTCATTCTTTCAGTTTACAGTTTAATTCGTCTTATCATTGATGTAGCCCAGTAAAAATCGAAATAGAATATGGTTAAATATATATGTATAACCACTACCAACAGTTAATTGATAACACACACCTTTCTCCTCTGCTATATTTGGACCGGAGATTTGTTTGAGTTTGAATGAGTCTGCCAAGTGAATGTAACATAAATCAAATTATTAACGGGTGAGCCTTGCATGAGCTTATGAAATTCTTTAGATTTTAAAAATGCTTTCACGAATTACTGGAATTACGTATGAATCCCTACATCGCTAGTTGGTTCAGATGGTATTACTATTCGGATGGTATTTATTTTAAGACTTGTTAACTAAAACTGGAATATGTTTTATTTCTTTCACGCTATGAAAATATGTAGGTATTTTTTAAGTAGCTGCACAACTCCGCTATGGCATGGGCAACGGTGAAAACTTCGGCAACACCATCTGAATTTAAAGTTCTTACTGCTGAAGTATTCCACGAGCCTAGTTATCCTACCTCATCCGCTTTGGACACATCTACTTCGATTTATTTCCAGGGTTCTAATACAGTAAGGGATCTTGATGCTCAGATGAATCCTATCATGGACAGCAATACTTTACAAGGTTTCTCTAATGAGGCTAATACAGACGACACCCCGAGAAAGCAAGGAAAGGATTTAAACCAGTTGAAGCCCTTTGACCTTTTGAACAAGAAAGAATTCAACAACAACGCCAAGAGAAGGTGAGGGGTTAAGATTATGTATTGGATATTGTTACACTCGGAATTCTTAAAAATCTTCAAATGAATTATTGATTTAGATTTTTTATTAAAATTATTTCATTTCAATAGGATTACAATAAAAACACCGAAACAACCCTTAACTCCAATGCCCACTAAAGATGCAAGCATGGGATTCATGGAGTCACCGATATCTTCTAGAGCCACTGACATATTGAAGCGGTATAGTGCAAGTCCTGGGCCGAAGCTGAGCCGTCTTAGAAAACGTCGTGAAGCAGTTGAGGTTCAATCAGAAGGTTTATTGTCTTCCCCGTCACCTTCATCACCTCCGCTGCCATTTCCCTCTTCAATACCTGAAGCAGTTGAGGTAACTGACTTGAATGGAGGCGAGCCTTCCGCTCAGTCTCAACATGGAGGAAGTTGTCCAACTAAGAAGGTTCGATTAAAAGAGAATTTTTCTTGCGAGGAATTTGTGGACCAATTACTAGATAGGAAGACTGTGGATTGGTACTGCGTTATGGACCCAGCAACTCGGAAATTTTTCATCGAGTTTTCCAAAGCATAAATTCCGAGGGAACAGGACATAGATATTTTTATGAATTGACGCGAACAAGTCAATTTTCTCAACAGTATAATCATAATATTTGAAGATCCTGATATGTGCATTACTTTGATACAGCAATCTCTTAAGTAAACTACGATCTTTCATGAACATTAATTATTTTTATAATGTGATTTTATTAGATGATGTAGTCCCCCCAGTCAGTCACAATATCCCAAATATAAATAAAATACTGCAACGTAATTATAGTATTCGGAATAATATTTGCTTGATTGACTTACATTCTTTTATGAGCTGATTGGGTAATTACCGACAGGAAATGCATAAGTGTAATTCAATCAGCATCCTTTAGCATATTATTACGAACATTACATACATTGCTTTTGCTTTCAACAAGAAGCGTCTTGTGAGTAAAGGCGACCCCAATAATCCAGCAGTTGCCACTAACTCTAATTACTGATGCATGCGCATTTTTGCTATATTAAGCATACAATGTTGAATTGATTATCATTAGATTATTATCAAAAGCAATGCTGTCCTCAGCAAAAATTCCAATTCAAGTCAAATTTAGACACAAGTTTCATTAACCCAATATTTTTGCCTATGCCTAGTACATTAGCGTCGCACCGAATTTCCAGAAACCACAGCAGAGTTGAAGCTATGGAATAACAAAGTTCATAATTTTTCATTACTGCGATGCAAGCTTTCCAACACAAGCGGTGTAAAAAAATCCGAAGAACAGGACCAGTCGGTCAAGGTATTTCATTTGATTCCTTCTGGTGTTCTGGCATGTAATACCTTATTTGCTGTATTCTTCCATTGTACATCCACTTTCTTGAAAGAGACAAACTCTTTAAAATGGCCTTGAAGCTTGAGCTTCCTGGTTTTATGGTAGGAATAAGGGTTGCGAGTTCTTTCGTAAACAAGATGACAAAAGATGAACTGACCTACTTGCTCATGAGTAAATGCTTTAACCGGGTTATGCGCTGCCGAGAATCTTCCACATTTTTATTGGTATGCTATATAGCAGTCCGTAAAATCAGTTCTTTCAGTTGATACTACAAACTCAACCCGACCACATTGTGTCACCCTTCCTTACAAAATGCATTGGAAACAGTTTTCTCTACCCATAATTTTATCATTGTGGGCTGCTTATCCGTTCCAAGTCCAATCTCATGGTCATGGTGCGCCATCAAATCGCTGTGATACCATGCTTCCAGGTCATTGGGCCACTCCTCAAGAAGCCATTTGCCCATTCCAAATTTCCATTGATAAGACCACCATTACACCTGGAGACCGTGTGAATATAACGTTGAGCACCATTCCTGGTCATGGAGGATTTAAGGGATTCTTTGTGATGGTAAAGGATTTGGAAAACAATGGGTCAAACTATGGAGTATTTGAGTTAACTTCTAGTGACCTGAAACATGCTCAACCTGTTCACTGTTTTGATGTGAGGAATAGTGCGATGACGCATAAAATTAATGACGTCAAACAGTCCGTACAGTTGACTTGGATCGCCCCAGAACTAGAACACTCAGAGAAAGAACTGAGCGTGAAGGGAAAGCAATTAAAAGTCATGTGAGTATAAATTCATCTACAGCATAACATGCATAAACATCAACTGATAACCTCAAGGTGACGTGATTACTAATAATATGCTTTTTTTATTCTTCAGGGCAACCTTCGTCAAAGATTTCTGGACAATTTGGACCAACGTAGAACCAGCAACAACCGGTGAAGAAGGTGGAAGACTTCGTTTGAAACGCTCCGAAGCGTTTTCTACTCCACCTCAACCTATTTCGCCAAAGTTTCAGTTTCCCCCAAAAATTGTTCCAAATCAAGGATTACAGCTTAGAGGGGAAGTCCCAGTTCATCCACCATCCGTGGGAAATGGGGTCATGCAGTTGGAGGAGAATAATAGCTGGGATCATTTCAAAAGGGCTTGGAATTATGCTGTTGGTTTGCTTACTTTTAACAAGTAAAAATGTTAAAACTCATTGATTCTATAGTATCTCTTATCATTTACAAACTACAAACATACAGAATATATTTTACTAAAGCGTTGCTGGACAATGCTATGCTGGTGTGTGTTGATAAATTGTTGCTTTGTACTGAAATAAACTCAAACTCGGGTTAGTCGGAAGAAGCTAAAATGTTACTTTTATGTTGTAGATGAAGGCTACTTTGCATAGTTTACTTTTGTTCATTCATTCAAATGGCACATAATACAGCGCATAAAAATCCAATGCTTTTCGTTCTCGTTCTAGCAGCCTTCGTTCTCATTTCTCATCCTATTTATTATGCATCACCACTGTAGCAAAAATAGTGTGTGCTTAAAAAAGACAGTAGAAAGGTCACGCACAGATCATTCGTAAATCACGTACATACGTACTGCTCATGTACTTTTCTTTGTGGCCAACATTCATTTCTCCAGACAACTCAGTGCATTTACTACTACGCTGTCCCGTATTATTAACAAGTTTTACGCGCTCCCATAAATGAAATATAGCAAACATTATAGTTCTAAACCAACTTTTGTAGTAAGAACAACTCCAACCAAACCAAACATGCTATGTGTATATTGTCACCAATAAAAATTGTTTATCGATCATAGGAACACAGTGAAACTGTCATTAGTCAGCCAATCTCTACCAACAAGCAGAAGAATCCGGTTTCCTTTGTCGTCGTTGTCGCGGGTCCCTCTCTCTCTCGCCCGGTGCATGGTACAATATTGTACTGGACTAATCTTCATTTCATGATATTTGTATGCACTTCATAATAACATGTATCCTTCTTCTTAAGTAAAGCCACCCTATCGGCAAAAATCGACATGATCGAAGCGAAATCGCACTACAAAATCGAATAACAAATCGAAGCGAAAGCCATGATTTCGATACGAAGTCGAAGCCGAGCTAAAGCTAAATTTGCGCGAGGTCTAATCGACTTTGAAGCGATTCAGAGCAGATTAGTCGAACCGAAAAAGTTATGAAATCGCAACGAAATCGAAGTCGTGTTTGCTTTATAGTGAATGCTTACGCTACGACTTCAAAGCGATATTGATGCGATTTCGTGCAGAAAAATTTGTAGTGAATACAAGCATATGGTTTTCGAACATTTATTGTATACAAAGCAAATGTCATCAGTTAACAATTATTATTAATAATAAAATAAATAAATTTCACTTAAAATAAGACTCAAATTAATTATTTTTCACATTAGTCGCTCCTGTAGGAGATGTAGGAAGGGGAGTTGACATGCGTTGTAGTTAGTAACAGCTGTTATCCATCTTCTTTCCTGTTAGAATATACAAGAGAATACGAAAATAAATGGTATAATTACTGAATGTAGCGTTCATAATAATTACGGATATTCAGAGATTGGTAACTTTTTGGAAAAGTTACAGTTACAAGTTAAGTTACAATTAAGTTACATAACTGTAACTTGTAACTGTAACTTAACTTGTAACAAGAACCTTGCAGTTACCAATCTCTGCGGATATTCTAACAAATTAAATCGAAAAAAGACGTACAATTCTGCGATGAACTATGTTGTCAGCTTTCGAAATTACATCAGTTATTCTTCAGTAGCACATCGTCTATGGGTTGACTTGTAGATCATCTGTAACATAAAAAGGAATAAACAATAAAAATTGACACTGACATGCTATTCAAAATATGTTTGAATACTCCTAAAACCACAGAAGCACTTACTAAAGTTGCTAAATTCCTGCTAATTTGATGAATCCCAGCTTTCCTCCCTTTAAAACTGTACAGCAGTCGAAGTCGTCACCAGGTTGAGGTAGTT
Source organism: Orchesella flavescens (assembly GCA_964034955.1). Classification (NCBI taxonomy): domain Eukaryota; kingdom Metazoa; phylum Arthropoda; class Collembola; order Entomobryomorpha; family Orchesellidae; genus Orchesella; species Orchesella flavescens. Next base: position 11,496,741 of record OZ035958.1, on the reverse strand, counting down.
GAACTTTTAACTGAGGTTTAATGATAATCTTCTTCAATCTTCGATATCCAAGTAAAGAGCATGAATTCTCTTCATAATTTATTTGTGATTGTGTACTCACACAAAAACAGTTGCCTCCTAATGTGTGACAGAATGGAATGATAGTAGCAAGATAGATGCTAGAATGTATGTATCATCTGCTTCTTAAATGACAATGGGATTTACACTCGTTCAACGCAAATAAACATGCATATCGACTTCGTTGCGATTTCATAGCTAACTCGCTTTTCATAATGAAACATAAATATGAAAACCAACAATCGTAACGATTTCTGTCCGAATGAGAAACGAAGAATATAATAGATTATCAACCTGAAATAATCGTATCGATTTCATAGCTACATCACTTCTGTAGTTTTTAACTATAACATCCAAAAATGTAGATCGTAGCGATTTCGCGGCTGAGAGTGTTCGATTATTCGATAGCGAATGTGTCGTATCTTAATCTATACGATTTCGTAACTGCAATCGAGGCGACTTCTCTACGAATGTCGACTCCCTACAAAATCGCTTTGATCGCTTCGATTACACATTTCGATTTTAAAGCGAATTGCCGATAGGGCACATAAAATCAAAAAGGAAAAAAATGACAAAATACAGGAAGGAAAGAATATGTACTTAACCTTACCTTGACTGAAAATGAAACTCAGGACAGGAGGAGGAATGTTTTTTACTTTACTTACAAGAAGCCAGCAGTAGGTATTATACTAAAAGTGACTAATTTACATTTGTACACCTAAACCCATATCATCTCACTACTTCGGCATAAAAAAGCAATGAAATGAAACGGAACAAAAAAAGCAAGGTCTTAAAAGAAACTCTTCTGAAGCTATTAAAACCCTCAAATGGAGCAAGTTGAAAAAGGACAAGCAAACAAACCACCAATTTGGGCTTTAGTGACGAAGGAAAGGCAAGGTAAGTTTTATGTTGGAACGGGAGGAATAATGAATCATACAGCTCTTTATGAATACATGATGGATCATTTTGTTCAAATGACAAAGTCGAGTTGAGGTTGTGAGAGTTGCCTTCATATATATTTCGTACACATGCGGATTATCTTTTGTATTTACACACAGTGGTGCTTAAATGGGTAGAGGTTATACACAAAAGGTAGGTATGAATTAAGCAAATTTTATTGGACAAACTTGTCTCCTATATGTCGGTTGGTTTTTTAGTTGGAGTGCGTATCGTTTTAGCTTGTAGGAAAAAAACCAGAGCAGAAGAACGTAGAACTCACTCCAACTCCAAGAAAGGGCAAGGAACAAAGAAGAAATCTCTGCAGAAAAATAATAATATATTTTACTTTTCTGGTCTAGTGAACCTAAAGTTTAGTAGCCATTTTATTTCAGTGAGCGTTCCTTGTATTACTACTAGTATATTCCGTAAAGCTATTTATTTTTTAACTTAAAAAAACTACGTTACCCGAGGTAAGCACAATTATATAAAAATTATTTAGCATGAACAAAATTCATTAAAAATTTGGGAGGTGACATATGTGAAACTTGATCATAAATCGAGCCTGCATTACTTGTACCAGCAGACGCATTATCGTGTTTATTGTAACAGAACGCATCATCATAACACGAATCGAGCAAATATTTATGTCACTTATTCATTAAACGCTCTTGCAATTAGTCATCACATCTTGAAAATGCGGTCATGACGGAGTTTTTTAAGAGGCAAATGATGGTCATGAAAACTTTGCTAGGCTTGCACTTTTTAGTCAATATATACAGTCTTGACTGATTTGGATAAAGATAGTTGAGCAAGCACAGGCACACATATACCACATCTTCGGCAGGCAAAAGATTCGGTCTTTTTTCTTTCCTAAGTTCAAGAAATACAATAATATACAATATAGGCTGGTGTTGGCAAGTAATATTCCATCCTTTGCATTAATTTAATCATATTTATTCTTCATTTTCAATTATAGGAGGCAAAAATGTGTTATGGATTGATTTGTTGGGGGTTTGGCAAATTGAATCATTTCAAATTGGGGCAATCCGATATCACAGTAATATTATTATTGTTTTCATTCATTAGACCTTTTCTTGTTTTTCAATCAAGGTGTATAAAATGGATTCTACATTCCTGACTATTTGCCTGCTCCAAAGCATCATAATTGCTTCTGGTTATCACACCGGCGCCCCTGACCAAGCGTGTAGCACAATGATACCTGGTCACGGTCCTCCACCTCAAACTGGTCAATCACCTTTTCGTCTCATCATGCCAAAGTCAGAGTTGAAAAGTGGCGAGCCCATTGACATAACTTTGTCAGCTCCCCAAGGAGGACCACCATTTAAAGGATTCTTGATTCAAGTTCGAGCTAAAGGTGGCACCGAAGCAGTAGGAGAATTCACGCCGGACTCCGACACCAGCCTTGCTCAACCATTGGCTTGCAACGGTAAAAAGAACTCCGCCATGACTCACAAGAATAATGATGAAAAGGTTCAAGTTAAGCTTCGTTGGACACCTCCCGCAGATAGTGAGGCTGTAGAATATGAACCAATGTAAGTAAAATTAATAAATAAGCTGTAAGCTTGTCAGTAGCATTTAGATAATATTTTATAGTTTATTTTCTGACTAATAATGTTATTAATTTCCGTTTATCTGCAGAATGACCGTCGTCCGCCAACAAGACACATTCTGGGTGATGGAAAAAGGGCCTGCAGTCAAAGTTCTTGGAGGTAAGCCTGCCAGTGGGTCACCGTCAGCCAGTTCTGGAGAAAATAACGAGGTCATTCGGGATACTGACAACGCCAAGGCCAATGGTTCTGATACCAAACCACCAAGTCATGCAGCCGCTTCCACACACGTTCCTCTCTGGTCACTGTTTGCTGGAAGTGTTATTGTAACGATCTCATATTTTTCTTTTAAACTTTTGTAACGCAAAGTACGTTCTAAAAAATATCCAGTCTTTTTTTACGAAAAGGTGCGCTAAAGTTAGTTTATATAGTATTCATACTAGCTTTTAAAATACAAATAATTAATTCATTTTGCATCAATTGTCAATGTATTAAAATAATATCATGCATTTTATTTAAAGCCTCCTGGCATCGAAATCCAAACTTATAAAAAATAAACATTTTATCGTATATGATATGAAAAATTTAAATGAAAAACATGACACGAGAAGCTTTTTATAGCTTAAATATGGAGAAATAATTTTGGTGTGCCATGTTTTAATTACTAAAAATTAAAATTCCATCGCATCAAACCAGGCATTTATGGATACATCTAGCTTATTTGCACTTTGCAGAACGCAAACATATTTGTGGATGCTACGCAAGAAGCTCATGTTTTGAAACGCAAGAAAAACAATTGCATTTTCATATAATGTTAACTTTAAAGCTGCAAGCACGCACATCTAACACTTACTATAATATTTTTTAATATTCATTATTATTCATTAATACGTCTTTTGTGGTTTTCAAACTCCTTGAAACCACACGAAAATTATTTTATTGCAAGTATCACATTACATACACTGGTGTTTGTCAAAATTACATAAATACTACTGAGTTAAATTTTAATTTTGCGCTTAACATTATCCATAAATCCAATCCACAATAAAAACAGTTGACAATCTGACTGAGATTTCTCCTAAAAAGCCACAGGAACTTCCCAATATGTCAGAGCAAGGTCTGAGGAAAGTACGATGTTGATGACGATGACGAGTTGAGACAGCTTTGGTTTACTATTACCTTGAATGCTATTTTTTCCTGCTTCCCTTACGTAATGGAAGGGAATTTTTAATGTTTCCATTCCAGTCGTGATTTGTGATTCAGTGGCACAAACACATTTAGAAACCTAAGCTAGAAAATGAGAGGGTATTTAATTTGCAGTATTTTCTTCGTACTTTACGTAAGCACTCCGATCTCGGGCTATGGGGGTGGAGCACCTTCTGCTATCTGTGGGACTATGGTTCCAGACCATGGGTCTGAGCCACAAAAGGGTCCTAACCCATTCAAAGTTCTTGTGAACAAACAGAAAGTGGAGCCCGATGGCATAATCGAGATAACACTGGACTCTATAAGCGGAAACGAGGAATTCATAGGTTTCCTCGTTCAGGTCAGAAAAGAGGGTGTTAGCAACAAAGCTTATGGGGAGTTTATAAAAAAAGATGACAATGCAAAGCCTTTGGCTTGCTTTGGAGTTCAAAATAACGCGATGACACATAAAGATCCTAACCCAAAGAAAAGAGTGACTGTTCAATGGATTGCTGACCCAAAAACTGTTGAAGTTGGAGAATATCGTATTCAGTAAGTAAATTGATACAATTCGTACGTATCAATGATGTCAAGATCATGAGCAGTGCATTTATTTCCATTTCAGTACAACTTTTGTAAAGGATAAGAATACGTACTGGACAAATCAACTTCATGATCAGATAATTGAAGTTTTCCCCCCTGGCCAAGCTCCGGTAATCATTTTTTTTTTGGAGAAGATAAGAAAGTTGCATTATAATATTAGTGTTTTAATGTACGTTGGACTTTTTTAGGGAGATCATCCAACAGGTCACGAGCATCATGACGAAAAGGAACTATGCTCCACAATGAATTTGAACCCAAAAGTTAAAGCACTTACAGAATATAATCCCTACAAAATTCTTGTGGAGAAACATGATAATGTAGAACAAAACTCAAGGATTTTGATCAACGCCACTTCCGAAATCGACACTCCAATAATGACACTATTCATGCAAGTACGTAGGCCAGGCTCACAGAAAATGGCTTATGGAGAATTTGTTAAACCAGTAAAAGGCGCAGAAGGAATGAGCATCGAGCTTATTGACTGCTTTGGGGCTAAGGGGAACGCCATTCTGTTTAGGAACCCGAAGCATTCACAACACGAGAAAATTTCGGATGTGAGCCTTCTGTGGAAGGCTCCAGGAAATGAAACTGGAAACTTTGAAGTTGTGTAGGAACATAATCTAAGAAACGCAGTAATAATAATGTCTGAAAAATATCGGTGTAATTTTATTGATTTATTTGAATATGCCTTAAATCTAGGTCCACTATTTTGAGTGAAGAGGACACATTTTGGGGAGTTGTCGGAGGTGATCAATCAGCTCGCAAAATAACAGTGGTACAAAAGAAATCTTCTTCACAAAAACCTACTTCCTCTGGATTGGACAAGGGTTCTTCAGCATCCTCACCAAATGCTGTAATATCATTTGCAACAACAATTGGGCTCTTTTTTGTCATGATGTTTGCTGTCACATTACATTACATTGATTATTAATTCCATCAAATGAATTTAGACATTGTACCATATAAAGCTGTAGATTATATTATAAAAGCTTAAGTGGGTACAGAAATAAAATTATGATTTGTGTCGCGTCCTGAGAAATCCATGGTGGAAGTTGATCAATGTCAAAATAAAACACACATTATTATGCATCACCTTTTTGTCTATTATGCAACAACCAATTTGGTAGGTAAAGGACTTTTAGGTAGCGTTTCTTTCGTTTTACTGATCGTGAGTTAAGATTCATAAGCAATTGTCTAAAAGTTTTTGCTACAAATACAATTGAGCCGTAAGCAATAATTATAAAAACATTGACATGCTGCTGCACCTTTACATGTATAGTACGAATGACTTTTGAAGATTACATTGAGTGGCTTACTGACGACTGAGCATCGCTACCCTGAACTTGTTTAAAAGATGTCGAATGCAGACAATGGACAAATGTCTTTTGCATCTTTTCAGTATTCAAACTTGATTGATAGTACTTGATTATAAAGGGAAAGATAACATCGCGTCCGAATGTTCTGCACTTTTAGGAATGACGCGGACTGGCAGGTAGTTTGCAAAAACAACCTTTGTTTTTGTTCGTATTGTTGCAAGATGTAAGGTTACAGCGATTAAAGATGCAGAAAAAGAGACTAGAAAAACAGGTAGACTGCTGAGATTCTCAATATCATCCCCGATGAAGAATTGCAAACGTCATGTTGTCTCTTTCACTTGACTACAGACTACCTGTCGTATCATTAAAAGAGAGGAGAGACAATACCTACTCAAGTTTTAAGACTTCACAACTGTTTGCACACTCCAGTTTGAGTTCAGTATCAAGAAATTGACCACGTAAGGAAGAAGGTGTCTTTAAAACCTGTCCACATCTTGTTGATTTTATAAGCAAAACTATACGGCAAAGAGGCGATCAGGAAAAACAATCTTTGGGTAAAAATAAAAATAAATATTACTGAGTTCAAAGGTTCAAAGGTGGTCATTTTGAAGGTTCATGAATTAAAACAATAATTAATATTGCAGAAATAACTGAGAGAACACAAAGTTATAGCAGGATGAAAGTATTAGCTTTAGCCCTACTTTGCGCAGTTTCCACTGTAAACGGATTTGGTAGTGGAGCTCCGGATGGCGTCTGTTCTTCAATGACACCAGGCCATCGGGCAACAGTTAGCACAACTCCATTCCCATACAAAGTTGTTTTGAGTAAAACAACCGTGACAGGATCTGATACTGTAGATATTACAATCACTTCCCAATCTGGAGATAGGGAATTCAAGGGATTCATCCTTCAAGTTCGCAAACCAGGTGAAGATAAGGCGTATGGTGAATTCAACGATGAGTTTGAGAATGACATTGCACAGACACTTAACTGCTTTGACAAGGAACGAAGTGCAATTACCCACGCTAATAATGCTGGCAAGAAATCAGTAACTGCGGAATGGACTGCTCCTAATGAAGATGCCGAATATGTAGTGGTGTAAGTACAAGACAATTCTTTGATACATAATATTTTATATTAAGCTTGTACAAAAATAGCGTTGAAAATATTACCTATTTTTATTCCTTTTTTACAGCTATACCATTGTTGGAAGCGGTTATGGAGAGTTCTGGAAGCCACAAACTCATGAGCAAAAGATTACCGTGACTAGTGGCTCTAGGGAAAGAATTGATAAACAAAGAAAAGAAAGAAGTCAGTTCACAGTCTACTAAAATAGACTAACTTTGATGCGACCCGACCCAAGCAAGCAAGCGCAGGTTTAACCTTACAACGTTACAACCATATATTAGCCAACCACTTTTATCTAAGCACTAAAGTAGAGAATTTTTAATTCGTGTATTAATATTGGAATTTTGAATCATTAGTCATGAACATATTAAATTTGCTTCAATTAAACAAGCAGCTTAATATTACCACTTGTTAAACAGAATACACATAATAGACGATAAAGCATAAGCAATGCCATTCCATCATTTCAAGTCCTTTATTTTCAACTTTGGTTCCATAATTTTGACTGTCGATTTTTTTTTGTATTTTGAACTCCTGTAGTTATACTGCCTCGTTCTATGATTTTATAATGTATGCTCCTAAATCTTTAGTATGGTGCGGTTCATGGTTTGCATTCCACACTCTATTTCATTATTTGTCTGATCATAGATACTGGCAGGTGGCAAATCATTATGTCACCACATTATATTTGATTTATTGGTGGAAAGGATAATACTTAGAAAGCATTTGAATCACCATCAAACATTTGAAAGAAAAACACTCTACAAAGTACACTACACCCACCCACATCGCCAAAAATATACCTATCAACTCAGGAGTTAATAGTTGTTGGTTTAGCGGGTTAAGCGTACAATAGTATACTAAATACAAACACGATCGTCATTTATTTTATGAAAAAATTATTTGCCAACGTATTTCGACTTATTTACATGCCCTCATCACTCACATCACCATCATCATGAATAAATATTCGTATTTAAGATCCTCGCTCACATTTTCATGAATAAAAGTGACTAATACTACTACAAGCATCATCATCACATCACACACAGATGAAATTGGAAAGGGATGGCACGAAAATCTTTAAAGTGAAGTTCCGTGAAGCCACACTTCCCCTTGCATTATAATACCTATAATATTCATCCTTTGGTCATAGCCAAAGCCAAGCACCACACAACCACACATGCACACGAATCCGTTGCATTGTCAAGTGTATCACGTTGAAATGGTACAGCAAACTTCTTGCTGCAAGGTATGCATTCATCTGTTGACTCAAACTCAACACAACAATCCGCATCCTATCGTATCTTCGTAGGTGAAAAAGTAAATTACATGAGGAATACCTTATATCTCACTTTACATTAGTATGTTTCTGCTCTCTTCGTTGCATGCATATAACCTGCATTACTTTTCCAATCCCAACTCACCTCTCGTTTTCTCATGTCCATCTCCATAATAATAATATTATCTTTTGTAACTTGTTTTCATATCTCCAGCAGCTCCTTAGCATTATATCATTTCCCTATCAATATTCTCGGTATTCAGTCTTAAACTTTGGAAACGAGAGATAAGAACATAACATTACATTGCCTATTTGGAGTAGAAAGAAAATGAGTCAAAACTCAAAACGTGAAAAAGGGCAAGAGACAAGCTAAAGCTGGCATATGAGAAAAAGAAGACGAGAAGGAAAATCCTTGAGCAATCAACAAAAATACCCACAACAGAACAGTCAGTCAGTACATAATATAAGAACAGACCACAAAAGACGTGCGTTCACAACAACTTGACTACCAAAAACTTTGTTACTTTTTGTGTGCACTTTAGTTTGATACTGGTCTGGTATGTTGTATTGTATACAATAAATGTATTACATTGCACAAAAAAAGTGATTACATTCACCACGCTTCATATTAAAAATTGCTAAACGCTATATACTACCAACAACACCAACATACCAGCAACTAAACCAACTGCCGTCAGTCAATCTTTCAAGTTGTAGTAAAGTTGAATTTAATTCAGTTTCTAACCCTAGTCTAGCGAACGCTGGCGCTGTGACGTGAGTGAGTGAGTACTTACCTGCAAAAATACATGAGTGAAGGTGCAAGAGCATTACATTTTACATTATTGTGCAGCGTATATCACATTGTTCCTCAACAATACAAAAATTATTACTACACCGTAGTAAATACTACATTCATACAACTTTACTACGGCATATTCAACTCAAGAGTAGGTAGTAGTTGGTAGTGGTCGTGTGTTGCGTTTGTGAGTTGCAATCCACATGTGACTGTGAATACATTCGTCTTTCTTCTGTGTGCATTTTGCATACGAATATCATCGCTACCTCATCATCATCATCATAAATGTAAAGGGTATGCGTATTCTGGTCGAGAGGAGCAAAAAAAAGTGAGAAGGGAACACATCAATTTCAAACATCCCATTTTTGTATTGTGCTTCTGAGCGTTCAAAGCGCTTACGGCAACAGGTATGTAGGCTATATATATATATTTTTTTTGAGAAATTGGTATGTACTTTGTAATATCATATCATCATCAGCAGAATCACTTTTCATTTCAAGAAAGCAAAATTCCACCTATAATTATTATTAAGTTACGGATTTTTTTTAAGTTAGCAAATTGAAAATAGGTTTTTCGTTTTGGCCTAGTGCCTATAAATGTATGAATAAGTTTGTTTGTCCGCTTTTTTGTGTGTAGACTACATTTTCTATTAAAATAATAATATATTTCATAGAACAGTTATTCACAGTGTGGAAAGTGCATAAGATTTGCATTTTTGGATTGGATTGGGCAACCATAATCATCAAGATGATTCTTGGTTGATGATACGAAATCATTTACGGTTAGTAGACGCAGACGTCATGTTGATAGTTGGAAAATAAGGTCATCATAATATCATCACAAGTCAGCTAAAGGTCAACTTGTTTATGCATATATCTAAGAGGCTTTCTTGTGATAGTTTCGTTTGATTGGAGTTGGGCATGAGGAGAGTATATAGTGTGTGGATAAAGTGGATTAAATAAGCTTGGATGGTCTCCTTTGATAAGCTTTGAGAGTTTTTATTGATGAGGGGAGAGCTATAATAGCTAATCAATAGTTATATTTTGTGTCATTTTACATAAATTATTTGCTCATTGGTTATTTTTGGCCATTAGTAGTAAAGTAAATCGTGTGTTGTTGTGTTCGTTACGTTTATATAGGGGTCGCCTTTTGTGAAGTGTACCAATACCAATATCATTAAAGAGAGCTGCTGAAAGGTTCTTCAAAGGAAGTTTGAAGTGCTGGTGAGTAAATACGTTTAGGTTTGTTAAGAACATTCAATTTTGTTCACGTGTGAATGGTATTGCATGAAATTGAATTGCATTGGGAAGAGCACATTTGGAATTTACTCAACCGGAATTCAAGGTAAAGTCGAATTATGTTATTGAACAGTGAGACATTTCTATGGTTGATATCCTTTTTGGCGTTCTCTCAATAATACCTTAATTAGATGTAGACTACAGGTATATGGTTGATTGTATAAGGTGTACTAGTCTAGTACCATACCCTCATACCAAACTGATGTAATATATTCATTAGGTTTAGTGTAGTATAGGATATGATGCATGCACGACATAAGGGTCTCTCTGATCATATCACGTGCAATAGAACGTCACGGCAAAGCTTTAAGGGATGGGAAATGAATGGGAGTGCACATAATTACAGTATATGACTGCACTGTCCATGTGTCCTTAAAAACCAATGAATTTCTTTTGCTACTTCTACTTGGGCAGAGGCTGAACTTTATGGATTAAGATCTGCTAAGCGAGCAATTCCATGTCCTTCAACTTTATAAGAACGTGTGATTTATTATGTTAGGTATACAAACAAATTCATGGGCTTGGTTTTGGTGTTCATGGAGAGTCGTGTAATACCTAAAGAAAATCTTCCAAAGTCTTTTGCTTGAGTTCAATAAATCCTTCGAATCCTTTATATTTCTACCGAATCATTAAATGGATAATCCTACATGGTAAATCTCATGTGGACTTTGTTATTTTTTTAAAAGTATATTTAATCTAAATATTGCAGTTGATAGATTAGTTGTTAGTCGAGGCATTTTTACACGATATTTGTAATATTCCATGCCAAGGAAAACCAAATATCTCAACGAAAATGAAAAAGGATCAAGTATGCATGTGAAATACATCAGATCTCTCTCATTCATCCCTTCTATTTTATTTGGATTTGGTAATAAAATCCATGATCCCTTTCTATGATTCGGCAACTGGTGTAATAAAAAATTTATGAATTTAAATTGAGCAAACAGTTGCAAAAAATTACAATGAGTTAGAGTTGAAATTATCATATAAGTCAAATGTTTTTTGTCGGAATCTGTGACGGTAATAATACTTATTATTATTCGAAGCCGCCGATGAAAATATACGGATAATATTTAATACCCTCCACCATAGATCTCGTGGATGCCACTGTAGGTAGTCTAGTATTGTATGGAAAGAGGCAGTCTATTTTCAATTTAGGTTTAAGACGTACTACGTGTTATGTATTATGAATATCGTTATGTGAATTATTTATAGTTAATAGTACTATTGCGTATGTTTCCAATCATTTTAATATTACGTGATCATTATTACGGTCCCACCCAAATCTAAAAGTAAATGTCAGGAAAAAGTTATTTTCAGTATTACATATTGTACTTTTTAATCAAGTCAAAAAATGCATTCATCTTGCACAGAAAAAATGTATTTTTATAGTGTACGCTTTAATTTTGTTTGAAGTTCGGTACACGCCCACAGAGCAAGTAGGTATCTGGAAAGAATACAAAGTACTGGCTAAGCCTTCATCAACAACGTCGTCAATTCATTAAGGCATGAAATAAAGTGATATCACTGGAGTGCTATCTATTGTATGAATGCTGTCATTTGGTGGCATAATGTTAGCATTGGTCGTAAATGATTTTCCACAAACTCAAAGTCAAGCCAAATGAGCCATCCGTACATACACACGCGTGCGTGAATAAGGATAACCTTTATCTTCACGTATTTACTAATGACTTTTTCCCATCTATCAAAAAATTGTTCTTTCCTGTTCCTTAATTTCTAAACCAAACTATCCAGAACCACGAATGAGTGAGTGTGGTCTTGGCCACCTCAAAAACAGCGAATGAAGCAATTTCTCAAAATGGACTTGTAAGCAAATATATATGTCTCATGCATACATAGCATCAAAAATGAAATGGCTACAATAACGATTTGTATCCATCATCATGTAACGTAATGCTTATTAAGTAAACATATTTTTGTAACTTGCTTGAGGATTAGTGTTTGCAATTGAATATTCTTGACGAGATGAGGCTGGTAACACTGTGCATTTTAATTGTGAGAGACCTCAACATTGCATTGACTGTTAAGTTTAGTACTAGTACTGTCTTCAAGACAGTATTTTGTGTGCTGTACAATGTACAATGCTATGTAGTCAGAATTGCGGATAAAAACCATAGACATAAACAAGACTTTTAAATCTATGATAAAAACTTGCAGTTTTGTGGTTACTGAGGCATGTGGTGTTAAGCAAAAGCTAGTAAAATACAAACCATAAAATGATGAGTTCATACGAGACGCAACCGAATACCGCAAATGTTAAGAAAGTTTTTAAGAAGGATTTCATATTTTTTGCTGGATATTGTGCAGTACTATGACATACTATTATTATATTATAGTACATATAGCATAGTGTGACAAAAGATGCTCATCATCGTTCATCATTTGAAACATTTTTGTTTTTGAATCCTAAAAACTGTTTTTAACGATGGTGGTCACGGTAGACGACTTGTTAAGCGCACGTTCATACTATTAAAATAGTTCTTCATCCATCTTACGTATGTTTTGTAAAAATGTTGTACACACACTGTGTACATATGATAGAAGATTATTGCTGCCCGCATCTCTTCACTACTGCTCGTTAGAAAATATTCAAAACATGAAATGATAAATTGTAGGATAATGATGGATAGGGGCGATACTAGTCTGTGCTTTTACTTGGAATTAGAAATGACGCACAAGTAATGTGAGAAAAAAACAAATCTCTGAAATAAAAATTGTTAGGTCTGTCTCGTCTCTTGCATACATATATGGAGATGAAAACATTATAGCAGGTGCAAAAGAAGGCTAGCAAATCAGCCGAAAGTCTCAGCTCTCATCTTTTTCGAAGAATTGCAAACGTCATGTTGTATTTTCTGGTATGTAATGTAAAGTCACGAAGCGCAAAAGGCAAAAAGAAAATGCACAATTCAGATTAAGATTGCACACTCTACTCTTTCATTAAGTTCCATATTCCAGTGCCAAAAATGCCTTCTATTCATATGTGTGGGTAGGTACATTTATTACGCATCTTCAAGTTACTTCGGAAAACCAGTGGTATTGTTGGTGGCTCACACAGAGTCCAACTATTAACTACCTGGTTTTTGGGATTTCCAAAATAATCTTTACAAATGCGTTGTAATGTCTCTTGCAAGCCTACACATGTCTCCATTCTTAATCGTACATTTTCTTCAGGTGAAGATAATCACAGTAATGAGATGAATATTATGAAAGATACGTATGACAATGAAAAATATCCGTAATGACTATATGGAATAGAAACAAAGAATAAGATGACTAATTTATTTTTCGTTCCCCATTTCACTTTTATCATCACGTTCTATTTCCATAATGAAATGGTCATCTTATAGAAACGCCATCGTACACCTATTTCTTCTTGTCATCTTGTATGAAGGTTTATTAGCATGAAAATTGAAATTTTGTGACATGACATGACTAACTAACTGATTTACAAGGATGATCGTGTAATATGAGTGATGAGCTTATGCGTAGGAGCGTACACGTACTTGAAAGCTAACAAGATGTTTTCATGCGCAACACCAGCGTTTTTGAGAGGAGATTGAAGATGTTGGATGTTGTAATTCAAAGTGGAAATTTTCTACTGAAAACTATGATAATGTAATAGACAACAAGTAGCAGTAACAGTGAAATAAAAAGCAAGTATGCCCGTTTGAGCGATAGTTTTAGTAAATGTTTAGCAATTAAACGATACTTTTCCTCTTAAAAAAGCACTTGTAATTGTAAATGCTTCAGGTAATAATGCTCAGTTACGCAAACTTAAGATTTTACGCAGATTCTTGTACACTTTTTTGCAAAATGCAATACAACAAGCACCAGCAAAAGCACTACATAAAATTATATGACATATTTTAGTCGCCTACACTCGTGGAATTCGCCATTGGCCTGAATAGTTTTAGCAGTATAATATCATAAGCTGAACTCAGCCAGTGTAATAATGTTACAAAAAAAGATGGCATGTCTCATTTCTTCTGTTCAACATTCAATGAGGAGAGCCTGGCCTGGCCTGGGTGCGTGTGTATTATTGCGTTGGATTGCATGTACATGATTTTAGATAAGTGTATTCAAGACCTTCAGTAGTAATGACCGCGTAGCATAATATAGTTAATAGAAGTGAGAAGGTGATTGTGTTTGTGATGTGATTCCTATTTCATTTTCGTAGGATTAACCTTTAATACTATATTATTTACTCTTTGTTGAGCTTATTTATCGTGTGCCATGCCCTTTCCTGTAGGTAGAATTCGAATTTCATATCATAAGTTTGTATCGTGTGAGAGTTTACTGCATTACACATTAGTTCATCATAATTTTATATGAATGCAGTGTATAACATTGACTTGACTCTTTGTGTGAAGTTCTCATTCTCATCATCGGAATAATGTTTGCCTTGTAAAATTGTAATGCAAACATAAACACATGTAAAGCTTTAATTTTTCATTTTGATGTCTTTTTAAGTTGAAACATATATATGCAGATTTTAATTGTATAGTGGTAGGGTAAATGAATGCTGAATATCAAGATTGAGTAATTACGAGTTAGAAAGAGTAATTGATATTGCCTTACTTTTGATGCTGATGTCAATCGCTTAATCCATTGTTTTTCAACTACATGACTGTGTTGTTAGTGTCAATTTACTATTTACAAAGAACACATTGACGTGTTATTTTACAACAAAAAAACATACATTTTGTGGTTGAAAAGAACACATAGTTAAACTTTTATTGTAATTGTATCTATACTTTCTGACGTTTGAATACTAAACGGCGATTGGCATAAAATTAAGAATATAAAGCGCATGAATTTTAAGCTGAAACTGGCTAAGCATTAATGGTCCAAAGGATAAATATTTCGTCATTTGAATTCAAAGAAACCACTGCGTCAAAAATAAAGGCAAGAATTTTATTACATTCAACATTACAAATTATAAATGACTAGTAAATATAAACCAATGAATAAACCGCAGCACAACAGTCATTTTAATCATGCCTGTAAAAGTCCTCCAAAGTTTAGAAAAGCAGAGAATTACTGTTTTAAACCATGATACTTGGATGACCGGTAGCAGTAGATGTAGGAAACTAGTCTTTTTATGATTAAATCAAGCAGGAAGTTATATTTGGTTTGTGTTTGATGATACACACAGTTCTAGTTCCTATATTATGACTATGACGTCAAGGCTTCATCATTGACAATGACAATGAGACCTTGGAAAAATTGGCGATGACTGAATAAAACCAATACCTACATGGTTTTCCGCAAATAAGATATTTATTCTCTTATACCAGCACCAGCTAATATAGCCAAGTTTCCATCTTTCATACAATGTAAAGTAAACCGATAAAGTTAGAGTTGATTCGTTCATCTTTTCCAGTGTTCAGGCAAGTGATTCATCTCAATACTTTCATGTAGATAACGGAAGTTGGCAGGTAATCATGCAATATGTCAAAGAAGCCGATATTGCCAGGATTTACTGAAATATTGATTGCATTGCTTTATCACTTGACGCTAGTAGAGCGTCCTCTCAAGTACTAAAAGTGAGAAGATACCTAATTGGAAATAGAAATATGTCACAGGGTTGAATCAGCAATACCCATAGATTATAGATATATTTGACTTTTATGCACTAGAGAAGAATGCTTGCATGCAACGTAAGACAAGAACAAATTAGCTGAAATAACGGGTAACAATATTTAATGGTATTATAACAGAACAAACGTGTGATATTTCGGAAGAATATTTGATATTAGGCTAAGCTCAAGTTAAATAACCCCAGCTAATGATAAGAATATATTATATAATATGCACGTATACTATAAATTACTACTGACGATTTTCTGTGAATAAACAGATATTTTGTTGTTCTGGAGTTTGGAATGTTATGTCCATGCGTCCAAATATTGCTCTTGAAATCCCACTTGAGCAATATCATATCATACCATACACTTATAAATGGATTGGGTTATCATTAATATAGCCGTTTCAGATTAGCTGAAGAGTTTTTCACTGAAGTCGAATTTCGTTTTTTTGTATTTACATCGCTACTCAACAGTCTCACGGCACCGACACCTGAATTCTTTAACGTTAAACTCTGTGACATGTGGACTTTACTACAGCTTTAACGCATAGTATTATTTCAGTCTCAAGTATATGGCATTATGGGAGTTTTGCAATTGCAATCCCAAATATTTTTAGTCAATTGTCGATCTACTTGACTTTGATCACGATTATAAAATGACCCATTGTACCGCTAAATGGGATTACCAGGAAGTAACTTTAAGTCATGTCATAATGATGTCGGTCTTGTTTGAAACTTGTTGGAATTGGAAAGAGTTGCAATGGATTTATTATTATTGTTTCGAAGCCAATAGGTCACAAGCTGATCTGTCTGTTGCATTAGAATCGCTGGTTGCACCTTTTACGTAACGATTGCGTCATGGAATTTGGCTTTTACATTGCCTGTTAATACAAAAGTCGTCTCTTATCAGTCTAATCGATGCATGTAAACTCCATAAACTCGTGTTAAATGTATGATATCAATCCAGACAAGCTTGTGTAAATAATTGAATACGTACATTGACATGTGTATATATTGTGTAGATTAATTTCAGAATACGTGTTGCACTACTATTATCTATCTTAAATACAATTAAACAATACAAAAATTATATACATATCACATGGAATTGCCAATGATTTGAAACTAGATCATACCATGTTCACGTGAATTCAACTTTATGTACAATTTGTTTAAGGTCCCACGAAAATACTTTCATGTGTATCACTTTATTGCATTTGTAATGCAAAATGCATAGGGATTTTGTGCGGGCCTGTTCGCTGGAAAAAATTAAAACAAAGTTCAAACAAATGTACATAAACATATTATATCGCTTTTACAATCAAATATCGTTAGGCTGCATTCAGGCTGTATTTACAAAAGACAGATAAAACACGACTTTCTGCAAATATTACTCACGCACATGCACCTGCCCCGGTTGTTACTAAACAATATTGACTATACTAAACATTACATTAGCTACACTATACATAATATATGGTGTACTTCCGATTTTGTGTTATTTGCGTGAGCATAGTCATAATATATTATTCCATTTCACAACAAGCAACAGAGCAACCCTGCAATTTATCGTTTTTCATGCTTGGCGTAATTGGGGTTTAGACTGTGGTAGTTCACAAGTAATTTCTCCACTCCACTCCAGTTTCCAGCTACTCCAGCTCCTGACTGGATGGAAGTGAAAGTCATTTTGTGACATGGAAAGGGAAAGTTGCAATAAGAAAAAAGTTTGTGATATGGTGTTTTCTCCAGTGCGTTTCCCTTTCGTTCAGGAATACCTGCCTACCTTAGCTATTGGTCAGCGAAGGGAAAAGTTCCATGACCTTTTATTGTTCCTCCATCCTGTTCCAGTGCTCAACTCAATACAAAAAAGGCACGAAAAAATGCTTCCTGATAACTATTTATTGTAGTGTGTTGCTTGCCATCTAATTTAAAGGAGCTGGGTCAAATTTATTTTCAATCATAAACATTAAATATTGTATATAAATGTTATTCCTTACCTCATGTAATAGGAAACTTTCCTGAAGTTGAAAAGTATCAATATCAAACCTACGTGTCTTTCCATGAATACAAAAGTTTGATTTTAAATCAACGAGCTTTATGGTATTCATATTCATGTCTTCTTGTCGTTTCAAATTGAATATCCAAATAGTAATGGTTTCTAGTTTCCAAACGTGTCATGTCATTTGGCATTCTTTACAACACCTGCTTGGAACAAATTCTATGGAAAAAATTTCCCATGGCTGTTATCTCAATAAGAGCGTATGTTGCATCCATTCCAGAAGTAGTAGTTGGTAGAAGTGGAAGGTGAAAGAAAGAGAGCCCTTCACAAAAAGTGTGTGCTTTTCTATGCAAATATAGAAGGTTCTCATTTTGACACAATTTTACTGCTAGTGACTGTGACTATATAGTGTGATAGACTATTTTGAAAACGTATTAGTACAGTCTACAAATGATAGGTTTATTACTTATTATTCCAGTATTCAAATTAGGAAGAAAGAGACTGAATAGATACAAGGAATCGAAGCAGTAGGAGGGAACGTTTTCAATAAAAGTAAGTGGGTCATTTTGCTAGTCAATATATTGGCTGGTTCTCAATGAGTTTTGTACATTTAATAGCATTTTTCATAAAAAAAACATGCTCTTTTTTTGTGCTTTTCCTTTCCAAGTCTGGAATGGAAGCTTTATTCTCATCACGACACGACATATGGCACTTCCACTCGGAAAGAGTACATGTCAAGAGATAACCTACTTTTTAGTTGTTCTCATTTCCTGATAAAACACATTTACGAACATTCATTCCAATTAAGTACAATGAAACATTAGACAAAACATATTTTTTGCTTGTATTAAAAAAATAACCATTTGAATTTACTAGGTCTGTCTACTATTCTGTGGTCTAATTTTTGGCGAAACGTTCTACATATTATTATGTGTCCTACTCTTCCTTCAGTGCAAACTAATCTTCACTCGCACTTTCTTTCACCGGGTCTAGAATCTAGAGGTCAAATGAAAGCAGTATTCCAATTAGTGCTTTATGTTTCTAAAATGGGAAATGTGTGACTGATTGTTATCTTGATTACTTATTGATGATTAGATAACACGTAACCGCTGATAATTAATATCAGTCAAGTTCCATTAATAAAAGTATTCAAGTATTCTTAAATGGGATTTGGACGAGTAAGGGTATATATACATATGTCTGTTTGTCGTCGTGTTATCTGGTTGATTTCTTTTCTTACTCTCAGCGAATCCTTTTGAAGCACCCTTTAATACAACAGCGCATTTCAAACCTCTTTGTGAGCAGGAAGCGAAACGACAACGCTTGTTAAATACTGTTTATCGCCAAGTGCTTCCTTCATGTTTCAATTTCAAGATCAAACATGAAACATAGTTAGTTATTGTCATTGTGATTGTGAGCGACGAAGCAGAAAGTGATAGTTACAGTTTTGCGTCATAAAATTGCTGAAATCTCTGACTCATAGTCGCAGCATGATGTGTGGTGGTGGAATGAAATTCAACAAAACACAGGAACCTTTCTTGTTCACAGACGGTTGGTTTCTAAACCTGGAATGTTATATACCTACCGATGCCGCAATATTTGTAGTTGTATAATAATAAGGTTTTCGCTTTGAGTCTTTTCTGCAGTAAGCATTGTACCATAATAATGAGCAATTGTATTATAACAACTTATCACATCACATGTAAACCTACTTCCTCGTTAAAATATTGAAAATGCACATGTTCTTTGAAGTTATTGCTCACAATTTTCACACAGTATGAAAAAAACGAGATTTCCAATCCTGCATATTTTATGCTTCTCATTATGTACTATTTTATTGCACACTCCTCTACACCTAACTTACTAGAATACGACCTTGAAATTGGAATTAAAGGAGAATGCTTGGGATGCAGATTTTCTGAAAGTTCTTTCTTCATTCTTTCTAGAAAAGTTTAAATTTTAATGCTATCGAATTGAAAATACCAAAATTTTATCAATAAAAATCTTCAGTTCAAAGGCTTATTTTTTGCATGCGTGGTGGTCAACATAATGGTTTGCAAACATGGTGGTTAAAAATTAATCACTCATACGCAGCACCAACAACAACCTGTTTATCGAAACACTCTCGATGTGCATTTATACGTTAACATCGGTCATGTTTGTTTCCTTTCATTACATCCTTCCTTCAATTAACCTCTGTCCTCTAAACCCCATACAAGCATAATAAAGGTAGAAATAGGCAGTTTGAGGGGGTGTCACAATTCACAATTGACAACATCAAATTAAATTTGTAATGTTATACCATGCAGTCATCTCATTATAACATAGCCTTTGTTGTTAGCAGTTTGCTCTTGTGTTTGTACAGATACGCACAATGCATTTACAGTAGATATGCAAGCTCTAACAAAAAGGCATACGAGTCAATTATATATTATTTATCGTCAACCAACGGCAGTATCTTTTTCAAATGCATTGATTAAATGTGATTATAGGCGTTGTTGACCTTTTCTTCATATTACACGTTAATGACAACCTTTACTCAAATTCTATCACTTTCTCATCATGACATTATATTCAATACCTGTACTCGTCGCATCACACAATTCTCTATTGTATTTATGAAGTGCGGAGGTGAAGAGGAGACTCCACACTTTTATCCTTAGTTTTACTGCACACGTTAAATGGAAGATAGTTCCATTTTCCATTCATATTGTTTCACTGAATAGAGTAATAGCACTACATCATCATCATCATGTTGTACCTACGCATATTAGAATTAATTGCAATAATACACGACACGTGCAAGGCAACTAAATGCCTTTAGGACAAATGCCTACCTGTTCGCGATTTGTTGTAAAGGTACAAAATTATCATATATTTAACTGCACAACTGCAGCCTGCAGCTCAATGAATGATTAGTCACTGTTGAGAAATAACTTTATACTAATTGGCGAAATATTTGTCCGTGAGACATTGTGGATTTGACAGATTATATTATGCTCTGGTGACATTCCCGCTTATAATTTATATAAACATGCGTTTTTAACATAAAATGCACTTTTCATGTCATCATGGATGTCACTTTAGACTTGAAACAGTTATGTAAGCCATTGCTGATAAATAATTTGAGGTATACTGTAAAATATCACTAATTGCAGTTAAATCGGCTTATGACCATTTAATTGCATCTAAGTTACCCGACGGGTGCGTTTCTAATTGTGGAATTCAATGACTCTGGCTTGGCAGCATCTGAATCTGAGGTAGCTTTAATCAGTGAAGTGCCCTTCACGTGGTCGGAGATCTTATCTAGAGGGCTTTTGTGATGATAGTAAAAAATCACAATTACGAATAACAGCATGTTTATCAAGCATTTTAAACTCGTAGGTTGAAAAGTTGAAAGTTATATTGCAACGTAATTTATTATTGGTTGCTGTCAGTATGCATTTGGAACTCATGATTAGAGTGTATAGCTCAGAACAAGGCAGTAAAACAAGCAAGGGGAACAAAGAGTGTGCTAATGAATTCAGAACGGAGTAAATTAGATTGAAATTTGTAGCAATTAAAACTGTATAAATGATCTAAAATTAGAGACTAATCATTTTTTTATTTTTATTTTACAGGGTAGTAGTACATGGTCCGAGGAAGATTCCAGGAGGAGGGAAATTGTATAGTCACGATGAAGAATCTCAAGGACATTAGTAGGATGAGGAAACTCAGGCGAACCCTTCCAATAGTATTAGCTTTAACTTTAGTTCACGCAATTACTACCGTTAACGGATATGGTGGGGGAGCCCCTGAAGGTGTATGTGGCACAATGATGCCTGGCCATGGTCAGTCTCCTCAAACTGGCCCCAATCCATATAAGATTGTTTTGAGCAAAACAGCTGTAAAAGGTCAAGAAGTGATGGACATCACGATCACCTCAAACTCCGGAAATGATGAATTCTTGGGATACCTTGTGCAAGTACGTAAACCTGGAGAAGATAGAAAGGCGTTTGGAGTGTTTAACGAAGTCGTAGAGAACGAACTGGGACAAACGCTGAAATGCTTTGACAGTGAACACAGTGCAGTTACACATACAAGCAATAAGCCCAAGAAATCCGTTACTTTGCAATGGACTGCTCCCAATGAGGAAGATGCTGAATATGAAGTATTGTAAGTAAATTGAAATTGAATGGAAATCATGGAAGTTCGTTTCAGAATTATGAGCGTTTGAATTTTTTTCATAGATTTTCAGTTCTGAAAAGTTTTGGAGAATATTGGACTCATCAACCTCATGAACAAAAGATTCGTGTGACGAGGGATGTAACTGCCACCACAACAGCGGCACCAGTTGTAAGTT
This sequence comes from Orchesella flavescens, assembly GCA_964034955.1. Classification (NCBI taxonomy): domain Eukaryota; kingdom Metazoa; phylum Arthropoda; class Collembola; order Entomobryomorpha; family Orchesellidae; genus Orchesella; species Orchesella flavescens. The sequence continues at coordinate 11,474,620 of OZ035958.1, read as the reverse complement.
GGTCGAGAGTGAAGTCATGCGTCATGTGCTAGACGTTTCATAATAGACAACAGCGTTTAACTTTATGTGTTTGTCCTATAGTTAGCTGCTAGTGCCGATTTGGTTAAAAAATGGCGTGAAGTTTACCAAGGTTGTGGTGATACCAAAGGATGTTTTGGAATGCCTGGGAAGTGTGTGCAAAACTTTGATGAGTCCTCAGATAACCCATCTGTCTGCAAGATAATGGTTACTTGGGCGAAAAAAGGGGGTGTAAATGAATTTGAGTTGACCGGAAATCTTGGAAGTGCTCAGAATGGGTATGTGGCTGTCGGATTTTCAGAAGATGACAAAATGGTAAGTAATACTTTCCATAATTGTGATGAAAATGAAATCAATTTTTAAAACAAACGTTAACTTAAATATATGGTTGCGTTTAAAGGGGAAAGATTCAGTTGTCGGTTGTGGATTCCGTGGTTCCGGAAGTGAGCCAACTATTTTGAGATATCACAATCCTGGTGGATATTCGCCGAATGAAAAGAACACGGTAAGTCTTAAATGTTTTTTATTACATTCAACATCCCCGTTATACTGCTTAAAGATCAAAGGATTCATTTATACTTACACAAAATCTTTGTATATAGCCTGCAAATTTAGGAATTACCGAGATGGCAAAATCCAACACGGAAGGAAATTTGTTTTGCAAGTTTACCCAAATCAACCATGAAATTGGTGACGTTAAAATTGATTTCGACAAACCACATTACCTGCTTTTATCTACAGCAAATTCTATTGGAGGTACGTATTATCTTCTGCAGAAAATAAGATACCAACATGACATGAAATACTTATAATTTGTTTGACCTGACCTGGATTCAATTAGATGATTATCTGGGGAAACACGGAAATGATGACAAGGGAGCTAGTCCACAGTCAATTGTTATAACTGATAATATTATCATGGGAGCCGATTCCAACAATTGGTTAGTCCAGCTTCATGGTGGGCTCATGGTTATCGCTTGGCTCTTGTGTGCCTCCACTGGAATGTTTGTTGCGAGATATTACAAGCAAACACACGTGGAAGTTATGCCTTGTGCAAAAGCATTTTGGTTTTCGGTATGTTAAAAACAAATAATATGGTTCTTCAATCTTATTTTTTTTCAATTGTCAAACAATCGTAACATTGTGTTTTGTACTTAAACAGCTCCACGTTTTCTGCATGGCATCCACCGCATTCCTCACAATCTGTGGTTCCATCGTCATTCTCATCAAGAAGAAAGGATTATACCTTCAAGACGTTCACCCAATTCTTGGCGTTGTTGTAGTGGGCTTAGCAATTTGTCAGGTTTTTATCGCGTTTCTCCGACCTCACCCAAACACTCCCATGAGACCATTTTTTAACTGGATCCATTGGGGGATTGGAAATAGTGCCCATATTGTTGGAAGTACGTTACTTTTCTTGTTAACTACCGTATTGCTTACCGTATGATGCTTGAATTTTTTTAAATACAATAATTATGTTCGTCTATTTTCTACAGTCACATGCATCGGTTTTGCTGTGGACCTTGGGTTGGCAGATCTGAAGAGATTTGGGGATGAGAATTTGTGGGTGTGGATCCTATTGGGTCTCGTTTTATTCCACGTTTCAATGCATATCATCATGTCGGTAAGTTGTATTACGTGTGATATTTTTACAGACCTAAACTAGTGTCCTTGTATGAATCATGAACAAATAAAAAAATGCAAATCATTTAATGTTTTCAGATCCACACTCTTTGGTCTGATAAGCAAATGTCTGAGGGTAAGAATAAAAAGCGAGCTATGGTTCCAGGACCAATGAAGCCCAGTGGAGGAAGCAGTGAAGCACCTGTAAGTTAAATTACAAAGACATGTAAACACAGAAAATTCACATGACATGAAAACAAATAATAATAAATCTGTTTTTTTTTGTTGTTTCAGGGTACCGTATTTAGGGACTTTATGCTCGGTTTGTATCTTCTAATAATGGCAGCCGGTGCCATTGCTTTAGTTGCCTTAGTCTTTTGGCCGAAAAAGAAGGAGGGTGACCCCACAGCATAAGTATCTGCCATGCCATAGATGATATTTAAATTGTTGCAATTTACCATTTATAATTTACAGTCTAGCAGTCTAGGGCATTGTATCAAAGACTCTTGCCGTCGATCGACAGCATTTTTTACGGTTTAAAACTATCCTTTTGAAGTGTAAATATTGCACGTTAATTTGAAGACTTTTTTAATTTGTCTATAAAACTGCTATATACTTTGGCAACATTTTTGCTTTATTGGAATTAAGTGTTCAGAAGGTAATTTGTAAAGCCATAATGAATTAGTTATGTGAGGAACTTGGAAATTTAATTGGGATTCATACGTTGTGTTAGTTATATTATATACTCGCACTGACTGGAATGGAAACACGGTACTGATTTTTTAAATGTCATAGCTTGAGAGGGGTTTAGCTCGTAAATGTGTATGTTCGTAACTTTTTCAATTTGCCATTTTACATTGTATAATAGTATAATATTAATTATTTTAAACCAACCAGTTACTATATCCTGCTGTTATTTTCCCTTAAAAATGTGATATAATGTATTTGTAAAGGTACAAGTTAATGTAGTGTGTATTTAATAATTGAAAAAGGGAACAAATGTAGTTTTAGTAGGAGAATTTTGAATGATCATGATTAATGTACGTGAATACTAGAATATACATAAATCGTCGACACTTTTATTATTTTTAAATCATTGGCTACTTTTTATTTCAGTGCAATGTCTTCACTTTAGACTCACCTTTAATTTTATATTTCCAAATGAGATGTTTTAATATTTTTACTTTAGAATAGTAGTGAGTACAAATCTACAAATTATTTTGGTTTTAAAATGTAAGAAGAGAATTCCTGTAAATAACGAAAACTTTAAATTGGAGCATCTTCAAAATTTTCTTTAATCAGTTCCAACTATTGAATCTTAATTCTTGATGGTATTGAGAATGCATTGTCGAATTATGTGATTATAATTACAGTATGTTTAAAAAATAAAGCAAAACTTCTAAAGTTACTTAACACACGTATTTCCTCCTTGTAAGTCGTGGTGATTCATTTTTGCATATTATACATTCTCCTTCTTGACTATAAAGCGAAAAGGTTAGCGGATTCATTTATTAATTCTTGCATTTGGTTATCATTGATCTGTGCCCGTGCTCTGTGCCAGACTTGCAGAAAATCAAAATCCGAACCGAAGTAATATTGTGGTTCCTCCCAAAAATGGAGTCATTGAACTCGGGTTGTGTAATACCTACTTTTCTATCATAGAATGGGCTAATAATGCAATGTGCAGACAAAAGTACTATATTGCGTAATAACAATGTGAAAGACGATGCAAAATCATCGTAAGATATTTAGCTGAAGACATGTCCAAAGAAATGATTTTAATTCGTCATTGTTTGCATTGAAATTTTGTAATCACTACCAATTTCAAGTTAGTATTGAATTATTGGCCATCGACAAGACGATAGATTGGCATATCACAAGTACAAGTTTGAAACAATTAAAAAATGATACTTTATTTGGTTCAAATACGTGAGAAAAATGTAGTAGGTGGTAACAGCGACAGTCGTCTGTGACGATCGAAGAACAGAGCACTCAGTTTGCTACGTGACGTTGATAGTGATCTTGGTCCTTATTGTGCTAATGGCTTTTCACACTCATCCCTTCCTAATCATCACCAGATTTATGCACTTGCACTACAATTCAGTCATTTTTATGCTGTGGACATTATATTTAATGCCAAGTGTGGCTTTGGCATAGCTAAAACATGGACAATCGGCATTGATTTGGCAATAAATTTTAATGCAGAACGTTCTTCAATGTAATATTATGAAAATGTTACAAAATCATGTCATGCTCCCCTTTTGGCTTGATCGAAAGGAAAAAAACACAAATAATAATATCACTTTTTGATTTACAATTGACAAAAAATGCTTTTAAATGACTGTTTTCAATAAAGATGAAGATTGTGTTCTCAGTGACCTGTGTATGATGATGTGGCAAGGATGGCAAGTGAGAATTATTTTGTGGTAATTTGACTTTACTAAAATTTTCAATTCCAAGAAAGTCCATTACCACCATCACTTTTAAATTGAACTCATTGCAACTTTGATTTCAATTTCAAAAAATGTGGCAAGTACCATTTTTTACAATATATAATTCTGCACATAATGCCACCCTCTTGGGTTTGGTAGAGATATGATTGCATACTTTGATTGCTCAATGTGCTCAAAGGTTTTAATGCCTAAGTCAGATTACAGTATTGAACATTGAAAAAATAATATGAATGGTGTGGGTCATTAGTCAATGGTTTTCTATTTCACGGGTGATTTGCGAGCAATCAATGTAGTAATCAGCAACTTGTAACTTGTAATTCTTGTAACATGTACATTGTTACAACAAGGAAATGAGATGATGGGGAACGTGGGAACTAGTGAGTTTTTATGTCAATACGAAATCAAGATATTTTCAAACAAATACAATTGAGTTATTGTTTGTACTATATAGCATAATTCATTTCTCACTCCTCCATAGTTAACAGTTACGGATCCTTAATATTCGTGACCTAAACCGAAATAGTATCATACCACCTTCGCTTCTAGCAGACTGGGACATTTGAGTTGAGTAAAATGAAAGTGAATGGATGGGATGGATGAACCGATGAACGCGATGTTACTTAACGATTGGGGCTACTTGAAACGATGTTTTTGAAAGCTTCATATTGAGACTCGTCGGCTTCTTCTTTTCTCAAAATTTTATAATTTCTGTCTCTCATAATATTTTTAAATCTTTTTTTCCATCATAGCTCTAAGACTAAGTCTTTCATTTTTTCAAACTGATTGCATCATATGTAATTTGATTCTACTAGGTGATGAGCAGAAAGTGGGAATAAATGAGCATAGATAATTTTCGTGGTTTATGCTAATCAATGAATTAATTTTCATGCAAATTTCTAAATCCACAGCTTCCGCTCTGCGCTTTTGTGTTCCCTTTACTAAACTGCACTTCCGCTTTGTCATCATCATCAATCATAAAATGGCCACCACTGTGGTCTAATTTGGTTTGCGAATGTGTGATGTGATGTGGTACAGGACTAAACTTAAACGTGTGTAATTGTCCCGAAATTGACAAAAATTGCAGAAAACAAAGGAAATTGACGCATGTGACATATCTCTCTACCACAAGAACCTATTTATCTTAGCATCATGCGTCTTGATCACAGATGACTAAGCCGTTATGATGCACCACCATATTTGTTGATTTGGTTTATCTAGACTAAACCCATATTTTCCTTCAAATTCGCTTTAAGCTATATCGGCTTTGCTCTCATTTGTCTGTCAACAAATAAATCTCTTGCAATGTGATAAATGGTCCTTGTAAAAAATGCATCTGTGTACCAAATCCCATTCCCAAAAAATAATTTTGTCAACAAATTATATTTTGTGTATTATGCTGATTAGCTCAACATCAACATTAACATTATTTGGAAGGGTAGTCACTAGTCACCTGTCACACGGCATGGTGTTGACTGTCGTTGTGATGCATTGCTGCTGTCACTGTCATTATGCTCCTATCACATTTCAACAATGCAATCAATCTTTTTTTCATAAAAGGGAGTTGGCTTTTGCCTTGCATTTTCATCTGATCCTGGCACCGACGTTCTTGTACTCTACATCTTACACAAGAATCGGAGAATTGAATTAAAGATGATGAAACAGGGTAATAATTCTTAAATGGGTTTTCCTCAAATGAGAAATGCGTTTAGCAAACATTTGACTCATTGACAGAAGGAGACTTTTTGGTTTAGAAAATAATAACACGCCATTATTCGCAAAGTTGCGTAATATGATAATCATGATTATGCTGATGCAGTTCATTTTCTTTGTCAGCAAATGGTTAATCTGAAGAAAATGCACATAAACCTCATAAAAGACACATAAACAACATATTTACGATCTTGTTCCTATGTACTCCCTTACGTATTTCCGTCTCCACCTCAAGAATATATTTATTGTGTGGTAAACGTAGATGTAAATTTTATACAATGCGTACGTGTGTCAAGTAAGTTTCTGTTGCCAAATTCGAGAATTTTCAATTTATGGATTAAGTGCATTTTTTGCTGGTTTTTGAATAATCCCATATAGCACAGCACTACACTGCTGCTGTTTGACAAATGCAGTAAGTGATTATCTTGTTTTTTTCTTCTGTGGCTAAAAGGAAAGACCCCATAATATTATGATTATAAAAACTGCTTCGAAACTAAAAGTCGAGCACACGCAACCAAACTTTTAGTAAGTTTTTGAGATTATTAATGAAACAAAAAGTTGCTAGTAAATATCTCCTAAACGAATTTATGTCCGACTTGTCGAATCTGTGCTATGCATATCACATTATTATTTGTTAGTATGTAGATACTCGACCAAAGGTATTTTATCATCATATCACACAACGTCCTATATAATATTGAAGCACATATTTCGATCACGTACGTTTTGTACCTTATACTGTCGAGTTACGAGCTACTGATATTATTCTGACTGCCCTTCCACGCACAAAAGCCATAATGTTGCATAACGCCAAAAAATCCTAACCGTTTTGCCTAGTTTTGTATAAGATACACATGGAATGAGATGAGATAAGTGTAAAAACGCCCCGTGGCCGGTAAACGCTTTGCTCTGTCACATTCTCATATTATTATTATTGTGTTGTTTTAAAATGTGTATCACTGCACTGCCTATGCAGCAGCACCACATTGCTCATGAACTGTGTAAATTCCTTTTTACAACTTCACAATATGAGTTTTTCTAACTTTTTAAGCTTAAATGGGGAAATGGATTGTTACATGATTAGTGCATTGCTTTTCAATTTGCCCTGCTTGTATAGTATTACTATATTACCAAGAGGCAAGATGTGTTTATGATAAATCTCGTAACAGTTCAATTTAAGTGATTAAGGACGGATAATGTGTATGCAACAAGTAAAGTATAGGTTTTTCTCAGAGACAATAAGAATAATATTATGTGTATCAATCTGTTAAAGTAGTTTTACTACCTTTGGTTTGACTGTTTATCCGTGGGTATATCTTGGCCATGTGAAAATATAGCAGTGAGCTATATAATGATGGAAGGAATTGCATAAAACTGTAATATAATTGGAATCACAACAAAGCTCTGAGTGTTGACGACTGTGTGTCAGTAGGTAGGTAGGTGCAAACGGTTTGGTACTAGTTGTTGGTGATGACGGTGACTGGGGTGTTGATGTTCGAGAGAATATTAGCTGAACTATGTAATAGTCGTAGTACTCAAGTAGCCAGTTTTCAGTAACAAACAAACAAGACCACGTGATCAAAATTAGCAAACAACATCTTCCACAATAAGACAAGAACTCTTCAGTATAAAAGCTTTCTGGGTCGGTGGCTTATGGTCTCATTAGTAAAACAGCTCTTGATAATTAACCATTGGAAAAAAAGTTTTTAGGATCCAAGAAAAAATTCCCAAATCTGTTCAAGTGATTCAGCCAAAAAAAAATGTTTCTGAAATCGGTGAGGTTTCTATTTATTATGCAAATGTGTAGAATTATTTTTCGTGAGATATAAAACTGCAGGATTAAATTTAACTGGAAAATACCCGTTTTTGTTTCTAGTGCTGCAGCTTCCTTCTTCTGATCTGCTTCATAGGCTCAGTTTTTGGAGGCTATGATGGAGTGGTAGATGACGACATTTGGCACCGAGTTCTCAAGGTTCTCAGCAAGGGATATGGGGGCAGCAAAATAATCCTTAGTCACCCGGAACCAGCTTATTTGGTAGATTCTTATACAAAAATTTATCCTTCTTATCATCATCATCACGAGCCCCATCATCATCATCATCATCATAATCCTCATCCCCACAATCACCACCACCAATCTCATCACGGTGGTGGTTACGGAGTGCCAGCAATCGCAAGCTATGGGCCACCACCCTCGGCGCATTACCACCACAATAATCATTTGGGATATTACTAACTTAAATGTAAATTGTACTACCTATGTGGGCGAGCGTATAGAAAAGACGAAAAAGATGTGTGAAAAAAATTGTTGTTAACGTTTGTATTCGTAGAAATTATGAATAAAACACGTAGTTGTGCCATTTTTACTAACTAAATAATTTTATACACTTTTATTGAACTCATTTATTTAACATGAAAGATATTGCTCGTAGCAGACACTCTAAAGAAATAATCAAGCTCACGAAAACAATCCAAGGGTAAACTTGTGATGAGTTCATCAACGCGCAAGTGTTGTTGGGAGCTGTGAGGGGCGCAGGACACAAAGCCTCTGTTTCTAGTGTACTTCCGGCTTCTGCTTTGAAAGGGCTACTTGTCTGCAATGTCCAAAATGACCTCTTGTTTTCCACAAACGTTGCGCTGTATGAATTGTAATGATTTGTTTTTAGATTTTGAAACTTAAATTGATATGAGTAAAAAATGGGTACGTGAAGCATCCACCATCTCGACTTACTAAACCCGGAATTTTCCACCGCTGCTGGGGGCAATCCATTCCAGACTTACTTCATGGCTTTGAAACCCATAAGTGTGGGTCACAGCCACAACGTTGACATCGGAATCTTTTACGCCTTCACATTTCACAGGTTGGGTCTTCAATGGGCATGAATAAAAATAGCCAACAGGTCCGGTTCCATTGGCTCCAACTTCTCTTACCTGAACTAGAAAACCTCGGAACAGGCCACTAACTGCCTCACCTTTTAATGAGATAACTTGTTTCTGGTCCTTGGCTAGAGTTAAATGTTCCACTTCGATAGAGTATGGACTTCTTATGGTCTGGGGTTCCCACAGCTCTTCAGGATCAGTGTTAGGTTTTGGATGTTTTGGGATCATGTGAAAACATGACCCTGCTGGTGCTCCTTCCTTTAGCCCTAGACTTTGATGTGGGTGCAGCAGCAGTAGTAAAACAGTAAAAACACAAAGGAGCATTATCTGAATGAATCCCATATCTGATAATTTCCCGTTAGGTTGACCATGCCTATCTGAGCATCATTGTTATTGTCTGTATGCGTTATCAAACACATGACGGACTGGTGCAAATTATTTTTAATGTACTAGCTTTTTTTTGCATTTTTGAATAAATTCCATTACGGAATGTATTACAAATCGAAATCAAAGAACTGTCTTATGACCTCGGCAACAACTTCCCGTATTATAATGTAATTGACCGTGCATCCAATGATAATTCGCATCCTGTTTCGAAAAAGTGGCTGAGACGTCTGTTTAATCATCATTTTTTAATACCAAACGTCCAGTAGTATACAAAATCGTACATTTTTACTTTACATTGGTCCTGATGAAGGAATTCTTTGACCGATTAAACAATTTTAACCACTTTACTTCCCGTTTTATTCATTCATTAATCATGCTCAGTGGTTTGGGAAAAATTAAACAAGCAAATCGTACATTGCTTAAAGATTAACGAGAGTTTCCACTTTCTATCATGATTGAATTATTAATAGCTACTGCTTGATACGGTAGATTTCATTATTCGTTTCAAACTACAGAAATCTAACTGATATTTTTACATTGCTATCATCAATTTTTATATGTGTATGCAATACAAGCTAACAAATTCAAATCATGCACGGGAACTCCTTCTCTCAAATATATTTTGTTTTTACAAATGCGGACGAAAGTTATGCAATATGTGTAAAAGTAATAATAATAATTATTATTATCTTCATATGAGTTTTAAAGGGCTGCATCATTTTTAATACAAAAATATTGGGGTTCATATAAAAACAACAGGTGTATTCTATGGCTCACATTATGTTGGTGTTCTAGAATGTATATTTTTTGTCAACTTTTATGGCATATGGCGTTTTCAAAAGTATAAAAAAGGTAAAGTGACATTGCATTGGCTGAATCAGACTGAATTTTCTTTAACGGCCGTATCCACCACTACCCCCGCCGCCGCCACCTCCACCCCCACTGTATCCACCTCCACCACCTCCGCTTGTGCTCGAGAAGCTTCCCACCAACTGGGCACGTTTTGGACTGTCTAGTTGGGCTCCTCCACCCCCACCACCTAAAATGATAATATTTTGGCGTCAGTTTACTGCTTAACGCATGAATTTGTTTACGCCAATGATAACATCCATACCTCCAGAGGGAGCTCCATATCCAGATGAAGGTGGTGCTCCATATGCCCCTCCACCACCTCCACTGCTTCCGCCACCTAATAAGAAGATTCAAGTTTGATTGTTGCTAAAACTATGTAAATTTATTTCTTGCTCAAACAGTTGACTCTAAAGTTTACCTCCACTGTATCCACCTCCACCACCTCCTCCTCCGCCACCCTGCTGGCTTAGTACCTGAGCAACCTGTGCAAGGAGCGCATCATCAACAATTCCTGTAAATACAAAGTAATCATACGTAATTTATTTTTATTACATACTCCGTCAAATTCGACACCAATCAAAATTCATATACCTGCGCTAGAAGGACCTTCGGAAAATTGAGCTGGTTGGAAACCACCTCCCCCTCCGCTGCTACCACCACCACCTCCTGGGGCTCCATAGCCTCCACCGCCGCCACCACTAAATCCACCTAAAGAAACCAAAAGTTTTAAATTTACAAACCAAAATAACCCTGAGGAAGCCACCCCGTGAGCATTTGTTGTAGAAGCAGTTGCCCTGCAATAATGAAACTCTCCGCACCTCCACCTCCACCCCCACCGCCTCCAAATCCACCTCCAGAAAATCCCCCACCAATTCCTGCACTAACGATGCCAGCAGCACCAATGACTAGGGCCGTAACAACCTTTAACAAAATAAAAAAGAACGGAACAAAGAAAATTAAACCTATTTCTTAAAAACCAACAAATTTTTCTTGTAAAAATCGTTTTCAAAAAACTTACAAATCCTTTCATTTTCGTAGTGGTCAGCAGGATATGTATAATAAAAGATGCAACCCAAATCGTGTACAAAGAATTGACGATGCCCATGCGGTGACGCTACCTTTTTATACATTCTCATCCAACCGCCCACTTGGATTTAACAGCAACATCATGAAAAAGAGAGCTGTCAAAAAAATCACAATTGCATAAAAATACTATTGCCACAACGCAACCATGTTATGTGGATAAGCCCATCAAGCGGATCACCATGTGGCATGGTGTTGATGATCATGATGATGAAGGGATGTTATATTGCATTACATATTACCATTATAACTCTAACTAAAAATGAAGGGTACCTTCTTCATATGTAGGTACAATAATATGGAGAGAGAAGGGCCTGAGATGTGTTGACTGAGTCCTGTCTTAAGCAAATTTTCATGACGTACCGAACAATTGATAACAATCCTCATAATAACACAATTAAGGTTTGCTGAGAGGTACATACATGAGCATTTACCACCACAAAACTATATACTATCAAGTGCTGGTGAACATGTATACTTTGTAATAATATTATGATCACATTATTTCATCTCATCATCTTCGTCATCCTCATCTCTCATATATACCGTCAAAAGTGATGTATGTGATGTGATGCGATATGATAAAGTTGTGAAGTTTTGCAACAAAGCCAGCGAAAAAAAATTATGAAGAAGTCATTTTTTAAATAAAAAAAGGGAGTTAAGACCAAGTCAGGCTTAAGACTCGTGGTGGTTGGTGACTCTATTTTTTACTTCTTTTTTTATCTTCCACCACCGTCAATTCATTCAACTAGGACGAGGATGGATACATCATGAAAAATGATTTGTAACAATAACACGCAAGTCAATGGCCATTCTATTCCTTTTTTCTTAAGAAGAAGAATAATAAAACACATAATGTATGTAGTGTAATGTTGAATGTTGGTCACCACCACCATCATCACCATCACCAGCTTAATACTTCTTCTCTCATCATCTTCTTCATAATGTAATACAATATTTAATGCATTTCTTTCTTTGTTATCCCATTTCTTTTTTTCACTCTTTGAACACGATGTAAATTAGGTAACAAGTCATTTATGATTTGGTGAGTTGAGTGTGACTTGACTACTTTGTAACTTTGGTATATTGATGCTGAGGTGCTTTATGAAAAGGTGAATGAGAAATGCATTGTTAAAAATATTCATTTTACTTTTGCCTAAAATTCATTTTTAAGCCACTACAGAGTCTGTACCTATAAAAAAATAGGTACAATGTGAGTCAATATCATTATCATTTGAAAAAAAAGTGAAGTGATGAATATGGTGTGATAAAGGTGATGCATGAGGTTCTCATTAAAAGGTTCAAATAAGAACTGCCTCTTTTAACTGTAATTGCTAATGAGGAAAAGTGAGAACAAGGTATTAACGGAGGAGTACAAAAGTGAGACATGATTGTGTAATATATTTATTGGAGGCTCATTAGTAGCTCCTTTTGTGTTTTCGGGGGGATTGTAAATTGTACAAAGTCTTTCAACTAGGAGTAAATTTGGGTATTATGTTTATGAATGGATAAAAATGATTTAATGTAAATTCGACCGAATTTCATAATTAAGTGTGTATTTAAATAGGTATACTATGGTGTATTGTTGTTCTTGCTTCCTTATTCCATAACCAGATTTATGCCATTATGACGACATACTTAACCTGACTGAAAAATGGTTACTTCACGAGGCAGTACCACCAAGTAATGTTAGTCAAGTTCCTTACATATTACACATGTGCAATTGACACCTCAAATCATGTATGACAAACTTTCAGCGTGATTGTGATCTACATTTTCTTTATCATAATTTTGAAACAATAATTTTTATTATTTGCGTTCAACCCAACAGAAAATATTTCTGCAATCAAATTTTCTTGACACCATTCTTAGCATTTATTTGAGTGGAGGACAAATCCGGAAAAAGCTCACCACTCGAACATATTCGAAACTACAAGCGAACAGTACAACAATATTTTTGAGCAGGAGAAGAGGGCATTTGTTTCCCATCCAAATTCAAAGTCCTAAAAATTGAGCATATTATATGAACAAAAGAAGTCAACTGCAACTTTTTACAAGCATTTTCTAATCCAATATTATAGGTAAATCAGTTGTTCTCGTGCTAGCAAGGAACAGGTGCATGCTATATAATAGTAAATAGTGGGTACCCAAACGCAAAAGTTGATAACCATTCAAACTTGCTACTGCTGCAAGTAGGTAACTGTAACCATTGTGAATGTAGAATGTGCAGCCATTTACCCAACATATACATATAAAATACTACTGCCTTAATGCTTTCATTGCATGCTGATACTGAAGAGAGAGAGAGAGAGATAGATACATTCACGCATTACTATGCTACTACATTTTACACTTCACATTGACGATCAATACCTCCAGACTCGAGACATGCTCTTTCTCCATAGGTTCTTACTCTCCTTTCCCCCTTTCGTAATGATTCGGAGAAAATACTGGGAACAATGCAAACCTTCCTTATATCGTTTATCGTACCTACTACCTCCCATCGTTCTATAGCTTTTGTTCACAGTTGCTAGTTGCATACATACACATGTACTTTCATCATCATCATCATCGTCTTCATTTTATACTTTGACTTGACTATACGTATGTAATCTTCCTTTATCAGTTGACAGGACCAAAAACACTGCTGCTGCTACTACTACTTGGATAATATGATGGAGAATGTAAAGCATGTAATGCTCTCGGTGTTTTATTACCGCTAACCTTTTTCTTCCTATCTCTTTTTCTCGTTCATACCTTCCCATACTGATCCTTTTACTTCCTTTTGTTGTTACAAGGATACCTATGCACATTATTATATGCTTTCTCAGCAGCACAGGACAGGAAAGGCAACTAGATAGAATGAAATGGAATAGTGAAAGTGTATAAGGCTTTCCATTTTCCATACCATTCACCATACCCTCCATGTAAACTGGAAGTGGAGAGTTGAAGAATGAAAACTTGGAGAGACTGTCAGTGCTAGTCAGATTCCTTTTCCGAATGGTTCTCCACCAAAAGCTAGTCTCGTCGGAACGTGAAAGTAAAAGTAAGAAATAAGGCTATTCCATTGCAGTATTTTGATTCTGTCACTACACTCCATTCCATACAGTGTGTGTGTAAGTGTATGAGATGGTAACAACTCTATAGGAAAACATTAGTCCCAATTCCAATCTTCAAAAAAGTGGGAGATATTTAATCCAATCCACTTGTCTTGTCTTTAACATACTACATTCTGTCATTACTTATGAAAGTGGTGGTTGTGGTGTTGTGATGATAATAATAATTATTGGAAGATTCTTCTTGTTGATATAACATCAAAGGGAGTTTTGAGCAAGTGAAGAGAAATTGTGGGTGGTAGAAGATGGAATAACACCTCTCTCTAATTAGAACCGGGCTTGATCTCCATCCAAAAGTATATTGGGAGCGAAAGCCAAGTGAGTGTGTAATTGACAAGAAGAGGTATGATATTTGTAATATATCCATCTTGATACGAGGAGCACATTGTGTCAAGATTGGATACCTATATAAGCCCGGTGAGTTGTCGAGGGTTTATGCAGATTTGACAGAATGTAGACGTTTTTGGGAAATTGGTTATTAACAGTATTGTGTGTTTATTGTAACAATTTAAATGTGGAGATGAATTGTGAGTGCTGAAACAGTTGAAATTTTAAAAGAATATACGAACTTACGATTAGATTAATTGCATCAAACCAAAAGTCTACATCAATTTGTAACAACAATAGAGACACCAAAGCCAACAGAGTGTTTAGTGATTGCTCTTTAGAAATCCGAAATGGAATTACTTTTAAGCTTGAAAAGAACTTAGCATTAACTGAATTTAAAAAAGTGTGCAAGAAGAAACAAGTGTGGTTCTATATATAGTTTATATTTTGTGAAAACGTTCAGTTTCTTATGTCCTTTAGTATTTATACTAATAATTAAATTAATAGTTCATCCACAAAAATGAATAACTTCAACAAGATGCTGAGTCCAAGTGTGATCGTGATAGCATTTGTGTTATCAACAATTTCCGGTGAGCTACTGAAGGTAGCAAAACCCGTTGCAAACACGGATGGTACTAACTTTGAGGCTGCATTTCAAGGTAAGACCAGAAACAAACAAACATTTAATAGGGTTCAAGGAACTGGCTTTCTTCTCCACAGATGAAATCACACGCTCTTCCCTTGCATCATACATAAAAGTACATATATACGTTCAAAGTTTATGTTTAGGTGGCTTGGAATGCAATGGCATACAATAATGTGTGCAATTTTATGACCCGTCACGTCACAAGTTGGAGAAAATATTATCACAACACAAAAATTCCTTTGCAAAGAAAAATAAAATCTAAAACACAAGCAGGGAAAAGCTTCTAAAATAAAATTATATTCACAGTGTGCACAACTTCATTTTAGTCTGCATAGAGATTTTTTTGTCTATGTCTACACGTAGTCTCTACCTACCAAAAGCAAGTACCTAAAGTGCTAAAATAACATGTTATTCCACTTTGTAAATAATTCACGAGCTCGAGCGGACGAACCAGCAATCCATATACAAAACACCAACACAAGAATAAATAAGTATGAGCCTCCGTTTCCTCCAGATGAAACGGAGGTTATATTATATGCTCATGCCTTAGAATACGTACATACACATCTGCATTTTCCCATTGTAATCCTCTGCCTCTTGCTAACATTGAACCTTGTATTTTGTTTGCTACTTTACTTGCAGTATTGTGGTGTACCTATATATGCAAGTGTTTGTTATATATGTCCATCAAAATCGACCAAGCAATGCAGGATTTTTGGAAACTTTCGCTTTTGCTTTCACATTCATATCTTTGCGACATTGTTAGGTGCTTAAATCATGTTTTCTTTATGTCCCTGAATTTCACAAAACTCGGATAAAGGGCGTGTGTGAAAACTACAGTCTCGTTAATATCCAGTTGGATTTACTACACTGCACCTACTCATTTAAATAATCGAATCGTTTTGTTTTGGCCACCCATAAATTAACTACGTAGTACGGACAACGAAAGAGGACGGGTTTTATACAACTTCCGTTTTCAGTCATGATGAAGAAATGAAAACACAACCAAGTATAAAAGTGTGATCTTCTGTTATGAATACATTGGTGTGTAAAATTTACTCTTTTCTCTGCAGCACAACCTATATATATGTACTTACATGTAATATGCAAACTTTTCATATTTCGTTTACGCATTCATGACGTGTATCAGTGGATGCATGTCAAGCAGCAGTATAAACTTTCTAAAAATAGGCTGTGAAAAGCTTTTAAACTTTTTCTCTTATTCTCCGTCCGACAAGTCCAACTTAAGTCAGTATATTTACTCTTCAATCTTCATTTGATATCATCATATCACTTATTTTTCCTTTCAGCTTCCATTTTTGGTACTAACGTGGACATAAAAAGTAATAATATATATTTGGTGGCTTTGGCTTGGTCTTTCCTTTGAATTAAAATACATACATCTACGGTCACAGAGAACGTACATACTCAAATCAGGCACCAGAAGAACCTAAAATAAGACATAATGGTTGGATGAACTATAAAAAATACAATGATTTTAAGGGACATGATAATAGCGTGGGTATAAGTAATTTGTAAAGAATGGAAATATAATGAGTTATATATATGTTTTTATATATTTTCTGAACTTCACTACATCCTTTCAAGTTGTTAAGCCTGAGGAAGAGAAAAACAAGAAGTAAAAAGGTTGAACAAAATGTTTACACTACGACTACGTTTTTGTTACTTTTTATATAATCTAAACTATATGTATAGCCACCGTCATCGCATCGTCATCAAAATTCCGAATCAAAAGTGGAAAACTAGAAAAGAGGAAAAACTTTTTTTGTTTCCTTTCGCCACAAAAACTCTCTTCTTGTCCCTTTTCACATTTAACATTATTTTTCCCTACTTTTTTCTGCCAAGCTATACATCAAAAGCTTGCATAAATCCACAATAAATCTGTCCTCGAAGAGAAAAGTAAACAAATCCGTTAAAAGCATGAAAGCGAGCGGAGAGCATCAAGCACACAAAAAGAAATTCTTTGGATTGGAGAGCATACAAGGAAAGGGAAAAACCTTTTTGTTATTCATTTCTTTCTACAACCTTGTTGTTTTTATTTTATTTCATCAAATCTCCTTCTTCTGAGCAAAGATGACTGCTGGTGGGCTGGGTGGACGTGCCTGTTTTTACATGGATGGTTGAGAAAATCAAGCTAAAAGCATTTGTGTTTATTTTATGGGTAGGAAAAAAGTATAAAAAAAAGTGGGCTTTCATTTCCAACTTTCAAAGCGCATCCCATTAAAAAACAAAACATTTGCATGTGAAAATAAGAAGGCAAAAGGCTCCCTACCTCCTCCTCCTCATTCTCGTCATTATTAGCATCAAGCGTGTGACGTAAGTAAGTGGAAATGTGACTGCGGAATACAATATTTCCAAAGTTTTCAACAAAAAAATACCATTGGAAATGGGAATGTAGGTGTGTGGCCGCGTGGGGAGGAGGTGGAGGATAGTAATAAAGCAGAGTTAATCTTGCAATTCCAACCTCAAATCCAGAGACTTGGATTTACAAGTTTTTGGGAGAAAAAAAATGCCTTCAAAAGTTTTTCTTATGAGGGCATACTGGCTTGGGTGAGCATTTGAGTAGAATGAATAGTTGCAATTCTTTTTGCAAAATCCCGTCGTTTTCTTTCATTCCAATGGTGGCAGCTACGAAACTCTGATTTCTTTATTATGCAGCATTGTACAGAATGGTGGTATAGTGGTGGGTAAGCATAATATGATTGTAGTTATGTACATTCATGGTTGGAAAATTGAAGCCTTACCCTGCCTGCCTGCCTCTTTTCCTAAACTAAACTGCTTCTCTGGATTTCCAAAATCCAGGCAAAGTTTGAAGGGAAAATGGCTTCGTAAATCTGTCATCAGTGTACACACTCACAATTGTGTGTGTGTAAGGCGGATGTAGATGGAGATTTTTTTTTGCAAAGGAGGCGAAAAAAACTTTTAACTTCAAGGCTTACACTAAGCTACACGAAAAGAAGGGACGGGGACACAGCTGCTGCTGGTGAATTGATATGTCTCGTTTGTTACATTTTTTTTCTTCTTCTGAGCTGAATTGAAGCTTTCATGTGCAGGTAAAAAGCCTTTGGGTTTGCCTCCATCTCCATGTATGCTCTAAGAATGAAAGAATTGACAATGACATTAATGTAATGTCGGTTTAGACTCTGCTTTTGTCATTTGTTCCAAAGAGTGGCATTATATACTTTGCATTATTTAAAGTGATCCATGTCCACATTCTTTTTACCTACCTGGATTGAGAGAGAATCTATTTGAATCCAAGCAAATAATAGGATTTTTTGTCCTTAAACACGTAGATCGAAGCAGGCGCGCAAGAATAAAGAAAAGTTTGAAAATTGTAATTGGGGTGGATATCCAAACCGGAGACAAATCCTTTATATCTTAGTTATAAATTTATATTGTAGATATACCTCCAATAAATTCTGTCCAAGATATTTACGAGTATAGAATAAGCAAATTTATATGATATAGTAGTAGGATGAAATTTTGCAGGACATTGTCACACAACGACAGTGATATTATTAAAATTTTGTTTCTTAAAATTCTGTTACATCCGTAGGTCCATAGCTTTTTTTGAGGGATACAGTAGGCAATAATAGCACGCAAGCAGCATCACCTAACTTTTACATTGCAATGGGGCGATAGGAGACTGGTCCAACTAAATAATGCATACGAACCGTTTCCTAATGGTTTCCAGCTGGACAACAAAAATTGGCAGTGTCAATTACTGTGGAAAGGAACCTATTTATTCGCTCCTCTTTTAACCACGTATTGCAAACTTTCTCATACTGATCACACACTCCACTCCATCGTTGTTCCATAACGTTCCATAAAAGTGCGTTCATTCAGAATTCCTTATCTAATAGGCATAATAATATTTCCGTTTACAAGCGGTGCCAATAACGGGCTCGCTTTAATGTAATTTTATACCTGTACTCTTCTACGCATACATACATACATACTATATTTACATATATCTTACCTTCACTCACACTCTAAATTACTTCACTCTCCTATCTCGCGGCTATGTAACTTATCCTTATTATAAGCAGAAGCCCCAACAACATTCCGTCGTGATTATCCTCATCATATTACATGCATTCCAGGAGCTACATTGGATCATACCATGAAAGTCTCATCGTCATTACATATCAGATCAGAGAGTCAACTGAGAAAACGTGTAAAATAAAGACACGTCCTTCTACCTCATAACATAACTCAGCATATTGTTACGTTACAAAACATCCGATTTTATCTCACGTACTACTTATTCGCAAAGAGTGCAAGTATGAAGCAGGAGACTCGAGGAGGTTGCCACTGCTCCCACCAAACCAACCAAGACACCATCATCATTATCATCTTCATTATCATCATTACTCTTTTTTCTTCTTTTATACTATTTTCCCCATCCAAAAATAGCGTAGACTTGGTAGACAACACCTTTTAGGCACGGACCATATTATTATCATGTGTAATCATCATTACCCTTTTTGCCCTTTCTCTCTCTCCCTCGCTTTATACCTTCAGCATAACATTATATAAATAGTTTACTTTTGCTACTCCCTCTCCTCAGAGGAGAAAAGCATGTTAGAGCAGTAGTAATCGTTGTAAAATGTAACGCAAGTTGATTATTATCCGTACTTCACAAACTAACGTCACCTCCATTCTCCATCCACCGCACGATTGTTATTATTATATGCTCCTATGATGGTTGGGTCTCGTCTGACATACCTTTTTGACTCGACTTGACTTTGACTGGCAGTGGCATCGTGTCAAACTCACGAGGAACCGTAAAAACCCCAATCCCTATACACAAATTCCATGCGTGTATTCATAATACAAAAAGCTCAGGCTATACAAAAGGAAGCCGCAAAATGCTCCGTTTTACTCACGGTGAGTGGATGCATGCAACAAAATAATAATATATAGTTTTTTTTGTGCAGTACTTACTTTCTATCCAGAATGGAATTTCTAGTGCTAGCACCATATTCAACATTGTCATAATAATTTTCCACTTGACTGCGTCGCAAAATGTGAGTAAAAACCAGAAACCTTCAACCTTTCCTTTGTTTCATTCATGCACGCAGTAGGCTTGTCTTATTATATTATACAGCCTTTCTGTAGGTATTCCAAGTGAGCATTTTTGTGACCATTTCCCACTCTTCATTAGCATACTTACCTTCACAAAGAGCGTGGATAGGATGACTAAGGAAAAGGTTAGCGGAGCATGTCATGTGTGTCTTTTCGTGCCCTCTCTTTCTCTCATAAGTAAGGTGCGTATACCACTTATACGGTCAGGCTTTCATATTTTGTAAATTTTATTTTATGACGAATCAGTAAAATATCGAGAGACAAATGATACATGAAAATATGTATTAGTAAGTGTTCTATACGTATGAAAATTTTCCAACTTACTGACATCAGGATTACTGAGATATGGGAAACTTAACAAAACATGTCAAATTTCAACTGTATAACACTTATACGGTCAAGTACTAAATTTGATGTTAAATTTTTGTTCATTGTTATGATATATGGTAGGCTCATTATGATCGTCGCCGTTACTCATGGGTCGCATAATAACACTTTTCCGAGAGAAAAAATTCTAAGCTGGGTGGTGCTGGCGCGCCGTTGTTTCCCGTGGAGCAAAAATTTTGGTTTTTGTTGCATAATTTTGCGGTTGTGCAACAACCATACGCCCGAGATATCTTAAAAAACTCAGGGCAGACTCTAGTTCCTAGGTGGGTACTAGTAAACTGAAATCCGAATTCGGATACCAACAAATAAAATGATTTCCAATTTTGGTTAACGGTAGTATTGGGATATTTAGATGAAAACGAAGCCTACACCACCCACCCACTTAAATTTTTGTAAGCTTACTATGGCAAACTTATTCCTAACAACTAGGAGCGTTGACTCATGTGGCCAACAGTCACAGATCGGCACGTCTTTACGTTTTGTGGCGCATACAAGGTTGTGACTATTTGTCAATTACAATGCTGTCAAAGCAAACATTTTTTAAATTAAATATATGGCGTCAGTAGTCATCCCTTGATACTAGATAGAAACCAAATATGCTTTAAACTGTTGTTATGCATCATTATAGCGTTTTTTACACCATGCCGCATTTTTGAAACCATTCCTTTTAAGTTTCAAAAATTTCCTTGCTGAGACTTTCTATTTAGTACGTTACTACAGACTTGGATCACTTGTATGTGCCACCAAACATAAAGACGTGCCGATCTGTGACTGGTGGCCAAATGAGTCAGCGTTCCTATTTGTTAGGAATAAGTTTGCAGTAGTAAGCTTACAAAAATTTAAGTGGGTGGGTGGTGTAGGCTTCGTTTTTATCTAAATGTCACAATATTACCGTTAACCATAATTGGAAATCATTTTATTTTTTGGCATCCGAATTCGGATTTCGGTTTACGAGTACCCACTTAGGAACTAGAGTCTGTCCTGAGTTTTTTAAGATATCTCGGGAGTATGGTTGTTGCACAACCGCAAAATTATGCAACAAAAACCAAAATTTGTGCTCCACGGGAAACAACGGCCCGCCAGCACCACCCAGCTTAGAAATTATTTCTCGGCACAGTATTATTATGCGACTCATGAGTAATGGTAACGATCATAACGAGCCTATCATATATCATAACACTGATAAAATTTTAAGTTAAAATTTAGTCCTTGACCGTATAAGTGTTATACAGTCAAAATTTGACATTTTTTGTTAAGTTGCCCATATATCCGTAAGCCGGATGTCAGTAAATTGGAAAATGTACATACGTGTAGAACACTTATCAATACACATTTTCATGTATCATTTGTCTCTCAATATCTTACTGATTCTTCAGGAAATAAAATTTACAAAATATGAAAGTCTGACCGTATAAGTGGTTTACGCACCTTATGCAGAATGCCTATCTCCCATGTTATGGCGTGTTTTCCCTCGTGTAAAAAAAATATTCTGCCTGCACTGGCAACTGTAATATTAAACACATGTGGACTGCAGGAAAGGTGCAGTCATTACACAACAAGCTTGGGGATTATATAAAATGTGCATGAAAACTCGACCCAGCTTTTCTTTCACGATTTGTAAAGCCTATAAAAGTTATTTTAGCCTAGCAGTACACGAATTTTTCTTTACCTGGTGGATGGAGAAATGTCCTAATTTTAAGGTGATTTTCCCCTGCATACAAAATAACTTTTGGGATATACGTGCAAAAGTGAAAGGGGGCTACAAATACAAGTGGAATATGTGCATATGTATGTATGCATAGGTGATAGCTTAAACACACAGTCCAAAACAAGTTAGTATAGACTGTTTCTGTTCACAATACTGCAAATGCCAAAGTGTCCTCCTCCTCTTCTTCGACGACCATACCACCACCTAGTTTTTCGCAAATGTATGGAGAGCACCTTCTTTCTTTAGGTTTCCACTCCTCCACTGGAAATTTGTATTGGTAGGAAAAAAGGCACTCAAAAATTTTGATTGCCACTACTGTATCACTAAGGACATGCACTCTCCACCGTCAGCTCCAATCTAGAGAAGAGTAACAGCGTAACAGTAGTGGTGGTAGTACACAGGGAAGCAGAGTGCTCAATTACTGGGAGAACAATCATAGCTTAGCTTTAGCTTGGCCCATATAAATATATGTGGGTTTAGTGCCCGCTTTAATAACGCTTTTACTTATAAAATAAAGAAGAATACTACAGACCCGACGAGTCACCATGTAAGAGTTCCTCTGCTGCCAATGTCAAACCAAACCAAACCAAACTAGCCCTCACTCCAACTCCACCACCATTCTATAAGAAAGAAAGTAAGTATGGCTGGGGATGGGAGCACTACCGTTCTCCAGGCCATTTCTAGGAATACTCCTCTTAGTTAGCTCAAGCAGTTTTGCACATACATATTGGAGAGAAAAGTGAAGGGCTTTCCCTTTTTTCATACATATTATGGACGTTCTTATATATCAGTATATATATTTTTCGGTGGTGTAAACGTGTTCTTCCCGTGGCAAAATATTTATGGGCATGATTCATGTCCCATTTTATATTACATTGCATTTGTCGTCCTCTGTATAAAAAATATGAATTTTTTCCATTCCTTTTGTACTTGTAGTGTAAGGAATATATATATAAGTCTATATATTATGAACGTTATGAAGATAAAGAAAGCGAAGAAAATATTGTCCAAAGAAATAAAAGTTAGAAGCTACTACTCTACTTGTAGGTATTACGCTATTGACTACGTTTGTAACATAACTAACGCCATTTTGTATATACTACTATACCACACAAGAGGAACACGAGTGGAAAAGGTAAAAAGTAAGGTAATATTATCATTTACCCACATTTTCCACTTCTTCTTTGCTCACAGAAAAAACCCAGGAAAGTTAGGCATTCCGCTTGGTTGACTTATTACCAACTTTTTCCACAGTGCTACTGTTATTACTTACTTTTCTCTTCTTTTTTTGAGTTGTCGGCTCTTTCTCTACCTTTCTTTTCATACAATATGCTGAGCTGAGCCGACTATATGTTAAGGAGAACTATGATGATGATGATGATGATGGTTATAGTAATGGTTTAGTTACTTACTTTCTCCGCGGTGAAATGAACCTTATGTTCTCGATAGAAGAAAGGAAACTCTTTTCTTTCCACATCCGAATGGAGTATATGTCACAAAAAATGGTAGAAAGGAGCGGCCTTTCTTTCATTTTTCTCTCTCGCAAAAACACATATTTTTGCAACATATTGTACAACTATCATCCATCCCATCACCATTACTTTTTTCTTTCAAAGTACATAGTAAGTAGTCTGTCATATTTATATATGGAAGTTGTGGTTAAAAGAGTGAGCGAGAACAGCCTTCAAAAAACCACCACAAAAGTAATCATCGTCGTCATCATCATCATCATCATCACCATCAAACAAAGAATGGTCATTCATGACCATGATCATCATCACCACCACCACATCACATCATCACCGTCTTTGTAGTTATCATAACCTTCAACATTTAACCTTTTCAATGTGACTATGGCCTTACCCTACAAAAGAAAGTGGGCTGCTTTCTCCATTTGTGCAGATGATGATGGTGATGATGAGAACGCTTAAAAAAAGTTGGTGGAAGACTGAAGAATATTATATGCTTGAGAAATTGCTTTAATGGTTGAAAATGGGAGGGTTTGGGTTTGAGTTTGAAACAGTAAGAAAGGATAATGGTCTGCTGGTTAAAGAAGTTCAATGGTAAGCTCAATTTCAGGTGGATCACACAAAATCAATACGTTTTGTAGATACATTTCGGAGGTAGGTAGATTGAAAGAAAATGTGTGTGGGTTTCATTTCAAAAGTCAAATATATGTAGGCACACAGAAGGTAAACATTTTCTTTTGATTTTCTCATTTTCTGTCCCAACTGGGGACTCTGAATGTGTCTCATATTTCTCTTTGAAGAAAGACAAGACATGACGCTCATGGAACTACTACAGACTACTATAATATATATGATACTGTACATAGTATTCCGCAGTTTGGAAATGAAATGGTAGTGATCATCCATTCCCTGGGAAATTGGGATGTGACTATATGTCGACTTGGATCTTGGATCAGAAATGAAAAGAAAACTAGAGCAAATTTTTCTCCTTTAAAGAACATCAAGTCGATACGTGCGTTACCGTAACAGATATCGAATATGAAATTTGAGAATAGCGTAAGCGTAATGTATGTTTATATAATATAGTACAGTCGATGTCGATGAGTGAGTGGGTACGCAGAATATTTTTTCTCAAGTTCAAAAACCAACTACTTTCCTTTACGCTAAAGGAAGATAAAAGGAGGAGAATAGGATGTGACGTGCTAAAAGCTCATTCCATCCTTAGAATATTTTATTACATCGACTTTCTTGGTTGTGAATTTTTTACGGAACAAAAAAACCGCATCATGTGTGTGTGCTCCATCCGATAAGTATCTACAACTTGATACCATATTCCATTCTCAACTTACATTTTCTAAGAACGCTGAAAGAAAAACGTGGAGTAAACTCAAACAGAGAGAGAGAGAGAGAGAGAGAAGCTGCGAGCCGGAAAAGAAAATAGTGCAAAGATTTTCCCCTTATTTTTCATCATTATGTCCCACAAAAACCAGGAACCACCATGAGATTTTTTTAAGCTGTAAGACGCCATCCATGGAAAGGAGGGAAAGGGAGAGTGAGAGGAGTAAAATTAAGAGGATTTTCTCAACTTTCTCTCGAATGAATGCTGATTGACACGTTGTAAGTACTTTACTCTGGCACACTAGGCGGGCTTCTCATTCGCACATTGTAGGTGGTGTTGTAAGAGTAATGTAAAAACAGGATTTTTCTTCTTATTCTCCTTCTGACCACATCGTACCATATCACTCCATTTCTTTCAGCCGGAACTGGAAAAACCATATGCTTTTGGAACGGCATGAATCAGTCATTTCATTTGCTTTCTCTTCTTGGAAATACGAACTGCTACCAGTTCCAGACTGAAACTCTATAAGGCTGTGTATATTATATACAAGATAAGAGCTTATAAAAAATAGCTGTGTTTGATTGCTAAGCTGGTTACTTTCTGGAAGAGAAAAGGGTTGGTAATTCATGCACACTTTCTAAGGAAAAGGAGCTTACACTTATTTGGGAAATCAAAGACGAGTATAGTGAAAAGAGATGGGAGAGCATATTAATCCTTTCGTAGAATACGTAATAGTTTGTATAGAAAGTAGGAAAAGATAGAGATATAGACACCATCCATAAACTAAAAGAGTGTGTGTGATGATGAAACAGGATATTTTATAGGACATCAGTCGGAATCATAATCGTGTGTGAGAGGAAATATCCATTTCCAACACTTTGAAGTACAAACTAAAAGTGACTGTGACTTGGGATGTGGTGGTAGAAAACCAAGTCGAATGTACGAAATTTTCTGCTTGTCCATGTGAGAGCTGCGGAGAGTCAAGCTCAAGAGAAATATGTCTTTCCTGGTGACATGCTCTACATTTTCTTCTTCATCATCCATATAGATCCAAACACATTTCCTCCTCCAGTTTACCAAAAGTTCCGCCAGACTTTTAATAATATGCTTTGAGAGTTTGCGCTTGAGGCTACAATAGAAAAAGGAAAATGCAACAGTCGCAGAAAAAAGGTCACAGACACCAAAACTATATATATATGAGGATGAGAGGCGGAAAACTCGACGCAGCAGAAAAGGGTTAAATAATCATTTCCATAAAATCTCTCGCCATCATCTTGTCTCGCATAAAATACATCCACCAACCAACCCCAAAAGAAATAGAAGAATATGGAGCAAACTCAAATTTATAAGGATAGAAATAATGTGCATATATGTATGTAGTAACAGCGCTACTCTAACTCACACTCATAAAGTTCTCAACAACTTCAAAATTATGGATCTGTTGTGGGAAAGGTTTGCATAATGTTTTGAGTATAGTTTGGGAACAGTAGAAAGTTAAAACTGAAAATATGGGCATGGGAAAAGGGACGAGGGAATAGACAAAGCCAAAAACAAGGCTGAGTAGAAATGTCCAAAAAAAAGTTTAAAATATGGTTTATAGCGAATTCCAAAAACTATTTATATTTGCGTGTATCTTCTTTCGCAGACGCACATACTCCACAATCATTTTGATATTGTAAATTGTAATAATAATATTATGTGTCTTTTATGCTCACGGTTTCACATAAGCAAAACGTCATGTAATATACCGATACACGCGACTTTACTTCTCTCTACCATTTAACCATTTATTGCGTCATGTAAATTGAATTACGCCTTAGCACAAATGCTGCCTTTGGGCCTACACCAAGAATAAAGGATATAACCTCTCACTTCTAGAATATTATTAAACTCTTCGCCTTCATTTCGAAGCTGGAGAGATGGTACTATGACTATGACTTGTGCTTTATGAACTGATCATCTGCACACTCTTGCGGCTACTTGGCCACAAAAAAAATCTCTCGCTTTTGGTGAAATTCTGCCGTCTCTTTGAGTACGAATACGATTGCAGATATTAAGAATAGGAAAACGGTAGCACTACCAACAGCACCAACCAAGGAGCAAATATGAACTTTAATGAACTCGTAGATATCTAATCTTGTTCTCTGCCTGGTCGGCTTGTTTTCGCCTCTAGTATAGAGTCAGCTCTAGCTGTAGTAGCTTTTCCAAAAATATAATCAAGAGCTCTAGCTGTGAGCAAGAAGATCGGGTTGTGCGTGTGGATTTAAAAGGTCTATAAAAAATTCTTTGAAGCTGTACTTCACGCCATGTACTTATGTATCTTATGCATATCCATCCAGTTTCCCAACTGTGGATCTAAAATTACCAAGTGTCTGTCGATTTAATCATACTTCATTCCGTATCGTTACCCCCTTTACCAACAACCATTCAATTCAAGGATGATGATGTTGATAATGACGACGATGATGATGCTGCGGTATATTTTGTTGTGTACTACTTTATGCTGCTTCTCTCTCTCTCTCTTTCCCATTTGTTTGGTTATGCATGTGCCCTTTTCCCATTTACAAAACACGGGTTTTATGACCATATCACCATTTTTATTGATATTTATTGCCGGGGAAAATGTATCTGAGGTGATTTGTCTCCATATATCCCGGTCCTTTTAACAGATTTGTTGTTCAAATGTGTACGAAGCAAAAAGAAAGTGCTACGTGCATTACTTTACTTATTGTGTGTAATGCAAAATGTTCATGACTCATGTTCCACCCGCAATAAAAAGGCTTATCAACACTTTGTCAACTCTTTCCAAACATGAGTACACAACAGCACACATTACATTTTTCTTCTCAGTTCAGCTCATCTCTGCTCTCCTCTCATATTTTGGGGGTTCATAAGATGATGATAAAACATAACAGTAAAAAGGGTATAAAAAAGCCAATACTAATGGATACTTATGACTTTTAATATGCATAAATGTAACGATACAAAAATATACATGAAACCCGCCACAACTAAAAAACTGGAATGGAATCAATAAGGAGAACATCAAATCGAAAAAGACAAGACACAACTTGAAAGGATATGGATCGTTAAACAAAGCTCTTTTTGTAAAAGTACAAGAGAGCATTTTAAAAACAAAAAAAAACTGGCAAGAGTTTATCATTTACCGTTTAGCATACAAAAACTCAACCATCACCACCACACTACACAGTACCACCGCATTAACTATTTCCCTTTCATCTCTCCTTCCTTTTCTTTTTCCAACTCCAAAAGTATAATCCATATTGTTGGGGGAAATTGCAAGGGGAAAAATTGCATGCCATTTTTCTCAGGGACGTTACAGTGAAAAGGAGGAAAAGTAATTAAAAAAGTTGAAAAAGAAAGAACAAAGACTGGGAAATAAAAGTTAAGAGAGAATAGAGGACACAGAACGGGAAGTGATGGTGATGTGATGATGGTGGTGGTTTTCTGAAGAGGAGAGAGAAAGTTGTACGAAATGGATGGATGAAAAAAAGAAAGCCCTTTTAAAAACAAGGGGCTAAGAAGACGAGCATGTAATTATACACACTTGGTGGTGGTATGGTAAATGCAACGAAAAAGGATGATGATATGATGATGGTAGTCGTCAGGATTAAGAGAAAATGAATCCCGCTCTTCTTTTTACAAGTTCACTTTCATCCCCAAAAAAATATATTGTTGATGTTGATGCTGCTGCGATGTTCATACCCAACAGCCAATATGAATATGAACATAATACTAGTTATAAATTATATAAAAATATCCAGGAAGAGAATGCAACATGAGACAAGCTCTGTATTTGGGAGCATCATCTCGCTGTCATCCGATATATAAAATGCAGGCTAAAGAGGCGGAGTAGGAGGAAGAGAAGAAAAGGAGCCTTGAAAGTAAATAGATAGATCAAAGCAAGTGTGTAATATAATATTTTAGAGAGAAAAAATGGTTTGTACTTCTTGTACAGAAGAACAAAAAGCCTCTTACTATAAATATGTATCTGCATCACATAATCATCATCATTATCATCGGATTATAAGGCTGGTTACTCATTTTGTTTTCCTTTGTACCCAACTACCCAACAACAGTAGTAGTCTCAGTCTCCCCTCTTGGGGGGGTTCACTCATCCAAGAAAAATCTGTTGAGGAAAAAAAGAACTTTTCCTTTTGTTAGAAAGAAAAGGAGGATGCTAGCAACAGACCAAGAACACTTAATAAATTTATGTGAGGAGGAAATTTTCATGGATGAGGAGGAGCATCCTGAATAACATATATATTGTGTGCAATAATATGGGCTTGCATCTATCTATCTGTCTGACAATGCTTTCGCGTCGAAGGAAACTGCCCTAAATACAATCCTAATGGAGCACTTAGTTATGCAAATTATGCAAGTTGAAATGGAGAACAATACTACAATGGTCATGAAGAGGTTTATTTATAGTTCTTTTCTCTCATTTCTTAAGAGACTGGAAATGGCACACTTCCAGATGATCTTCATTCCTAGCATATATTAAGAATATGCATAATAATAATGTGTTTTGCTTTGTAGCTATATAAGTTTTCATCATTATAGTACACATGCAGTTGGAATTTGATTCAAGGCTACACGATGAAAGATGCAGATGATGATTATTCAGATTAGAAATATAAAGGGGTAACTTGGCAAATTGATGCGCTCATGATATAACGACCATGCACTCCAAAAATCCAAACCAAACCACTCCAATTTTTTATACACAAACTCATTCTAGAAAATTTATGGAGATGGATCTCCCCAAGATGAAATTGTCTTCTTATGTAAAACTCTTTTTTTTTGAGTTTCATGTTCATGAACGAGTTTGCAAACCGAGACCTAGATTCCAAACCCATTTTCATTATTCATTTCACCCATCCGCTCCCATTCTGCCATTCTCAAGTTGACTTCCGGGACAAACAAAAGTATCTTTTTTTGGTAGGAAAAAATAAACGTATTTTTCTGCTCTCATTCCCCGTGGTCCTTGAAGAATTGAAAATAAATAGGAAAAATATATATATGTTGTAGTAGCCTTACCCTTCCTAACCAAGCACAGCAATTTCTGCGTGGGTGTTTCTCATCCATCCACTCTCGTTTATTTTCCAACCTCGCTTATTTGTCGTGCACATCATCCCTCATTCCCTCAACTTGTTTTCTTTTACAAGTCAGACCAGAGATTGCACAAATTGCATCATTTACAATTTACTGGTTTACTTTTCTTCCAATCCGGAGGAAATAAGTGGGTGTGTGACTTTTGATATGTACATACGCTAACCTTCTGCTCTTGTACTATTTCTACTCCTATAAAATAAGTTGTGACAGATTTTGTGGAGACCAAACATACATTTTACACAAGCAGATTGAATAGTATATACAGTTTTATACAAAAGTAGAAAAGGGATAGAGGGACATCCTACAACCACCCATTCAAGTCAACCCATCCCATCTTACTGCTCTACTGTCACGGTTGATAAAAGTCAAGGAGAGAAAGAAAATGGAGAAACCCAGTTTTCGTCCCAAATTGGTCATGTCATGCATCTAATCTAAACTTGTATCCTAAAATTCTCAACCAAAACTTTTTTCTTCCCTTTTCTTCTTCACTTTTAAAAAGAACCAAGGAGAAAAGTACGTAGAAACAAGTTGCAAAAGTAGCAGTAAAAATAAAAAATGAAAACTGGTTTGACCTTTCCCATTTCTCATCCTTCATTACATTGTCCTCTTTGTGATGTCCAGGTCCAGAGAAACTTAACTACCAAAATTTTTCATTGTTTACGTCATAAGTAATGTCATTACATTACATGTAATACTATCATGGTCATATAGTTTCCGATTTCTCACGAAAGGCTATAGTATATTGAAAGTTAAAACGTTAAAAGACGATGACGACGACTCGTAGCTGCCAAATGATATTGAATATCACCCCGATCAACGATCATCACAGGAAATGTCACCTTCTCTCACATTTCCCTATTTTCTCTCATCCATTCCTTTTCCTTCCCCTTTTGTGATCGTTGGAGTATGCTGATCTGATTCTGATGTGAATGTGAAGTGATGTAAGACAAGAAAGTGGAGTGCACTACAACATTTCTGCCTCTCCTTCAGCACACATAGCACAACCCACTACACTGAATAATAAATGTCCGGATCGAATATGAAAAAAAAGAAGTCAATGGAAAATTGAAGTGGATGCATATGATGTGATAGCGATATGTGTGGAGAGAATTGGGAACTAAAGACAGAGAGAGGAAGATGTTATGCCATGACATGAGATAAATATAACATGGCTTGTAAATATATTGAGGATATCCACCCATCCAACAAACAAAAATGTGGGCAGCTAACGAAAAAAGGCAAAGGTAGTGAAGTAGATATTGATATTAGGGACGGAGTATATTTTCCTGTTTTTCCCATTCTCATTTAATATTCATTGATTCTAAATCGATATTGCCGAGAGGGCCAACTGGATTCCTGAGATATTGATATGTATGATATGAAATGAAAGGTTGAAGTTGCTCTTGGGTCTACTCCACACAGCTCAACTAAATGAGCAATTTTCCTTTAGAATTTTTTTGCATGTTATTATTACTTGTACATAAATGTCATGTTTTATAACTATATATATATATATATTGTTATTATCTCTTTTAAAAGTTTTAGTAGCTTATCCACCCATTCCTTCACCAAGTCAGAAAGGATATGTCAGTTGCTAAAAAGTTCCTCATTTTGTTTTCCATACTCCACCTTTTGACAGTTTGGGTTTGTCACTGATGTCACCTGTCATGTCATTTTGCTAAGAATCTCATGTCATGTCACATTTGTACAAAAGGAGAAACAAACACATCAAAACATTTCTACCTCTGGAGACAAACTCCAGCTCGGGTTGTCTACTTGAAGGACAAAGTACAAAGAAATCGAATACAATTTGATGGGATGGATACAAAAAGGAAAAGTTTCCCATTCCAACTATTCCAAGTGAAGCATAAAGGTCCCAGGTTGGGAATTGATCCTCTTGCCTGTCTCCATATTATCCATTTCCAGGACTGTCCGTCTAGCTATATAGGTCCGTAGTATCCCAGGAAGTTGCTTGGGGGGATCCACTTCCTTGCGCTAGAAGAAGAAAACTGGAACTCTCACGTCCTGTGAGATTGAGAGATTGTAATATATTGAACTGTCCATTGACCCGATTTTCTTCACTAGTCTACGACTCTTCTGTTCTCCTACATACTACTTCTTTCCTTGTCCAGGACAAAAGAAAACTAAGGAAGGAAAAATGACCAGAGGCATAAACTTGAAGGAAATCAAGTGAAACAAGACATATGGCTATGACCAAAGAAAAGGGATGGAAAACGGATAAAACCCAAGCCTACATAAAATACACATACATACATACATATATCCAAGTAATCCTTTTTCGTGAAAAATGTCCAGGGTCAAAATACCTAGTTTTGAACATAGGTGGGCAATAGTAAAGCATTGGTATTAATGTATATAACTTAAAAAATGTAATACGACTAATGTCACTCACCAAACAGTGGGGAATAAAGGAGACATGGTCAAAGATAACAAGGCAGCAGGTAGTTTGTTCCGTGGAGAGGGAAAGAAAAGGATAACTCCTTTTTGTGTCCGTTTGTCTTCTTCTTTAACAACGGAACGCGGCTTGTCGCATCCGTTTCTCTTCATCTTCTACTTACACGATGTGTGTACACACACTCCAATGCCATTTCGTACAACTTTTTTTTCTGGTGATCTACTTTTCTTTCCTCTTTCCGGAGATTTCTTCCGCTACATAAGAAGTAGGAGAGAGTTTTGGACCACAAAGAAGGAAAGTACTATATATAATATGGAAAGTATGCCACTATATATATACTTTATGCTTTTACAATAGATAGATAGGTTTACTCTTGTGATCTTCGTCATCTGTCCTTTTCTCAGCCTGTGATCATCCTCAACATCATCATTCCTTGTCTTGTTTTACCTTCTGATAATATAATGCATTCCTCCCGTTCCCCTCTCGATTTAAAAGGAAATGGTGATATTAGGTCCTAGTCAAAGTGTACCGAGGTTGAGATCGAATTCGTCCATTTCAAAAATCGCATATATCATGCATTCGTACTACTTTATCCCTCCAACCCTTTTTTTAGGTATCGCTCTGTTTTATTAGATTAATTTTGATGTAATGCATAGCTTTAAGGCTTTGTCCGTTGCCAGCTTTACTTTCAGCCCAGGAGCTCCCCGAAAGCTAGTTCCATGTAAAATAGGTATATACATACATATATATAAATTTACCGACGGCGAATTGACAGACTCGTGCTCTACTTTAGCCTTTCAATATTTTGTAAACATACGCATTTGTCTTTCAAACTTGATCCGGAAATTGGTGGTTCCGTGTATCCCGGTGGAAAGCAGTAAAAGGATATGATGAAGAAAGAAAGCGAATGGAATGAAAATATTGGCTATAAAAACACACGAAAAAACAAAGTCATATATTACACATCCCCACGTACATACGTACAATGTACAACCTACATTTTCAAAATATATAGATCAAACTTGGGTAAAAGTGGTGCGTTTTCACTACAACACAACTCTCCAAGAATATATTGCAAATTCTTCCAAACTGTTTCAGCAGCAAGGGACTTGACTTGACTAGTACGAAGAAGAAGAAAAAAGCCTTTTCATTTTTGCTCTTGTTGTTGGGCCATCACCAGAATATAAAGAGATACGTATACTGTACTTATTATAGGCTGTTGAAGAGGCTATCCAATATGTTGCGGGTGCTGATTAAAGATTCTGGTCTTGTTGGATGAAAGACATGTTTACGAGCAACCATTAAACTAATGCCCGGGTAATTATTGGCTCCTTTCCCTAACATTTTTTTTTCATCCTAAGGAGGAGGATGACTACCCTACCGTGGCAGTATGGTGGTTTGGTTTCGTTGAGTTAAACGCATGGAAAGTTTGTTTTGTTGATATCACATATCGCTGACTATAATTTGGAACGAGAGTCGAGAGTTTGAGTGGAGTTGGATATTTTTTTAGTCAAGAAATATAACTGGGTTGGTTCTATTTAGCAGAGTTTTACCATTTACCAAACCAAGCTACAATGGAAATGAGGAACCAAGTTTTTTTTTGTGTGTAGGATATCGCATCACATGGTGCACTATATAAATGTTTGCAGAAGACTGCTGCAGGCAAAAACTAGAAGAGAAAAGAAGAAGCAAAAGTGTAGTTGTGGCTCTTGTAATACTTCACGTAATGAAAAATCGCAAGATGAGTCGGGTCTAGACTAGACTACTGAGGAAAAACAAGGAAGCGGTAACTCTTCTTGTGGAAAATTGGCTACATATTGTCTTCCACATTAAAAAGGTCTCTCTCTCTCTCTGTCTTTCTTCCGTAACATGATATTTTAGTTTATATAGTTTGTTAGCTCCCTTCTCCCTTCCATATTACTCTTGAAAATACATTTTTGGAGTGCATGATTATGGTGGTATGGCAGGGCTCGTGGCGTGTATGCAATCCAAAAACAAAAAAGGGTTGGCTTGCTTCCTTGCACACATGGTTTAAATGAGTAGTAAGATGATCATCAGAGGAAAAGGAGAGGACGAAATAATGGCGGTGGTACCGTGTGGTATGTGCGACATACGGATATACAAAATGCATGCAGACTGAAAAAATATTTGCACAACATATAAAATTGAACATACATACTTGATAGTACCAGCAGCAGCGTAAGTAATGTTGGATAATAAAATGTTAGAAAATTGCCTCGATTTTCTAGTAACTTATTATATGCATAGTTGATAAGCTGCTAGCAGCAATCACTTGAGAAACCAAGTAGTACTTATACATATGGGATATTGTACAAAAGAGAAATTTGCTAATTTAGCATACAACTGAAAATGTTTGCAAACATTTGGTTCAAAGAAATGAGGGCAAAAGTTGGCTCAGCTGGTCTGGAATGGATGAGGCTTGAGATATAAACTGGTGTGGTGTTGGTGAATCGCATCGTTGCCTTGTCTCATTAAGGATCCCATCATTTTTCGCTAATGGAATGCATATGTTTCTTTAATGAACCTCTGAATTACACCACCCACCACCCATTCTATTTTGGATTTACGTGCATACGTACATAGGTAGAAATGGATGAAACTACTAAACCCTGCACTTTCTCAAGGTTATCTTTATCCCCATAATTGAAAGTTGTAAAATCTAATGGCTCCCAATCCTTGAGATTTTAATTCCATTACAGTTACCTAATTCATAACGTAACGTAGCAAGGTACCCTTGAGTTTTATATCTTTGATGAAGCCCCGAGATTTTTTTTACCAACGATGAAAGTACTCATCTTCAATCCTATCCTTTTTATCCTTGAAACTCGCTTCTCTCTATAATCCCCAACGCCACGCCAACCCTCTGAATTTTCACCTACCATTTTTCAACAAGAAGCTCTAATAAACCGAGTACATTTTGATGTAGGGATATGCTGTTGAGTTTGGAAAAAGTTGTAAGCACCTACATAAGCCCTTCAGCTTCTGCTATCATCATCATATCACAAAAGTTTATCTAGGCTGGAAGCTATTCGACTGCCTGAGTCGTCTCTTGTGCAAGTATTAAAGTACGTCCACAAATATAATAAAATCTCTGTCGTCTCGTTTGTTTTTGTGGAGAAAGAGAGACGTATTATATTTATTTTATCTTTAACAAATAACAAGCAGTACAAACAAATGCATTCAAGTTTCACCCGGACACGTCAAAAAATTATATTGAAAATGAAAACAGGATGAATATGAAATATGAATACAGGTTGGGCGATGAGTAACAAAAATAAAATTGTGAATTTGAATGTTTCGAAAGAACCAGACCAATAAGTACCATCTAATTTATTTAATAGAATATATTATATTCATCCATTCCATTCAAAAATAATATGCTGCTGGTATGGTTCTGCATTGCGTCCAATCTAATCATAAGTTGATTTTTGAGTTTATTCATTTGCAGATGGAAATTCACAATTATCATCTCATCTCATTTCATCATACAATTTTTCCAAAGCTCGTATACATATACATACTTCAACCTCAACCCAAATTCAATGAAACTTTCAAGTCAAATAAAAGTAGAATTCTTTCCATTTGTGGAATATCAGAGAAAGAGAGACAAGTGCCACACTTGAAAAACTCGCTTTTTACTTCCATTTCACGCTCTTCTTTACTTTCTCTCCTTTGCTAACCGAGCAAGGGTGAAAATGAAAGACAAAAATTTTAAAAGGAGAAAGCAGCCCACAATTTGTTCACGTACAACATCATCGTGTATTGTACAAACACATTAATATCGCATCAGCTATACAAACACAAGAGCTCAACCCTACCAGCCAGCCAAAGCCATCTTTATGGAAGCAGCTAGTATATTGCTTGTCTTGTCATTATATATTTGAACTTCAAGTGTAGTAGATTTTTTGGTGAGAGCAGCAGGAGCATAGAGAGAGAGCCTTTTCCATTTCAATTCCTGACGGCTGACAAATAAATGATGAAAGTATGAAAGAGACAAAAAAATACACTTTTCCACCTTCGTTTGCTTTTCGTTTCATCCTATTTATTCAGTCTGACTCGATCCTTTTATCATCAGCTCAGCAAAAATTTATTTCATCCGTCATAAATATTAGTTATCTTTTGTATAATAAAATCAAGTCCTCCTTTTGATTATCACATCACCCAAAAAGGATGTAAAATAATGAGGAAAAGCTCACCTTACTTCAATAGAAGACGAATTTAAAAAGGAAAAATAATGACATTGCTAAAAAAAAACATAAAGGAGATTGATGAAGCAACCAAAATGTACACTAC